>CM075173.1:118555130-119755130 GCA_037576465.1 Parascaris univalens
AAGGTGGAGAGCAATAAAAATAATTGCTGATTGTGAATGGGAGCAAGGCGATCAGTAAAACGAGTGGAATTCGTCTGTCTCATTCAAATGTGGCCTGCGCATTGGGCCCTATCTCATATATACGATGTGAATTAGATCGTTTGGGTGCAGTGTGCGTCACACTCACGAAGCCACATTCGCTTAGTGCTTCGAGCACGTCGGATAACAGCTGCGCACCCTCAATAACGGCTTCGTGCTCACTCCACGAACCTTTTTTGGTATTATATTCGTCGTATTATTCGGCTTCACCTTTAAAAAAAACATCTCTTCGTAGTCTACCTACTATATGCCTTTTCTCTCACCTTTTTAGTGCTTCTCATCCTCGACATTCAATCGTTTACGATGTTTCTCCGTGTCGCTGTTTGCATTTTCTATTTATCTGCACTCAACTTACAATTTCTTAGGCTTTTTGCAAAAATATCTCACATGGAAACACATATGTTTGCACGCTTAAACTTCTAAAATGTAAGCCTGGAAAGTAACTGTTACAAAGGTGATGGCTATACTCTATAACCTAGGTGACCGTGCATTTTTTATTACATCTCAGTTTATCACTCATGTAGAAATTAAAAGCGTTGCGAATTAACGCCTCTACATATCGCTTTCATCTGCCATGACTCCATGCCTCTTTGATTCACTTGTCTCCTGTGCTCTTCTGGTCGACGTCGGATGCTGGCAAGCAGATTCATCATTGTTCCTCTTATGACCTTGCGAGTGTATTGCGCCATCCTCGTCTGAATGGGGGGGCTGGGCTAGTTGACTTCATTGAGCGGGACCAACAAGTCTGCTCTGATTTAACTTGCAACCGACCACTCAGCAGATAGTGCAGAACGATGAACTAATCACTTCGTAGTGTCAGGAAATTTGATAGCTGAATGAAGTGAGGGTTTCTTTTGCTCGACGGGTTGGATAGCCTTTCCAACTTGACAAGGGGATGACTGATACATATTACTGTGATTGGAGAGTGCGACTCAGAAAGCTGTATTTTGTTCTATTATTCCGAGTACGCACCTTCATTTGCTTGCATTTAATAAGAAATTCCACATTCTATAATGAAAATTTGAGCCGTAACAAGCCAAAGGCATCATGCCATTTTCTCTTGTGACATATCTAAGTGATGAAAAGAAACTAGAAGTTCGGATTGATGGAAGCAACCTGGCCAGGTGATTTGTCAAGGTGCGGTGCACAGTAAACATCAGTTGATTATGCAAATACGGTGAAAACATTAAACAAGCACACAAATGCAAGTACACGTCAGCGACGGAGCGAATTTTCATAGCTGAGCAGTTCTCTTTGCTGAGAAGTTGAAATTTAGGCGAACCGGATTTGCACACCTATCATCGTATTCAATTGTTTTTAGACTTCACGTGCTAAATTCATTCCACGAAAGTCATAGACTGTGAAGAACTCTTCGTATCGGGACATTCCCATTGCATCTGGGTACATCAAATCGTTTTTCATGCATTCTAAAGTCAAATTTCAAGTTTGCGATACTCAACGCACGACGATCTCTTTCTGAATTCTTCGAGGTGCAGTTCTGAACCACTCTTCACGTCAGCTTACTACTACTTTACAATTTGCGTTTATTTATTGCACTCATATGAACGTAGTTCATCGGTACGCTTCCAGTCGATCTCTACGAGTCTGAAACTTCGTTCGGCGTTCATCTTAATATCGCCTAATAATACAGTGCAATTTTATAAATCACTCTGTGATATTCGTTTGTTCGTTGAGGGGAAAGTGCTGCAAGGAATAATTGCACTCATTAGTTATGTATCGATTGCAGCCAGCTTGCGGTTGTTCTTTGATCATCGATTATCGCCGAGTTCCGTTGGTTTGCTTCAGAAGTGATACATCGTTACTAAGACGGTTCGACTTTTCCCCTCCCATTTATTCGCTACTCCACAGTCGCTGTTTAAGTAATGAGCAGTTAAAGTCAAGATGTTGCATTTGAAATTCTATCTGAATTTTGTTGCATAACCGCTGCCCTCTCGAGTCCTCACTTATGTCATCCATCTTTCTTTCTAACCGATTAGCTACGTTTTTAGTTTTTCTTAACCATAACCTCCTTTCCTAATTCAATGGCTAACAGTTGGAATCTTCTTCCAGTTATCGTCCTCTCTCCTCCCCCACTGCGGACCTAGCGGCTACCATTTTCAGTCTTACATAGCATACTGTATACCAGACAAATTAAGGATGACTTGTTGACTGGTTAACATTTAAACATAAAAATTGCCCCCCAGAATTCCAACGTGGTGTTTATTCAGAAGTTTCCCTTCGCGGGGAAATATCGACTCATTTCAAGTCAGAACTCAAATACAAACGCATCGAAACTGAGCACTCAAGAAGCGAGCTATTGCAACGGTGACATTATAAAAATCATCGGCGTTCGAATGGCCCACTGATTGATGAGTAATTAATTAGTCGTTGCAATAAAATTTAGGAATCGATTACAATCTCTTTCTTCGTCCACATTTTCTGAAATATTGCTGACTGCTTGAAAGCATTTCATATTTTAAGACAATAAAGAGAGAAAATAATGGAAACACTTAACGTTTCTGATTGGAAGCTTTGTCTATCGATTCACTCTTATCTTATCATATCACTTCGATTGCTTCTGTGGATTAAAATTTATTTTCATACCTAAACGACATTGGATAAAATTCATCTTAAAAGAAGAATTCTGCACTGATATTTTCTTCGCTGAAATCGCTGGTTTTCTTCTAAAATTCCGCTTAAATTTCTCCACAGGCTCTCCAAAGCTCGGAACTTTCACCAAACGGTGCTTTTGGATCTATCGTAAACAACATCACTGATTATCAATACGGTTAAAATTTCGTCACTTTCTTCCTTCTACGCACAGTCTTTAACTGCGGACAGGAGTGCATGGAAGAGGTCGTTGAAACATGGGAGGGGGGGGGGGGGGAAATTGTCCGCTTTTGGCCGACAACAACTGCTCATAAAATTAGGGATTTCATACGGAAGAAGGGAAACTACTTTTTTTAAAGCTTAAAGTTTCTTCTTATTGATCAGTTGCTATTGTATTCCTTAGAACGCAATCCTCTTTCTATCGATAGGATTGTCCTGAAATTTCATCATATTGAAGCGAAATATTCGCGAAAAGATTAAAAGGTCGACGGGTTTCCCACACTGTTTTCGCTGCTTAATTTTTCTCCAGCAATATTCTTTCAGCTAAACGAACATTTCGTTCATAGAATTACTCACCAAAATATAGAATATGAGATTAATAGCAAATAGAGGAATCCCGTCTAAATGGATATAGAACTCTTAGTGTATTATATTCATCGTTATTGGCTGTTAAAACAATGATATTTGGAGTCTTTTAACATCAAACAAAGTGAATGTTTTCGTAAATGTTTACTGATTATTACTTCAATTAGTAGAGGATACTCTTATGTCTCATATTCATTATTTTTCGATATCGACGTTCAGTGATTTCTTTTCTCGATATTTTTCGTCACATTTTGGGCATTAGAGATTTATTCCTCAAATTAATTGCTCGCACTGTAAGTTCTATTAAATTATTCACATTTTATTCTGCACCAATCTGTCACAAAATTTTCACTTCATCCTTCATTAGCGCTTAACGATATCAAATCAAATATCGTGCAGGTGTGTCGCAGTGTATATCATGAAATTTGCGCTATGACCTCTATGGTAGATGAGTGATGCAGTCTTAATGAGCTCCTTTTTTCCGGTAAATGCTATCGTGATTTTAGAGATTTGGCCGCAAGTTACACATCTATCGATGTCGTTTAGTTGATTAATTTCATAATTCCATTTTAGTGTTTATCTTATTGATATTTAATGTTTATTGATATCAGGTATCGACTCTTCCTTCAAATTTCTAAATAGGCGCATGTCTTCTAGACGTCTGTTTCATATTTAACACAAGTCTGCATTAAGAATAGTTGGATTTGCTCTAATTTGTTGATCGACAGTCGACAAAAACGCATCCTCTCAGGTTTGGCTGTAAGGTTTTATCAGAACTTTCGCTCTCAAGGTTAGCAGCCGACAAGAATGATGACTTGGACTTGATGCAAAATTGTTTCATGAATCCACTCATCTGCGATGAAAAGGCAAAATTGTATAAATTGCTGTCTAATTGAGGAACTTTCATGGCGACTACCCTTTCTGGAGGCATAAAGTAGCTAACTGCTAGCCATCACCAGCTCTCATTTCCCCTTACGTCTCCCAAAAAATCGGCATATTCGCTAGGCTCATTACTTTCAACAATCGATCATCGTCGCCGGGAGGACAAGTTTGTGCGCACTCTAATCGACGTTTAAGTGTCAGTTGTTAATACTTCTGGCAAGACACTTTCAGTGTTTCGGAAGGCACTTTACACACACAAATCTTTCATCTGATGAGAGCTTTTGCTTGTTTGCCTAAATATCTGAAGAACTCATCTTTTGCACTGAATTTCTTCCGGCCATCAAGCAGACTTTTTCTTTGAAAGAAGCAATGGAAGTGAAATGCTGCAAAAAGCACAAATCATCTTAGGCTTAGGCTGAAATTTTTTTCCCTTTCTCAATTAGCCAAACGTCGCCAAATAATCGCAGAATTGTTCCTCAGCCACATTATTCACTGCAAATTCAGTTCCATATTAGAAAGCGCTTGACTTCGCGGAGATACTTTGAAATGTTAAGAATATTACTATACCACTTTTATATCATTTTACTTGTGATTTTTGGAGTACAGAATACATAAAAGATATATAATTCCTATCAATGCTACAAATAAAATTCCACGGTCCCATAATTTCGACAATAGAATATTGAATTTAAATTAGACTATAACTTCAATGGGCATCAATTAAATCTCAACTCAGATTCAACATCTTCAACAGATAGCCTTCGAACATTTCAAAGCTAAATTATTTATGAAGGTATTAGTCGGTGGTGAAAAGTGAGGAAACAAACGACATGAAGTATACCTTCTGCAAATCTATCAATCAGACCAAATTCACTTGAAAATGCTAGCAATCTAGTGCGTTCCGCTAAGAAACTGAGAGCGTCTACAAATTTTTGGCCGAAGGAGGGTTTTTAACTGTTTCAGACAACTTAACTGCAAGCTTGTGGCATAATAATTATTGGCACCTCAGAATACTCATAATTCCTCGAAAAGTGGAGAATCGAATCAGAGAAAAATAGGCATTATGCGGAATACATTCGAAAAATTAGCATTTAATTTTAGCAGCTAAACTTCCGTTTATATCTGTTGCAGTTTTTATTAAAATATTAGTTCTTCAATGGAGGGCAAACAACAGATGGAACTCGAACGCCGATGAGACGGAAAGACGGACCAACACGCATCCAAACGGATACGACCATTTATTTCATCGAATTTTTTGATGCAGAAACTTGCAGATAAATACTCGAATACACTTCAGACAACATTTCAACATGTTTGAGTCGATGTTCGCCACTGGGCATGAGCTCAACAAAATGGTGCCAACGAGACGTCACGTGAGGCATTTTCACGTCACGTGAAGCACCTTCACGTCACGTGAAGCACCTTCACGTCACGAGAAGCACTTTCATGACCGCGCAACAGAGCTCATGCGGCGTGCGTACATGCAGCGCACTCTACACAGCGTTTCATCATCGTCACCATGATTCACGTTGGTTTCCTCCTCGATCAACGATTTGTTGTTGTATGTGTCACCGCTTTTTTCGCACTTATCAACGCTTTGATAGATGCGCTATGTTTTTTACGTCAGGTGTAGTGTAAATAGGCGAAACACATCCTCATATTCTCTGAAAGGTGTGGCGACAAAGGCGCCATCTGCGCGCCGAAAGCGCCGCTTTTCTCACAAACTTGCGGCACTTCTCTTCACGTGAAGATGCTGCGCGTTTGTGTGAGAAGGAAAACGCTGCAAAAAGTTCTATTGGAAAGGCGACTGATGACCATTTCAGTGACCACCGATAGCACATAGTGTCCTTATTTTGTCCCCACAAAATAGTCCTCGTTGCGTTCAGTGAAGTGGTCAGCGAAGAAATTCTCAGGATACTTAACCATTAGCTTGATTGAAGAATTACGCTCACGCACCCTGCATGAAATTTTTACGCTTCGGGTAGGGAGCGTTGAATTACTTTCGCCCACCACTGATTATTCTATAAAACAAAACGCTCAATTTGATTACTGCTAAAGAGTCACACCACATTCAACAGACCTCGTATACTTCATTTCCGAGTGATGTGACACTTTCTTTTCCTACACCACTTCCTACGGGACATCTCAGCCCATTTCTTTTACTAATTCCATGGAGTTTCTCCCAGTGAGGTGCTGCGTTCTTTGCTACTTTCTTATAGATTGAAGTCACATCTGTTTTACACAACCGCTGAGAAATGTGTAGAGGATATGTGGTGGTTTCATTGCAGTTACGCGCAAAACGCTGCATTTGGCTTTAGATATAGGCACATGGCTAATGTGTGCCTATATCACACCGCCTTTGTGCATCGACTAGGGCATGGACACGTGTGAATAAAAAAGATTTTCAGAGTTGTAATTCCGCAGTCGGTTCTCTCAAAAATTATTAGAGGAAAGAAAGATTCTAGTGGGAAAAGTGGAACTTTGATGTGAAACTTGGGAAATGATATCGAGCGAAGTAATTTTGCCTTGGTTCGATGGCCAGTTCCCATAGAATTTGGTCAGAAAGCATAACCTCACCAACTGCCTCTTTAGTAAATAGTTTTCATCTTTAGTAACATCTTAGTAACCTTAGGTTGAAAGTTAGACCAGCTATATTCTCATATCATATTTAACGTTTCAGTAATAGTAAGTGCTTTCGCCATAATAAAATTTCGCTTTCTAGAGGCGAGTTCGTGAGAAGAGCAGTTGTCGCCCAATTCGAAATACTAATTCTCGCGAAAAGTGGTGTTTATAGAATTTGTGGAAATTGTGTTGACTGTGTTTATCTGTGGACTAATAGAGTCTTGTGGTCGTAAGCTGTACATTTCCGCATATGAGATCAGAAAATAACTATTACAGCACAAACAGTGTTACTTATGGACGAAAAAATCACTTCAATTGAGTCTTTTCCGAGTGATTTTCAACAATTTCGTAGCATCGACACTGCATCGGTTACTAAACAAATATTCCATACATATGAATTGCATCCAATGAATGTGGTGAATTGTGCGATACTATAATATTTCACTGGAAATTATATTTCTGAGTTGTTCTCTTTAATTTCTTATCATTTGCAGTTTTCATATGTTACCATATGAATGATATTGAGAGCACGACTTTGCTGTTATACTATTAATGCTTCAATTATCACGAAATTCGCGTTTGTTATGTAGAATTCTTAAGCATAAAAGAGAACATAAGAACTCCTCGATGAGAGGACGTTCATTCACAAATGACATCATTGTCGCGAAGTGGACTCATTCGCCAAGCGGCATTATTTTACGCAGAACCAGAAAATGCTTTTTTACCGCTGTTATTTTCCAAATTTCGGACTCATTGTCTTTTTTTTCTCGAGCTTTGATTAATCACTGCATCATACATATGGTTAATCACTGCGTTATGTATAAATGAGCCAACCTTCCTACTTTATTGGGGCATAAATTTGTGAGGTGTTATGGTTGCGGGTGCGGAGCTCGTTGTGGAATAGGGTAGAGGAGTACGTAGAAGGAACTGCCGCTTACGCATACATTTTGAGTATAGGATGGGGTTCAAATGAAGGCTCTCCTCGAGATCATCACTGCCTTATGAGCTAATAACTATTTTCTTGCATATATTATCAATTCTCATAAATTTCTCTATGCATCGCACATTCGTTGAGTTAAATTGCCTTACTTAAGATGAAGTTATGTCGGCAATTGCCCACATATTGAGTTAAATTGCCTTACTTAAGATGAAGTTATGTCGGCAATTGCCCACATATTATTGAACTGTTCGATGACTGTCCTGTTCGATTGATTATATCAGTGATGTGGTACTTCTTATCATTGCTATATATCTATAAACCATGTGCAGAGTGCAACGACGGAAGGTTAGTCATAGGAAGTTTATTTTAAATGAGCGAATATATAAAAATAAATCAAATGACTAAAGGAGTTGCAAGTTGGCCAAGCAGCCGGTCAGTTGCTTCTCTGAGGCACTTTTTATGTTTTTTGTGCCGCAGTCGTGCACAATCCACCCATCTCACTGTCACAAGAAGCTGCTCAGTGTGCAGCTGCCGTTCAAGAAACCCAAATTTTGATGTCGTCGTTTAGTGGCGCCTCTCGACGTTCAGAAATTAAATGCTAATTTGATTGTTTATTTTCGATTCGTATCGCGCATTAATTTCCTTCCCCATTTCGCTCTTATTTGTATTGTCATTTTTTGATTACTTGTCCACCAGGTAAGGATAATAATAGCAGTAATAATGATGGTGACAGTGGTACAACAGTGATGATGACAATAAATTATCACTATTAATTAAAATGTTTTCGTTGTAATTGTTGTCCACTTACTGGTCATTTCGTGGAATTTTTGCTGGTAGTGAGATGGATGTCGATAGAGCTGCGCACGATTCACTTACGAATTGCTCAAATCTTTTTGTTACTAAATTCCATTCTACCAGTGAATGGCTGGTGGAAGGTAAAGGACGAACTTAACAGTCAAATACCCAACTTTTGACCAGTTTCTACTCATTCTTCTTTCCTTTATCCCTCTCTTGCTGCTCCTTGAATGATGTCTACTAAACACCTTAATTTCAGAGCTGTTACTTTCCGGAATTGAACCCCTAGAGTTCTAGGCTCTAAAACCCTAGAGCAGATTCAAAAAGTCACATCACTAATAATGAGAGAAAGATGGAAGCGGAGTAGGTCCCAAGCTTTGAGTGCTGTTGCAGGTGAAATTCGTCTTGTGATGCCAAAAAGTTTTATCACGTCCGCTCACCTGCTGTAGCAGTACTGTCACTTGCACCAAAAAACGTGAGAAAACATTCGCTCCGAAGGTCATTAATGAGAATGGTGGCAGTGATGCGGATGCAAACAAATTGATAACGTCGTCGTCGAATTAACCTAAATTGCTTTTGATTCTCCTTTAGTGCCTCTGAACCCTCAAAGAAATCCTAACGGGGAAGGAGAAATAGCGCTACCATCCGGTCCGAGCTTATTTTACTGGATGAGAGTAAAGGGGTCAGAGAGTAAGGATAGTTCCTCTTTTATAGTTCCCATCCGTCACCTTAGATGCGCTGGAAAGGAAATTTTTTAACCTTCTGCGAGATTTTTTTGCTGTTTTCGCCTTTTTCCTGGGACAGCAGACAAAACACCGTTCACAGGGATCATATTTTTTTATCTGTGCTTTTTTTCTTCACTTATGTTTTTCTTTTTTTCAACAATATCTTGAAATAAAACAAATACACTCACTGAAATGAGCATAGACTATTCTCTATGCAATTTATGCTAAGATTATTAAAAATGCACCGAATCGGCCATCCTTGTTTTATTTTTATATCCTCAATTTTCCATTCAGCTCTTTTTCTACCGGCAAGCAAAGTGAAGGGAAAGAGAGAAGATTAAAGAAAAGCAAAAGATGAAAACGAGACGAAAATTCGATACTTTGGATGGGTGGATTGCCAAAGAAGGCAAACGTGCGAGTACTTTTTCGAATGGGGAGAAGAATTAATAAATGCTCTCCAATGCCTTTATAACTTATCATTTTTAGAAATGCGATAGTTTCGTTCAATGTTGTGCAAGTGTCCGTTATTTTTTGCTTCATTGCTGCAGTATATATTTGAAAATTCTGGAATATAAACTAAGCAACCCTTAATTTTCCATTCTGAGCTCTTGACGCTCTTTTTCTAACGGCAGGGAAAGTTGATGAAGCTGCTGGATATAACCACATCCACTGTTGAGCATTCTAACAGGGTAGAATGGCAAAAAATTGGGCGAAATGACTAAAACTTGGATTAGCACACTCCAAATTGAACTTTTTCTCGCCAACAAACTTGGCAGTTTCCAGCATTCGACAAATTATCGAGTTGAAAATGGCGTTGCAGGCAGCACAAGCGAGGATTTGCTCAGAAAGCGATAAATTCGCTATGTATCGCCAATTTGTAGACCTATAGATTTCTTGCGTCCACCACTGCGTCCTGCTGTCATGTTTAATGCTCTGTTGAATGTCACCTAGTTTCCGGCATTCATCGTATTATCGGTAATGCGTGATTGGGCTATATATTTCTGAGACGACAATTTTCAAATGTCTAGCAGTGAGAAGGAATGCGGAAAGTATTCGCGAATCGTTTTATTTAAATCGCACGATTCCAAAGTTCTCTTCAAAAAGACACTTTCGAGCTGTTGGTTTAAATCATTGAAATAGCAATTCTTGTCTGATAAAACATCAAGGGAGAGAGGATTAAAAGGGAGGAGAAGATGGATAAGGTTTTGAAGAACCGATCAAACAGTCAGGCGATAATCCTGTGTGATATACTGAGATGTACCTTCCCAATTTTGAAATGCTTCGCCACTCAGTATTTTCCAATTTGAAGGTGGCAATTTTTAACTGAAATTCTTCCTTCGGCAGAGTGCCAGAAGTCATTCCTAAGTTTGCAAAAACGCGAACTGAGGCTAGGTAAGTTATGATTAATTTGTATCATATTATCTAGTGTGGTATAAATTGGCTGTAATTTATTTACCTCTTAGAGGAGGTGGGAGAGGGTTAGAAGTTATTTCTTAAACGTGACTAGGAAATCGTTAGAAATATCAGCTTAAAACATTCAGACATCAATTTCATATATATGGAGTGAAACACTGAAGATTAAAACTCTCGATATTGCAGCGATGTAGCAGTTTGCTGTCGGTATGGTGCGATTTTCGTTGCCTCTATTCTAACGCATTCCATTAGGCTATTAAATCTCTAAATAGCGTTTCAGAGTGGTACTTCGCCTTCAAATAACACTAATGGAGAATAGTAGCATCCATATGCAGTGGATTGCCGTCGACGCCACAATTTTCGTGCGTCGGTCTATACTGAATCACTCATATGCTTTGTGCGCATATGCCAGCCGTTTCTCTCTTTATTGCTAAAGAAAGACGCACTTTATCTTATAGTATTTCTGATTCTGCTAATAGACTTTCTTTTTTTCAATATATTTTATACTTTTAGCCCTGATTGTGATGGATTTTTCATATTTTCGAAAAGGCATTCACTCATTTTCGATTCATCCGAAACAGATGAAATAGTTTCGTTTCACGCAACCTCCGCAGCTGTCACGTGCTTCGGATGCTAGTTTCTCAGAGAATCGAACGAGGGTTCTAAATGTCGCAAACCTAAAGGCTTTTCGAAGAACCAAAAATTAGAAAGGGATTTTTTTGAGCTTAAGAAAGACACCTTTGTTCATACTATACAATCAGAATCCACGAACCAAGGATTTCAGTTGTTCTGGATGAAAACCATAAGGATGTTAATTTTGTTCTATAAAAGTGAAGTTGAGCAGTAGCAAAAATGTTCTATTTCCACATCGGCGTAACTAATTCATCCACCGGCAGCTGACCTTTGAACTGCGATGATCGCAAAATTTCAAGATTGCAGCACACTTCTATAGCTGTCTTCAATGAGAATTATTGTATCAAATGATCTGCGTACCAGTATCATTTCTTCTCAGAATGAATTATCGCTGTTAAGCTGCGTTTGAGGTCATCGACCATCAGGTATTATATTACCTTTCGCAGTGTTTAAATTTCACGATAATTTTATTGTCGGTTTCTTTTACTGTTAAATGTAGTTAATGAAGGAATGATATAATGGCTGTTGAGCGTACTTCTGGAGCATCACTCTCTAATGCTGTAATGGCTCCCAAACGGTTTTTTCCTTGGGTTCCATTTCCAGGTCTTTGGGACGTCAACAAGGGCAGGATCGGAATGTCATGAAATGAAAGTGGCACTGTAACGAACCGAATTGAACGTTAATTGTTCTTTTTCGTCGTTTAAATCGTTGACGTCGTTTACCATCACTTCATCAGTATATTAATGGGAATAGGGAAACATTTTCATATAATTTCGAATACCATAATCACGTCAACCTGAAAATCGACCTTGTACCTCTTTTTTATGGGAAATTAGTTAAAGTGCACATAATTTTTTTCTAGACGCGAGCGTCATCCAACGTCAATATGATTAAAAGGTAATGAAAAATTCGGAGCTAAATTTCTTACCTATTTAGTGGAAGAAGGGAAGTTGGTTGCCTGGTGGCGCCTGTTTAATCATGTGGAGATGCGAGAGGAACAGAACCTGGAGATCACTTTGCACTAGCACCCACTTTCCAGGGTATTAATCTATCAGGACTCGTTAACTCAACTTTCCCGATCAGTGCTCAAAGCGTTTCTATCTGATGACCGGTTCAATGCCATTCTTTGAATTGTGAAATAAAAGAAAGCTGAAATATACGACTACAACCATTTGTAGATATGACTTCATTTGGTGCCTCGCTCAGTATGTTTTTCGCATTTTCTTTCCTCATCTCATAACTTTATGACATTACCTAATAATTTTAGTTATTGTGGTTTTTTTGTCAGGAATGTGTGGATAAAGAAAGCGAACGCTGTGAAATAGCTACATTTGCATAAAACTTAGAGCTTTCCCTGTAGAGTGCTACATGGCCAAGTAAGAAGTTGCCTGAGCGTTGTCAGAAGTGCGTCAGTAGTTAATATCTAAACAAAAGAATGACGCGGACGGCATTTGTGCGCTCTCTGTGAAAAGCATTCTTTCCATAAGGATGAAACTCGACTAATATAGGTACTGGCAGACGATTATAGTGATATACTATTGTTTATTTATTTATTTGTTCACTGGCGCAACGTTGGTTAAATGAAGTGGGGAAGGCAAAATTGACGTAAAATAGAGAAATTGCCTATATCTTGATCGTTTGTAACTCTGTTTCTATTCGGGCACTGCAGTTTTCCTCCAGTTGCGGTTCTCGTCCTTCGCGAAGAAACGAGCAGATGCAGTGGAGAATTTTTCTCCACTATTCCTGTGAAAGTATTTATCTTTTTTAGCAGTCTACTGCGCAATATCGTTTCATTTCTTGCTTTACGTTACACTGAAAATGCGTATAAGTAAAGTTGCATTAAAGAGCGCACACTGTTGATAAACAAAACGCACAATGCGTTCATATTGAATTTCTCGCATTTTATCGATGGCATACGCGATCACTTCTTGTTCTTTTATTGCCCACATCCGGCGTTCGCATTATTTTATTACTGACAGCTTTATTGGCTGCATCGCAAATATTTATGTGCACCAGAGCTGCAAAGTTTTTGCGAAATTCGCATGCAAAAAGGCGTCGTTTTCAACTTCGATACGTTGAAATGATATACACATATTTATTTGAACACGAGACTGTCTTTTAAAGTTTCGCGTAGAAACTATTTGATGGAATAGCCACAACAGCTTCTCAGAAACAACTTTCCTCTTCTCTGATTGGACGTTCTGAAGTTAACACATAAAACATTACCTAACTTTTCGAACCTCATATTGGAACAAATATGTGTATATGCGTTATTTTTTCTGAAAAGCAGACGCGCATTTGAACCCACTAAAGCACCTTAAACCACTTTGAATCCTGATTGTAGTCCATTTAAAGGCACTTGGAGTCATAGTAAACGAAATTATCGCGCAACTTTTTTGTATACCCTTTGAGATTAAAATATGAATTGTGTTTCTAGTGGATTCAATGGATTATCTTCTAACTTTCGCTGTTCTATTTGTATGTACAAAAGAATGTGATTTGAATGGTACTATTTGACTTCTGAAATAAAAATAACGGAATAAAATTGGAAAAAAGTCGCCTAACCGCTTATTGATATTTTCATTTGTTGAATGTGTTTTTCCTAAATATAAGGAGAAATATGTATATGCGAGAACTACTCTGTTTATTCTTCATTGCCGACGGCTGTTGCTGTTCCGTCTTTAAAATTATCTCTGCTATTCAGAACGGTTTACACTGCTAAGTATTGCATATATATTTGCATATATATAATATATATTTGCAATAGTTTATAGCGTAAGCCATTCTGAAAACTAGAGATCACTTCACCGATAGAAGAGCAGCAGTTGTCGGCAGTGAAGAATAAACGGCGTACTTTTTGCATTAATATAACGGTGCAGCCTTTTGTTTTTAGTGTTATCGTCGGAGAAGTTTTGTGTGATATTTTATTGGAATTTTCGCAATAAGAGTGTTTAAGCGATATTTCAGTATTTGAAGTGTGCGGTATTTAGGAAGCGTTTCACCTCGCGGTGGCGACGATGCTGTTGCTAATATTCACCTTCGTGTCGGCATTGTTGGTCACCTCGTTGGGAACGTATTCCTCGAAAACGGTTTCTTCTTTTCCTCTTTCAGTGTTTCATTCGCCTTTCTAGTTTTGTGAAATCAAGCTTCTCTGTTATCGCATTAGCGAACACAATGCCAGCCGAAATCTATGAGAACGGTAGAATTTGTTCATTACCATCTGCGCCAAAATATCTATCAGTCACGGTCACCTAGAAGAGTGACTATTTAATTGTCTCGCGAGTGTTTATCTAAGCGACTGTTTCTATCAACCAAATCATATAAAAGATGCAGATTCCATATAGGAGACATGTGATCCAGTGGATCCATTTATGTGAATGTTTCGTCACTCATGCGAGCGAATTTTTGTGTACCCTTCGCAAATTTTCTCCGTAAAACGCAAATGGTGGCATCGTGTCTGTGTGTATTTGTGCATGTGAGGCCTACGTTTTTCTGATGACGGTTTCAGCTCGTGACCAGAGAAAAGTTTCGAAGTAAAATTTGTTGAGTATACCTGGATGACCTCAGGTATTTTTAATTGGGGATGAAAGTGTTGAGGCTGCAAAGTTTGACTTGAAGATCTTTAAGTGAGCTGGCAATTGCATTCCGCACATTCGGCTGCCAACACTTGATTTTGATTCCCGAACGCAAGCCTAATGTCTCATTTAATATTTAGAAGTTTTGTGGTGAGATGTAGCCGAAAGGTGATCGTTGCCCACAACTTTTACCAAACTGTTAGTTTTGTAAAGAAAAACATTGTAAGGTTCTCTGTTACTATTCGACTGCGTTTATATGACCAATACAAATTTGCATATGCAGAGTTCATGAGGGAATGGTGCCGTCTATATATATTCGTGCATATATTTATTTATCTGCCGCGTTTTCAGCTCTCCGATATGAAAGCACTGAATTCTTGGCTGTAAAGTCTGTTGCGAATTCGTCTTAATAAATTTCGTACTTAATCATTAGATCTAAATGACTTAAACTTCCCTAAGCATATATCAGACGATTTGTGCTTTGCACTATTTGCGTCTACACTCGTTAGCAGTCTCGTTGACATAGCAGACTTGCACAAAAGGCTTACATGAGCGGCCGTCGCTCGGAAGTGAATATTATGCGGCGCATGTTTTATTGTTTGTTGGATAATGCAAATTACAACGTGGATTATTCTAATTTATGGGAATCGTCTATGCGTATCTTCCGTCAGCACCTGTGCTGTTTTTTTCACGTCTTTTGCAAAAAAATTTATCTCTTTTGCAAAGAAGACGATGTAAAATCCAATCCGACAAGAACGATAATCAGAACGATAACCTAACGTCATTCCATTTGACCCAATGCGGAAGCATTGGGTCAAATGGAATGACGTTAGATCGATAGGTCGAGATCTTTGGTTCGGAGTCCGTCTGCATTGGTTAGTATATATGGTTCCATTGAGCATAAAACCGCTTGTTATGATGGAAGTTTGGTTTAAACTTTAGTTGCGCTATCTGGAAGAGTTTGGATATTTGCCGAAACCGAGTGGTGCTGCAGCGATGTTAAGCAAAACGGTTGTCGAAGAAGCCATACGCGAACTGCAGCTTTATGGCAATGTACCTGTGACGGGTAAAATCGATGCAGCAACTCGAGAATTAATGACTCGCAAAAGGTTTGCTTCAAATCGTAGCTAATCATTCACTCAAATCTCTCGTCGCTCGGCGCTTTAGGCCCCCACTCAAATTTTAGAATTGAATCCATTAAAGGTAGCACGTGTCTTTGTTGACTCCAGCACGTCTACAGGTACAGCCGTGGTATAGCGCTGAAAGTTTTTATTAATTATCTGCCAGAGGTCCCAAAGATAACAACTAAATCTTTATCAGCTTTGGAACAGATAAAATGATTTCTTGGAGAAAATATAACTGATATTGGAGCGTTGTTGGGGAAGCAAAGTAGAAGGGACTTTAATTTTTGATTATGGATTTCGTGTGAATAAAGTGTGTTTTTCTAAAGATTCATTTATTTTCCACCCTCTGCCTGTTAAAAATATCTTCATGTAGATGCACAAAATATCATGTAGATGCACAAAATAACACATTATGGAGGTGGTGCATATGGTGAGCCGTACGTTCTTTAGATATCACAACAAAATGTGAGCACAAAAATAAGTTGCAAGAGGGGCTGAATCAATTCAAAAGCTTTTTGGTCGAACTTCTCAATTTGAAGGCTGTGTAAGCGTAGAATACTATAATGTTTTACCACGTCGTACATAGTTAAATGGGTTATACATAAGCTCTTTTACTCAGTGGTCGTTTGTTGTTCAATGTGATAAAACACTTTACGAATTCTCTGTACAAAGCTGTTCGTAAGTAGATCAAATTTGTATTATTTTATTAACTTAGTGTTTATATATCGTGTGTTGTTAGTAGAGCAAACTCCACCCATCTTTTCGATGCACTTCGCCTAATGTTGAAGTTTTTGCCCTCGTTTAAAGTAATTACGCATATTTTGCTTCGTTTTACTCAACTGCAATGGCTCATTTCCTTACATATTCCAATTTTAGCTTTTCATATTTATTAGTAGCATATATAGTGATTATTTTATTATGGAGGGATTTGTTTTGTGCAGTAATTTTGCCAGACAACTAATGATAAATAGTAATCTATGGAATATGATACCACAGGGGCCATCTCGATTGATGTTTCATCTGCTGGCAACGTGCAATACTGGAAAGTTGAACATTTTAACACCACTAGTGTGGCACATCTCGAAACAGTCGATTTCCGCCACATTATGCAAGCGCAAATTTGTTGCACTTTTAAATTGTTCTCCGTTATTTGCGTTATGTTGGCACACTTTAGATTTTATCGTTTCAGCTCTTATCACAGACATTTAATATATTCGAAGGAAAATATTGCTGTTATTGCGCAGAGATTTCGAAATTACTGCGATAAAAGGAACGATGAGCAAATAAAAACGAATATCGTCGTCACTGAATACTAAAATCAACCCAAATTCTACAGGTGCGGTCTACCAGATCGACAAACGAAACTGCATCGTATGCGACATCGGAAACGTTACGTGTTAATGGGCCCTATCTGGGATAAAAAACTACTCACTTATAGGTGAGCAATCCTAATTCCATCTTATTTGCATCTTTAAAGTTCGTCCGCACGAGAAGAAAAAATCCTTGCTGAGAAGAGTTGGCGGTGATGTCTATAACTTTGATTGCCCGACCATGCGCTTTTTGGATTTCTTCGCAAAACTCGCTCGTAAGTGCAGAATTCCCATCTGTCATAAACAAAGTTCTTGCATAGTGCGCAAAAATATTATACGAGAAAGCAGTCGGGAAGCTACTATCTTTTAAAATAATGCGAGTATGATCGACAGACCGTTGATTAAAGCAAACGACCGATTGCTGAGCGAAATGTGGTACTTTCAGTCGATAGTTTCTATAGCTAAAGTCGTTAGGCAAAGTGCTTCACTCAACTTCATTGTGTCTATGGAGAACTTTTAAGAGGACAACATAAAAGTATAACATAAAATTCCTATGTTTGGCTGAATTCCCGAAGGAAGGTTGTTGAGGGGTTAGAGAACATTGTTGCATTTCTTCAGTCAAGGCAGTGATTGAAGCGAATTTTGTTCATAACAGGTCTCATCATTCAACCTCTCCTCCCTCCTCCCATTCCCCTCACGTTTTCCGTATAATAAAGCATTCCGTTCAAAAAGCTTGTGGCCGATTTTTGAAATTCGAATTTTAACCTTTGAAAGTATTATTTTTTCATACTGATTTCATAAAGTATTATTTTCTCTCTCTCATTTTCTCATTTTGCTAAGGGAAGTTGCCATTTTCCTCAGCGCTTGAATCGACTAACGAATGTGAAACGATTTCCTCTCAATGCAGACTATTCGAGTGGCATTTGCGACCAATGAATATGAAAGTCGATGTTTATTTTTCATTTTATCACTTCATTTTTATATGGAAAATCTCTTGTTGTAATTTTGAACAATGCTGATTTATTATTCAATATATTGAGGTAGGAAATGCGCATATATGAAGGAAATTTGTCAGAAAGCTATCGCATTTTGTTACGAAAATTGCACAACTCTGATTCATTCTACGCTTTCTGATTTTCGTTCATTGCTTAGAGCGACAAAAATTCACCACTTCTGGGAAGTTTTTCCCCCTTTTTGATAGTTTATTGAATGATGAATGTAATCATTACAAGCAAAACTAATAACTTGAGCACATTTCCCTATTGGTACAGTCTTACAGTTATTCTAAAAAGATGCAACGCAACATGTGACTATAAAGAGGCAAGGCAGTGTAAGTATAAAAGGTTGAGCTAATGCGAGTATAAAAACGTTTCGGTGCCCGGCGCTCTAAAAGGTTCTTTAAATTATTTTGAGTAATAAGACGAGGATTATATTTGCACTGCGGATAAACCTGAGGCGACTGTAAGAAGGAAACAAACTATCGCCTATCGCTAACAAAGTACGCCTAAACCGTGTACGCTGGGCTGCGTTCATTTGCGAACGGATAAGTGCCTTCACATTGGTCCAATATTCTCGTGAAAAAGCACTGGTGAACAGCTGGCACGCAGCTGCTACGTTTGCGGGTGTGGTTGTGCCTCATTCGTGTGAGCGAACGACCGCCCCCTCACCGACATTACCACATCCTTCTATTCAGAGTGGTATCAAATTAGGTAGCACAGGAAAAACGTTAACAGTCGAATATTCAACACAGAATTCATCAAGTATGTATTGAATTATCACAGATTCTACCTAGGTGGGAAGTATTTTGAGGAGCTTTGAGGAAAACGGCATCAGTTAAGCGAAATGAACTATCCCCATAGATAACCGAGATGAATCAGAGTTATTAGATGGAAATAGATAATCGAAATAGTAGTTAACAGCTACGGAAATAGTTCATAACTAAATTGAATGCAGAACTTTTCTTCCCGAAATCCGTCACGAAACATACCATTTGCAGTAATTAATTAACTGGGTCATTCTTCTTGCATTTCGTAAGTCAGTTAGAGGGAACGTCGTAAGCAATATGAATTGAGTATTTTTCAGTGAATAGGCTTTCTGATTTATTGGATACGAATGGAAATAACTGCAAAATTCGAGTTCGTAAATTGAGAATTAAAAGACAGAAGATAACTTAATAAATTACTATAAGTGGTTTGTTTCGATAACAAATAAATTGAGTTCGTACGTAACGTAAATTCGGAAGCAACCGGAGCAGTCCAAAAGGAGTTCCTATGTGAATCAGATGTACTTATTAGTTATTATCAGTTTATGTGTATTCCACGAAGTCCGTGTATATTCCTCAACGAATCTTCATTAAATTTCGGAAATAATCATGTGTTAAGAAGTCTCTAACGACAAGATATTGTTGATGCTTGTAGATAATTGCCAAATATCGATTAGCCGAGTATGAAGAGTGATTAAGAGTTCCAAAAGAGCATAATGGAGCAGTTAGCTTCAAGCTGCAGGGAAAAGTTGGTCGCGACGGATTCCTCTTGTCGTTAGTCGAAGTCGGTTGTGATTTGCATACGGAAATTTGCCACCAGAAACCTTCTGAATGAGCGATAAATTCGATAATGAGGGTCTTTTTTATTACACATAATGTGCCGGCGTGCACACGTTCTTGCATAATTATGTAGGTATTTATGTCTGTTTAGCTTTCGATTACTTTCATTTCGACGATCAGTGAAACTCGGGGGTCACAAAATATGTGAGTACAGCTTACATGGTTGGCGTTCGCTTATATCAGTTGTTAAGCTGTTTTTTGAACGCTGAAACAATTCAACGCGTTAACGACAGTTGGCGAAAAATTCGCTCGCATTTTACAATGGTTCGGATCGGAAAAAAAAGAGTCGCTCTCATGCGAGCTCCTTTGATATATTTTTCACCTTCTTGGTGCTCACCTCGAGATACCTGCGGATCTTTGCATCTCTCGCAAAACGAGCGAGGATCGTTGAATGGTATCAAGACATCTGCGCGAGATTGTTCTTTCCGAGGGGATGCCGAAGGGGGTTCAGAGCACTAGCTAGCGCTGGGAGACAGTTGTTGTGTGCGGCATCCCGATGCAGCAGCGCTAATGTTCTGGCGGTTACCGGGGGTCGAAGGCGGTACGCAGAACAACAGTTCACGAATCGGTTGCTTCTGTTGTGCGTCTGCTGTGGGCGCTTCCTTTCGTATGTCGAGCCCCACACATTTACACACTAAATGCCTCACTCATTCGCTCTTGTGTCTAGCATCCGGGAGGGCAGCAGACGCCTCGGAATCATAGACAACTCAGTGCAGCCATCTTCTGCTCGAGGGCACTTAGCTCGCTCGGTTGGTTGTTGGATGTTTCTGCTGTTCATCACAACCTCCTTGAGTGAGTTGAAAGCCCTCATGCTGACGAAGGGATCTTCATCTCATACGTTCCGCCTACCGTACTCCTCGGTAATCTCTAACTACTGCAGCACTTCTGGTCAACTCTCTTTCCAATAACGGCGCTTTACTGCTTCATTTCGTTAATGCAATTGCATTTTCTTGGTCAGTTTGCTATAGTTGCGCCAGTAAGGTAGCATTCGTCAGCGAATGGGTTTTCTGTTCCCACCTGTTAAATCTGAAATTCCCGGTCGTGGACTTGACTATATATTTGAATACGTTACTTCCAGATAATAAGGAGTGAATTCTCGACTTGACGTCAGCGTGGTGTTCCAAAAAATTACTGAAAACATGCTAAGGAATGTAAGCTTCATTATAAGAAATCTCTGTAAGCCATAAGTTACTAGTAAATTTTAGAGTATCTGTGTGCACAACTCTAAACTGAAGTTAACTATATTGCCACACATTTGTATATTGTTGCCGAAATATAGCTGCCCATTGATATCCAGCAGAAAAAAAAGTATTTTTCTCGTTGCAAATGTGAGGCGAACAGTCGTTTCTCTTGAACGTATCCATTTTGCCCGCCTCCGAAATGAACACCTCTCATTTTGCCAAGATCGCCCGTCTTGTTCTAGTTAAGTTCACTCAAGAGACAGCCTTTAATCCCATTCGGTTTCAGTGCCTCTCTCGCTCTCATCGATGAACGTCGATCGATGTAGGTCTGACTCGTTCGTTGACTGTTGAGTATGGAACCTGTAGATAGTAACTTGTAAGAATTGCCCCTCTCTGCTAAGGGAGAACTATTTGTTATTGAGTTTTTCCCCGTCACTGTCTTTTCGACCTATTTTATAAGGATAGAATGAAGCAATGGGCACACCACCCATTTCAGATATTTCTCTGATAGTCATAAATAACCTCTTCTCATATTTAGGCGTGTTCTTTGTATTTTCCGCTACGTATTTCGGTGGTTCGATGCTGCAAAAATATGGTGTTTTTGAATGAAACGTATCAGTAGATTAAGTGCATTTTTCCACAACAAATAACGGAAAACTCTTTTCGTTTCTGTTCTTCGTTTTAATCGTATTTGTAACACCCTCTATCGTTGTGGGTCTTTCCACTCGACTATTCTAGTAAATACCCGTTCGATATTACTAGAATAGTCGAGTGGAAAGTTTAACTGTTTAGTTGTCGGAAAGAAGTCGAGAGAGTTGCAGCAATCAAAAATTATTTCTTTAGGATGGTCTGTCAGGAAGTCGGTACATAAAAGTTGACGACTTCCAGTAGGAAATCGAAAGTGGGCAACAAGGGGTCAAGGAAAACCTCGTGTTTTAAGGCAGTTGAGCTCTTTAGCCACTTGGCAAACATTCGTCCATCTGCCATTGAAAATCTGCTCAAAGTTGCTTAGTTTACAATTTGCCACGAGGATCGTTGGAGTTAAGCATACCGAGTGGGTTGTGAAGCACACAATTAGAAATTGATCGTTCGAATTTTGTTGCAATAATCAGTGGTCTCATGGTTTGGCACCTGATGAAGAATAGTAGAATGATTTATGGTGGAATGGGTGGGGATATTTCAGGTCTTAGGAACTTCGTGACTAACGAAGCAGTTCATGATGTCTGCTACGGTGATAAGACTTTCTTTGAGATAGTGAATCACAACAGCGTTGAACGGAGAACTGTGCGTGCAGACTTCGTCTGCAGTGCTACGTATCCGTTCTGCTAAGATGACCTGATTGATCCTCAACCGCATCCGCTCTCTCCTCGCATCCCCCCGTCCCACCACTCCTCTAACCCTGTGCTCAGCAAATAGGTCCAAATCATAGTTGTAGAACAATGCGAGTACGACAGAACGCGGCAGAATCGCGTCTACTTTGTATTTTGAAATGACGATATCGACTGTAGATGAATAAATAGGATGAGATGAAGAAAAATCCTTTGAATGGGGTGGATTTTGGTTGAGTGGTTCACTCAAAATGGTAAAAACCTCGGTTTGTTGGTTGTTTTTTGAGAAGTAGTTGTAAGAGCAGCTGATGTTGAATCGTAGAAAACCTGCAGCATAACGGCAAGATGAAACATTATCGAGCTGTATAGATGGATTTAGCTCTGCCGAAGTTAATTAAAATGCGGTGAATGTTACGATCGCTAGTTGGATGGCGAAGCATATTCAGCCGAGAATGAGTGCGGAATGTTAAAGAGGTACGAAGTTGATCGTAATAACGTTTGTGTTGACCAGGCGGCGTAGGTTATGGGGTTTAATGGTCGAACGACGTTTAGGGTGAGGTGAGATTACGCTGTGAGGGTGATGGCAACAGCTGTTTGCAGCGCGATGCGCGTTGTGATAAACGCCAGTAAAAGCGTAGATGTGTTAAACAAAGCCAGGATTACTCCAAAATAATGCCGTCACTGCGTTATTGTTGTCAGATCCTGCGCTGAATACATTGAAATAGTCTAAGAGAAGTCCCAAAAATTATTTGAGCATTGCAATACAGGAAATATTTGCGTGGCCACCAAACGTTGGAAGAGCGGATCACATCCTTAAATGCAGAATAGGGATTCTGAAGTATTTGGGAACTTGTCACTTTTATTGTTTTATTGTTTCTGTTGTATGGTCGGAAAGAACATCGCACGTGACGGGAAAAAACGCTGATATGTTAGTGAATAATTGTGAATGTATCATCTCAGTTTATTATGTTCCAAATGAAGGATAATAGAGCTTTTCATATGATATCAAAATGAAGAAGAAATACTTTGTACCAAATTGGATGATTTCCGAGGTGAATCTGGCATAAGGGGTTTCTTCCCTAGAAGGCTTGACGGATCTCGCGAAAAGGCTGAATATCAGTGAAACATTTCGAAGCGGAAAAATTCTTGCCACTGTTGTAAACGCCTCTATTTAAAGCGTGGATAATCCTTCACGGAGTATGCCGTACGTTGGAGATGTTCGACGCGAAGTCAGCGAAGCAATTGACGCCTGGCAAAGAGCTTCAGCTCTACGTCTGAAGGAGGTTCGTAGTGAGGCGGATGCCGATATTCGAATACGCTTTGCTGTTGGTGACCATGGCGACCCGTACTTTTTTGACGGTACAGGAAGGATTCTGGCGCATGCTTTCCCACCAGGTGAAGGACTGGGCGGTGATGTGCATCTGGACGACGATGAACGTTGGACGAACGCCCTTACAGGAGACCCGCATTCACAGCGTTCGCTTTTTTTTCACTATGTTAAATTGCGTATTCATGATGAAGGAATTTTCCGACTGATTTGCCTCAACCACCCTACCAGCAAACTTTTTTCTTGGGATCTTTTCATATAGGCGGAAGGGGTGAGTGAATTCTCCGTTAATTTTAGTCAGATGCGGCTTTGATTTTCTTGCCGATCGCTGACTTGTTTTTCCTCAAAGTGCACATCGTATCATGTGAGAAATTGGAGAAAGAAAATGCACCACGAAGTGCAAACAAATGCACCATACCATCGAGAAAAACAGTACCCACATTGCTGTTAAATTTTTTTGGTGGAATAGCCCGTTGGTATGACGTAAAAGTAATTTTAAAGGTAATAGAGTGCACAGGCTCTTAGGAGGTTTAAAAGAATATCACCTTTGGTCGTATGACTAGAAATATTTTTTAGAAGTGAGCTTGAGGTCAATAGTGATGCACGAAATCGGACACAGCCTTGGTTTGTCACATTCTCAGCAAGAGGACAGCATCATGTATTCGTTCTATCAGTACGATCTAGCTCCGGAACTCTCTTACGACGACGTCCTTGCCGTTCAATCGATCTATGGTTTGTATCGTTCGTTGATGCTTTACTTGTTTCAAACAGTATACAGTTCAAAGCATACAGAATGCTTCGTAATATATTGTTAATGTACCGTGACGTTACACAGAAGCGAACTGCCTGTATTCATTAGGTTTATATTCGCTTGCCAACTATTCAGAGCTTATCTAGTTCTGCATCAAGATTCCCGTCCTTCACTTAGCTTCGCAAGTTCGGGTTTAAGGTTGTGACCCGTTATCCACCTTCTGTAGCTCAGTTTCAGGTTTGGAAAACATTTGCAGTGACTTGTGAGCTTGGTTAAATTTGCTGTAGGTGCCCCCTTATTTACACCGAATCTGCTCAACTTGATTGAAGTTTGCTAATGCCCTTTTATGTCTTATGCGCATATTTATTCTGCCCTTAATGTACGTGCACTATTAATATATGTGAAGTAGAGATAACCCCACGTGCACCTATTATATAGTAAAATATCGCTTTGTTTATTTTCTGAATGTTTAACATTAATGTCGATGAAAGACATCACTTTCTGCAGATTCACTTATGTCTTCGCCGGTCGACAGAGTGCTTGAGGTCGTTATTCACGGCTTTGTATGGGTTAATAATTGAAGAGCCGCAAAACTTTTCGGAGATTTTTAGCAAAAAGGTCATAATGAAAGCTGAGTAGCATTAAATTAAAAGTGATGAAAAACTAAACGAGCGATTAAATATAGGACGCGGCCGTGCACCTGCACCTCGACGACCGAACTTATTACCGACAACCACGACGACACATTTGCCACCTCTGCCAAGCCCATCACCGCGACCACCTTCTCGACATCCAGATATACCGACTAACACAGATAACGGGGAGTTGATCGCGCCAGATCCATGTACTTCTGATGTTGATGCGATCACAGAGATACGAGGAGAAGTTTTCGCCTTCAAGGTACTCTTTTCAAGTAATGAGCTGAGTCAAAACAAATTGCCTTGTTTTATGTTTCTCTAGATTTCTTTGTCTATGGCAGTAGACTCATAAAATTTTCAAAGCAACGGCAAAAAGTAATGCGAGGACATCTGATTATGCAAGCACTATAAGTTGAAAGTGTTTGAAATTCAGCCGAACGTACTCGCAGGCGCAAACTTAGAATAATTGGAAACCAGTTTATATACAAAAGTTTTCCTCGCGCTTTCCTCATTCAGAAACCATTCGCGAATGCCTTAAATAATCTTCCATCTTCTACTGCCGTAGGAGCAGGAGATACATTAGGACGACAGTTTCCTTTGCGGGAAGTAAAGGACGGAAACCCTCCGGATGCCAGCATTCTTACCGAGGCAAACTGGACCACTCAATCTTTACTTTTTACAGCAATTCCGAACACTTCGCTATCTCATCTCCTCCCAGAGCACTCCTCCGCTTCATCATGCTTTACTGACCGTTCTCCTCATATCATCTGAAACATGGTTTTCTTGAATCAGAATTGGGCCTTGTCGTGGGCACGGGACCTTTGTGCGAGCTGCGCTTTCTTTAACAAAATCAGAGACGAACACTCCAGCAAAAGCTCTATGCGAATCTTACATTGCTCGATTTAACCGAAAGGTTGAAGCGGTATGTGATGGCGATGGCACGCTACCGTGTCGAGATTAGTGTTTGAGACCGCCCCAGCAGCCTCACATCAGACGTAAGGTCGGGTAGTCGGATTTCAGAGAAAACAAAGGGAGATCGAAGACGTAGGATACGAGGAACTATGTGATACGTGAGTGGTCTTGAAACCGATGGCCGCTTCTACGTAGAAGAAACGTCTCACATTTCACAGCTCTAAATTTTCTGAAAGTGGAGTACACGCATCCCTGTCGGGAGAGTTTTGCCGGTACCGACGTTACGGGATATTGAAATGAACCCGTTGAATTCTTGAAATGATTCATGCTGGATGTTGAGTCGATGCCTCTTCGAGCTTCTCCTCGATTTTGATTATTCTGTTTTAGTTGAGGAATTAATTTAATTAAGTATTTCAGCTGTAATGAAGGTTTCTGCATTATCCAACGAGTCACCAGTTTTACCTATTTCCTTTTGTATGCAACCTGAATTCGTTCCAAATGTGGCATATAGAGAGATGGAAATTAGTTTAACGGGAAACCCTCGCTTTGGATCTCATCTGAAATTTTGCCGTCGCTGCGTAAATATTGCTCTGCGTTCGGTGTATACACCTAATTACACTAACTTCGAAGTTAAATTGCGCTTATGTTTTCTCATTTTTATTTGTACTTCTGTTTTCCTTCATCCCTTTTTCACTTGCTTAGATCATGAACTTCACCTTCTTCGCCAAGGTAGTACAGTCAAGTGAAAGGAAAAACACGTTTGCAAATTGTCAGACTCGATGAGACATCAGAGATAGCTCGAACCTCACTTCAACGTTTAGGGAGATTGGTTTTGGCGGATACATCACGATGGATATTTAAGCGAAGGTCCACGATTAATCTCTTCGTTTTGGCAATCACTTCCATCGCCAGTTGATGCCGCCGTCGAAGACAATGATAAAATCCTCTTCTTTGTTGGTAACCTTTCCAAAAATAGAGCTCAATTTTACCGATTTTTTTCAAAGTATTGGCAAAATGATTTCGAATCGTTCAGAAATTATGTTCACTTCGTTATGACAGGAATCTTTTAAGTCATTCCAACAACGTCATGATTCGAAACATATGACATCTAGCATCACGTCCTACTCAAAGATAAGGAAGATGCAGGATCGCATTCTGCAGTAACACCACTTTCCAAGACCTTAACTTTCGCCATTGTACCTCATTATTGAAACCTTTTCTTCGACTTAGGTTCAGAATAAGCAGTCAATACATATTGCGTCGTTTCGAGATTGTAACCGAAATTCTAAATAGGCAATCGAGAGCACAGAGGAGCATTGACCCCTTCCTTGCGAGGGTAGTCATTCTAATGTAGTATTACTCCTCGCTTGTTTCGATCGTTTCGCAAACAAGGTGGCTGGCTGTGGTGACCGTCAGCTGGGTCTTTCAAGGATTAAGTTTATCTACCTGTTTTGGTCGCCCCTTCCGATCATTAGTTGGAAATGTGGAATCTCCCGTAATCGATTAACCATAGATCACTTAAAGCAATAGGTAAAAATCAGCCTCTCAAATTTTAAAAGATGAGGTATTGTCAGTTTTACAATATCTGAAGTTGGACACAAAACGGTATCCGCAATTGGGAGCGGAGCGGAATTATATCAGGATTAGAGGGAGCTGAACTGCTTGACTGTCCTTAGCACCGACTTTTTTAAAATTCAAATATCCCCCCCCCCCCCCCCTCCCACACACTTTTCCGCAGGTTATATATCGTCTTTCGTAAATCGTCCGAAACTGTTCAGGCAACCAAGAACTACATCCCTAACATTTTCCACCACTGACTCCCGATCCCACTGAAACTTGCTTCCATATACTGCAAGATCAGCGTTTATAAGTGAGATACCTGTTTTAGGTAGGAATGTTTACGTTTACAGTGGTCATAAGCAAGAAGCGGTGAAACCACTGACAGCACTCGGATTACCCGAATACGTGGACCACATTCGACTCGTATATACGTGGAACTATTGGACTGAGAAACCGATATACATTTGGACGGATGACGAATTTTGGAGAGTGGATAAGGTGGTGACTTAAGTTCACTTTCTATCACCTCATTGATGCGCCGTTTCTTGTTTTGGTCGCTCTGCCATGTCCATCAACCAGGTGTGTTAGAAAAGTGCTCACGAGCGATTGCACGCGACGTCGTTCTTTTTTTCAAAGCTCGATGCGAATAATGCAAATTAATGAAGGTGACAATGTTGTTCTTTGATGGATCATTTTGTGTATTCCGCAAGTGCGAAATCCGTTCGATGAAAGTAATTCTAAACGAGATTTCTATCGTTCTTTGGAAGTTCGACAATAGTGCATTTAAAAAGCAAGAAAAAGTTATACTGGAAACATCTTTAGCATAGGAATTTTATGCGAAGGAACAGCATGAAATGAGAGGAATTGAACTGACCCCCTCAATTGAACTGAACTGAATTTTAGCACGTTGAAGAATGAGGTCATCTACAAGTACTTGTGCAAAATTGCCATTAAACATAACCACCTTGCTCCATTTTTCGGCTGCAACGTTAGGTATTACTTTTCGTCCCTGCTGTAATTGAACGGCTATACAAACGATCCAGTTTATTCTCAGCTCAGTGCTACACTTATAGAATGAATGTCGGTATTTGAAAACTGAAAGGTTGAATCACTCAAAAATGATTTCATTTCAGAGCTCAGGTAAAGTGGAAGTTGGCTATCCACGTAAAATTATTACTACTTGGCATTATGTTCCACCTGAGGCGAGTGCTGCGTTCACATTCAACGATGGTAAGTGAGGTTGAAATTACAGCGGCCAAAAATAAGACACACTAACCTTCGTTAACGTTTAATCAATGCTGAGGTGAGGTGACAACCACTGTAAATGTGTAGAAGAGGAAGAGTGGTCCAGATGCAAATGCGATGCAGCCACTAGCGCTATTTATTCTCCACGAACCTCCTCCAAAACTTCTCGTCATAGTATGGAAGGTTACCCAGTTTCATGTCCGGTCGATGTGTGTGGGACCAACTATCCAAATCGTAGTGGAAATATACAAATGGCTTCCGTTGTAACCTAGTTGTGCGAGGGGCACGGCGACAACAGGTATGAAATATATTTACAGTCAAAGGGTACTACGATGCAGATATCGTCCCGTAACATAATAATCTTGAGCAAGTGCGTAATGACGCCATTATCCTCAATTCTTGTAATGCGAAAATTTCGAGACGATGCCACAAAGATGGCACAACCTTGCAGTGCGAATTAATCGATGCCATGATTCCTTTGATATATATAAATGCTTGCTTGCTGCAATAACTAAGAAAAATTGAGCGATTAGCACCGATCTTCAAAAAAAGAATCTATTATCTTTGTAGATCTCTATTTCTTCGCTGGCACGGATGTCCTCAAGTTTCACAGTATAAACATGAGCGCCACCGAGCGTCAACCTTCTTCACAAATCTGGAGGCACTGTCCCACCGCGATGAGGATCTCCTCTCAATCTGCTTCATATTTCCCATTCCATTTCACTTATTTACTACAAACTGTCACTCTTGCGCTTTTTGCTGCAGTTATTTGAACATCACTGCAAAGCGTTATCTTAACACTGGTATTTCTCGAAGGTACTGTCGAGAATCGTTTGAAATCGGTGAACTCGAGGAGTATTTGCTGAGAACCGGGGAACGGTGAAGTTTAGAGGTAGTACTGTTGCGAACCGTGTGAATTCTTTGAGCTCTCGGGGAAATGTTATTGAGAACCGGGGAAATGTTCGGCAAACTTTGGGCGTAGTACTGTTGGGGAACGTGTGAATCAGGCAAACTTTAAGGACAGTATTGTTGCATAACCGTATGGGCCTTCAAGCATCGAACTGTGTGGACAGATAACCTCAAAACACCCATTTTAGAAAATGAGGGGTACTCTGCTCATTTTTTGAGATCTTTTGCACACAGGACGATGAAGTGCCGCACTGACGTCACTTTTTGAGGTACAGACGTTTGTCAATATGTTCCAAATAACACTGCGGACTTACATAACTAATTTGAATTGTGACAAAATAGTGGGTGAAAGGAGTGACCTCGACATCGATAAGTTAGCTGGAGAGACTTAAAAGTTGAAATTCTCTTAAACAGGTACTGGTCATCGAACAACACTGCACCCAGACTTGATGAGTGCACATAGCGATAACGTCTCTAAGAGGTGAAACTGACAGAAAAGGAATTTTTAGCCCGTTGCACCACACTGCTTTTGTCCATTTAGGCAGAAGCATCAAAGCTCATTTCAGCACCGTTGTCTTGACGCATTGCACTCTCCATGTCTTGCCACACAGTTACTTCTTCATCGGACATCGTTGATATATAGCTGTTGTGACCGCATGAATATTTGAAGTTATTGGTTCTTAACACCCTCAGTGCTGGTAATTTAGCAGTGAGTGAAGGTTCAATGAAATACGCGGTCAGAGCAACACTTCATCTCATCGATGCTAAGTCCGACTGTGCGTCTCCATCACGCAACACTCACTTCCCTGCTTATTCCGACTTTCTGTATATACACCGAGTATTCGCGAATCGCACTGCCTTAAAGCTTCTTTCCTAAAAGAAATAAAGATGGTTGTTTTATCGCTCCTGTCTTTCACATCTTATCTACCTACCGGCATTGTCCACTCCACAAATCAGCAATCTCATTTTCAAAATAAAATATCCCTGTTAACCTGTCTGAAAGCCGTCAACGAATTAAACGGTCATTATGCGACAAGCAGCGAGCGTTTTTTCGGAGATATTCGAGAGTGCAACATTCAACAAAATGAGAGTACTTCGCTGATGAAAAGAAAGAATTTTAGAGCTCATCAACGTACATAAAGTGCCAACACAACAAACTCGTAACATGAAAATACAAAAATATATGAGAAAGCACAACAAAATGTCGCCTACATTGCGTGGTTATCGTGTTACACATGCAAAAGGCAACATCAGACGCATTTCACTTTAGACTGCGATAATTTGAGCAGATAATCTGCGAAATGCAGTTCTTATGAGGGGATTTAATGGGAATATCCCTGAGGCGAACCAAAACACCACTTCCTAACAATAATAGTGTTATTCGTCCAGTCTGCAAAAATTTACTCGATTTTCATCGTTCCCATCCAATGGGAGAAAACGAAGACGAACATTTGAAAGACGTCAAAGAGACGTGGTGCGAACGAAGTCGTAACCTACTACGATTCGCCAAAGTTCTATAAGAACACTTACATATCGCAGTAATCATTTAATTCTGCAAACGTCTCGAACGTTTCCCCTTCAAGTGTGAATGTGAACCGTTTGTGTGGCATTCGTCTAACTGCACAGATGGTCCCTTTGAGCTCTTTCGATAACTTCATCAAACGATAAAAACTTTCCGATCATAAAATATTCCGCAGTAATATAAAAGTAGAAAGTGATGAATATAAAAGAGGTGTAGCTATGGAATGCACAAAACTCACAACGAATTCAAAATTGTACTTGCTGACGTTTTAGATAACTGAATTACACAAATACATACTACATTCCAAAGAGTTTGCTTTGAAGATCCAATTTTAGGAAATACGAAATACTTTGAGGCAAACATAAGCTTCTGCGAATATGACTGAATTAAGAAAAGTCCAAACAAAACCACAGTGTTAATAAACTAGCAAAGACTTTTAGAATGGAGATTGCCATCCACTCCTCTGACTGGCTGAGATAATAAACGATTGCAAGTGATCCGATAAATGAAGTATTCCGAATTTAGTTGCACCCTATTAATTCTACTCCGACTGTCCCCTTGTCTGCGTTCTCTTAGCGATTCATCGCAATTGGCTACTTGCATTTTATTGTAGACGTATCAACGTTATCATGAAAAATTACGCAAAAGGTGTTTAAACGACCAAAAGGAAATCAAATTCTCCTTTAGGAAGTAAGACTATTACCAGCAAAGCTGATGTCGAGTAACAGAGTTAGTGCAATAACTGATATCAATGCAATGGATGTAACAAACATGCTGGATAACAGGCAACACAAACGCTTTTCAGCAATCATCAATCACGAAACTGGCAGTGAGGCACTACTAACCTTACTTCGATGAGTCGCGAGTCATTTCTTGATGTCGGAGTGCACTGAAATCGGTCGAACCATTGTTCGACTGATAACTGACTGGATCGAACGTTTGATTTGAGTCGCTATCGAATCCACCCTCCGAAAAGCCTGTATTTGAATCCTCATTCAAGTTCGCAAATGAACGCACGCGCGACACATCGCCGTTTTCTGCAGTAAGTGGGGCATCACCACGCGTGAATTTCCGATCTCGGAACATGTTCCGATTTCGGCAAACCAGAATCCCGGATGCCTTCTAACCTAATGGAACTTCCAGTTATGAAAAACGATACGATACGAATAGATTCTGCGCTATTGAGAACATAACTTTTGCTCATGTGTTTTGCTTTTTGCTCCTTAACATCTGTGTCCGATGCTTTGTGTTACTTTATTTTTGGGATCTATGGTATTTGGGAGCCCCAACTTAGAGCACTTAATTTGTGCATCTGTCCTTTAACCGTATGAAAGGATGCTGCAAATAGCTTTCCGTTGTGAACGGTTGTCAATCCACAGAAGCGCTTTTCTGAGCGCATCTACCTTATCTACGCAGCCATAACACTGTTAACAATGGACATTAATTGCAAACGGTTTCGGCAAATTGTTCGAAACACGATCCCTTACACGACTTGGCCTGATATGATAAAATGCTGAATCCGACTGAAATGTCCCACAAAAGAGCCGAAAAAATTCAACCATAAAAATTCAACCGTCCTTTTCGCGGATTTGATACATACTAATCCCCCTCCCCCCCCAAAAAAAAACGGGCAGAAGATCCACATTTTCTAAGCTGAACAGTTCGAGTAAGCGCTTTTGAAAGATAAAACCGTTAAAAAAAAGAATTCCAAATGAATTCAACGAGACGGAATGATAGAGAAAACGCATAGAGATGCATCATGTGGTGAAATTGTTTGATAAGTGAAGGCATATGTACTTCCACTCGAGATATCAGTTACCAAAGAAAAGCAATAATAAATGAACTGGTCCTCAGTGTTTACTCATGCCGCCGAGACTGCTAAAAATTTGCAATTCGCTCATTTTTCTAATCGAAGATTGCAATAATGCTTCATATTAAATGTTCTGATAATAAATAACAACAAGAAAACCACTTAATCTTACCAATAATCACTGCTGAAACGCATTCTGAAACTTCCATAAGAAGTAAGTGATCACCAACAAAGCACAAGCAAGCGTTTACCAAGGGTTGACGAGTCACGAGTATTTTCGGACGACGCTAATATATTGCTTCGGTCCTCGTCAGGAACGGGAGCTTTCGGTGGTGGTTTCGGAATATTTGCTGTCGCCGTTACTGAAATAGCACACGTGTGTATTTAAGCGCAATAACATTGTAATTTTCTGTCCTTAACAGAAGGGCTCAACAACTTCAAAAAAAAAACCTCATAATTCATCAATCATGAATCAAAGAAAAACGAACGCATTTACATAAGTGAGAGCAGTTGGCATCGAATGACCTTCGATACTCAAAACCACCAAAGTGTCCCTCCTCGGTTTCATTGAATATCTTCAATTCCCTGAATAAGCTGAAGAACGGAAGGAGAGGAGAAAATTCTTAAAGGAAGAAAATGCTCTTTAACGTCTAATATACTGCCGACGCTCTTTAATATTTTCCTTAATTACATTGCTATAACCGTCGCCTAAATGAGATGGCCAGTCGATTTTAGCATAGTGCGAATACAAATATCCTTTAAAACACTGGCATTTCGATTTGCAGTAATCGCGTCCTATAAATGAGGCGGCGAAGCGAAATCGCAGTTTCGAAGCTTTCCTTCTGAGACATTAAGTATTGCGTTCGTTAAACGAGGAGCTCTTAGTGTTTGTGGCAGTGTTCACTATAGAGGATGAGTGGCGCAGACCATCGTCCTCAAAAAATTCGTGAAAACATTTCCACATCCATTCCCCGATGTTCGGAGGAGCGAATTTTTCGAGATGCTCGAGATATTTCAGGAGTCCAGCTCATTAAGATTCTCAAAAGTTAACCGAATGCACGTAATGAACCTTAGCTGAAACGTTTCTGCTAGATCAATTTTCCTTAGCGTTACTGCTCCTTGCAAGTGAGTGACAACGAATGGAAGGGGAAGGATTGAGCCCACTGATGATAGCTACGTTGTTGAATGCAGTTGGCCGCCTGTAGCAGTCGAAAGTCACTAAACTGTTGCCATGCCCACTAATCAAAGACTGCAGACAGTGCTGACAGCAGTTTTCGACAGCCGACTGTTACAGGATTTTGTGGGATGAGAAGGACGTTGAAGTACGCCATCAAAAACTAATCTACTTTACTGCGATGCTGACTAACCTCAGGTAGTCACAGGGAATTGGCTACAAGTAGATGAAACCTATCTCTTAGAGGGGGAAGCTCTTCTCAGTGTTGCTCATTCAGACTTAAGCAAGCTAAAGGGGTTTCTACGCATTCGGCAAATTTCGCATATCTGTAAATTCAACGTTCATCTACTTAGCATTGCAATTCCTGTGTTTTTGAACTTTAATTATCTCGAGACTACCTCTTCAAGACAGATTAAATGACCGTAAGAGCGGGAGAGTGAAGGAGAGGGAGCGGATGGGAGAGTGATGAAGAAAGAGGGAGGAAGAACGAAAGCGCAAAGGAGAGAGAGGAGGGGAGAATGCCAGCAAAATGAACTGATGAAACAATAAATAAAATAAAAAAGAACAGAAACTGCAAAGCTGCATGGTGTGGACGATGAAATCATATCAGTATGACAAGAATGAGGCGAATGCGCCCTGTTGCCCTCATGAGCAGTGGGGAGGTGCAAGCTTTCATGATATGGCTACAGTAGCAATGAACAACGATCATCGTTCTTTCTCAAACAGGAACCCCCCACTTCATGAGAGATAACAGCCGGAATATTGCTTCTGTATTCGCCTAAATAAAGATCATCAACATTCGTTCATTTCTATCTACTTCCAACAATCATTCGCCTTCTATGGTGCGAATTAATGAGAATTTAGCATAATTCGATGGCGAGCGATCAGCGAATATATGAGAGAAATCGGGAAGACGACCAACCTGGAACCCATTTGAAAATTTTTATTTGCGTATCCTTCAGGATAATCCATTTCTTCTCCCTGAAACACTCTTTAGTGACTGGAGAAGCAGTTTTCACTGAAGGAAACAACGGATGGCGCCTTGAAGAGAGTATGAGAGCGCGTAGAACCACAATAATAGCCTCCCACAATAGACAATATTCATAAGCGGCATTTGCAGACGGCGTGAAAGCTCATTAGCGAAAAAAATTGATGAATGAAACTTCTGATCGATATGAGATCGGCATAGGGATCAGTGTTCATATCGATATTTCGTGAAGCATATTTTATACGGCGAATTGATATTTTAGTACATATCGATATGTATGCGTATAGATATATTTGAACGTCTAATTAAGAAATGATTAGAAGCAAGAGAATAGCGACAACGAACCACTTGCGCACTTTATCCACCGAATTAATCACCCTCTTGAGCTCATCCTTGGCGCGATTCCGCGTCTCGGCGCGTTGATTGCGAGAGTACATAAACGAGACCAGTTTCGACTATAAAAGTTCATTTTTCATTCCTCGGCAATGATCATCAGCTGGGCGCGTATCCACTTCGTTTCGAGCCTCGCACACTCTGCACTCATTCTCGCCGCTCGCCCACTCATCTCTCTCTTATGCCGATTACTTCATAACTATAGTGTTAAATAGTGGAAGAAACGTGCTCTATTGGAAAGAATCGTCTCAGTTGCAATGAAGCTCTCACTAATTACTCCTCAACGTCGCCAACTATATCGCCTTCCCCACTAAGTAGGGAACCATTTCCAAAGCAACGTTGCACGATAGCAGAGAACGCATAGCCTGGTGTATTTCTCTCGGCACACATCATCTCTCGTTAGCCGCTACCGTTGCTGCCTATACTTTCGACCAAAGTCCTCTAGATTTTCCGGAATTGGGGGGGGGACCCTCAGAGAACTAAAAAACACCTTACTCCCCTCTTTCCCCTCCAAAAAACCATGAAAAACGACCGTGAATATCGACCGCCTACTATACCAGCAATAAACGGTTCAACTGAGTACTGACGCGACGCGGCAGCTCTCTGGCTCAGTGCCAATTGATTTCCTCGCACCCATTTTGCCTTTCAGATGGCATCCCTAGGTTCAATTCATCAGTCTTCATGCAAGTGCGACGGTTTGTTCGTAGGAATGAGGTTTTTCATTATCTCAGCGAACACTCAGGTACGCAGGAGTAACGTTGTAGTGGGTAATCCCCGAGTACCGTACAGGTGGAATAGAGCCCCCTCCCTCATTTACGGTAACCATACCATGCAGCTGCTATCGGCCTCTTTGGCCGAAATAGATTGAATTACAGATGGTATTTGAAGAAACACTCGAGGTCCCACTGCAGAAAGCATTTTATCGGTGAGAGGTGATGATCTCTTGGCTTAGGTTCTATTGCACGCTGCATCACACTCCTCCTAATTGTGCAGAGGTAAGTTACAAAGCAACGAAGCATATAATACACTTTCAACAGCGTGAGAATAGCCTCAGCAATGTGCCTTTGTTAGCACCGCAGTGCCAGCACAACTCAGCCCATTGTTGTGTAACGTTTGTCGATCAATTAACTCGAGAATTCATCGCCGAACGATCGTTGAGGTGTTTTTCGCAGAAGTTCTCAGCTTATGTTGGCCCCTCGTTGAAGTGGACGACGTCGACCATGCACACGCCACTCTAAGTTCATTACAAAGTTACTGTGAAAGTAGCGAGTAAAATACTTTCAAGTTGCTTTCTCGGTTCATCTTCTCCCTTTCATAGTTGGTGCACTTCACCGCGCCGAGATTCATTCAGCCGCATTCGGGTAAAGTGTTCGTGCACCGTCCTCTTCACTTCCATTATTATTGCAGCAGTTTGGTGGCGAAACGACGCCGACGAGAGCTGAACTTCCTTGAGTGGGCAGCGAAATTAGACTGAATTAGACGAAGCTGACACGAAAATATGCGTTTAGCAGAGAGTTGGATTCGGCTTTATTGTCTCGAACGGTCTACGGGGAGGGAGGTGAGCAAGAGCGCATGGGCTGGCATCTTCCATATGTCGGTCGGGTTGAGAGGATTTTCGTTCGCCATATAAAGCTTCAAATGGAGGGGAGAGTTCGGCTAGGCTATAAAACAGATGTAGAAGTGACGAACATAGATTTAACACCCGTTCAGCAAATCGCTTAGCTGAGTGAATATATGGGGATTGAAGCAGAGTCTGCGAAGATAGAATTGATCATATAAGGAAGTAGAATTCATCTTTGGTAAAAGAGCAGATTTGCTCATCGATCTTGACCTAGCCGTTCTTTTTCATGTCGTTGGTCGCATTGACGTTTGCTCGATCAGAGCTATGTTGTCATCGATTTTGCGCTCTTCCACTCAACAATTATTGCCGTAGCGGTTATGATGTTTTCAGGTGAGTGCAAAAGATGAAACCGTCGGCGAGTGCGGAGGATGTGAAAGGCAGAGGGAGAGGTCCACCGCAGACGAGCTCCGTTGCTGTGTCGTTGCATCCACTTGTAATTATGAACATATCCGAGCATTGGACAAGAATGTGGGCACAGAATGCCGATGGGAAACCTATTCAGGTGCTCACTCATTTTCTTCTCTTAAAGCTTCGCTTCATCGCGTTTGCCTCTGTGTACTTATGAAACAGCCATCTTCACAGAATATCCGCTTTTTGTGCGGTCGTCGATGTCTTTCACAGTACAAATGGTGGAATTTGTAGGCAGTTCGACATTCGAATATATTCGGACCACTCAAGTTTCTGCTTACCAACATTTCTGAGTTGTAAGGTTATCACCTTGAGAAGGGAGTAAAAGTGGGGGGAGGGGGGAGGGGAGAAGTGATATGCGGTTTAAGAGGTGGTAGAAGATCGCTATCTTGCTTATTCAGCGAGCAGAGGGGAGGGGGGAATGGAGCTGGTTGACAACACTGCTCAGTCATTTTTTGCTCAGGTGCTTTCAGCATCTGCAGTTTGATTCCAGCTCGATAAGAATATCCGCCTGATTCAGCACCGATCGTGATATATCCGATCATTATAGGTGTTTGGTGCGGTGTTGGGTAGACAGATAGGTCGGCATGTGGAGCTCATAAATAGTTTCGAAGTAAAGTGCAGTATTGGTGACGATGGACGTGCATTTGTCGACGAGGAGTTCTTCAGGAGTCGGGAAGCTCAGTGTGAGTGTTGTTCCATTTCATAGTCAGCAAGTAAAGCATTTTGCTCTAACGGTTCAGTTAGGAATCTTGCTGTGCTAACTTCCTTCTACAATGGGCTTTTTGACAACGAATAAACACAACTATTCCTGAAATTTATTGCTAGCAGTCTGAATTCCTCTTTCATCGAATTGTTCATTCGTCCTTCCGATCACCAATCATTCACCGTTCGGGTCCGTTACAATTCGTCGGCAGTATTTAAAATTCTGCAGTTTTATCGTTCGCCACGAACATTTTATTTTCTTCCCCAATGCCCTCCATCTGCTGTTCGAAGACTTTATCAGTGTCGGTCATTCATTAGAGAAAACGTTTTCCGTACTCATTCTCCTTATTTTTTCTTGCGGTACAGCGTTTTTCAGAGTGAATTTTACTGCTCTTTTAACAGAAAAGACTATATTTTTCGCCTTCATTCCAAAGCCATTCATCCAACCTAAAGCACACTAAAAGTTCGCTGCCAAGTTCTCCTTATTGTCTTTACTCTTACGACTTTCAAAGGACATTCACAAGCAGTAATAGTTTATGATGATTCTTTCTACCATAAAAGCTCATATTATATACAACGGAAGTTTTTATTCGTCTGAATAGAAACAGAGACATATTTTTAGGTATAGAATTTTATTCATAAATATATTGGTAGTGAGACGGCTTCCTTTAGATCGCGAAGTTTTTCCGGAACTCGATTTCCTCGGTTGGTATACAACTGGTGGCGATGTGCCGACTGAGGGCGACCTGATTGTGCATAAACAGTTCTGTCGTCTTCATGACTCACCAATTATGATCAAACTTGATCCTGCAGCGGCTAACACCGACAAGGTTAGCTCTCACAATTCCTTTTCATTATTTTATTCGCCTATGTGTTTGATTTTTTCGTTTCTGCACTTGTAAAGTACTAAAATTCCAGAACTATCATCCATTTTCTGGTGAGTTGAAAGAATCCTTGTCTCAGAGAGTCGAGTTTCTCTTTCACTTAATGCAGATGGGGGTATCAGCCCGACTGAAATCACCCACTAACAACGGTTGCTAAACAAGTTAATATCGATTTCGCATAGGAATGGGCTATTCTATGATGTGATGAGATCGGCGAATAGTAGTTTTTTCGTTTGGTGAAAAAAGTCCCATTAGCGCTGGCTAGTAAATGGTTTTGAGGCCTCTGGATGTTCGAACCGATTTGTTTCAAACATCGGGATAGTGTGGATGGAAAGCGAAATATTAAGAATAGAATGAAGAGGAGCCTTCGCAGCATATTTTCTTATATTGGAGAGGTGGTGTTGAGGATCTTTTCGTGATCGCCATAATTCACGATCCGCTTCCCGTCGTCGATTCAAATCGTGGAGTGTTGCTATTTGTTGGTTCCCTATCCACACGGTGTTTTATTTCTTCCATCGACTCCGGAAGTGCCCGTTTACCAATGATTTCATCTACTCATATTGTGCTATACTTGTAGTTGTAGATGTGGTACAGTTTCCAAGTAGAGTACCAAAAGTATACTTTTTGGTGCAATGGCGTCGTTATCTCTTTACCCCTCATCCGTGTGATGTGCTTTAAATCAGTATATCTCACCTCCTATTTATGGCTATCATAATTGAGTCGTCTTTATTATTGGAAACATATCGAATCGATATTTCTTTTTAGGTATTTGCACTCTTTGTGAGTACTGACACGTCATTAAGTTGCTATAGAATAGGACTTTCTCTCTCTTCTCTCGCTATGAAAGTGTATAATTAGACGATATGATAGAAGTAAGGACGGTTATTTATATTTTTAGTTGCCGTTGACGGTATTCGAATCACTGGTGGATGCGTCGGATGAGTCTTCAATGCAGTGGCATCAAATACCGTGGTGTTTGGCTAGTGAAGAGGCTGAACGTATCGGCATTGAGCACGTTGCGCAAATGTCCACATATGCGAGCAGTTCGAAATCACAACTTAGCAAGCAAATCTCTGCACAACTCGGTGCAGTTGCTATGCTTCATTCAAGGCTCAAACTCATTTACGATTATCTCAGTGTAGTTGTTTGCTACTTTTTCTTCTTTTTTTTCGGGTTTTAATTCCACGTTGAGCAATCCGAAAACGTTTTCAAGAGGAGGGGGGATATATGGATTCAAGAAAGTCAATAAATGAATATCGGTCCCTAAGTTGACGTTTTCACTTTAATGCCTTCTATCTCGTCATTCAGCTTTTGCTTTCATCTTTCAATTGAATTATCTTCTTGAGGATTTTATTTGAATTTTATCGATCGAAGATTATTTACATTCTGTTATAATTTGCATTATGCTTTGTATACTCTTTTATTTGCGTTTCAATTAAGATTATTTTTGTTTCTTCGTTCTTGGAAATTGAAGATGGAATATCGTAAAATCGATAGAAGAGAAGGTCGCAGATTTGTGACTGTCGTTATGTCTGTGTCACTAAGAGATACCACAGAGGCGAACTCTTACGCACATTCATTGGCAAGTAGAACGCTAAGTGATCTGATCGGGCACTGCTTCTAGTCTAAAGCCAACAAATTTTGATAGTTCCGTTTTGTGACTACCACTCCAGCTGATATATGTGAATCATTTGCACCTTTAGTTGAAACTGCTCTGTCGGTCGATCGGTCGCTTATGAAAAGTGCGTCCGAGTGGAGGTATTGAAGCTGTGTTAACAGCTTTGGACAACTTTTAAGTGAAGTTTCATTCTAGGCGGTGCAATCGGGTGAGTTGCGAAAAAACGAGGCAATTGCACGTGAAGTTTCCCAAGTATGTCAACGATTACCCGTGATCGACTCGAAGCGCTTCATCGATGAATACTCCGAGGTGAGATGGAGTGCTTTAATTAGTCGATCTCTCTTCGATATCACTCACGTGAGCGATTAACTCGACCCGAGTTGAACTATTTTTATGAGATCACTGACAAATGCATACGGGATGAGTTTTCGTGTCGGGGTGGGAGAGCAAACTTCCGTACGATGCGACGAATATTTTTCTTGCTTTCAATTTTTTAAACTCGTATTAGCCATCAAATCTTTTCTGAGTTGAAGGAAGGTGCGATCGTTTCTTCGCTTGACTGAATATAAGTTATAACGGTCCTCGTCGCGCCATTTTTCTCGACAAAAGCTATGATCGCATCGGTTCGCTGCGCTCATCATCTTATTTGAATAGAGAGGAAGATATAATCCGGCTTGCATCTTCGCCATTTTTACATTATTTATCGCTTTTGGCTATGATCGCCTCATTTTTTTTAAAGCAAAAAAGAACAGGAAACAAAACATTGTTCAGTACTCATTTAGGTATGATTGCCTTTAATCGCAACTGAAGAATCTCTGCAAAAGGTCTAATGGCCACATCGTCCCACTCTCAGATGATTGAGGGAGCTAACAAATGACTTGTTTGCTGTCTGTTCTCGCAGAAGTGACTAGCTCATTTGCACTGAGTCTCATAATTACGAGTATTTAAAAATCAACAGCCATCTAACGAATATCACTCTCATTATCTCAAGTTGTACGCGTGCCTCACTTTCGAACGTTTACTGGAAGGAGACCGTTGCGACCGCTGTTCGCTGAAGTTCTTCAGAGGCTATTTGAAAAGTCTCAATCGGTGATCCGTATTGTTTGTATGTGGAATTGCTTGAGGCAGTGGGATCCGAGATTGCCTTGCTAATTGAGAGTGGCGATTCATAAGACAATAAATAATGTTAGCGTTCTCTTTATTTCAGCTCTGCAGTGAAGTGAAATTGACTGCCTATGTCGGAGCTGTAACGAAGATCTGCGGCTCGTTAAATGATGTGAGTAGTCGTTCTTTTGGGGGTTTTTTGCCCGTTGTTGTTGTTTATTTACTCGTCTATTTGCTCATGCATTGTCTTTACCCATGTGACTGTCTGTCAGTTTGCGTGATAGTCTCAGATCTTGTGTTATCGATATTCTAGATGCTTATAGGTATGCGAATCTATGGGTACCCAAGGTGAGTATAGAATGTGCACGTTAGTTTTTCCTCTTAGATTAGCCGAGAATGAAGTAGCGGCGAATTATGGGGTCGGTTGATTGCCTATCATGGAGCATTTCCGATCGCGGCCGCGTATATCGCGTCAGTTTTTTTCGCCTCACTTGGATGTGTGTGTTAGTGGGTGATATATATTTGGTGGATGTGTGGAGATATTTCGATAAGTGTTTTTTTGATTGTTGAATAAATTCTTTCGCTATTTATGGACCAAAAACTCTCTACGTTGGGTTCCGAGTGATGTCGGAAACGGCGTTTCGAATAGTTTGGCGAGCATCGTTGTTTGGAAGAGCACCAAGATTTCGCGTAGGAAGGTAGTTTCTGAGCGTTTTAAAAAATGGCTCGGATGAGAGATCACCTTAATTTATCGTACTGCTTTACTCATTAAGCCCCAAGGTTTTTATCTCCGAAACTCTCCCTCGTCGATAAATATTCTCGAGAGGAATTTAGGGGAAATGAGAGGGATGAGAGAATATCTACAGACGGGATAATCGTATTTCTATTATGCAGAGTTGTTTAATGTTGTGCTGATTAAATTTCAGCTGATAACAAAGATGAATGTAATCTCGACTGATCGTTTTACATTTGGTGCTGCTTGTGGATTAAGACGACCTCCTCGTCAGTTCCCTTTGTGATCAACATTTCGTTGTTTTTAACCTTGCTGGTATTGTTTTAAGATTATATGGAAATACACGAGGAGCTATGAACGGCTTTGTTGCACGTTAGTTGTTTCAATGCCAAGCGAGGGAGGAGTTTATTGTTGTCGTCGGAGAAATTTGAAGATGTGGATGTCGTCTCGCTTTTTCTCTTTCCTTCTCCACATCCATAGAAGTGGGCTAAGAATTTCTTAATATGGGAGGGAGGAGGGTGGCTAGTTTTTGCCTGCTTATCACGTTCATTGAAATTTTATGGAGCGTAAAAATGTCCCATAGGTCATATCATCTGAAGTTTCCGATAGTTATGTCATTGAGTAGAATACAGTGTTTGGCCATTTTGTTTGCAGCACAACGGATTTTAATAGTTCTTTTCTGTCGTATTCATCAGAATGCTCATTGTTCGACATCATTGTTATCCGCTAAACGTTTAGAGTGCTGTTGATGAAATGTCCACATATGCATGGCATTTCGTCGATCCAGCCAGCCCAAAGTGGCCGACGACGAAGTTGGGAGTGGGAGTGAGGGGAAGGGGTAGGGAAGATGCATTCTAACTGGATCTGAACGCGATCTTTCCTAGCTTAACATATTATTATTGAAGTTGTTTTAGTGCTATGAATGCTTCATTTTTAACAGGATTTGTCCTATTCTACACATTTCTACGAATAAAATGGCATCGCCTAGTTGTTGCAGAAATTCCTCCATGGTTGCCGTGCCGATTCTGAGTATCGCCGGTTTCGTTTTCGATATTATGGATGCGACAAAATATTAAGTTACTGTTAAACGTTGTTTTAGAGGGCTTTTCATGGCCAGAATTGAATGGATAATGGAATAGATGATCGCTATGAAAAACATTTATGTAGGTGAGAGAGGCAGGAGGAAGGGTTAATGATAGCGTGAATTGCAGTATAGATGACACAGAAGAGGCCGAAGATCGCTTGGAATCATTTAAGGGAGTGAGTCATAAGGTCTTTACAATATAGTCGGTGATTTGTCGATAGCCGAAGTGATTGATGAGGTTGATCTTCGAAAGTGAAGGAACAAAGAGCTTGTGACTGCAGCTGGGATATAAATGTAACGTCGTTTGTACTGATTTTCAATATTTTGAGACGTAAGAATATGCTTGATACAAAAGTCTCGTTACGGCCTCACAACACTAAAAACAATTCATGTTGGTCGATTATCCGGTGTCGGCGTATTATCACAACATTGAAAACTAAGCGTGATGGAAGGGTAGACGGATAGTCGGTGCGGATTGTAAGGACCGCAGATCGGTACCCCTGTGACTAGGTCATAGCTTGCGGATTGTAAGGACCGTGGATCGCCACCCTTTTGATTGGATCATAGCTTGCGGATTGTAAGGACCATGGATCGCCACCCTTTTGATTGGATCATAGCTTGCGGATTGTAAGGACCGTGGATCGCCACCCTTTTGATTGGATCATAGCTTGCGGATTGTAAGGACCATGGATCGCCACCCTTGTGATTGGATCATAGCTTGCGGATTGTAAGGACCGTGGATCGCCACCCTTGTGATTGGATCATAGCTTGCGGATTGTAAGGACCGTGGATCGCCACCCTTGTGATTGGATCATAGCTTGCGGATTGTAAGGACCGTGGATCGCCACCCTTGTGATTGGATCATAGCTTGCGGATTGTAAGGACCGTGGATCGCCACCCTTGTGATTGGATCATAGCTTGCGGATTGTAAGGACCGTGGATCGCCACCCTTGTGATTGGATCATAGCTTGCGGATTGTAAGGACCGTGGATCGCCACCCTTGTGATTGGATCATAGCTTGCGGATTGTAAGGACCGTGGATCGCCACCCTTGTGATTGGATCATAGCTTGCGGATTGTAAGGACCGTGGATCGCCACCCTTTTGATTGGATCATAGCTTGCGGATTGTAAGGACCATGGATCGCCACCCTTTTGATTGGATCATAGCTTGCGGATTGTAAGGACCGTGGATCGCCACCCTTGTGATTGGATCATAGCTTGCGGATGGTAAGGGCCGTGGATCGCCACCCTTGTGATTGGATCATAGCTTGCGGATTGTAAGGACCGTGGATCGCCACACTTGTGATTGGATCATAGCTTGCGGATTGTAAGGACCGTGGATCGCCACCCTTGTGATTGGATCATAGCTTGCGGATTGTAAGGACCGTGGATCGCCACCCTTTTGATTGGATCATAGCTTGCGGATTGTAAGGACCATGGATCGCCACCCTTTTGATTGGATCATAGCTTGCGGATTGTAAGGACCGTGGATCGCCACCCTTGTGATTGGATCATAGCTTGCGGATGGTAAGGGCCGTGGATCGCCACCCTTGTGATTGGATCATAGCTTGCGGATTGTAAGGGCCATGGATCGCCACACTTGTGATTGGATCATAGCTTGCGATGTCTCGCAGTCGGGATAAGACTAACGCTGTGGCGTATCACTGACGAATGTTTAATGAAGTGGAATTTGTTGTATGAATGTTTCGAACAGTTGCAAGCTTATGCAATATTTTTGCTACTCTTTTTCAATGCATCTTTTCGTATAAGCAGTGGCTACGTGGCGTCTACATCATATTGGTGTGTATTCGCACTTGTTGATCGAAGCGCTAAGTTGCAAACAAATGGCTGTGTAGAAAATTTCGCGATTTCGTGGCAAAAGAATTTAATCGCTAAGCGCGTCGACGGTCGTCGACCCGCAAACCTCGTTTACATCGAAATAAGAGCTAGTGCACTAACTCATATCCTGTGGTTTGTGCGGGATCGCTCGTTTTACTCATTTGAGTGCGTTTTGAGATGTGAAAACGGATAGATAAACCTTAGTGAAAATGTGAGATGCATTTTGTGTTTTTTAACTTCAGTTAATTTGCGAAGGACGGGCAAGGATTTGCGATATCGAATGCGAACAGCAGGTATTCGGCGAAGATCATCCTGAAAAGTTTTCGAGTAAAGGAATTTCAGGAAAGTGGGCCCACATTGCATATGCCTTTCTTTCCTCGCCAATCACTTCCGCTCGTCTCGTCTTCCCACAGTACTCGCCGATGGGCCTGTCGATCTGCGCTGAGGAGTGGGGCTGGGCGCCTTTCCTCATCATCACGCCCTTTCCGCCTCTCCCCTTTTATCCGTTCGATAGAGAAATTGATCATTGGGGGAAGGCCGCTTCCTAATTGATGTTAATCGTTATTTGCTGCAAACTGCACAAGTTTTTCTTGCCAGAATATTTGTTTAACGATCGTTAATTTTGTTAGTCTTGTGAGGTTTAGAATAGTGCTCCGTTCATTGACATCTCTTTCACTGGTCCTATCATCTCTCCATTCTATCCTACCGTCAGAGACGGTTGACAGACAATAGCGTATATATGTGTGGAATGAATGTTTGTTACTGAATGAACAAATAATGATTTGTAATTACAGAATAAGCAGAAGGTGCAATGCTGTCGTCGAGGTACGGCCTTCTGCGATCATGCTGTAAACGTGCTTTGCAAGAGCCATATCGCCTTCTGCAGAATAGCAAACCAGCCGATAAATGCCTGCAAAAAAAGGTTGCTCGTTAATTCAGCTGCTGAATTGCTATGAGTGTATTTACGGGGAAAATGAAGCATTTACTGATGATATTATATTATAATGAGAGTCAAAGATGATGCGGGTAGGGATAGGTGAATGATGCTGATAACATAGCTCCTCTAGAGGTTGATAGCCATAGGCAATGAAATATTCCACGATGATGACGGTCCACTCACTATTGATGTGCATAAATAATCCGATATGCATGGAAAGCATTGCGTTGCTTCTCGAGTTCGATGACTTTTTTCTGCTTTTTTATAGTTTTAGTTCTGAACTAGAGATGAAGTTTAGTGTTGTGTGGAGAGTGGAAGGAATATTTTGCAGGGATTGTTTGGCGTCGATCTTTTAAGGGAGCCGAGCGGCTTTGAGGAATTGAATAAGGTGGTACGGCAGCGATCGTTCGAACTCGTCAAAAAGGTTGCGGTCATAATTCGCTAGCGTCTTCCGGCTCTCGCTATAGCATTCAATCGTTGCCACATATTCATTCGCTCTCGTTGCCTTTTGGTCTTTCCTTTTCTCTCATTCAGACGATTTTACTCTTTCCTATAGTGCACTCTTTTGAAAACCTTTTCAATTCTCTTTGATAAATATTCGAAAATTCATCGCCAAATATTCACGGCTGATTTAATATTTGATTGCAGCGATCGTCGCTGATTCTTGTGATAAGAAAAGGCAAAAATGTTTGAAACTTCCTATAGGTAAATGTTGGAGGTTTCATTCCAAGCGTTGCGTTATTTTCTTCTTTGCCGTTGTGTTGTGTCCGTTGTTGATCGGTAGACTTACACATACCCAACGAAACTATATCGGCTAATCTCGTATCCAAATTGCATACGAAACACCTGAATTTGCATGGTATCATAGACGGATCACATTTGTGTTGTATATTGTTTAAAGTGCAGCATTCGCTTGCTTTCTGTAAGGTATCAACTAATGAATGAGAGCCGTAAGGGTTTCGGGAAGGTATGGTTTTTCCTTTCTGTGTTTGGCCGATTCCATGGGTTTCAGTCTGCCGACCGGAAGTTTCACTCGTCCAGTCATAGTCTAATATTTCATAATTTTAAAATAGTGTGATGTGCAGAGTGAAGGAGAGTTCTCTGTTCGAAGTTCGCTACTGATCGGGTTAACCGAAATCTCTCCAGATCTCTTCTAGATCCATCTCTCACTCTTCCATCCAAGAACGATCTCTGTCTTCGCGAACACCTTTTCTCACTGGAATGGAAGTGAGATCGGAGATTGTCTAGGGAATTGATGTGCTCGAATTGCGTGTGATAGAAGGCTGTCAAATGAGTGCATTGTTATGCTGAACTATCCCTTGATATTGCAAATATGGCTGCGCAAACGGTTGATAGCCATTGCCAGTTCTTCCAAACAGAGAAAAAACTATCAACGGAATGCAAAGATGGCTCTGGAAATGGTCTTGGTGGATGCGGTTCGAGACGTAATTGGTGATCGCTGAACGTTTCATCATCTTGCCTGCAGAACGAATTGAAGGAATGTTTACCTTATTCAATCAGGAGAGGAGCATCATAAGTAGCCAATGGGCAAATGCAAAATTGTCGATATTCATGTCGAAAGTGTTGAAGTATGAGGCAGATGGAAATTATTTGATTGCAGATAATAAGGCATGGTGAGGAGAGGAAAACGGTGGAATTATTCGATGATCTCTCGAATGAAATCTGCTGTGCCGCTGATTTGGTGAGCGTATCTTTCTCTTAGTAGAAGTGAATTTGTTTTGTTAATGCCATCACTTATGTCCCAAATTATATTCTTTATATGAAAGAGAAGTTGTTGAAGTTGGAGTTGCAGCGTTACTTTGAACGCTTTCAACTCGTTGATTAAGCTTGGAAAAGAGCCTCTATTGCTTTTTCACTAATCACCACAACGAGGTGATTTGTGATCTTATGACTGAAATGAATAATGTGCAATAATTTGCCGTAATTCCAGAGCAGAAATCTCTCGAACAGTTTGACTGGTTTTGCAAATTTTATTGGGGCTGATAGGACCCGAAAGGGAGGAGGGAGTTGACTTTTCTTGTAAATTAATTGGTGGCAGCGCTGGCTTGTCTTCTTTGAATTTTTGAATATTTGGGAGGGTTTTTCACATTTCTTAATGGCATCGCACAGATGAATAAAGCTGCATTCAGAAGCTAACAATGAGTCATCTGTAGGATATCGGTTTGCTATGAATGGCTCGGGGTATTTCAGCATCTCTCTCCTTTGTATATCACAGTAGTCTGCATGAAAGATGCAGTAGTCATTATTATGTGAAACTCCTCAATGTTTTGACGTCAAAATCAACTAACTGACGGTTGTAGGTGATGCCTTTGATGTGACGTATACACGTATATGTGTACTAGGTGAACTTTCATCGGAAAGAAAAAGGAAACGAACAGCGATCTTCACGATTGAACTGAACATCTAAGTACCTTCGAATGCAGAACGTCTCAATTGATTTGTTCATAAGAGTTATTTTATTTGTATCTCTCTATGAGGAGCTTCAATGCGAGGGAAGGAAGGTAGATGACGGTTGCCCAAAAGTGCAAGCACATTCGCTGTCCAAGTTTTTCGTAGGTAGTGTGGGAGACGTTGAAATAAAGGCCAAAAATTGCTTAACGTATTGCAGTTCAGCGGTTTTTTAAAATTAGTCTGTTGTTTGAAGCAAAGCGTCCATATTCCTGTTGCCGTTGGAATTTGATAGCAGTGGGACTGAGTTAATTAACTGTGTTGGAAATCTCGAAGGAAACAATCCGGAGTGTGGGTGGGAGGAGGGTGGAGAAAGCGAAGAGGGGGCTTTATTCGAAGTCTTTCTGTATTAAATGTTTCTGATGTATTTCCTCATTAGTGCCTTGTTGAGACGGCTTTGTGCACGAGAGGAAGATTAGTGGCATTGATTTGTCACTTCATAAGGGAAACACTACCTATATTTTCGTTGTAGGTTTATTTTTGACAGCGGGAACGAAATTTCGGATTTTGAGATTTGTTTTTGTCAGCGATGCTTGTTTTTAAGAGAGGAGAAGAGGGATGATTGTGATTTTTCAGTGGGTTTCGCTGGTAGAGAGGATTGCGTAGTACGATAAGATGCTCGAGTTATGTGGATGAGCAGTGTTCGTTTCAGGCGGAGTGCACGAGGTCATTGCATTCGAGGAAGGAGTTCGTCGAAGCAGCTGAGGCGAGTATTCGTGACTTCACAGAACTTGTTGAAAGGTACATTAATGCCCCGTTCTGTTTTAATTGCCTTTGCAAGTTTATGGACTAGTTCACCTCGTGGATTTACATAATTGCTTGAAGGGAAAGTGGATGAAACAAGCCATATGTTGTGCCACCTTAGTGGCATAGTTTCGCTGTTGTTTCTTAGTATTTGATCAAGGTGTGTTGTGGCTGGAGGAACAAATTGTAGAGAAAAGCAGCAACATTCTTCCACTTCCACTTCATTTGTTTCGTTGTATTTATGCGAGCGTTTTTCTCATTTCTTCGAATTTAAATATCGCTTAATGGAGTTTCTTTTCGTTCGCTCCACGTCGACATTCGTTTAGCAAATTGTGCGATTCCTCAGCATTACATTGCTTCATTTTACTTCTTCGTTGGCTAATTCTTCGTCACTCAGATAACAGCGCTTTTACATATTCTCTTCTGTTCTTTGAACATCCATTCGGGTGCATTGCACTCTCAAATTGTTTGGAGCTAAGTGAATGGAACCCTTTTAAGCACTTTACATTTACTTGAAGCTTATTTCACAGCGCGACAATGCAATGGCGAACTTCTGTGAAGTATTGCAGTCGAGTCATCACTGTACTGCAGTCAGTCGAGTAAAAATAGTGCTCGATGTTGTGCAAATTGACACAAATAAGGAATCAACTGCAGGGTGAGGGGAGATAGGTTGAGGTTTTTTAATTCAGATTCTTGAAGTGCCACTAATCAGAATTCCCGTAATCAGAAGTTCTTCACATTCACGAAGCGATGGTGCCATTAATTTCCGGCGTTTCCGCTAGTGATTTTGTAGTTGTTTTTAGACTCTGGAATTTTCTGTCCCATTTGAAAATAGGTGGAACGTTTATTGTCATTTTTGTCTTATTTGCAGCCTAAACACAAACACCGACCTATATGTGGCGTTGAAGAATTCGCTAGTAAGCGAGAAAGAATCTTTGACCGACATCGATCGAAGAACGTTGCATCTTTTCTTGGCTGACTTTGAACAATCTGGGATCCACTTGCCGGATGCGAAGGTTTTTTCATGCTTTCACGTGTGATAAAATAGTAAAATATAATCGAGTTACGTAAATTGGTCAGAATATAGGAAATAATGTGACGGTTGTCTTTATGGAGGCCGGTGTGGCCGGTGAGGAAGAACTAAACAAAGTTAGCTACTCACTTAGTTCGAATTTTTCAAGCCATGAATGTTTAGACGAATTGAGCACATTGGACGAACCTTTTAGGGAGTTTGTTTTTGCATCTCAGCGGGTCTGCCACAGTCGAGGGTCGCTTCATTTTTGTGAATAAAATGGACCACGAATCGACAACCTTCCGTCTCTCATCTAGAAAGCATCGGAGATTTATCACTGTAATCATATTCGCAGTTCTCTCATATGTTACAGTTTTTCTAATATAATTACTGTAGTGATTTTGTGTCTTATAGCAGTATAATTGGGCTGCAGTATCTGATAGTTGTGAGGTGTGAATGTTCCAGAGGGAAGAGTTCGTCACACTCAGCAGTGAGATATTCGATGCGGGCACGCAATTCACTATTGGAGCCGAACGACCGGTAAAGGTGTCATTTGTAGAGCGGAAACAATATGGTGTAGATCGCTTCTTGACCAATCCGTACAGGTACCTTTCTAATCCACTCGCTATTTCAATGTGCAGGAAGACGAGACGATGGGCGCATAACACCTATTTCAAACATAACGATGAACAGGTAGGTTCGCTTGGCGGAACATTTTATGGTTGTCTTGGTACATTTGCTGAATGGTTTTGTTTCAGGACAGGTCTTTTTTTTGTAACCTTCACTTAATTCCGCCTGGAAGTCCATTAGTGTTTGCCTGTAGATATTGAGAGGAACGTAAAGAGAGGAAGAGAAGAATAGTGTTCATCTCATGAGCATTGTAGATCAGCTTCTTTCCCTTTTTTATGAAGGTTATAGGTTTAGTCACTCCTCTGAGGCTTGGCGTGGGTGAGATGTGACCGAATTTGTACCAAGGATGGAGAAATTCGTTCGATATTTCAAGACAGTCTTATTCAGAGGCCACTTCCGTTTTGCAGTTAGGGTATAGCGCAACGTGAGGCGTTTTCGAATAAGGCGTAATTGGCTCTTTCCTTCATTCTTTTCTCTAAAATATGTTTCTCTCCCCTCCCTCCCTCACCCCTCCCCGTTCCACGCCGTCTGCCGTCCTTCAGTCGTTACGGAGGTTGTCATAAACTGAATGTGCGCACTTAGGAAGCGACTTTGGTTCGTCTCATATCATGTCGGCACCGTCTCGCACATCTGACTGGATTTGAAACGTATGCGCATCGTGCCCAGCAGTTCTCTCTTCTGAGCAACTACGACAATGCACACAACTTCCTCATCAGTATCATCAAGGTTCCAGGCTTGTTCTTCGTATGACGTTGACGCTTTATATGTGGAAGAAATTATTCATTCGTTAGGAAATGTCACTGTATTGTATAGGGAAGCATACACATTTTTCACGGTGAAGTGAATTCTAAAAGAGAATGCAGTCGGAGAAGGGGATCATTCACGGTGGAGATGGAATAAAGCAATAATCATTCGGCAGCGAAGAGAAACGTCTTTGACACAACGAAGTGATTGGAATATGATTCAGGAGGGTTGTATATATCTCCTGTATTGTTTGCAGTATATTCTAATGTCCTATTCCATTTTTTTGAAACGGAGTTTGATGCTCGGAATCTTTATCTGCTCACATCTGATTTCGATTTTTACAGCTTGAAATAGTAGTTGGCATCTCACGAACATATTATTGAAGGTTAGTTCTTATTGTTTATCTCATTTAGCTTAATTTACTATTTTGGAAGTCATTCCGGCTTGCTAGACAATATTTCACTATGAATGACGAAGAGCAGTTGTCGTACGATGCTGGTGAGTTGCAGTCGTGTCGGCCGGCAGCTGAGCGCGAGTTAGCTGTTCTCTTGGATGTTTTATCGCAATGTGAGACGAAAACCGAGCTCGTTGGCGAATGGGACTTGCAGTATCTCTGTAGCATTTATCGGCAAAAGGCTTATGGTGATACACATGTTCTATCAAAGTAAGATTTTTAAAGTTACTTTTTTTCTGTCTTTATTATCGACTGCTTATCATGGTTCTTTTTTGTTGAGCGCATTCCATATATTTGATTGGTAATATGAAAAGGGGAAGTTAGAGAGGGTGAGAGGTGAGCGTATGCATTATTTTACCCAAACGGGGTGACAGAGTTGTTTTTTGGTGCGAATTGTAGATCTCTGTGGCGGTGCATTATTCGCCTTTTCTGTTGGAAATGTAAAACGGTATCCGGAACTGGGATTTTGCTTTCTGGATTTCATCCCTTGTTGTCCACGGCATACTGACTAGCCGCATGGGAGACGATGGGGAATATTGGTAGTTGATTTACTTTCGATAGGGAAGGATGGTTGTCCTGGGTTTTGGTCATGAGAGGAACAAAGAATAGAGAAATTACAATTTGGTGCTGACGAAATGAAAGCGTTTTTGAGATAATTAACTTAAGTCCGATCCAGCGCGAGTATATCGTTTGAATCTTCTTCAGATGCTCATAGAAGTCTCGGTTTTCACTGGGGGGATTCTCCTAGTTCTGTTTTGAATTTTTATTCCTAAGAGGAGGGACTTCTGCTCTATCTCTTCTCCAGTAGTGTGGGCTTAGTTGAGTTAGGAAAAATCCTAGGTCCCGAAGAAATGAAACTTAAAGTTTAGCGAAGTGCGATTTTATTAACACAAAAATTCATCTGTTGCAAATTTAATGATGGAAAGAAACTTTGCAGATTGTAAAATTCGTGAAAACACGGGGTAAGTGCTTTTTAAGGGAAAGTGACGAGTAAATTTGAGCTGTTGCGTCGGAAGATTATAGCCCAAGTCGATACTTCTCATGATAAATGCGCATCGCGTATTCGCGTCACTTCGGCTTCGTACAACTCATCGGTGTCGGTTTCGGTGACAGTGTTGAGTGCCGTTGTTGTCCCGTTGTTTAGCTAAATTGGTCGCAGTTCTAGTCGAATGCCTGGTGCTTCCTGTTGATTGCCAATGCTTTCTCAGGTGTATAGTCGTCATTTCATTTCAAGATGTGTTCAGTTTTCTACTTACTTTCCTTGGTGTTATGGAATCGATTCATCGACCTTTTGATAAATTTTATATGATATAGCTTGTTTACATCATGCAACGAGTTTTCTACGATGAAAGAAATGTTTCACACAATATAGTAACTAAATGTTTCGAATGTCACATGTTAATGTGATGTTATATCATATTTTATTTTGTTTCGATTAAGTGTGTTCCGCCTTGATCTCTGTGCACGATTTGCAGGTACTTGTCGTTCGAAAGGGTGCTAAAAGGCTTTGAGATGCTTGCTGATCGGCTATACGGCATCAAGTTTATCATAACGGAACCAGAAGAAGGCGAAGTTTGGCCCGGTTATATTATTAAAATTGTAGGTCACCGCTTATTACTTACTAATCATCTCTGAGAAGTGTTGAAAGCAGATTTAGTGGTTCCGACATCAGAAATGTGTTGGCGTTTGTTAAGTGAAAAGATGCGAGATTCATGTTGGACGGAAATGCTGCAGTAACAGGTTATATGTATTTTGACGGTGGCTGCAGGCACAGGAAGGTCGAGAAATGAGGGTCTTCTGCAAGTCATCACTGAGTTTCAGTGAAAGAGACTGATGAGGACGTTTTAAAGATATCATGTGTACTTCTTCATATTAAACAAGACGATCTGTTTATAGTTGAGGTATATAACACCTCAAAAATGCGAATGAATATGCCCCTTTGCATAGTTGTATTGCGGTATTTTCAATGGTTCATATCTGTAGCATTTGGATGTCTTGAATTGTTTCAACTCGAGCATCACGGAAGCTCGAGCTAGTGAATTTGGTGATACAAACGCCTTACTGATATCCTCTGTAACGAAGTCCTGCCTCTCGGTGATACAAACGCCTTACTGATATCCTCTGTAACCAAGTCCTGCCTCTCCTACCAACTTCCTAACAGAGTATTCCCATTTAAATATGCTTGAAGATTTGCGCATATTTTATAGTTAATTAATTGTCCTTTTACACCCAGTGTATAACGAAATGAAACGAACTTTTCGTGGATTTTTATGAGCGGTTGGATCACTCAAAATACGAGTATATTACTGGGTATATTTGGTTATTTTTTGGCATTTGTGAACCCGGTCGGTTTAGTAAAGGCACTTGCAAATGCTTATGTTCTTGTTAATTATATCGTTCTCGCTTCACCTCAAAAAGTGTTTTGCTTCGACTTCGGAATAATTTGAATTCATCTATTCCGCATACCAAATCGCTACAACCTCTGTGATATTTTAAGTTTAAACGCTCTTTTTGAATTTATAAATAAAACCGATCATTTATGTAGTAAAGTTCGCAGTTGCGTAGCGGTACTTCAAATGACCTGAGACGTATAGAAGGAAAGGGCTCACTGATGTTGCGATCGACTATCCACAGACTACTGTTTTGACGGTCACTTGAAGATGAGTTAGCGTCGGTATGAGTGAGCTGACGTTCTTCTCTTGAGTCACCATCGCTTTTAATGTCATTGTTATTTGGTTCCAGGTTTCCATACCATAAATTATGCTGCACGTTGATTTCTTTAATACTTGGAAGCCTATTGAATGGATCTATTAAAGGAGATAATGTTGTGTTATTGGATATAAAGTATTTGTGTTGAAATGATTGTTTGCTGCAGGAAGTACGTGATAGTGAAGGCGTTGCAATGGGTGTCATCTATTTGGATATCGAAAGTCGGTCATCGAAGAATATTGGTGACTGTCATTTCACAGTACGTTGCTCGAAGCAGGTTCCTTACCTCTTCATTCTGTGTCTATCAATTCGGCATTGAATTTCCTAACCTTATATTAAAGCAAAGGAGCGGGTACACTTTGAATACTTTTACTAAGAAGAGCGGGGATATTCGCGTAAAGGAAGCTAGAAATGTAATTAAGAATTCTTTCACTTAGCACCAACCTCATGTGCACTCCTTAAAGTGAGACGGGAAATTTTTTCCCTGACGGAAGGGGAAGAGAGAGGGAGAGTATGAGGAAGATGAAGATTACGCATCTGCTCTGCGTGTTTTAGTCATTTCTGAAGTGAAGTATAAAACAGTTGAGTTTGGTCGTATACATCCGATTTGGTGAGCTTTGTCGCGGAGTTCATATGGAGACAGTCTTTGGATCCAGATCATCTGTATCGAACACCGTCACCGTAGAATTGTATCAGCCTAAATTTGCGATCTTGATGTGTTATTTTTCAGAAAGTTTGTGAGGTAAATAGGTTGGGACTGGAAATTCTTAGAGGTAAATTACGTTCTTTCCGAGCTAATGGAAATATAATCTCTTTTGGCAGTGCGTCCCACTTTATGAAGTATTTAAGAAATTTCTCACGATATTTCTTTATTGTGATATATTTACTAAATGTTTTAAGTGTAATATACTTTTAATATGCTCACTGAATTTGTATAAAACAGCAGAATGTTCGTTCAGTTAAGCGATGGTAGTCATCAGACACCGGTAGTGGTGCTATCACTGTCACTGTCTCGAGATTCACAGTCATTGGATCGAGTGTTCCTTAGCGCGCATCAGGCAGAGAATTTCTTCCACGAAATGGGACATGCGATGCATTCTATGCTCGGTCGAACCAAATATCAACACGTTGCGGGCAAGTCTATCTCTAGCGCTTTTAACCACTTTTTTCTGAAGAGTTTAGTCTTGTTAAGCGTTTAAACAGGAATTCAACTCCGTATTCCTGGAATTTGCATTATGGATCGCTAATCACCAAGTGTGGATTTGCTTCTTTCTTCATTTTCGTTGTCTTCTTCCTTTTATGCTGAAGATGCGAGCTGCAAGAAACCGTAATCGTCATATCAAGGTTGAACCTGATCATTAGATTGTTGACCATCTAAGTCATTGCATCCTAGTTCGATCCATATGATTTCTGCCTGTTCTAATAGACTTTCTTTGGTGTATGAAAGTTGTTTGATTTGTTTGTTGTGTGCTGTATGTTCTACACAAGGTTGTGATGTACAGGCACGCGCTGTCCAACAGATATGGCTGAAATACCCTCAAATCTAATGGAATATTTCTTCAACGATCTGGGTGTTCTACGTATGATAGCGAAAGACGAGAGTGGACAGCAGATGAGTGTTGAAGAAGCCGCATCACTGATTACATCGAGATTCGCATTCAGTTCGCTGGATATATTGCAACAGGCGGGTATTATTCGGCTAGCATTTGAGTTCGAAATGATTGGGCTCGAGCTGGTGTTTACGCGTAGCATAAACTCGAGCTTGAATTTGGGTCCTACTTTAGCTCACAGTTTTACACTCAGTTTTATTTTGGACACCATCGCTGGTATGAGTTTTAGCGAATTTTGTCGCTATGCCATAGCGGATAATAACTCGATTTTCGTTGACTTCAGAATAACGTTAAGCCAGAATATTGGAAACGAATCGATGACTGCTATCTTAATCCTTTTAATGAATAAAAAGTTGCTTTTTGTGTGCGTTAATTGTACAGTTTGGGCCAATTTATTGTTTGCGCACTTTCGGATTTTTAGCTGCAGAGTGTGGAAATTTCCATCCTGAGAGGGGATTTTCCCAATAATAAGACAGTTTATGTTTTACGCTGATAGAGCTATGTGCAATATTCAGGCTGTGTACGCGTTGTTTGATCTGGAGCTGCATGGGCACAACGCGGATGGCATCGTTAAAGGTCGTTACACGACAACAGATCTCTTCTCATCGATCTGGTCAACGGTGTTCCCTCATGTTGAAAGGAGCTCTAAATCAGCATGGCAACACAGGTATACTGTTATTTCATTTAGGCTCTTGCCCAAATGAATATTTTTTTCTCGTTTAGTTTTGATATCGAAAGCTTTAGTATTTTTTGGATTCAGTGCACATTTTAGGCATTCGATTAAATGCCTTTCATTGTTACCTCTTTTTTAAAAGTTTTTAGACTACATGATATATTAGTTCAAGTCGTTGCGTCCAGTGACCGTCTATTTTATATGATGCTTTGAACGGCCAACATTGTTGATCGAACTCGATATTCCTTTGCGTTTAAAGCCCTTCAAAACTTTGCAGTGGCAAAGATGAGCGGAAGGTTTGCTTTCGTCTCTCTGATATTTTATTGTGTGGAAGGGAAATGTGCATTATTCTGCCTCATGTGGAGGGAATTGAAATGGTAATATAGAGTTGTTTTGTGAGGTTCACTCATCTCGTGCCGTATGGGGCGAAATATTATTCGTATTTGGTGGCGCGGGCGGCCGCCTCGTTGATATGGAATAGCCGTTTTCGCGATGAGCCTTTCTCAAGAGAGAATGGACGCCTGTGGGCTAAGGTGAGTTGTATTTCTGATAACCATAAATACCTTCATCTCAGAATAAAAAGGAGACCGGAATCGATCCTTTCCTTTTGGGAGTCTATTGAAAACTAAAAAGCGAGATGGCTGCAATTTTTTCATGGTCTTTGAAATTTTAATATCTATGCAGTTAGTTGTATTCGAAATATTCCTGCGGTATATGCTTTCAGAGAATTTGAAGAGGAAGTGTAACTGGTCCCAAAGATTGGTCATAAGTGATGGGCTAGAGAGGTGATGAAGGTTGCGCGAGGTGGTGTACTGTGGCGTAGTTGCGTTTGTGCATAAAGAAATGCCCAGAATGAGTACTAGCGTTGATAATTAAGCCAGAATTCGTTGCCTCTCATACTTAGTTACTAGTCCGTCGAATGATGCGAATCCCAGCAGGAGGTCAGGCTTGTATTATATTAACAGCCGAAGTGTGTTCACTGACTATATAATTTCAGTTTTCGCCATTGGATACCTTTTGTGGAATATTTGTATGACCAATTTATATTAAGACTATGCTAATAAAGGAATTTGGAGCGGAGCTGAAGAGGAGCAGGAAATCATTGAGTAATCGGCGGGAGGAAGAGGAGAGGAGATGGCAGATCATTACGAGAAAAAGGAAATTTTTAAAGCTCTTCAATGGAAAGAAAAGAAATTTGTCGAATCCTCACCAAAGCATAAGTTCTTTTCGATAACGTTCGGGGGAGAGAATGAAAGATGGGTTTCTAACCACAGATATCTGCGTTGCATAAAACCCTGTTTACGAGCCTTGGGAATACCGATTCCCCAAAAATTTCTTCAAGGGTTTGTAGTCTTAGAAACAAATATCTCTTCTAATTTGTTTTGGAGAACACATAATCAGGAGCAGAACTTCTCAAAATCTTTTTCGGAATAAAAAAGAGTAAGGACTGAAGACCCTGGTAAGCACCTCCCGTTTCAGCTATCAAAAGGTATAAAGACACGCATGTGGCTCCTTATTCCGGTTAGATGAGATGTTATGACTGGAAAAGGAGTTGTTGGCACGGAGAGCTTATATGAGGTTTCATGGTATTCTTGTTGTTTGCATCCATTTGGTGCTTTCAAATCACTTAAGGTGTTAATCCTGTGATGATATAATTTGGCAGGTGTGACTGGAGAGCGCAGTCGTTTAAGTATGATCTGTGGTATGGTTCTGTACTGCCGAAGTCTGTAGTGATAGCGAGATATCGTGCGTAGAGACATAGGGAAGGCGTCAGTTTTGTTTCCGTTCTGCTGCCGGGATTTTGTGATGAGAAATTACTCTGCCTTTTGGAAGTTGAAAGTGCTAAACAAATTTGAAATGATTTGAAAACTTTGCATGTCTTCATTGCAACCAAAACGTAGCTACAGCAGCGTTGAAGGGTCCGTTTCGTTAATGCGAGAAAATCTAACGAATTGGAGTTTAGGTGCAATCCTGTGGTGGGGCATTACCGTCCACCGATCTCTTGCAAATGGCCTTAGGCTATTGGCCAACAAGCGAGAATCTTGCCGATGCGATTCGGAACGAAGCCAATTATACGTGTCAGCTCTCAGCTGTTAATGTCTAAGTTTATGCAGTGCTGCAAGTAGTATAGTCACTGCTTCTGTTTTATGTGTGCCTAATTGTTTTTAATTCCTCGCAGCTGTGCTCTCTTTTTCTTGTTAAAATTTATGAGATATTCAGTGTTGTTCCAATCGGATGGTGTTGTGGAGGCAAAGAGTCATTGATGCAACAGATGTTAAGTGTTTTGAAAATCCTCATGACGTATGTCTGTTGTGTCTCCGATATTTGCAGCCTAGTGGTTTAAAGATAGAGGAGGGAGCAAAAAACTAAAAGAGATATGAAAAAAGTAGGTTCTTTCTGCTTTGGCCTGCGTTGACGTTGACGCTCAATTCTACTCCATTATGAATGGATTCTAATGGATCTAAGCAAGCGAATTTCATTCTTTCATTCTTTGTAGATTTCAACTTGATTGTTGGTGTAATTGTGAGTGAAATACTGAATGCGTGTTTTATGTGTTCAGTATTGCTTATCTATATGTTACAGTTCGGGTTTCACATATTCTCTGTCGATCAGTTATCATTGGCTTACCTGAAGTATTCTTACAGGTGAAATGAAGTGAAGGGTGTGGGATACCATCGTTGCTAGAAGAGTGGGCAAGAAGTAGCGTTTGTGCTCTATTATCGCAAAGATTGATGCATTACTAAGTTCCAGTATATGCATAATTTTTTCAGTTAGTTTGTTGCAATAGCGTTTTTAAGTGTCACTTGGAGGAAAGGAGGTATTCTTTGCAACATTGATGCTCTCATTTCGGACAACATGTGAATTGCTTTGTATATTTCTTATTAATGCAATTGTATCGGCTAAAGTTACTGTGACTGCACGGTGGAGATAATTGTAACTATATATCGAAAGTTATTGTAACTTCATGGCATAAGTGGCTTGTTTGAGTTCATCTTTCAATAAATATGAAAGAGGATTGTTTTATTTGTTTAATATATCGAGGTTTTTCTTTCTCTTTAGTATCTGTTTCGTTTTAGTTCGCTTTTCAATATTATTGAAAGATTATGCTAATGGGCGGTGAAATCATTGGCATGAGCCTATCACAGGATTGGGGTTTATGATTCAATATGATGGCTTGGTTCGTTCTTTTAGAACGTTTGATAGTTGCTTTATCGAGAAGCATGTCTTCCACTTTTCGTCACCATGTTCATCTTGGCCAGATTGCCCGTCGGCGAAGTCGGGTTTTAGTCAGTAATCTCTTTTCGTTATATTCACTCCAAAAAGGTTTGTTCCTCAAAACGCATCTTTAACTGAAAATTACTTCTTTAGTTCATAATAGTTTCACTCTCAGATCAGAAGTGATTCGCATGAATTCTTCCTCTCTCTCGTAATGTCCACGAACCTTGTCTAATCGCCACTCCGCTAGATTTTTTAATCTTCAGTCTTTTCCCTCGAAAACTTTTTTTCGTTGATTTCCACATTTTGCGAGAAACAGTCGATCGCTGATATCACTTGCATATGCAAAGGAAGTTGGGAAGAGATTATGAAGAAAGGTTTTCTGTTCATTTTCAATTGCAAAGATATCAGTTATCGCAGAGATCATTCGTTATTTCAAATTTTTTTAATGATTTAGTGGTTATGTATCGCTTTTGCGAGTGAAGAGTCATAAGAAGTGAAGGGTGGTTGGGTGAGGCGGTTAATCGTCGATCGATGAGCGGCAACTCGGTTTCTTCTCCCAACTTGTCTTGGTAGCGAATCCACTGATGGGCAAGTTAAGAATGACAACTCGACCAGTTGAACCAGTTTAACTTACTATGCAGGAATGTGTATGCGAGTTTATGACAACCATTTCATTAAATGAGTTTAGATTGTCTAAGATGGAAGAGGGGATCGCATCGTGCTCGCAGATTTTTCTAAATGAAATCGCACTACTGAAAGCAATGTTCAGTAGCGATGAACTCGTATTGCCCGAGGATGAAAGGCCACTAGCTGAGGGACGTGATACGCAGATATTGTTGCGGCTAGTGAGTTCACTGCTTTGTTTTTTTGATGGTTTGATGGTTCACTGCAGATTCGGTGGCAATATTGGTGATTTGATGAGAAGAGCTTTTAAGTATTTTTGCTCTATCGCTTAATGAGGTTTAAGAGAGGGGAGAGAAAAATTCTTTAAACGAGTAATGTCGATGATAAGGTGAAGAAGGGAAGGCTTTCGTCAGTATGATCTTATTTATATCTATTAGAATTAAGGAATCATGAAATTTGTTAGATTTATTGGGAAGTGAGCGTTTATTGGGATTTATACGTGATATGAGAAACGTGGAATATGGCATAGAAGAGAGATGAAGGAAAATTTGAAAAACAGTCACGAATATATGCAGCTAAGGTGTGCTACTGCTCCATTTTTGAAGGCACTTGATCATTTCAGTGATGGAGTCCGGTAACGGCATTCAAAGTATCCATATGGGGAATTGATAAAAAATTATTTAGAACTCTAAGGAGAAGCAAAAGAGTTTTGCAAATAAAGCTTTTCTTATTAGCAGTTACTGGATGGTACTGATGAAAAAAATAGTTTTTGCACGTCCTTGATGGGCAGCCTTTTATTGAAAAGGAAAAGGTTTATTCATTCCAATGCATCATCCTGATAAATACTGAAATGTGACCTATTTTGTGTGATCAGCTGCTATTCGGCTATACTATTGATTATCTCAGTGCAGGCGATCAGCGATCTTGCAATAGAATTGGTTGTGCAATGCTCTGCTGAATATCCTTTATACTCAAAGCCGCATGTGTTAGTAAGGTGCAACGAATCGAATAGCACAACACTCAATCAACAGCTTCGTGCATTCGTCGATTCGGCTCCACTTGGTGAACCACTCATTATGAGTGTGATACAGTGGCTTCAGGACAATCTGCGCAATTTCGTGGTTAGTAATGATTAACTATTCGCCAGCGAACAGCGTAGCTCTGAAGCATTCAGAGGGCTGATAGGCGAAAAACTGCTTTCTTACTTGTTCTGGCCGGCTGGGTTATTCTTCTCATGCAGTACCGACTTCCTTTCATCGCGCTGATCGTCTTTTTCATGTCAGATTATTGAAGTCAGTTGTCACCGGGATATATTTGTAAATTTTAGCTAAGGCAAGTGTTTGATTGGTACTATACTTCTCGAAGGTATTTTGCATTGTAGATTATTCCTTCTTACATTTTCCTCTCCTAGCTATTTTTATGAGTTAGAGTATCCTTATTCCAGTGATTGGAAAACTTCTCTTATTGTTTTCCGATGTTGAGAGCGGAGCGGTTAAACCATCCGGTGGTACATTCACTTCTTCGCTTGAAATTTTCTGCAGTTGTTCAATGGATTGCTTATCCGTTGAAGAAATTTAAAAAATACTCAGATCGGGTTTTGCCTCAACTGGCTGAGTTTATATTAAAGCGCGTACAAAAACCGAGTTTTGCTGTATCCCTGCTGCAGTTTATACAAAATAGCTGAAAACGGTGGTCGTCAGCGTCGTCTCTTCTCTCCCACCCCTTCCCTGCCTTCCTCCCGCATTGCTTCAACTCACCTGAAAGGGTTGCTATCTGTCTATAAAGCGAGTGGTGCATTGCAGCAGACAATACAAAGGATTCATTGGCAGTCAACTTTTTATGTAATTTCGAAAGCTGTTCGAGACGAAGTATCACAACTCAAAGATCCGTATCTGGAATGGATAAGTTAAGCGCGAACAGTTGGGATCATAGTTAAAATATTTAGAGGTCGTGTTAGTGTCTCCTAAATTTGGGATTTAGAGTGTTCGTTGCAGATCGATAGAGAGAGTCGAATTATCTCGAGCACGCAGTCAGGTGATGAGGAGAAATTCGCTCGTTATTGGATCTATACACATCATTTGCGTAGCAGTGTGAAGCGTAGGAATATCGAAGCTGTCGCAAAAATGTTGCAATTAAATGGCTTCTCATGTCCTGGCAAGCCGTCTGTCATTATCGTTGAGGGTCACCTTAACGATTGTCAACAGTTTTGGGAAACTATTCGTTCATGGACTTGGAAACATATCGTTGTTCGTCATAAAGAAGAGTCATCTAAACGTGACGGTTTTTTACGTTTGCATAAATTTCATGAAGTAATTTTTGCGTCGAATGATGGTCGACGCATTGAATTAGCCGAATTGAAAAATTATTTGCGCACTTATGATCTCGATTATGGATTCCCCATTCTTTTGAATATGTGATGATATCTAAGCCTTTCTAACATGCAGGGAATGGTGGATGGGCCTTAGTAATTTTGAAGAAATGGATAAGCTGAGGATTTTGATATTTAGTTGTTTTTCGAGGTCTCATCTTAGCTCATCTCATGGTGTTGCCTTATTCAATTCTTCAAATGTCTATGATTATACTCTCTTCAACGTTTTCTTCATCTTTCGGGGGTTTTTTTCTTGTTTTTGATGAATTGGTTAATAAGAATAAAATTGCACTACAGCGAGCTCTTATTTCATAGAATATCCATACATTTTTCAGCATATTTGCATTCTGGAACTTCATCTTTTGTATCTATTTGTTATAACTTCCCCGCTGATTTCCTTAGAATTTCGTTGATCTCTATTGCGTGCATTCGTTGGTGTCACAAAATGATGCTGGATAGTATAATGAAGTGATATATTTGCAGTAATGAGGGAGTGTGTGTTTCAAACTAGTTGAGCAACAATTTGGCATTATGCGGAAAGTGGGCATCATCTGGAATATACGCAACTCAGCGAATTCAACACACAGCTCCTACAGTCTCAGAACAAGACCACAATTCCACTATGCAATAAGCACTTAGTGGTAATTTCTCCTCGTTTAACGCTAAAATAATTTCCGTTGACTCTCCGGATCGATGTGATCGATATTTGCTTGCAATTTTTTCTCTCTCATTTATGGAAGCGATCGAGTTTTTTTTCCATTTCCTGAGGCTAAACTCCAAACGTTTTTCAGTGCATGTCGTATTAATTCATACGAGATCTTTAAGTGCAGCCGTTTTTTGTATGATATCATCAATTCATAGCTTTCATACTGTGCACTTCTAGGGAAACCGTCCATCTGAATTGGCGGTACAGATGAGAAGGGAGCTAGAAAATGGCATTAACCTTCATTCAAGCAAAAGTATATAGGTGCTGAAGGCATCTCAAAATTGCCTCATTAGTTGATACTTTGGAAAGAAAATTTGAGAAATGCAAAATGTAGAAATACCATTCAGATACCAAACTAATTTAGCAAAGGTCGTTTTAGCGCAGTTCTTATGGCATTCCTCTGAACTTTCGATAATTAATTAGCTTAAAGTTTGAGTGGCAAAGAGGGAATTCCATGGAAAATATTTTATTGGCCTTTTTGTTTACTTATTAGAGCATAAAAATTAGGAGAGGAGGAAAAGAGGAGAGAAATATTTCTCTTTTTTGATAAGAAACTGATGAGTGATTTCCTTCGCTAATCGCTTATATGTGACATTGTTGTTGCTCAATAATTGGTCATCATCTTTCTCGTTGCTCATTCGTTGAAACCTTTGGCGTTGTTTCGTTCACATTGAATGCTCAGCTCAACTGAGAAGTAAAGAGTTCTATTCGACTTTTATGAGTGCATTAAATTGTGGTTTTTTCACCTCATAATGCTTATCTTTGTTCAGAACATTGGTTATTGCATCTTCTTATTTCTCGTTATATATGAGAAATTGGAGTATTTATTCTTTTGTTTTCATCTCTCTCAGTTACTCGTTGATACGTAAATAATCCGCCTATAGGTCGTCTGCTGATTCATTGAGTAAGCATTTCGAAGTTTCTATGTGATGCTCCTCGCTATTTGAATTATTTGACTTAAAGCTTCCGTTATGAAGGCTTGAGGATCTTTGCAGCTTTTCCGGACTATCCGATGTGGTTTAAGAGTTTCTGCAAACTGCCGTAAGCGCGCAGCGTTTTGGGATATGTTAGAAACATAATTCTACTGGGTCGGGATGTCGAATGTTGAGTTGGTGAAGTCGTCGTAAAGAGGGTAGCTCATAGGTGTTATATCACAAGGAGGCATTGATGAGATGATGATATCTAATGTAGTGGTTCGATTAGGTGATGGGTTGAGTAGAAAATATCCAGCCACAAGTCGGTTTTATGGGTGCTTAACAAATATCGGCTAAATGAGAACGAGGAGGGGGGCATTGCAACGGGAAATTGGTGGAATTAATAGAGTATGTTATTATTGCTTGTATTGAAATTTCAGATTAAAGAGAACGTTGCTATATAGAATAGCGAAACGTTTTGCTAACTTCAGAGGTAATTGAATATCTGACGTTCGAACAAATTCGATAGAGTTCTTTCATCGTGTTCTTACTCGTATATGAGAATATCGCAGATCTGTATAGATTTACGAGCTATTAAAAGGATACATATTCTATGAAAGGTGTGTAGAATTCCGCGGAAATATTCGGTGTTAGATTACAGATATAACTTGTTTTGTAGCGATTTTGCGACAGCAGATGTAATCGCCAGCAGTTATAGAGCATTTTTGCTGCTATTATGATGTGGTGCCTTTATGTATATTCCGCATATATGATGGCATCTATTGCGCATTTAATGCTCATCGGAACTCTCCGATGTAATGAATATTTCCATCTCAAAAAGAGTGAGTCACAAACACAAGGTTGCGGCCCGGATCGGAATCCATGGAATGTCGCACACGTATTGCCTACATGAGATGGTCAATCGTTTTCGCTGGATTTTGTCTCGTTTGATGATGTCTGTTGATTATTTTAGGTGGGTGATTCGTTTGTTCCAAAAGTTGGGGGGTTATAATTTGCCGAGAAAATGTCTCTGAGAGTCCGTTGCATCCTAAAATTCGTTAGTCTCAAGAAGTGCAACAGCGGTTTGAGAATGGCACCTGGGCACTATATCCGTGAATTCTCCTCGTCATCGGTTACGCTTTCTACCGGTGAGGGCAGTTCCCATGTACGATGGAAGTTGCCTCCAGGTGTGTATACAGTTTTTCTTTTTGTTTATTCTTTTCATTTATTCGTTAATTTACCCACCCAATCAATGACCTCATCGAATTTAATCATTTGAGTTGAGTAAAACGATGATGGAGCTTTGTGTTGTGCAGTTGAATGAATTACTGAAGTGTGAGAGTCGACTTAGGCAAGAATAATGGAGACAACGAAAAGAGATTAGGTGCAAATGGCGAGACATCAATGGATGAGAGCAACGATGGAAAGAGTTTTTGAAAAAAGGTATAAGAAACGATAAATAGGCAGAGAAGGCACTATTGAAAGGAAAAGCTAATAGGAAGGAAGGGGAGCTGTGGAACTTTGGAGTAGCGATTTACTCGGTTGACATAAAATGTTACAGATGGTCCAGATTTGAAATATTTTATAACCACATCCAGAAATCGGCAATCAAAGATCATTCCGAGTGTTACTGATTCGGACACCTATCTTTCAAAGGAGGACTACTCGGGTGAGGGTCGTAAAGGTAACACTCTCCGATATTTACCTTCTTTCCCAGTTTCTTCCCTATAATTCATTCGATTCTTTCGCATTGTTTTCTCGATTTATTGAGCAGAATCAGATACTAATTATTAAATTAAATTTTTTGACTGCTTTGAATTATTTTGAATATCAATAGCTGTTCTTAGCTATGGTAAGTGTCCTATGTACTTCTGATGAGGCGTCTTATAGAAGTGAAGAACTGTGAAGGTGTAGACCAGCTGCAAGGACTTGTAGCTGATATATGTCTTTAAGTTTGTGCTATGAATCGAATTTATCTTGTGTATCTTCAGCACTTGAAGATCCCATAACCTCGGATACCTATCGTGATGGGCTTGCCTGGGTTTTGTGTTCCTGAGGACTCGATCCTCGCTAGATCGAGGAGTAAATTTGCCACGATAATATTGCTAACGCTCATTCTGTATTCATCTTCATGCGATCGTCACCCTTTCAAGTAATATCGCGTGAAAGCATTGCAGGATCTTTTGTTTAAAATTCTTTGGGAATTTATTTCCTTTTTGTGTTTCGTGCAGCTGCAGCCGATGTTTTGCCCCTAAAATGCGTTTTTAGTCGTTTTTACTGTTTTCTTGAATATTGATGAAAGCGACTAGTATGGACGGATGGCACGGATGGGCTCTCACTATGTGATCTTCCCTTTCCGCTGATTTGGCCAAACGGTTTCCTAAATTACCAGTAGTAATAGAATATACGCTAAATAATGCTTTTGTATTGCAATCGGTTCTACCGACCAACAGGTTGTTCAAAAATGATTTGTTGTTTTTACCATCAGATTGATGTGAAGTGCGGGCGATTTCTCATTTCAGTAAAATTTGTAACATATGGATGCCAAATGAATGTAAACGATATGGAAACGGTTCGATCGATACTCTTTGCGAACAAATATTTAGAAGTCGATGATGAGCGGAAAGTAATTCTTTTCCTTTTTATTTTTGTATCTATAGACAATTATTCCGGTCTAATTGCTCAAATTTATTAGTTATTGGTAAGTAAATAGCTCCACACTGAGTATTATTCTTGATGAGTTTCTATAGAAGCAACCACCGGGGAATCTACACTCTCAGATAACTAGGTGTTCTTTGTACTCAGTGTATCCGAGAAATCTATCGGTGATTTGGGACGATGAGTTCGCGTGGAACCCAGTCGTTTATCCATCACTTAGTTTATCCCATATACGAACAGTCAAAATTATTGAAGCATTTTCGATTCAAAAGTTTTCTCTTTGATCAGAATGAAAGAAGCTCGTTTCTACGGTAGAAATGTGTGACGACAGATAACAGCGACCCTTATATTTACAGGCTGATATTGTACTTTTGATGACGTGTTCGATACGCGAAGGTGCCGAAGAGAAAGTTTGGCGAATGCTGAGGAAACTACGTCGAAGCGCGAACAAACGGCAAACGATCGGTGTGCTGGGTTTGTTTTATTCTTTTTTTTTCAATTTCCGGAAAGCATGAAAGTTTTCAGCATATCAGATATTGGAACCTTGCTTTCAGTTCAGTGATCCAAAGCCATCATGCAGCAGAATTTGTTTAATTCCCCAACCGTCGCCCTCTTATCTTGCTTCCATATTTTCCTAACCCTTAGTTTTCTGTCACAGTAATTTTGGAAAAATGAAGCTCATTGGTAGATTTTATGAGAAAATATGAGATTCTGATGGAAACTTATTTTTTTCTTGTAGCTGTGAAATGTGATCTAACGGTAGGGAATTTTTTCCAAGATCCTCGTTAAGGATTGGTTGAAGTGCCTTCTTCGTTCGTTTGAAATGAAACTTTGAGGCGAACGTATCCCAAGTTCTGCCTTTCCACTCCCGTACTCTCACATCACCTCCACTCTCCTACTGTCACTTCATGATAGTGCAGAGCAGTGGTTGGCTCTATCATTAGATATAAAGTTTTTTTTTTTATTTCAAAGCTTTCAGCTTTCATATGAAACAAACCGAGTAACTGAGCCACTAACGAGTAGAAAATTGCGCAGATATAAGTACTCTTTTATAGTCGATATGTCATATGTTGATAATCAATTCGAAATGAAGCCGACGTTCTCGTTAGTGCGGATTTTCTTTCCCATTTAACAGCAGTGTCAAGCTGAGTGTTGTGGGCATATGAAAGGATGCAGCATGACGTTACTCTGTTTAGTTGATATGCAGTGAGCTTTGAAAATAACGAAGATCTACGGGAGATATATTACCGATTCGTTGCTGTCATTGACAAAGGAAGTCATTATTACTTTGAATAAGGCACTATTTGAAATTTGTTTTGAATGCATTTTTATTCGATAATGCGAGCTGCAGTGGCTATCATTGTTATCACTCGCTAATGTTATTAAAGGTAAGGAAGTGACTTGGTTGCCTCTCCAGAGCGCATTCCAAGTGATCGCTTCGACTTTTCTGATTTTCGTCAATGCAACCAGTTTTAGGCTGTATGGCGGAGCGTGTACGACACAGATTGCTACAAGAGGCCGATGCAGTGGATTTGGTCGCTGGACCAGACTCATATCGGGATTTACCACGTTTACTAGCCGTAACGCGCACTGGACGTTCGGCAATCAATGTGCAGTTGTCAGTGGAGGAGACGTACGCGGATGTAGCCCCCGTAAGGCTCGATCCTGTGGCTAAATCAGCGTTCGTGTATGTTCTTCGCTTATCGCATTTCTTTTTATTCTACGACTTTTCCTTTTTAATAATTATATCGGACAAAATTATGTTTAGTTTGAAAAACTTGGCTGATTTATTCGAAATTGCTAGATATTGATTGTTATTATATTCAGCGCTTTACAAATTTTGACGTTTGTTCATTTTGACGTTTCCTCCATTTTTGATCGTTTCGTGTAGCTTTGCATGTTGAAAGTTATTATGCCCAAGCAGTAAACCAAAAGTGTGAGCATGTTTAAGTTCTGAAAAAGCTTTTTTGTAAGCGAATTCTCGAGAATTCGTCGACCTCAACTTAACTCCCTTCTGTTGGCATTCGATTTTGGTAGGAAGTTTCGGACCTCATGAAATTTCACTCAGTTTACAGAGTTATTCTAAATTTGAATAGTTCATTCGGGATGCTGAAAAAAAGCTTTCTTGTCGGAAAAATGGAAGTCATTGCATTAATCGTCCAAAAATTCGATAAGGATTTTTCAATACCAAGAAAAGAAGACATTGATTTCTCACGGATTGTTGGATTTCATTGAAAATTCCCTGTTTTGGGGATGTTTGTATGACAAGTCTGAAGAAGTCATTTCGAGGAGTTTTTCTCTGATTCAGACATTCTTCTTGTATGAAAAGTCATCCGTTATCTGCTTGACACCTTGGGAACTCTTATTTAGTCCGGCATATTTACACCTACGAAAAAGAGGTTATCATTTCTCTTTCTTCACAAAAACAATTGACAGTCGTAAATGGAGTATTACTGGGAAGATTGTTTGAGGGATATTTGTTTGTTTGATTGGCTAAATAGTTGATTTTGTAACGTGATTGCACTTAAGTGCAGCTTTATTCAAGAAAATTATAGGTCAATAATGCGAGGATGTGACAATATGTGTACATATTGTATTGTACCGTTTACACGTGGTCGTGAACGAAGTCGCCCACTCCATTCGATAATCGACGAAGTCAAACGGCTTTCCCACCAAGCAAGCTGATCTTATGCAAATTTCTTTTGTGTGCTTTTGTTGAAACTGTCTTGCTAGACTTGGAGTCCTTAAGACCATTCGATATCGTAGATTACCGGGAAATAATTAGTTATGGATTCTAATATGCTTTTGTTTTAACCATGTTTATTCGTAAACCTGCCACCTTCAAGACTCTTCGTCATCCTGATTTGTGATTACTTTAAGTGCAGCCCATCAGACGCAAAACTCGTCAGAAAAGTGGACGCATTTAACCAACACTTTTGACCTGTTTAGAGAGCCATAGATAGATTCGAAGTCTTATGTGGGAGGTAATTTTGCAGTTTAGATTATATTCATCCGATTGTTTAGCTGAAATCAGCTGTTTCTTGGTTGAAACTTTAAAACACCAGTACTCTCAATCAGCATCCTTTGCCAATATTCTCAACCTCCGTTAGCTTTAGCTACCAAGTTTCCAGCTATCATCAGTGGTTTCTAAGCACAGAGGTGCACAGAAATGATTTCGCTCTAGTGTGCCTCAATTGTGCATCATTACAGATGCGGATGTTTGAAATACTTACGCAGTCGGTTGATTCCGTTAGCATTCGAATGCGTTGACTCAGCATTAATTATTCGTCAGCATTTTAGGAGGTCGTTTCATTTAGTGAGATATATTAAAAAGCACTGTTGTGCTGCCCTTCCTTTTATTTTAAAGCATTTGATTCCCTCTTTTTTCTACTGATTTGACGTTTTCTGCATAGCAGAAGGAATGCTGGGAGGGCTAGTGAAATCGCTTCTGAACGTTGAAGGGATTTCCTTCTGCAGCAGTTAGCGATGAAGCAGTTCACATTCTCAAGCGCACGATAAATTAAGGAGCAGTTTTGCTGAAGAAATTTCGAAGTAATAGTTCTTAATTAAGGGCTGTAAGCAGGTGGTATTGCTTGGTCAAAATGTCAATAGTTATCGTGATATGTCGGAGGCAGCCTACGTATCATGTGGAATTGATGACGATGGGTTGGCACCTGGCTTCAAAACCATTTATAAACCGAAGAAGGGTGGTCTCAATTTCGCAGCATTGCTTGAAAGAGTCTCAGACGTGGATCCTGAAATGCGGATTCGCTTCACATCTCCACATCCGAAAGATTTTTCGTTTCAGGTGTGATTTGATCAATTCGTTTTTGCTTATTTGTTGCTTTATTTGCTTGTCTGCTTATTGATTTCTTCGGTTATTTATTCATTTACTTACTTTTCTTTCAAGGTTAATGAATTATCGGTTATTTGAACCTTTTAAATATGAGTTAATTTGATAAAACACCTTCCACTGAAGTGGATGTCCACTTTGGCGTTAAATTAAGTAATGTGCCGATTATCTTTTATTAAGGTTGATGGAGACATCGGAAGATTAATTTGGCTGATTTTGAGGTGCATTAATAAATAATACGTGTTGCGACAGGAATGGTCGGTATCCCGATCAAATATGCCTTCATTATAACATTGTATTTTATATATACGCACTGAAAATTTATAGGAAGGCCACGCATGTGGACAAAGATGCGGCAGCAGTCTTTCCGCTTAGAACGAAAGAAGAACTTTGCTTCGAACCGGATTTTTTTGCATTCCGCAGCGTCATTTGGCCACTTTGCATGCCGACTCACGCAGAACTTGATCGAGCATGATATGAGCCGACCTTTGGTTTGCGCAAATCGTTCCGAAAAGCAGCACATTTAGAGGCATGTCCTTAGGTTAGACTGCAAAATGCTTTACGTAGCCGCGTAGTGTCCATGTTCACTCAGTTCTGCTTAATTTAGCTTGTCTATCAAATAGCAACCGAAATTTGGGCTGTCGTGCATAGTGTATTTCATCCTGTGTGGACAGCAGTGTTTCGGCGCCCACTTTCTATGGGAAATGCTGCGCGCGTACACATTATTCTATACTGCCTGTAGGTTCTTATTCCTTTCCCATTCATCGCGTTCAGTAAAATTACGAGCGAAATATATGGATTTCAGAGCGTGCCTCCTGTGCTAGTTATCTCTATCCCTGTCCATTACATGAATGTCACCTAGACTCTCGATCTGCTGAATTGTTGATGCTCGCAGTTGTCGTTTTCTCTTCCATTCGGAATTATGCGGGTTTTTAGGTCATCGAATTGATAAAGGAGCGCGCCAATATTTGCAAGCAGGTTCATCTTCCTGCACAAAGTGGCAGCAATACTGTGCTAGAGGCAATGGGACGTGGCTATACCCGCGAGAGCTATTTAGCTCTTGTCGATCACATAAGGCAGCTCATTCCCGGTAAGATGAAATTCGGTGAAAGAATGTCGATAAGGACAAACACTGTTGAAAGATCAAAGGGGTAATTTCACGTGAGATGTCATCATTTGGATAACTAGATAGTTAACCGATATCGTATATCTATGTTCATTGTTGTGGAAGATTTTCCATGTTGAGGAGTTATTCCTTCTCACTGCTAATGCATTTCTCCCGAGAAGGTATTTTTATACTGTTGAAAAAATATTTTCGCTCATCCAGGGTTTTTAATTCGTTAAGGAAGATCGTTTCGATGAAGCTATACGATCCACACTTCTTACATTTCTGCCAAACGGTTGCAGCTATTTAGAAACAGTGACAAAGCGCTTATTTTTCGTTTTTCTATCTGTCTATCTAGCGAAGGGTATTTCAAAGTCTATATCACACGCCGAGGTGCTTTATTCTCTCGTTTTTATGCATGAATTCATTTTCATAAAGTTTCATTTACCTATAGTATTCCCCATCAATTTTGAATCATTCCAGAGGTATCATTGACAAGCGATTTCATCGCAGGATTTTGTGGAGAAACCGAATACGATCACCAACAAACACTCGATCTGATTCGACGTGTCAAATACTCCTTCTGCTATGTATTTCCTTATAGTATGCGCGAGGTAAGGAATATTGTTGTTGTAGAATGTGAACATTATTGCAGATAGTAGACGGCAATGCACTACATCAGTGTTATCATTCGTCACTTTGCCAGTTGTGTGGAAAAATAAATAATGTGGCTTGTTGGTCGTGTTCGTTGTGGAATTTGGATGTGGTGATGTTACCGTTTCTTATAGAAGACGAGAGCAAGCTACCATCTGAGGGATGACGTCCCTATCGAGGTGAAGCGGCGACGTCATGAAGAGTTGGCAGAAGTGTTTCGAGAGGAAGCACTCAAAACAAATGGCAGCCTTGTTGGCAGCATACAGCTCGTGCTAATCGAATCGGTTCGTTGTCTTTCAAATTTGACAATCCCTCGCATTGTTTCTGATCCAGATTAATGTCAAAATGTTTTCGATCTTTATGACTCTGATTAACGGGAGGATGGGGTATCGAACATGTGCATTCCCAGGATGAATTCACTATGTAAATTGCTTCCTGCTCGGCTGGTTTAACACCATCTTCTTTAAAACGATGCCGCAGCGCAGCCCAGATTCTTTGGTCGTCGTCGTTTCGTTCCTTTACTCTCCGTTCTGCCCTATTAGCGTACATCCTCTTTCCTTCTCCCGTTGGTTTTGCCACGTTCTATCTCTGTTTACTCATCCTTTTCCTTTCCTTTCCTTCCCTCGCCAAATCGTTGCTCATAGTTCCCTTATTGGTCCTTTCCTTCTTGAATAAATTGCTTTGCTTCAAAAATGCAAGATCATTTTGTGCAGTACTACTGTTGTTTGGTAATGTAAAGTGTTTCGGTTAATTATAGCTACATTGGCGGTGAATAGTGCGTCGTTAAGATAACGTGGTGGGTGTTTTCTGCTCAACACGAATTATGTGACCGCGATAGCTGAAAAATGATTCAGGTGATTGATCTAAGCAATCAGAGATCCAAGTCCTAATTCGATCAAATTTTATTTTACTCCACCAACTCGTTACCTCTTTTCTCTATAATATGCATTCATTTAAGCGAAGCAAGCGCTCATCAACAGCTGTGGCAGGACGAGCAGATGGTGGTGCAAAAGTGATAATCGAAAATTGTGAAACCGATGGATGCGGTGAGGTACGAGAGTTGAGGCCTGGCGACTATGTTGCCGTTGAGGTACATTTGCTGCGTTAACTCACTCGATTATGGATGAAATATGCATCGTATCTCATCTCAAGCTCATGCATGACATTTCGATGGTGTCGTTGACATCTCAAGCTCATAACATTTTTTATGCGAAGGGCGCGTCGTTTCATTTCTATTTTCTTGGACGTTCAATTTGTAGGTTGATGCAGTCGTCATTGCTAAACCGAATGGCGGCTACATCTCTCCGTCATATCTGTTTTGCTTTCAGTCTGATTTCCATTGATCTTACGCAGTCGCATTCTATAAACTAGGCATTGAACGAGAATATAGTCGTTTGTTTAGATGGGGCCTGAAAAGAATGATGGCTGACAGCAACCAAGTGAAGTTGAAGCGATGAGCACTTGCCAGTAGCCTCTTGTAGACGTTTTGCAATGAATAAAGCAGCTGTTCACAAAACTTATAATATTTCACTTGAATGCATTAGACGATACTGCTAACTCACCAAAAACTTCAAGCTTAATTAATTGCCTTTTCAAATACTGTGTGGTTATAGAAGTAGGCTTAATTAATTTTTTTTCGTTATTATACGAGTTTACCACCTTCTGAGTCGTGGCACATCCATAAGGCGTGAAGGTCGTCGAAATTGGAAAAATAATCCCCGTTACACCAATTGATGAGTAGTTTTTCAAGTGTGGAGCAATGCTGATTGGAAACTGCATATTGAGAGGCACTGAACGAGTGCTTTTCCATCTTATTTTACCGGCTAATCGTGCTGTAAAATAGACCCTATAATCCTGTAGACTTTGCATCGTCTTATTGATAAGAACACGCTTCCTCTCAGAATAGGCTTCATCTCACGATAGACTTGTGACCTCTCGATGACCATTTGCTTTCTTTAGAAGGCCGCTTCCTGTTTTAAATACATCAGTTATCCTTTAGACGTCATCCCAAATTAGAAATACTTTTTTTTCAGATCGAAGGTGCAAATTCGCAAACGTTATTTGGGAGAGCGTTGCATAGAACCACATTGCAAGAGTTCACTAACGAGCAACTTCGCAGCTGTCGTCGAACAAATACGTTATAGTCGTTCACTGAAGTGATAATTCTCGGCAAATTTATTGTAATCTTCTCGAAATGGTTATTCATTGCATCACACTGATGATAGGGATGGCTGGATCTATGCATTTTGATCATTGCTGATACTTATTAGCACCACAACTGCACAAGATTAATTCAGCAGGTAGGATCCGTTAGAGTTGGAAGCTATGATCATAATCTTTCGAACGACGAGAAGTCGTAAAGAACTCGGCATTCTTGGTGGTCATGAACGATATGATTTGCCCGTGTTTCCTGAGGTAGGGTCGAGATGGGCGCGAATTTCGCTCGGAGGTGCTCAACGAAGGGATTTTGTTGAGCAGCGTCGACCGATATTAAAATAAATATATACTTTGCTTATGATCCATCCACATATTGTCGGGTTCGCTCTTTGCAAATTAGATTATAAGCGGTGTCGTTAAACGAAATTCTCGCATAATTTCTCCCATTTCGCACCTCACGTTTGCAGATCGCCATATTAAAGGGATGGGCGCTTATTTGATTGAAGTGAATTAATAAAAACTATGAAATATATTTTAATGAAGAAGCTAGTCGCCCCAACATTGCTAGGAAAGGAGCTTAAGTGTCGCGGTGAACTCTTTCATCCACAACACTCGACAGATGTTATTTCCCAGGATAGAGGATTATAGTTGCACTTATAATACGTCATCCATCATTACGTTCAAGGATGACGTCGTCTTCGTGGACTACCTGCATTGTCTGCAATGTTTCGTCTGCGACGGTAGTCCACAAGGATGACGTCATCGTTGGAGATCCTTGCCTTCTTGCCTATGTGCTAAGCAGGCGTACATCAACAAAAGCGTAACAAAGACAGAGTCAACTCCGGAATCGAGAGTCTTTAGGCGCAGATTTGCCCCTCTCCACACTCTTTCCCTCCTCCCTTCATTTCAGTCGAGGCCGTGAAAGTTTCCGTGGGCAGGCTGAGATTTCGAAAGGGAGCTGTGAAGTGATTCTTTGATTGCGGCCACTCCCAGAAACTCGTTGCGTGCCTTTACATGACTGGTTCTGCTTCGTGTTACTTTATTTCTCTACTTTTTATCCTTCTGTGCTGCCTTCATTCCTGCATGAATGAATAAAGGCTTTATTATTACTGTTACTGCATGAAGCAGTGTAAAGTTTCATTCCGTATTTGATGGGAAGTTGTCCAAGATAGGAGTTTTATGTCCGTTTGATAATCGTGATCTTGATGGGAACATAGCTTTCAAGGCGTCCAATCATTCGTGGCCATTGTGCTTGTGCGAGTAGGGTGAGGAGTTTCGTTGGACTGAAAAACGGGCTTTCTTCGGTGGCAGGTGCCTGCTACAATTAAAGGACGAACGTTGAAATGAAGAGGAGGGACGTCGAGACGAAAGGAAAGGGCCGGAAAGAGGCACGATGGAGAATACGACTTAGACGTCGACTGAGACTGAGAGATGTTTCGAAATATGTTGAACGTTCCCCGTCAGAGTGTATGCCACAACTTCCCACATCTGCCGCTTCGTTGTGCATCCGACTTTCATCTCACGAAAGAAGGGTACTTGCGCTCCCCTTTGGATCTGAAAGAATTAATGGCCATATTGGATGTGCGGGGTGGGCAAGAGTGCTGCTTGATTTGAGTCGTTTGGAAAGCCAACTTTTGAATGGAGAAATTGTGCGTGTCTCTTCGAACGAGAGAGCTCAATTTACCCCGATCGCCGAGGAAGTGCCCACTTGAGGAGCTCCAAGTGGAGTGTGTGGCTTCATTTAAGTGGTGTTGTAGGGCGGTGGGGTGGATTGATTGTGTGGATGTGCGGCAGTGATTGTTGAGAGCAGTTTGTAGCGGTTGCTAGTGCGGAGACGATTTTCCTTTCATGAGCGGAGAGCTCCGATAATTCGGAGGCAAAGTTGTTTTCGTTAATGCCGGCAACGCCAACGTTTCGAAAACGGTGTTGAAATAATCCATTCGCCGATGCGTGCATTTCCACGTATTTTTCTAAACGAGGCGCCGTATTCATAGCAGGTCAACTTTTACTTACCTTATAACGAGATTAGAGCTCCTCGAACTTTAGTTCGAGCTTTTTGGCGAAGCAGCATCGCCTGATACTAGTTGGGGTGAATTTCCACAAAAGTGCTGCGACAGAAAACGTGGTGGAGTTTTTTATGCAGTAGATAGCTTCAACGATTCGAGCTCAGGACTAATGGGGGGGAGAGGCTTATGCATCGAGTTGTGATAGATACTTAGGGTCTTAAAGCAAAGTTTTAGCTTAATTCGCGCACAGTGTTGCACGCCTTCAGTTTCGTTTCCTCAGTCTTTCTCTATAGCATCACCTCTTGTCAGTTGGGCACACTTGGATAAGAGGTCATGAATCGAACATTAACAGAACAGTATGACGGGAAGAGGAAGTTGGAGAACATTTTCGGAGGGTCTACAAGGCTATGCTAATTTTCAATTTTGGAGCTAGTTCCTGATTGACAAGTGATTGTTCATAGAATGGGAGGTGTCGATGAAACGGTCTTCAGGTTCATTAGACTTTGTTGTGGCGATTATGTTGTCCACCGCCTAGTTTACTGCGTTCTTCATCAAGGGAGATTGAGAGAAGCTAAAAACGAAGGGATTCCTTCCCGGCTTCTTCGCAGGTCCACATCTCTCTTTATCCGCTGGTAAAACTCCAGCTGCTTCTTTTTTTAGATATAGCATGGCTTTTTTAGCTAATAGCACATAACATCATGAGTGTGTGCTGTATGCAAGACCCACTACCATGACATCTCGATAGACTTCTCGCAGATGGGTGTCTTTACCTCTCTATCTGGCCACCCTGTTCCCTTCCCTTTTCTTCCACCATCCGCCTGCTTCTCCTCACCTTTTGATTCAGCAGAAGCCATATACGAATAAAGTGGTCAGCCACCAAGTGCAGAAATTCGAACAGTCGCTCGAGCTCTCTCTGGTACCCATTTTCAGAAGTATTTCAATTTGCTCCTTCTCATAGTCGACCTCATCTCGTCAAAAGATGTTGCACCATGGACGGTGTTCTTCACAGTTTCCATTCGGCGTTCTATGAATGTGGAACGTGCTTCCCACCGATTCGTTCGGTCTGCACTCTGCCGCTGGGTCGTTTCCCTCTACACACCGTAGGGAATCTCTTAATTGCGAGTGTAAGGAACTCTGCGAACGAATTCAATCATTGCTCTCTGTGTTCACTTATCTTTTTATGTTTTTTCTCAGTTGGCCACGTTGAGATATGTATTGGAAACTGCAAGTACAGTAGTTTTCCTTCAGAAAATGATTTAAAAGGGGGGGGGGGATGGATAGGAAGGGTCCCGTCACAGTTTTGCCCATATGCACTTCCCTATCCTTATTGAAGTCGAGCCGCAGTTTGCCGAATGAAGATTAGAGGCTAAGAATATTCTTAGTGCACTTGAGGTTGACGTTAGTTAAAAGTCGTCCAGATCGATGGTCGGAAAACACCCACTAGCTGCAATGACGAGATTCTGATTATCTCAGGCTAATAGTACTTCCAATGCTTATGATAATCTATCATTTCTGGGCGGTATATGATTGAAGACTAAATAAATGCATCCCAAGGGGGGAGGGTGGGGAGGAAGGGGTGATAGATCATCAATACTAGGTTAAATTATCAAAGAATAGTATAAATAGAATAATGTTTGTTATTGAATCTCATATGTAATATGTGTTGTTGAAGAATATTAACTGAGTAATGTTATCGATAAAGAGAGTAGAAGAAATTCTGCTAAAATCACACATAGGTTCCCAACCACTGAATTTCCCTATTAAATAAGAAATATTGTTTGCACATTCTCAGTGATGGGCACGTTTCAGCGTATCATATCTAAAACATCTTTAGTAGTCCTCAGCGATGCTCTCCGAGATTTCCTCTCTCCTCCGCGCCGATCGCTTTCTTTCCTTATTTTTCTTTATTTCACTACTTCACCTTTACCTTAGCTTTCCGTTCACATTGAAATGTTTTCTCGAGAGAAGATGTTAGGGGAACTCTCCAAAAGAGACCATCTGAAACTATCATTTGAATCTTCTCTAATGATAGGGAAGATATTTGCGTGAAGAAATTCCCCCACTTTGAAATATGCCGAAATGCTGAACGATCGCACTTTGTATGTCCATTCTCTGCTAGCTTGAATTCATGTCTTGCAGATTTTTCAAATTGTCCTTATCTATCTCAAATCGGGAATATATGTGATGAATTTCAACTGAGGGATTTCTCCACGTATGGCACTATCGCGACGATACGCAGGAAGATATGATATTGATAGTTTTGTTTGAACCTCCTGCAAGCAGTACTGATGGTCAGCTCTGCCGTCGCCTTTCTTGCAAATAATGTTCGAATCCTTTTTTCGAGATGGGACGAAGATCACTGAGCAACGCTCTTATCTTGCCAGTAATTCGGTTGATTCACTGAAAATAAAGGGAACTTTTGCAGTAAGATGGGTTTTTTCGTCCATTGATGATTCTACTTGCTTCCTTATTTGACCTCGCCCATAGTCCTTCTTCGCCTCCTCATTACACATTGAATGATTCTACCTGTTCGGAAGAGATGAGTGCATTTCTGAAACTGCAGAAAGCGTCCGTTGCAAGTTTTCTATATATATCCTTTTCTTGCGCCGTTGACCCATTTCAGCAAGTCAAATGAGATTTCTCATGCGAAGTCCAGTGCCTTGTCTGGTTTTAGCGCTGAAAATTAGCTTTGCAGCTTAGAACTTCCGGAGACTTTCGGCCGCTGTAATTTCATTGATACGTTTCTCTCCGTGGATGCGTTTAGCAGCCATGCCTCCATCCATCTCTATCCGGCGCTCGGCGCATTCTTGTGAGTCCACGTAGACGTACAAGTGGGTTTATCAACATCAACGGTTCCATCCCCACTTTCTTCGCCTATTTCACGACCAAAATTCAATAGTCCACTTTGTCCGTTGATTGACTTCATTCTCGTCACGTGACCAATCCAGTTGTGTACCTTCTGGCATACATCGTTTCGACTACAGCCTTCACCCAATTGAGGCACTGGTTTCACTTGAGACGTGATGCAATTTGCTGTTGACCATCACGTGCACAGCAATTAGAAGTTTTCTCTTAATGTTAGAGAGTGGGGTGTGATCTGTTTTGACGCACACTTCGAGTCCATTACACCTAATGCTCTCGATAAAAAGGGAAGGGGGTTGAGTAAAAGAATTGCCGGAGTGTTACGACAGTCGTCAGTTTTTGGGAGCAATCTGCTGACATCAAGCTTGCCATCTCAGAAAGCCTCTATCGTGACTTCTACACCTCCATCGGTCCCACATAATTTTAACGTAGCATCTATCTGTAGGTGCTTTCGCGTATGTCTTTAAAGCAGAACTGTTGAAGTTTTGCCTTGAGCTGTCATTTCCGTCGTTCTCAGCGATCCTTTCGTTGCTTTCATTTTCTCCGAGCGAAGATAAAATAACATAACCATTGCGTTGCTTATAACTTTCATAAGTTGATCAATACGTTGCTTATGACGTTCGTTCGTGATCAATTCCTTGCACGCTCGGTTTTTCTCTCGTTGCTATTCGTACACTTCGGGTTTAAGTCTCAGCTGAGCCGGAAATGCGACTTGTGATTATTCCGCACCTCCGCACCTCCCTCTCTAGACATAATTTATGATTATCAGCTGTTTGTTATGTGATAATTCTTCGCCTTCATTTTTTGAATTCTTCAGACTCTCATTGTGTTTATTCTCATATAGAGGTTAATGATGTTGAAGTGTTGGAATCATTGAAAGTGGCTGAGAGATAATTCGGCGAATGAGACGTCTAAAAAATTAGAAATAACGAAGTGGGAATGCTATAAAACCAGTTTCGCAAAGATCGATCACATTTCCACTGACGCAATCCTCGAATGCAAAAAGGCGTCGAGCCAGATTTCGCCTTTTTGAGAGGTCGCTACGATTTTCGTTTCTTTTTCATCGGTCTTTTTCTTGTTGTTTCCAACTCTTCTCTTGTTCTCTATGAACCGATTTTTGCTTCGCAGTTCGTGCTGCCTTGTCAAACGAATTTTCCCTTTAGATTATCGTTTGTCGGGTCTCTTGTTTTATATCGCGATCCGCGTTCAATTTGTCATATTAATTACTTTTTGAGAATAGAGAATCTTTTTCAAGGCAACAGAATGAGTAGTGCATGTAATCGAATATCGATGAATTTGGACGCTATCGCCGGTGGCAGTGAAATAGACGAGGAGACTTGGCTAGTCGAACCACCGAAGACGGACTCATCAACGCAAAGTTCTGGACATATTATTGAATGGTTACAGGTTAAGAACGAGATTTCCTTTTTTTTGACCCGAGGTGATTTCCTCAATTTGCAGATTTATAGATGGAAAATATATAATTGAGTAAGCGGGTATCGCCACAAATCATAATTGCAAATGAGATTCCGTATTCTTTTTTTTTGCCTATTGCTACACGTCATATATTCTCAGAATGTTCTAGCTGGCGTTCAACTGTTTAACTCATGAACATTGACGTCAAAAATGACTGACCTGCGAACTCTCTTGTGGTGGAGTCATAAATATTCAAATCGTGGTACCTAACATCTCGTTAGGACATCCTTTAATGGGCTCACGACAGTTGCTTCGTAGTAGGTTTCTATTCCTGCAGAGGATGTTCACATATGTGGCACACCATGGCTAAGATAGCTTTTTCTTTTGCCTTAAAGCTAAGATTCTTTTAATGGGCACTGAACACTTCATCAGAGAGCCACAAGAGACGAAGAAGGGGAAGGAGTGAAAGGTTTAATTTATTGGGCGTATCATTTCCGACAAATGAGTGCTGGGAGGTTTTTGGTGATAATCTCGGTGGTGATGAAGGGAACTCGAGTTTGACTGTAGCTTTTTTTGAAACAATGAGAGGCTGCATCTCAATTTTTTTACATGTCGCCTTTAATATTTTACAGGAAATATCTGTGGAATTATGCGATATGCAGCTAGAGCTGACAAAAATTTCACTTCTCATGCTGTTTAGTTCGTTCGTCGACGCGTAAGTTAACCGCTTGGTTGTAAGTGGGTGCTGGAAATTTGTGATGGCGCCACGCAGAAAGAGGTGACGAGGGAGGGGACTACCAAAGAAAATGTCAAATGTGAATGCACCAGTGCTCGCCGTTTCACTTTTCTGCATGACCCTTCTCCCTGGGACGGTAATCCTTCTCATTTTACCGTTGAGGCGCACTTGCATATCGCATGTTAGATTTGTTCTAAAGTTTATTCGATCGATAGGGGAGTGTTATTGTTTCAGGGTGCAGCAGCGAACGTCGACTACAAAACGCGAACCGCGCTGAGCAGAACACTAGCCAGTCAGGCTGCACGCAGAAGTGAGTCCACTTCTCATTATCATTGCTTTTGATGTGAATCTTTCCAAGTCTGTATGCGTGATTTTGACCGAAGGAAGGAACAGGAGCATTCCCTGAGCCTTTTGGGCACTTCTTATGACCAGTGTACGAGTTGTTTAAGTTTGTGGTGCAAAGCTTTTGGCTTTTCTTAAACAGAGAGATGTGTAACCATTTAAACGAAGAACAGGATCTTTTGTTGAAAATAATTTTCGTCCAGTTAGAAAGTTGTCGTCTTTACTACAAGGCCGGAGGGGGGGGGGGGGGGGGTGGTTAGAAGGGGAAGAGGAGTTCCCATTGCTCATCCGCTCTCTATCTTCATAGTATTGGCATGTGAGGTGTGCCATTTAAATGGCATGCAAGCGGTGTTCCATCGCGATCGTTTTGCATGTTCGTCGCCTTTTGTGGCGCTTATTGCGTTTTGTGTGTAGAAAAACGCATTATGAAAGCACGCGTCGATCGTTGAACGGTTTTGCAGTTAATGTTTACCGTCCTCGTGTTGACACTTCGAAGAGCACTGTGAAGTCGGTTTATAGTTGCATTGCATACCGCCGTTCAGCTCCTTCTTGCTTGCGGCTTATCGATAGACCATCGCTGATCTGTTCTTTTCACCTTCAGTTGCCTTTTGTTTCGATGAGATTCGGGATTTTTAGAAGTTTTTTCACGTTTCGTTTCATAAATTTCAGGCTGCTGATATGCATGTTCAATTCGTTAACCTCTTCAGTCTCTTGCCTATTTATGTGCATTTCCCGATAATGGTGCCCAAAGGTGAGCAAGCATTTGCAGTCGATCGGGTTGCATCTCGCACCGATCGGATTCTAGAAAAGCTGAGCTGTTATGCAGATGCTGGGATTAGTTCATATGTGAATACATGTTCAAGAAGTTTGATTATATTTTAGTAGATTATAATGTCGAGTGATATAGTGGGCTGTTGCAAAAACGTTTATAGTGTTGTTTGTTGAGAACCGATCTCGTATACCGATCGGGTCAAAAAACATGTTCGTTTCGTTGTTTGACCGTTTTTAAAATGCGTGAGGAACGAATGGGTTCGGGGGAAAGTCGCAGAAATGAACCGAATTGTAGAAATTTTCTCCAGAATTTTATCTTTATTGACGTCTGCACGACAGTTAATTTTTTCGTTATGAAAGAATATCGCGTTGCTGCATATTGAATGAGCACTAAGGATCATGTTTGAGTGTGCCACGACGTTTTCCAGTTCACACTTGCCGGTGTTTACGTCTCTATCATCGGTCATAGATGAGTGCATGATAATGGGCACTGTCTTTATTCAGCCAATCAAAACCAGTGGAAAAAATATGCAGCAAACAAATCTGGTTCGGTTTTACTGAACCCGAGGGCGTCGATTTCTGGATTTTCCTCTTGCATAGTGTTCTACTTGCACTGTAGAAGTATTATTCAGTGCTTGTTGGGAGTCGTCTATATTCTCTTATTTGGTGCTGTAGGAGGTTTAGGTCGTGGTTTGGATTTTATGTGGGTATTAGGTTTTCATATGAGGCTTTAACTAACATTAGGTATAGGGTGTTGCCATGCAGGTCTTGCTCGCTTAAAGCGAACGAGCAGTGTTACAACCGCATAATAATGAAGGTAGGCGAATGAGTGCTGGTGCACGTGTTGTTCAGTTGTTGAGTGCCAATGAAGTTCATAATTTGTCTGCGGTAGCGGTGGCTTGCCTGGTGGCCGAGCAGAGGAGAGTCGGCCACATCGCTGCGAGTATCTTCAGCTCGGTGCATAGAGTCACTCCGCCAGCCACTTCATCTGCGTGAGCTGACGTGCACCTGCTGTTTGTTGCGTTACATTTCAACTGCTACACATATCGCTATTATTTCATTAGTTATATTGAAGAGATCTCAGCTTTTGAAGTCGTCTGATGAGTTGCAATTCCATTCTCTCTTTGTCACAAATGAGAAAATGTAAGCAAAAAGGATGTTGGTCAGTTAGATTTAATGTAATATCGTCGAGGTCTACTCAAGGATGGGACCACATTCGATTTCTTATGTTATTTAATGTTGTCATTGATATTACAGTAATGATTAAATTAATATTTGCTGCCAGGCGCAGTCTCCGCTGAAGAAACGAGTCTCCGCCTTATCAGATGATTAGTGCCACCAATTTAAAGTTGAATGTACATCCATTGTGTTTCTCTTACATTAAATCCTATATCGTTGTTGGTTGTATGGTTTTACCGTGACACCAACACGATTGTTGGATATATCACGGTGAAGCTGACGCCTCATTGGATATTTCGAGACACCACCTTTTCCTCGACTTTTCATTTGGAAAGTCATCGCGACTAATAAGTAGGGAACATTTAGATAAGAGGGGATGCCTTGTGCCTTGAGGGAACGTTCACTACCGATTTTGTACGGTGCTGCATGGATTGTTCGGTCAGGCAGCACCTAAGCTTATGGTTCTTAGATATGAATAAATCCTTAGCGTTTGTGTAAAATAGTCCTTAATTAACAAAGGAACTCAGAAATGATGCATGTTAATATGACTTTAACTGGACGTACGGTCGGTATCTAAGTGGTGTCAGCTTCACCCTCTCTTATCCTGGCTTTATCTCCTTATTTGTGTCTTCTGCCTAGGCTTCTTCTGTTGAAAGTGAATTCTGTGAAAATTTCTGGATTCTTAATGAATTGCTAACATTTTGATGATAAATGAGCGGAGGGAAACGATGAAGTTTTCTAGTTGTTTATATTATAGATGGCAGAGGAGTCGTCTAAATGCGTAAAACTTCTCTTAGAAGGGTAACCTTTAAACTTTGAGTTGGAGGGGGAAGAAATGAAATAATGGTGCAAGAGTTTTCTCAGAAACAGGTTAGTACTCTAAGAATCTTTTGGAAAAAGGACGTTCAGGTATGTTTTATTCAGCGTTTATCTGCTAGGATGACAGTGAAACTTAACCCCACAAGGTGGATACCGTTTGCACTTTTATAGGAATTTGCTATCGTCGTTTACTCTCCGTAGCTAGGCGAAGAATGCGATTTTTATTTGCGTGGTAGTTAATCAAATCATCAGTTCGAATATGGACCATTATATTTTTGGGGAATTTGTACGCAAATTCCATTAGTGGGGAGAGCGTATATGCCTGCGAAAGGGAATGATTATATTTTTATGAGATTGCGAAGCATATTTGAGGCCAGTGGAGGGATGCTGAAATTTTTGGATTACCATCGTATATACTGCTCATATATGCAGGTTGTAGTTTCACTGCGGTAGTGCAACAACTCTTATGATGCTTGCTCTCACACTAATACTCTGGCAGTACCTGTTGGGATTGTTGCAATCACTGGGTATGTTTCAACGCAAGTTTCGTCTGTTGAAGAGGCACCCGTAACAGGTTCCAGTTGTTTTTTCTAGCGTTTGCAAGTTAAGCTCATATTCAACGTGGTACCTAATCCGATGTGTGTAAGAGGGAGAGGGTAGGGATGAGGGGATATGGCTCATTTCGGGATAATTAAATAGGTCAGGATGCGAATTCGGCAGCGGCAAATAAGTGAGTGAACGATGAAGTGCATGCTATTGGAATGTGCAGAATGCTTGTTCGTAGATACCTATGTTCATAACTACATTCATAATGTCGATGTTTGTGTGCAAGGGGAATGCTCTTTTTTTAGCTTTTATTTACGTTTTGTGGGAAGGTTTTAGAGAAGAAGAAGGCGGAGAAATTGCTCCAGAAGCTGCAGTTGGAAAAGTTACAACTATCGGAGATTAGAGAAACATTAGCGGACGAGGAGAATCTAATTAAACAACGTTGCCGTCGTGCACCACTACGAGACTTGACTGTGCCGGAAGCGGATGCTGGTAGCCCGAAGACAGAGCACCGTCTTCGAAATTCAGTGGATCTAGAGAACGCCGACATCGAATCCGGGCATCATCTCTCGACTATGGCGGCAAGTGCAGTCATCACACCTAAATCAGATTCCGAAAGTGATGATGAATTCTTCGATGCAGCTTCTGATCTTGCTCTGGCTTCGCTATCCGAGCACGGCACCGCTGGTTCGTTTAGTTTGTTTGCGAGCTTTCGCTTTCGGTTCCCTTCGGCTTCGAGTTGCCTTGTTGAACTACTTGCCAGCATCGTTTCAGTTTTAGTACTATTGAGCGGCGTTCATTGGGGAATGATTAAACTATTCGGAAGAGAAATATGAAGTGGCGGACATGTTTGTGGCTGCTGGTTTGAAAGCGTTTGCATGAGCGTGCGAGAATAGAAGATAGAAGTAAATAGGCTATCTATCGTTCACATTGTACATTCCTGCCATGCTGCGTAATGGTGCCTTCAGGATGAGTATGAAGATATGGGTGCACAGTCGCGAAGTTTTGGTGCGCCATCTTTTTTTTTTAGCAATCTCGTACAGTTATTTTCCCACTAAACGTTCGGAAAATGTATCCGTCGAGGTCTCTGCACAGATGTTTCCGAAGTCAACTGAAGTTGATTCTAAAAAACACCGAAATGTACGGTTTTGATCTCTCTCTCCTCTCATCGTTATTTTACCCCATGTGACCTTTTGAATCGGATACGTCTCCTTCGGGAGGCCCCCATTATTATATCCGCCGCCTCTGCTGTTGTTTCATACTCAGCTTAGAGGCCATAGTGATTAGATAACATATCGTTCCGGTGCAGTCGACTATCTCTCCGCGTCTTTATTTTGTCTTTAAATCTCGATAGTTTGTCCCGTCCGTATAAAATTTCGCCGAAAGTGTCGAAAAGGTAAGTATCGCATGGGGAAAAAGAGCGTTGCTTCGAAATCGTGATCGTCCGTTTGCATGGAAAGTGATTGTTTGGGCACAGACAGAGCAACAACACTAAGACGTGCTGATAAGCGCTTGTGTTCAAAGCAGTGCATCGAGAATTGCGTATGTGGAACACATGGGGATCTTTTCACCAGAGGGATTCATTTTAAGATGGTTGACCTTGAAAGTAGTTTTATTTTTACTTCATGACGCTTCATCGATTAGAAATGATTGATTTGCTAATTGAGCTCCTCATAGGGGAAGGAGGGGAGGACTACCTCTCAGTAACCGAAAAGAAAGTAATTTTCGCCTGAGGAATTTCCTATGGTATTGCATTTTCCACAAGTTGTTTTTGTGTGGTTTAAAATCAGCGTGTAGATGTTGCCGTCATTGAGAAAACACCCAAAAAAGCCAATTCTGCTATGAGCCATCACATCGCATCAATTTATATGGCGGTTTTTGCTTATTTTCCAGAAGTTTTGTAATTTTTCCACTGCATTGAATCGAACGAATCTTGACTCGCCCGGAATTTTCAAGTGGACATTTTTTATCGCAAAGTTCCAATAGCGGAAATAATTCCTCGAAAAGAGAGTTTCAGATTGGTGACCTCTTCGTCTAATGAACAGCGATGCAGCACTACAAAAAAAGCTTGAGAAGAGTTAAGGTGCTTCTATTATTTCAGAGCCTCGTCCTACCGAGAAGATTAAACCAATTTCTCCACGCTTGAATTCGCTCGCGGAATGTGTTGAGCCACCAGCGTCCAATGCAGGCTGTCAGGTAATGGTCGGGATTTGCCTGCTATAGCTTGAAGATTGTTTTTTCTTCTTCGTTTCCTGTCACTTTCTCTTCGTCTCCTTCGCTCCTCGTCCTAGCTCTTATCTATCTCCGCAGGAAAGCGTTTGTCGCTTCCATTCAGCATACTCTAGGCGGTATTTTTTGGTCTCTGTGTATATTAGTTTTTATGGGAGGTATATTAGGTTTTCTGAGGTGAATGTGTATTCGATATTTTTATTGTTCGTTGATTATTTTTACGAATGTCTTGATGATTATGCATCGTTGCGTTGATGGATATTTAATGTTCTCTAAAGCCTTTTGTATTATAAACGGTGCTTTCGCCTAACGTGAGGAGGAGACAGACGATGATGTTTAAGTCGATGAGTTAATGAGTTAAATTTGATTGTATGGGTCACTTGGAGCGAAATAAGCTCAGCGAAGAGGGATAGTCCAGATCGTGGTATGCGATAAGAGCAGAAATACTACTGTAGATGTGCCCTTGAAATGTTTTGCATTTGAAGGGAAAGCTTTGTATTCTCATATTGAATGCATTCAGAAAAAATCAATAAATGCGCTAAGTTCGCCTCGATCACTTGAAATGGCTAATGGTGCTTCGCCGAAGGTTACACCGAGAGCGAATACGGCAAGGATAGCACCGACCATCATGAATAAGGTGGGGTGTTCTTCTTGGTGATATGTCTTAATATGCGCCAAGGCGGATCTTAATGAAGTAGGCAAACGGTTAAGCACTATCGTTTCTTTCCCGTGAAGTGAGTGAGCGAGTTTGGTATGTGATATCGTTAAGGCTCGTAAAGGGAGTAAAGCAAGTGTGAAAGATGCGTTTGTTGGATTATAAGCGCTTCGCTCAAGTAATGAAGGATTATGGTGAAACGCTACGTTCGTCGAGGAAATTCCCCTCTTCCAAATTATTGATGCATATTTTGGTTGTTAGTACCAAAACGATAGTATTAATGCTACTATTTCACAAATTTCCTATCTTGTTTTCTACATTTTTTTAATAAAAAGATAAACTCAGTTCTCTTTGGCGCCGTTGTTTATGTGGAATATTTTGGAAGTGTATTGTTCACTACATCACTTATCTAAGGCTGAAATTCCACCCAACCGAATTCACTAATTTTGTCGACTTATAGATCTGCAACGAAGCTAATGAAAATTTCACTTAATCGTCTTTTCGATTCTGGGCCCCTACAGGTTCGATTGGGCTTAATGAGAGGTGGAATGAATTTCGGTTCCCGAATCCTCCGTGGAAGGGTGATTGGTGAGTGATGTGACTGCAAGAATCAGGGTTCCCAATGCATAAAGGATCATCTGCTGTTTTACTCACTCTAAGTTTGGACGCTCCGAAGCAGTACTTGCGCATATTAATGCTGTTTTGAAAACGAATTAGTCTTAGTAAATTCAGAGCGATAGTCTTCCTAGCCTAACTTGGTAGTCCAAGAATGGAATTACGTTTCATTTAGATTCGTGAGCTTAGTGATGCTGGGAATCGAAGCGGAAGACATCGTCTTCTAAATTCGATGGTCGGAAACAAGGCCGCGTCATGCATTTTTGTCTAGGTTTTTCATTCGGGGATTCTATAAAAAAAGTGGAATCGGACATGCTTTATTTGAATCGTTGTTACGCCTAGTTAACATGGGATGTGCGTACAATCATCATGGCTCTCATGTCCGCTCTCACTTTTATTGTTTTTGGTTGATGTTGTTCTGAATTTTAGAGTCTCTCACATTCGCCACGCGATGAGAAGTCGGTTCGAAACAGTGCACCATTGGTCTCGAAGGCGCATTCGTTAACAAACCCTGACCTCAGGGATATTGAACAAATCGCCGAGATGCAAGAAATTGGTGCTGTTTATTGCTCGTGTTTTGTTAAGACATAAAAGCGAGATTAGTGAGGATAAATGATCTCATCCAGTGGCATCATAGTAAAGCGATAATTGGATTTGATGTATTGTGGTTATTGCACTGAACTGTCGTTAACGACAATAGAGAATCCTCTCTGAAGTAGCTTCCGCAGTCTCTAACGATTATTTTGTTGGCTTGGTGTATCTCACCATTGCTAAACGATGAATGCGGATTAGCGCAGTGTTGTGCTTCATTGTGCATCCACTCCGTAGGCTTTATGAGTCTCAGGTTGTTCTGACACTTCGTGCTCCAGCTTGTCTCGACCGCCGATAATTTTATGGGAGAAGTGTGAGTATTTGTTTGTGATCAATGGTAACAGTCAACTGAGGTACCAATTTGCTGCAACACAGTCTTTGGAGCCTTGTTTACGTCATCACTAGTTAATGAGCACGGGATGATGTATGGGGAGGGGAAAAGTGATCAGAGCAACTGCTGGAAGGAGGAATCTATGAGCGGAATATGCAGTAGTGTTTCAGGGTTTTTCTTTAGCAAAAGTTGGTCATTCCACATCCTGTTCCAAATTGCGTTATTTTTAGTGACGTTTATCTGCATTTCTGAGCAAATTACAAGTTGCCGGTCGTGTATTAAACGTTCTTCTCCAAAACAACGCATGTTTTTATGGGGCAATGGATAGAATAATTGAATCTAATGGAACTAAACAGGATTGACCTTAATTACAGCACTACGAGAGGAAGTAATGCAGCGACAGAGGAAAACATCGACACAGAGTGATAGCAGCAATACTTCACTGTCGAGACCACGTATGTGTTCTTTGCTGTCGTCAACTTTGCCAAGCGCAGGGAAGGGCTTAAGCCATTCCTTAAATAGTTAGCCAAACTTCTTTCATTGAGCGTATGATATAATCAGCAGATGTACGTTGTTGACTTCCGTGGATGGTGGGTGATTTGAACAGGGGAGAGTCCCCTGTTCAAATCACCCGTCACTGTGGGAAAAAGACTTGGCTGAGGCCACAAGATTGATCTTGATTTTAGTTAGACTGTTAAAGAAAGGCTTATCTGGAGCAAACGCGGGGAATGTTACTACATCACTCCATCTCTAGCTTTGAAATATGGCTGCTTTATGTAGCGGAAATCTCGCTCATATAGATGCACAAGTGGATTGTGCTCGAAAAAGTCCCCATTCATTTAATCTTGTTTCCTGCTTGAACCTTTTTAAATGACGGAATGCTATAAGTACCATTACGTCTTCATAAGCTCACAGATAAGGGTGTTACTTCACCGACACAAGTGCGCAGTGAAAGATTTCAAGTTTTCGGTACAGCGAATCTGATGGATGGACGAAAGACGTTCTTTCATTGAACCTGGTCCGGGATTTTGTCGTGGCTTAGGCTATGCTTTTTTGAGTGTGACTTGGTGATGTTCTCCTCTCACGGTCATCATCTAAACTTGGTTGTTCGCGTCGCACAGCGGTGTCTTCTCCCCTCTCTCCCCTTTCTGCGTCCCATATTTTCTCCGCGATTTCCCAAAAGAGTAACCATTCATATGAAACTTTCCGTCATCAAAGCGAATTTCTCATCGGTAGCAATAAAATTCAGAAATGATCGTTGCTGGGTTCATTTTCAATTCATTTTTCATTCATTCTCCAGTCAAACTTGATCTTTTGATATCTTGTTTACTGTTAATTCATAGTTAAGAAGATATGTCTAATTACATCTTGCATTGTAGAAACCGGTCCATCATCAGCACATTCGACGAAGAGCAATCCTTCGATGGCGTCATCTCGATCAGTCGATTTCTTCGTCGAAGCACAAGGTGCTCCAAGTGCTCCACATCCGACCACACATGTCTCGGTTAGTTTTTTATTTAATTGCTTCAGTCATTTTCATCGTAAACTTGAATTGAAATGCACGTGGAAATCAAGTCATCCGTGAACTTGACATCCGTTGGAAATGTTTGCGATATGGAGAATTGGAAGGAACCAGAGGTAGCGATTTATAGAGTCGCGATAATGCTGTTTACACGTTGCTTAAGCCATGTGGTGAGAAGCAATATGGACTGAATCGTGAGTGGTTGCCGAAAATATCGTGAAGGTTCACATTCACTCAATATCGAAAAACAGAAATAAAGTGCTATGTCGAAACGGGATATGTGGGGCATTTCGGCGGTTCAAAGGTATAGAGGGAAAAGAAACTCTAGCAGCTGCATCAATTATTAGAAATTGTGCAGATGTTTCGACAAATAATCATCTGTGGGCGCGCAAATGTGGTTCGTACTTCAAGCAGTTGCGATCATTTTGAGCGCTAACACCGCGATGTTTTCAGTGATTGTCGCTTGTGACATCTTCGGGAAATTATTGTTGTTATTTTGATTCCAAGTCAGCTTATTGAGCTGTTCTTCACATTATCCTAACCCACTTTCCTTTTCCTTCTTTTGGGGATAGAGGTATCGAAGAGATGATTGGGATAACCGAGTTTGAAGTTTTAAAGTTGCCGCGTAACACCATTTTTTTGGCATAGATTGAGGGGTGCTAGGGAGGAGAAGCGAATAAGAGGGTGGATCTCTGACCATTGAAATTTTCAAACAGTCAGCTTAGCCGTGGAAAAAAACAACTCCAGTTTATGAGGTGATAATTGAATGATGAGGCAGGTGAGTTACAAATGAGGCTGCTGTGATGGTTTAACTAAGATAGATGCCTTTAGGCTATTTGGCGTTGCTTTTGATCAGCAGTGTTATCGTTTTGCTGATGCGACGTTATCTTTAGGGAATACATATAAGTTGAATGCGAATGATGATTTTCAGCGTCTTCCAACGCCGTTGCGAAGGCCAGGAGGAACAATGCGTAGTATGATACCAACTCCAACGTCACGCATTTCGGTTCCTAAAGTGTTAGTAAGATTTTATACTTGAATATTCGCATTTTTTGCACGTGTGATGCAGTGTTTCGCTTTTTATGAATATCATTTGGAATCGAAGATTTTTTGCTTGGAGATTGCGAGATTTATTGTTGTTATTTTAAAGTCTCTTTAAAGCAGTGAAGAGAAAATTGTTGTGAGGAATGAGAAGTTCTTGAAGTTTCATTTCGATTCAGCCAGAGCTTGAGGATCCTAGCAAAGAGTGCGTATTTGAAAGTTCTATAACGAATAGTTTTTGGAAATTTTTAATGAAAGAGCTCGGCACCTTCACTGGCAGAATGGAATAATAGAAATGAATGAGAACACGTAAGAGGCTGATCGAAGTGATTCATGTCCTCTGCGATGATAATTTGAAGTTGTTCCTTCATTGTTAGGCTTTAAGCAGTTAGTTGTTTGTTTGCGACGCTACTCTGGTAGCTAAATAATAAAAGGTTTTGCTATTTTACTTTCCAAAATTTCACGAACAGTTTAATTATTGAAGCAAATCTTCAATAAATAACCGTAACATTTTGGGTGGGGAATGATTTGATCAGCATAATATGGGAAATTCAGTGATTTATTTGGCTGAGTAAACTCAACAGAATCGTTACAAGTTTGTATTTTACTTGTCTAATTTGGTTCCGTAGGGAGAGAAAAATTTTGTGTAATTTTAGGGGTGGAAGTGATCATCGTTTGCTTTGATAAAAGCTCACAGCTGAAGCGAAAGGTTGCCGCTACCCTTATTACAGCACTTTAAGAGAATTTTTTGTTGCACCCCATAGTTCGCATATGCGAATCAAAAGGTCACATTGCTTCTAAAATTCAGGAAAACTGCTCGATTGTTTTCTACTTTAATTTAGCATGTAGTTTACGTGATCGTTGTGGTTGTTGGGGAGTTTTTCGGAGTCATTTTGAAATTTCTACGTATGGCTGTTTTTTAGCTCCAAGGCGACACAGACGGGTTGGTCATACGAATATGAAATATTTTGTGGAGATTTGAAGTGGCTGAGTTTTGGTCGCACTTTCTGCGCGCTCAGTTTCACTGTGTGATTTTGTTAGGCTGAAAAGCTTTGTTTGAGTTTTGCGAGTGCCATAGCGCTTAAGTGCTTGCTTCGGTCTGTTTTGCACGTTAAGTTACCAAGTTTTTGTGCGTGCAGTTATTCAAAAGACGGGGAGAAATAGAGGTGGGGAAGGGGTTAAGAGTCAACTGATGAGTGAGAAATTAGATCGAGGCAATTGAACCGGCCCCTTTCAGCTTCTCATTGCTCGTCTTTCATGTCACCATTCCTCAGTTGTGAATAACCACATCGCGTTTTGCTGTTTTCAAATAATTTATATAAATGTTCTGTACTAAAAAATTTAGTTGTTGTTGTTGTTGAATGCATTGTTGTTGGTCACGCTTTTGCTTCACCCGTTGCGATGGTGAGTACCTTTATGAAATGACTGAGAAGTAAGGTCACCCAGAATGATCACTGTGAGCAGAGCAGTGAGTGAAGATGGCCACAGTTTGTTTCATGATGTAGTCAGCTATCAGCCATTGCTTATTGCTGTGTTTATTTTCACTCATTACCCTGTCACATTTTTTTGCAGTTCAGTTTTGCTTACGCACACACGTTGACAATTGCGCATCCGGTTTATGTGATGCTGAAAATAAATAGTTAGTTCATTGCAGAGCGGTTCGTGGACTCGCTGGAGGCAGTACGCCTTCACTGGCACCCTTCGATACCAGACGTCCAGCTGATGAGACGCAGTCGGAGTGTGGTCGAAATGAATGGGCAGATGAATGCTTTTAGGGGGAGCTTCCAACGCAGACCGAAATCTATGTCCGCATCAATACCGCCAAGGCTCGCCATCAGTACTATTTGGGATGATGATGATGATGACGAATATTTTTGATGTGGAAGGGATTACTGCTTTAAATCTATTGGCATTTGCGCCTCGGACATTCACATGAAAGTGAGTGACTGAGGCGTGTTAAGTTTTTTGCCGTTCCCTTCCAACCTCATAAAAACGAGCAAAACGCACCAACCATGGGAGGTAGCTTGTGTTATGCTTTTGTTTTGTGTCCCTATTTGTAACGCTGTTGTCTAAGGTGTAACTTGCTATCTCGCGTGATTATTCGATGCACTTAAAATTTCTTTCTTTTTTCCCTGACAGCGATAGAAGAATGCTAACTGATTGCTGCAGATTCTCATTACAGTATTTGCAGAAATGATTGCCTTGTGGGCATAGTAATACGTGCGGTTTATTTCAAGTTGAGGTGCTTGCCAGTCCCACTCTCTAGCACTGGTCATATGAGAGTGTCCCCAGATCTGACGCCACCTAACGTTCTTGATGTCAACTACCAGAACTTGGGACGAGCGGTGCGAGTTTTTGCGCGCTCGCCAACATCAGTGGTGTTGATGTGTTACTGTGTTGAGGATTGGCCGCGCTGTTTCGCTGCTTTTCAAAAATTCGCATCGGCGATTTGAATTTGACTCTTTCTTGTTTTCTTTTCGACCACTTGGCGTCGATTATATTTTAAGACAGAAGATGCGGCCGTGGCATGAATTGTTTAGCATCTCCGAATGGCGACCTCAGCTTACCCACTCTCTCCCTTCTAATCCGCTTTCCTTTATCGAGGAGTCAGTCAAGCGATCGCTTGAAGGACTTCCGCTGACGCTGTGTTGAGATTCTGTCGTACAGTTTTTGTATCTAATGATGCGATTGATTTTGCTCATTTTAACGCTGTTTAATTAGTGCTTACCGTTCGTTGATTATGGCTTGTTGTCGCTTTGTTTTCCACTCGTAGCAGAAATTTGTTACTTGCGCAAACTAATGGATAGTCCCGATTTATGGATGGAGTCGAAGGAGGGCGAGTAAAGACATTGAAATAAAGAGAGGTAAATCGAGAAGAAATAAGTCATTGAGAGACAGAGTGAATTAATATATTACTTTATTTTATTCATTTAATTCAGTAGCCTGAGATTGCACCGATTAAGGGTAATGAGCGGTAACTTTGCAACAAGGCACTTCCTCCTAATTTTTCGGTAATAGTCTCAAAATTCGGTTTAGTATTCGTTCCTCTGAGTCTATTCCAGTATTTTAAAGCGTTAATTATAGCTAATAATTGAGCATTGACTCTCTCAGGTAGGCTTTTTTGATTTTTCCTTTTTATAGGAAGTCCCATCTCGCTGTTTTCCTCACTCGTTTTATTTCGCATAGAAACAGCTGACTTTCTCTTTGTGGTCTAGAGCTCTAAGAAAAGTATTATGAATGTTTATTTTTTCAAGTTATAGGGAATTCAAGAACTGATTGGATCACATGCTTGTAATGGTAATTTAAGTCTGACCATCACTAATTTGTGTGGTTCGGCATCTCCTCTCCCCTCCAATCCCGCTCTACGCTATCATTGGAACACCAATTCTTTCACAGGACAACGGTTGTTGAGCGTATCTTGTTTTCCGCATTTTACAAGTCGCTTTTTTATTTTACATTATATGCTCATGCAGGATCGGTGACAAGGGAACTGTCCATATTTTCTTAGCTCTTTAAAGTGGTCTGCGATGTTGCCGTCTAATCGATGTTAAACAAGGGAACAAATGGGAGTAGAAGCTTAAGAAATATTTGCTAGCACATCAAATGGTGCTTTTGGCGTATCGTGTTTATGAGTGAGGGCACTTGTAGGTTTACTGCGCATTTTGTGCATTTAACGTTTCTAATACATTCGCATCAATGTTAATTTATGTTCTTCGTTCCGTGAGTTATTTTGTGGGAATGGAGCTAATCGGTGGATTGCTCTTTTAATATTGCCAATGAGCTGAAAGATGGAAACTCATTTTCCCAAAGTGTTGTAAAAACTTCGCAACATATATTCGACGTTTCGTGCGTATATTTTTCGTCAATTGAAGCTTTCTGCAAAGTTGCAGGTTGTTTTTGTGCTTAAATGTGAATATCAAACGCTGAGGTCAAGTTGGTAATTGAGACGGGTGGTGCGGTGTTTTTAATCCCCTTCTTGTATCAAGTTTGCGGTTTCTTTGGTTAATCAGATGAGATAATTTTGCGCTCTCATCATCCTTTAACTTAAAGGTACCGGAGAAATTAACTCATTCTGCCTTTTAATCAGCCAATGCACCGTTTCTCGGTTACAAAAACTCGTTGCATTCTCTTGTTATTGCTCGCTGCATTTTCTTGTTACTTGAGGAGGATGTCCGTTGTTTTTTTGCACGTATTCATATATGCGATTATGGCAGTCTTCACCTACATAGGTGTTGCTTAAAGGATCAGTTTGCTTTAGGGCCAATCGATGTAGTTGTTGACCGTCATCCGAGGGTAAAACTCGCGCTCTCAACCATTGGGTGCCTCGGATGAGATATCAGATTTCAGCGAATCTGTTGCAATCAGGTCTTTATCTGTTGTAGTATGCGCGGATCTTTGGTGTTTTATGTGGGGTGTGCAGTTTTGTTTTGTTTTAGAAGTGTCGGGTCTGTGAACAGCGGGAAGGGGCGGGATGAAGGTAGTTGGCGGATTTCATCGCCATATCAGTTCATATTTTCCTTATGATAGGGTGCGGTGGCATAGAATGTTTTTCAGAGAAGCTGTTAGTAACTGAATTGTAATGAAATCACAATATGTTTTCCATTTTATACCAGACGACAACTTCCTATGTTCGGATTCCTTTCTTTCGTTCCACCTGCCAAATATTGCAGTTAACCTTGATAGATGAAGGGGAGGAGAGGAGAGAGTTGTATGCTCAATTTGGATGACAGTGTGAAACGTTCATATATATAAATGTGTCGATCGAGTTTTTCGAAGAAATGTTTTCTCGCTCGTAAGCGCATTTCTTTGATTTCGGATGTTGTGCCCATCGTTGTTTGTTAGTGGTGTTGTCTTGTTTTTTTGCTTATGATAGAGGTGGTGAGATGCCCCTGAAGGTGGCTTCACTGAACATCGACTCTTGCTTTTGTTTTAGCTTTTCTTATTTTCTTCCTATTATCTTCAGCTGTCATTTTGCCCTTAGTTGTAGACAGAGGGGCTGTGTGATGGAATTCGTTATGAGGAAGGGGTCATTTCCTAGAATTGGAGTCCAGCGGAGCGCCTAAATCTTGTTTATGTTTGGAGATGAGGGAGAGGATGCCAGAAGGCTGTATAGCGACGCGCTTCAATGGGGTATTTTCTCTCCTGTCCACAGCTCCGCCGCCGTAATATCTGCCGTTCACCTGCTTAAGAATTTCCGGTCGCTCAGGGTACCGGTGGTGTTGATGTCGTAAAGCTTTCTTTTTGCTAAACTGCTTTATTTGCGTTTTTGCCGTCTCGATCCCGCTCAGTAAACTCACTGAATGCGTCCAACACTCAGCACTTATGACAGATCTTCGCGCAGTTGCAGATTATCTTGTCCGTTGGACCATCGTTACATTTATTCCACATGCATAACCATGCCAAGCTTGAGACGTTTGATTGGGGTGGACCAAGTCCAACCCAGTAGAAATTTAAGTGCTTCGAATTTTTTGGAATCTTCCGTTTCTGAGGGCGGTGACCAGTCTGCGAACGATTTTCAGGAAGGCATTTTCGGGTCATGTCTTTACGAACCTTGGCAACGGTGCGCGAACCATAGGGTTCGATCAAAAATTTTGGGGAGTCAGAATTAGGCAGTAGAGGAAGGAATGTGACTGAGGGCATACAGATGATCTCAACTACATACAGGAAATTATCATAAATCATCCCAAAATTAGCAAGTCTGGTTGTATAGAATTTCTGCAGTTTTAGAAATGTTCAAAGAACCCAGGTTTCTCGTAACTTCTGAAACCAGACGAGCGCGAAGCGACGCACAGATCGTGGGTGACGTTTGGCGTTTATGATGTGAGCTACATCTTCCAGTCACATGCAGTTGTCTCTTGCAAGAGGTCACCTTGAAATGTGACATGTACAGTCCGCACCCTCCAGCAGTCAGGAATCTGTTTATACCTTTTGAATGCTCAAAGTCTCAACCGCTAACAATCTGCCGTCGAGCGGAAGCAGTAATACTAATATATGCAGTTCATTAACATGTGCTATGATACGTGCTATGCATTGTACTTTCACTATGGGGTATTATAATGCGAAATAGGTTGAAGTCGAAATAGGTTGCAAACAGAAATGCGTTATCTTTAGTTTGTGTTGCATTAAACATAATAAAGATTATCCGAGGAGCACGCGAAATCATATTTGGGTGCGATAGGCAGTTTAGCGCAAGGGAATGACGATTAGCATCGATTAGCACCGCGGTGGCACCAGGCAGAGGTGAGCTATGCTAGATTGCATGGTGCACTTATTTTTGTGCTGGAGTGCTTCAACGCCGCATATTTTTTCGTTTAAGGATTGTTTCTCTACTGCGAGTGGCGTAATGCGTTCATCCGACGACTGTGGATGTTCTTAGGCATAATTTTTGATAAATTCAAATTTTTAATGATGAATTTAAGCGTATTTTTTCGAAGCAAATGATAAAATGCCGTAGTGTTTACCTTTAGTTGTTCATTAAATACCTTATTTTTCCTTAATTCTTCCGGAATTCTCCAAAATTCCCCACCGCCCTCAATTCTTTTCGAGGTTTCTTATCGATATTTTTGAAGTTGTCGTGAACCTAAAAGAGTTTTTCAGTGCAATTATTGCTAAAAAAATTCACTCATAGGTGAGACCGCATAGTTCAAAGACATGTTTCTCACTGTTCAGCTTTACCCGAATGCCCTTCGAACTGGATTGCTCGCTTTTCAGCATGCGTGACCTAGTTGAAACGGCGATCATGCACATCTTTTGTTGTCACTTCCTTGCAGCTCAAAAATTAGCGGATGTTAAGAAATCTTATTTTTATGAACAGCAACGAGGGAACTTGTTCAACTGGGTGTAATCCTAAGACAACTTTTGAAATGAGCGAAACGGTAAGTGGAAGAGGGATACTTTCAGTAAACTGGTAAATGAAGCAGTTGAGGATATAAGCCACAAGCGGCTAAATAGACAGACGCCCTTTCGATGCCACTGATTATATGGGTAAGTTTTACCAGTTAACAATCACTCGTTTAATTCTTATTATCTCTTGATGTCTATCAATTTCACCACCTTTACATGTTTACCTTTGTCATTTACAGTCAGCTGGATGAAGGATATCTATTTGTTGTTCGGCTGAATCGCTTCGTTTCATACATAGTGCATTTTGGATCGAATCTCGGATCAGATATACCCAATGAGCCGTGTGTCCGCCTCGTCATGCCCCGCTTATCCTTACAAATCGACAGCATGCAACCCCTGGGTAAGAAAAACAAAAATTTTCAATTAATATTTAGCACTTCAGGAGATCTTAGTTCTCTTTTGCTGCGATGGCTGCTGCAGTCATCATAGCAGTTTCAAATTAATGAATTCTTTCAAGAATGATTTATGCGACGTAGTGATTGATTTTACCTCTTAACCTCCTGAAGTTTAAATATAATTTTTCTTATGAGCAATGACCGTAAGATTGTCTGGCGGGAGTATTTAACGGTGCCGCGCACGCCTTGTTTGCTATTGTCTTGCTTCAGGAATGAGGTGTTGTGGACTATGGGGTGGATTTCACTGTTATATTTAGGTTATCTAGTGCAGTGTATCTCATGAAGCTTCGATTCTTCGCGGATTCGCGAATTCCTGACATGATGTTTGTAATGGGAAGCGCTCCTTCGTTTTTCTTTGCAGTCTTTCCTCTTCTTAAAAAGTGTTACGGTTTCTTTCATTCAGCTGGTGATCTTGCTTAATGATGTTTAAGTGCATAATGGAAAATGCCCGATTAAGCAAGACATTCATCTCCCCTCTGATTGGCCTCTTCAGCTATATTACTGACGGTAACCGAGCGGTCGAGTTTAGCTGAAAGCGAAACTTTGCTCACTTTTAATGAACAGAATTCGATTCCGACTTTTTCAATTCTTTCGGTTGCAAAGCAGAAACTCTCTTTGTCGATCTTTCTCAGTTGGTTGGTGAGCAACTGATATCTTTGAATGCATTTGGTTTCAGCTGAATTCTATTTGCAGTTGAATGCTCCCTGTCCGTTACCGATTGCCTGTCATATTTATTCCTCGCAGCGATATGATCGACGTAAGACGCCATTTGCTGCATCGTTGGGATTTTGAAGACGTTGTCTGAAAATAATCATTACCTGAGCAGAATTTAACGTAGTTCGTCACATTAATTATAGTTGTGCGCGGATGATTCAGGTAGAATTATGCTTAGGAGATGGGAGTGAACAAAATTTTGTAAGTGAGATTGCGTTTCATGCCACATAAATAAATCATAGTAGCATTTGAATATCAATGATGGTGCGTTCCGAAATGTTTACATCAAAGATAAGTCAGCTTTGAACGATTTGAGTATACTGCTTATTTCGTCGCTTATTACAGGTTTTTTTCCTTTGCTTGCACTGTCGCGTAAAGGCGAGGCGAGCGTGATTGTTGGGATTTGATGCTGCGGAGGCGTGAACTCACTACAGAAAAAACAAAGCTCTTTGTGTGTCACAATATCGCGGAACTTAATATGGTAGCTATTCCGCTTAACAAAGAGGCGAGCAGCCGAAGGGCAGTAAGGATCCAAAGCAAGAGATGCCAAAACAACACATGCACGCACTCTAGTGGCCTATATAAGCATGTACTAATGAGTGTAGAGCCAGTCTTTCTGTATTACTGTGCTGTCCATCGCTCGTGCTGTGCGACTATATTGAGCAACGAAATAAACTGTATTATTCCATCGTCCTCTCCGACATATTCGGTCTTTCAAATCCGACATGCACCACATTCTGCTTCTGTTGTTCGTCTTGACTGGATTGACAAGGGGAGAAGGGAGTGGGAGAGGAGTAGGGGAAAGGGTGTTGCATATAATGTTGAAGTGATACAGGAATGGCCATTTACCTGTTAGCTAGTCGTAAACTGTTTTATCAATGAGCGGTTAGTTATATCTGCATCTCGATTTGCCAACAAATGCTGCTTGTTGATCAGCAAAAAGTTGGCATCGTCGGCCCACAGATGCGGAAATCAAGCTCCAAATTTCAGCAGCATACAACAAAACCAAATTATAGAGCCTTTTTGAAGATTGGTCGTCTAGAGGAAGCTCTCGCTCACGAAGAAGTTTTTGCCTCAAAGAAACAAAGAGCCTTCGCTCATCACTGCGTCAAAGATTGTTTAGTCACAGTTAGCGTTTCTCCTAACATGAAAAGCGGATCGAATCAACACTATTCGTCTCTATCAAAGGAAATGTTGCGAGAAGCAGATAAACATTGAGTTATTCTGCTATTCAAGAAACGCATGGAAGATCATTCGATAGCAGCGATGAAAAGAGGGCAATACTTTAGCGCATGGAGGGAAATAACCGAGGTTCACGAGCGCATGCAAAGCTTCAATTAGCAGAACGAAAGAGAGTATTGAAACAGCTGTAAGTTGTTTAGCAAAACAGAATCAGTCTGCAAGTTCGACTGTCGCGCTGGGCAGTATATTAAAAGTTCAGTCAAAGAAATATTTCAAGCAGTTCATCAAGTTTTTATTCATATCCTACTAATAAACGGAATATCTTTTTCCATCTCACTTACATATTAGCACCAGATTATCATGGCACCAGATTTTTAAGTTTATTGTTTATGTGCGTACATATCGGGTATATGCTATATATATATATATATATATATATATATATATATATGCATATATGTATACATATATATACATATATGCATATATATGCATATATATATATATACATACATATATGCATATATATATATATATATATATATATATATATGTTTATTGATCTACAGTACAATTTTATTGAGTTGATACTTGAGACTGACAGCAAATTATATGTAAATGTTGATTTACAGAGCACAATACATTAACAGCGTCAATCTGCTCGTGGAGACTGTCATCCTAAATGGAACCCGACTAGCATTATCGTGTGCTATTACAGGGCGGTGGGTCGATTGTCATACTTGGGGCTTCGTTTTGTTTCATTTTTGTGTTTCTTTGTAATCATGTTATGTGCATGCTCTTTTCCAAGTAAATTTGAACGTACTAGAATGGTTAGGACTATGTGCACCGTCAGCTGTAGAATTCGCCTTCAAAATCCTCGTCCCTACGTGGGTTATTACATATGTTATCTTATAAAGGTCTATGCTCATTTTGCCTGTTTACAAACCAAAAAAACTTCACAGAAGATTTGCTAATATGTTAACCTCTATATATACGAGGAGTTGTTCAACATGGATTTTACTGTTGAGGGTATTATCTAGTAATCTCAGTTTGCATTTAATACCTTCCAACTTTCCGTTTATTTAAACGTTGCTCACTCATAATTTAGAACAAACCTTTCTGACATTCAAAAATAGAAAATGACAATAAAACGGGATTTATTCCAAGCTCTCTACCTTCCTCTGTGCGCGAAGTAGACTTCCTATTTCGTTACATAGCAGTCATAACAAACATTATATCTATATATTGGTTTTGCCGTTTCACATCTTTATTCGCTTCATTACATATGCTTATATTGTCTATTTTATCTTGCTCTACTAACAGGGCTTGTGTGTTTCGTTCCCGCGAGGTTCGCGTATAACTCAGGTGTACGCTCAACGGATAAGGGCCGAAACGTGCCCATCTTTTATTCTCATATCTATTTCATTTATGTCCAAAATTAACATAGCTAACATTCCATTTCTAACATCTGTCTTTTAATATGATCTTTATATTTTGGACTTCTTATACTGTTATCTTCGTCCAAAGAACCATGAAGAGACATCATACCTGTCTGATATAATAGGTTCTTCTCCGTCGAGATGCCATGATCTCATCGTCAGGGTACGTTCAGCAGTCGTCGGCTGTTCTCGAATAGTGAAGGTTCAGTTTTGGAATTAACTGGATTTACTCAGTAGGAGCTGCAGTTGAGAAAATGAAAGAGTTCAAGCTTCGTAAAGAAGCCTCAGAAGAGAAGAGGGAGCTCAGAAGCAACACGAGACTATGCCTCCATGCTATTCGAATTATCGGCAACAAGTTCCCGAGACCTGCTCGCCGTTGGCCTGACTCTGCCGGGTAGAGCACAGAAGTGACAACCATGACATGGTGATTAAACTGAGTCTGAGCTGATGAAGTTCGTCATAATTTGGTATATTGCCGGAGGTCACCTTTACCGATGGCCTAAGCCGCCGAGACTGCTACCGCGAGACGATAGCAGGATGTGAAATGACGCTTGAGTCATACAAATGAATGACGAAACTATGAGAACGAAAAAGGCAAAAATCCACTGAAAATGATGGAACAATTTTTTTGAACGACTCATTTAGGGTAAGATTATTTTGAATTTTTAAAAAAATATTAGTCAAGTTGCTGATATATTTATAAAAGATTACAAGGGCTCAAATCACATTAGGACTGTTCTTGGAAATTGATAGTTGAAGAGTGGATAATTTTCCAGAGATTCCTGCAAGCCTTTACATGGTAGCGTCAACTTCCGTTCGAGAGAAACGATACGCAAAATTCGAATGACAATTGACACATAACAATCCGAGAATTGAGGCTCGTAATGCACTTTTTTAGGCCAAAAAATGTTGCTTGCATCATCCACAAAATTGCTTTCTTTTAAATCGTTTCTCTCGCGATTTCTTTGCATCGACGGAGGACCCAGACTTCCAATTATCAGTTCTTATAGTGCGCATAGAGGATGAAAAAAAGCCGAGTCAGTTTGCGAATCTGAGTCTCTTCGAAGGCGGCTGTTTACACCATCGAGGGAAACATTTGAACATCAAACACTTTCGAGTAAACCTTTTTTCATGGATTTGGATGGTGGAAATAATTTAATTTGAAAACTTCGCATATTTCACATGACATGAGGAATTCCACAGATAAATTGTATGGGAAATATTTTTGAAATATATTTTGCAAATTCCGAAGATAACTTTTTCGTCTCCCAAGAATTCGCAGAGAATATTTCCAGTGTCTTTTTATTTATTGTTGCAGCGTGGCGGTCACTAAATTTTATGAATGGGAGTGCATAATTACAAGCCGAATATTGTTCTCTCTGTTCGCACTGTTTCTTAGGAGACTGCCGAAAATGAGTTTTGAAGAGAATCGGCGCGGTACATCGATTTTCCACTGAAATTTGATTGGTCCTTTCGACCTCAGAAGACTGTGAAATAAAAGAATTTTTGCGGTGAATGAACTGTAGTCGCTTTATGAGACCCCCAAAACGAGCTTTTGAGATTTTCATCAAGATTTTGAGGACTAATAAGTCACGAATTGCTTGGTATACAAGCGACGTATATTGCGTCTTCTTCGCTGATTTGCTTCTCCATTAATCATGGCCTCATACTGGCACAGTAGAATCTATATGTTGAATAGGTGGCATAAGAATGCAAATTCTAGGTTGTGGCGGAAAGTGGGGAGGAAAAAGAGTCAGAAGTCTTCACCATAGGAAAGAGGATAGAATAGTAGCCGCCGCTATAGACAGATGTGCAGGATGAGGGCTGAATATAGTAGCAACGTTTAGGGAGTCTGTAATTTCCCTCGTTTTAGTGTAACTGCTGCACTATGGAATGAGATAAAATTCCCATAGGTGTGACTGACGCATAGATTACTCCATTTGCTGGATCTTTCTTCTTCGTTTTCCTTTGTTATTTTTTCCTCTGTGAGCCCTCTTTTCACTGCTGTTATCGTAAATGCATTGTCCGGTTTATCCAGCTTAGACATTTGCATCACCTCAGAATGAGCTGGAACAGTGTTTTTGAGTATGAATTGATACCAACAGTTAAGCTGCATCCGGATTCACAAAGGGAGAGGAAAGAAACCAAAGTTGAAAGCCCTCGGCGTCTTAGAGGATCGTTAAGAAGAAAGTAGAGTAAACTTCGAAATATTCAAAGAGCAATTAGCGAAGTCCTTGAATGCGATCAAAGATTTATAACAGAGAATCTGAACTGATGTCGTATTTTCTTTTCGTATCTTCACTTCACGGCTCACCCACACGCCACTGTGAAAAACTCAAGAGATTCGAAGATATGCGTTGTTCAAACGTGGATTTCGGGAGACTGCACAAATGAGTAATTCCCTTTCACGAAGAAATTGAAAGATGGACAACTTTGAGATATCCTCTCAGAATACGCCATGGGAAGGAGTCATAAGCAGTAGAAGATCGAGGCTGGAGTGTCTCATAACGGTGCGTATAATATGCAGCATTCCCGAATAGCAGCCTAGCTGGGTTATATTTCTCAATGGCTCGGAGTGGTTACAACTCGCCGATAGTACCACTGGCGAAACTCCATGCTTCTGTGAGGAACAATAAAGTCAGTACTGAGTACTACATCATTTGCATCATCGAAACGACTAGTAACATTGATCCTTAGCATTCGCGTAAGAATAAACTGCCTATTAGCTAGAGTGGCTCAGCGCTCATGGCTTCAGATGATATTGAACATATACCACTATCCCAAATCGTAAATTTGAGTCAAGGGTCTTCTGCCAGTCCCGATCTCCTCATTCTACCTCAAACCCGTCAGTTTGAATGGGCGTTGGCATTTGGGAGAGAATGGAGAGGTCTTTGAAAGCCAAGATCACTCGCTTTATGAATGAATTGAAACAGTTTCTAAGTGATGCCCAGGAAGGACTCATCGCCAACATCCTCTTTGCGAGCAGCTTCGGATAAAAAAATATTTAAAGATTAAGGGAACATATAGCTGATTTCATGAGCTAAATTATTGTAATGGGGACCTCATAAGACCCATCATAATCTCCGTAAAAGTTAGAAACGCTTTATCAAATTGACGTAATTGCCACATCATCTACATCTGCTACCCTTGATTATAAAAATTATTTCCCTATTTTTACAAGAATTTGCTCCCCCATTTTTCCATATTAAAACGCCTTTGCCTCAGCATGCAGCACCTAAATACTAACTATGAGTGTTGACGTTCCTAAGAACGGCAATTCCCACTTATCGGTGATGGCAAATAAATTAGTGTATAATAAAACTTGAGAGGAACTATGAGTGCGTTTGCTTTTGTCTTCTCAGTTTCACCTGTTTTGCGATGGCGTTCAAAGAGTCTTTGAAGTGGCACAATTGTTAATTCCCTCGGCATGAGCCTGTCTATAAGGGCTCTTATAGTCCTTTAAAAAACCTGGAACAGCCTATGAAACATGCCAAAAGTCGTGAGTGTGACTATAAACTCATGTTGGTCAACAGTTGTAGTCTTTTGACTGTAGTCATATATTATTGAGTTTTAGGTGCCGCATTATTTTGCAGTATAAGTGGTGGTTCGTATGTATTCTTATTACTGCTTGGAAGTCGGAGATACTTAAATACTAATTGCTGCAATCCGTAGGGAAATTTTAAAAGGATCGGAAATTGTCCGATTGCTTTCAAGTTTGTGCACTTTGGACAAGAGGTCTCGCTGAAAACAAGCAGGGTATTAGGAGATGTATGTGACTCATTTCTTTTTTGTATGCGATGGTTGAGTCGCATTGGTGTAAGTCGCACTCATAACCTCCGTCGCACTTTCAACCAGCTATAGCAAAGTGGCATTTGTTGGTCGTATTGTAAAAATGCAGTTAAATCTTGCGGAACTTGTTCTCATCTTCTGTAAAGATTTCACCTAACAAATGTGCGTTTGTGTAATCTACTGGTTTCACTTCTTCCATCAGACAGCATTAAGTTGCGCAAGCATTTACAGTACTACCTGCACAAGGCAAAGCAAAGAAATAAGTCGTACGGAAGTTTGTTGATGAAGGTCGTCGAAATGACATGAACAGACCGCAGTCGTTATGCATCGGCTGTAGTGGCGAAGTTGTAATTCAGTGGATTTTGCTGTTGGCCGTCGTCGTGTGTGGGTTTGTGTCTGTGGGGCGGAGTCGTGTTAAATGTCGAAGAAAATCGATGTTATTTGAAGGGAGAGTGCATGAGGCGGCTGCTTTATTGCAAGTGGTGCATCTCGATGATGTACTATTGGGTCGAAATATGATCCTCATAGACCATCATGGATTCCGATCCATACTTTTGCAACGATCCAATCGTCTTGAATGATTGTGATGTATGCATACTTGCCGACCACCGCCTCTTCTACTTGCAGTTAGTTGTTTTCTTGGATTTTTTTTCGTAATTTATGGTGTCCGATTTTTAAATATGACCGATGTTGTGTGTTGATCCCATATTCAATTGTGCTCGTGATTTATTATGTACCTAATGTGTTCTAATTATGCGGTAAGGTAAGAGCATAGTTGTCTTACTTTATGGGCAGCAAAATCCTTAATAATCATGGTTATTGTGATAATAGCAATGCAAAACTGCTACCACAGTTTTTTCAACATTATCCTCTTTCTTGCTGTTCATTTTCGTATAGTTTCGTACACTTTCCCACCTCGAGAAAATAAAGTATATAAATGAATAAATAAATAAGTAAAGAAATGAATAAATAAGTAAATAAATGAATGAATAAATAAATAGGCTCGCACTTTTCGAGTGACGTAACAATGTTGTTCTCAGATGGTGTGGTCAATTTGATGACAAGGATTCTATTTCCCCATTCATTCATTCTTGGTCCATGTTTTCTACGAATATTTTCCTTATATTTGCTTTCCTTTTTCGTTTGATGCTTTCATCAGAGTAAAGTAATAGCCTTTCTTATTTCTGTTTTCCAATGTTCCGTTTTTCGCCGAGAAGCTCTCGGTAATTGCAAATTTTTGTTCCATTCATCAGCCTAATAGCTCCATCAATATAATGGTCTAAACATTCTGCTCTGAGCTGGCAAATAGGCCGTCTTTTGATCAGCGTGCATTTTCCTGAACTCTTTTATTACACAGCACTAGAGTGCACTCGATGTCATCCATGGCTATGCTCATGTATTTGTGTCGTATGAGTGTGTCTGTGTGTGTATATTAGGTTATAAACCTCAAGTAATGGGATATTGGAAGTAATTAGATTTGATGAACTCCATAAGGGAATTCCGCAGATCAGATTTCGTTCTTATTAATCATCATCCTAATCCAAACGAATTATATATACTGACATATGCATATGCGAATTTTTGCACACGCAGATTTTTGCCTCATGGATGGTCGTATGTTGTGCAAAAGCAAAATTTTCCACCCTGAATATTTCTCAAATAGATTTTTTTTATTTGCAGAAACTTGGCAGCAGCTGGTTGGCCGAGTTGGCTGAAATGCAAAGGAAAGCGGGTATTTATATTAGCAATTATGAAGTTAAAAACTTTGATTTTTGAGTCTTAGAAATTGATGATCAATGATAAAGGAAAAAACCCATCCGCGACCAGATTGCTTTCGGATTGGAAGCCCGGAATTCGAATGGTTTTCAAAAATAAAGGGTCCGACTAGCGAACGTAGGGGAAAAATTCATTTACTCATTAACGGAGAAAAGCATTTCTTTGATAGAAATTCGTTTAAGTTGAATGCAGCTGAAATTTCCCTGTAAGCGATCGATATCAAATCAAAGTAACAAGAGACGGAAAAGGCCAATTAATTTCTATCCTATTTCGACGTGTCATATTTCTAGCATTACCTTTCATTCTACCTAAATGTATCGCTCAGGTGCATAAGATTTTGGTCACTTCTTCAGAAAGGGACAAAAACTGAAGTTACGAATTCTAATGCCCATTGACAAACCAAACTTTTTGTCCGGACAAGCAGTGACCTTCGCATTTTTCACTTATTGTAAAAGTTTCGGAAGCGCAGCGGAAATCGTTTCTTTTTGGGACACATTTGCCGGGATTCTGATGACTACTTCCTTAATTCGGCTCCCTTCCCGAAAAATATTCTGTAACGGCAATCACGCAGAGATAAAAGTTTAGACGTAATAATTAGTTCCTTGTAATTTCTTTTACTGAGAGAATTAGTAGAACTGTTCTTTGGCAGGTTAGTGAGAAAACTACGGTTATGTAATCGCAACTTCCCAATTCATAAATAACTCGTGCATTTTGTCTGTTTAATGGAGACATGGAAAATAAGAAAAACGTAAGTTCAGATGAGCACAGTTTTTGTGCTAATCTTTCGACATTTTCGTTGAAATTAAGCACATCGATACAATGTCGGGGAAATTTTCAAGATTTGTTCATTCAGTCTACATGCTCGGATTTAACCTTCTTGATCTATGATCTTGTGCTGAGAAAACTCCGTCAATTTCTGGCCGTTCTGTTTAACAAATAAAAGTGGAAAATAGAGGTTCAACAGCGTATACTAGCTGAGCAATGCTAATTCTTTAATCAGACTGGTTGCAGTTTAAATATACTTTTTTTTAATATTTCAAACGGGTTCTCTTCACTTCTTCCACTATTTGACCATCCTAAAATTGTATTCTTTGCAAATACATCCTCGCCATCTTATATTCGCAAAAATCAGCGGAACGTTTTTCAAATGAAAGCATTAAAATGATAATAAATGTGCATTTTTGGGATCGATGTCGAGAAAATTTTATCATCTTTGAAAATTTTTATTTTGAAATTAATACTTCAGCCTTTCCTTACTACTGATTGTATTTTCGCAGTCACCAAGATGTGGTATGCACGGATGCAAAGGTAGTAGTACAACAGACACGGACAGTATACTTCTATAGAAGTGATAAGTAGTAAGTAATAAAAGACTCTCGATTCATATCTTTCTTAAAATTGATTTCTTCACCTCAACAGAATTTCTTCAAATCTAATTTAACTCATTTTTTCTCGCAGCTTCGTAGTTTCGAATTCTGAAATTCAGTGCGACGTAGATATTTTATCGGAGTCGAACTCAGCGCAATAATTACCGCTAGCTGATGAGCACTAACAGTGCAGCAAAGATGTGACGTGATTTTTGCTCGCTCCTCCTAGTCCGATCCTTCAAGAGATTTGTGTGTGTCGGCCTTGTTATATATAGCCAAAAGCACGTTCAGCTATCGACGAGATTAGCTGCTGCCTATTTCCCTAATTAGCCACTGCAACCTACTTTATGTTAACTTACTGAAGTTGCTGCGAATATATTTTTACTTTAAGTTAATTTTGGAATTAAATTAAACTGTTCGTGGTCACTATTTACGGATATAGGAATTGCCCCTTACGACAGTGCAAACACAATTAGATATGGAAACTAATTAACTATGGAACCTGATTCGGGTCACTGCCTAATATTGCCTAAGGCACAATTGGAGCAGGGAAGGTTAACGTAGTGAAATTTACAGGCTGCACCGAATATTTTTGAATAAATGATTGCAGTGAGAACGGCGTATAATTCTTGTATGCAACACAAGATCGACTCACTTTGAAGTAACGCGGTAATACTGACAGTTGACAAATTCAACGGTGTGCATATAAGATTTAGTCGTAGGAGTGACAAAAATTTAATAACTGGGGATAATTTTTATGCTATTTTTGCCACTTAAGGTCGTTAAATGCTCTAATTTGGCACTTTAGAGTTGTGAAGAGCCATTATTATGCTCAATTCCATGATGGTTTCCACACTTTTACTCCAGAAAGATATAAATTTCACCCTTATTCTCGTAAGTTCTACTAGCGAATCGCAGAAATTCGTTGAGATTCGATTATTTTTTGCAAATTTTTATCTGGTGACGTGATCGAAAGTGGTGCTCTTTTCAACAGAACATTGTGGGTTAGAAGTTTGTCTTCTACCAGAAAAAGTTTCTTCAACACGCCACATATCAACACTGCCTATAGGGATATACTTTAATCAGCCTTAGAAGAATTTGGAATCCATCCGGCAAAAGTAAATCGACATGCGCGTAGAACTCGTGAATAAAAAAACTATTGGCGCGTTTCATTTCGTGGCGAGTGCATTTGCTGCCGATCGCCTTTACTCCTATCCGCTCCGGTGTTTTTTGAATCGAACAATAAATGTCAAAAATTGGGAATTTCTCGACTCGAGAAGTGGCAGTTGGATCCCACTTGCGCCGATAAGATGGTGCTGCATTTGATATGAAACAATAGTTTTTATCTGAATTATTATTGAGAGCGACAATCACATCTTTTGTGACCGTTGCTCGGCGTAGCTTCACAAAATGAAGTGCGCTAAAGCAATTAATGCACGTAAAGCAGCGCAAAAAATGCTAATATTACATTGATTATGCACATGCTCTATGAGCTGATAGAAAAGTGATATTGAAGAGTCGCGGGAAAGATGGCTCCTACAGACAAGCATACCATCAGATGCTGTTGGGGCGGTAGCTTCTAGATATAAGAAATAGAAATGCAGTTAGTGATAAGTTCAACGTCCAGCCGAGAGTCCGAGTGGTACAGTTTCGGTGATCGATTAGGATTTACTTGGCGCAGTAGATGTTGATTCCATCCCCTCCTCTGCAAGCGAAGCCGTCATGGCTCCATCATAGACCATGGGATGGAAATATAAAGGATACGAAACGGTTGGGGAAATGTTAGAGTGTATATGTAGTTTACGTTCACGTAATTTAAAAGAAGAGTGAACTAAATTGAATATGATAAACGGGTAGGCGTCCTCCCCATCTCTTTTCCACTTAGCGCTTGATTGTTCGGGACCGCATGAAAGCAACAACATCTCAAATGCGACGTTCCATCCGCCATTAATAGTAGCCAAAGCAGCCTTTTGGTGATGTAGCTTCATTTGTCAGCATATGATAGAATTGAAACACTGTGTTTAAGGAGCGTTTGTGCACTGATGAGAGCTTGCCAGGAAGCTCATTCATGACACAAATAGATAACTGCAAGCAGTCATGATAGAGAAGTTTGAATGAAAAGTTTACCCGTCAATGATCGCTTAAAAGAGTAGATTTGATGCTCTGAATATGACAAAGTTCTTTATGAGGTCGCTTTTTAATGCTTCTTAATTCTTAACAAAGCGTCTTTATCAACGAATCATTGGAGCATAGCCGAACAACTGTATAGAATACACACCATTTACATAACAAGTGAACTGCTCCGACAAGTGTTTCTCATAGATGATGGATGAGGTCTTATTTATATTTGGTAATTCGATGAAAAACGTTGGCCGAAATATATTAATTCCGAGTATTAGATATGTCATTATATTCGCATTATGTTGGCTCCCCAATAGAGTAATAAGAAGAGCAAGCTAGTCGGGAGATATTTGTTTATCGAGGGATGTTTATTTGGAGTTTTTATCGATGGTGCAATGAACGCGAGAAGCTGAAAATGATAGTTGATGCGACTGAGATAGCATCAAAGGTGACCAGTGATGATGCAACAGTGCATTAGGTTTCTTAAGTGAGCAAAACTCATGCGAATTTCCATGAAAGGACCACTGCAGATATTTATTACTTCGCGTAATGAAATTTTTGATGCGTTTTTTTTCTGACACCCTCCCTCATTTCTTATGCGTATTTTATCACAGATTCATACTTAGTTTTTCCAGCATCTCCGTCGAACTGCGTTCTTTCAAAGCGTGATCGGGCGCATGCCCACATGAATGTTTATGTCTCTCTGTCTATACAATGTATTCAATTAGAGGAACCTAGTGTGGAGATAGTAAATTCGAATTTTTATGTTAATCCATCATGCTTGAAGGCAATTGTAGAATCCAGAAAGTTGTTTGTTGCATTTCACAAGCGTTAAGTTTTTCAGCATGCTCTTCAAATCGAACTTTTTCCCACTATCTAAGGAACTGCCTCATTGAGATTATTTACGTCCATCAGAAGTATTTTCCTTTGTCTTTTATTATATAAATTCAGCTCCGAGTATTTCTCATATATTGCAATATTTCACTCCATTATATGCCTCACACATCTTGTTTACTAGCAAAAATGTTTTTGCTAGCGTTCTTCAGCATACGTCACGTTGTTTGGTCTGTATTTGAAATTTATCCCCTGCTGAATCGTTCCAGCCAAAGTAAAATCCATTGTTCGGTTGTCGTTTGCCAGTCTCTGAACACCACACCATCCTTCGATCGTAATGTATAAGACGTATCATTTGCTCTTTTCATGCTTTCTTTTTCGCATTGTTCTCATACTGGCGTTCTTTTAAGCTTTTTTTACAGTTTAAATTCGTTTATCTTCGTTTTTCGTTCATTCAATTGAAGCTGTTACTACTAGCTTACGTTTTGTGCCAGTGAATCCTTAATTAGCAGTTATTTACAAAGAGCGGCTGCCAACGTGACTTAACTTGCACATATTCAGTGTTGCTGTACTGCTATCCCTCAATAATTCGCTGAACCCTATAGTGCATTCACTTGTGACCTCGTTCGCGGAAGTCAAAAATCCTGAAAAACGTTATCATTAGCATTACAAAGAATAGTGCAATATTGAGAGCAAAAAATCTCTTCTAAGCGATTCGATCATTGACGGCAAGCCTTTCATCGAAACTTCCTTGTCATAATTGCTTTCAATTATTCATTACTGTCGTGAATGAGCTTCCTCGCGAACTCTCATCGGTGCATAAACGCTATTTAAACACAACGTTCCAGGTGTGCAGTTCACTCGTTCAGCTGGTAGTTATAGGTGATAAAGGTCTATGTTATTCTGACGAGTGAAGCTACATCACTAAATGACTGCATTACCGCGAAAGGGACATCGCTATATTTAAGCTGCTTGCTGTTTCACCACCTTGCAAAATCGTCTCGTAGATACATTTCTGATCGAGATGATCACGAACACAGCAAAACAAAAATTAACGACGCAAAGCGTTGTATGAAAAGAATGCGACCCCAGAAAACATATTGCTCTATTCACAGTCGTGCATATGAGAGAAAGCACTGGAAATTCTCAAAAATACATGAAATAATTTCGTGCAGATGCAAGGAATATATGTATATGCATATATATATCATATAGTTGCTTTCGGAGGGGGAAGGAAGGGAATGACGCAGGAGGGGATGGGAAATTCGCAATTCCCTTTAGTTGGCTATCTGTCTAGTTGGCTATATACACTGAATACAGTAAGGATCCAAGAGTGCCCATAAAGAGAGGAAACCTTATTTGTAATATAGTCATTTTTTTCAGAAGACGTGATGAGCTTCGTGTCAGGCATGACTTAGCGCAGTGCTCTCCCGTTCACATATTCACCATTTTTGGCTTCATTGCGTATGTAAGAAGTTTTTCGTGCGTTTTGGGTCTTTTTTTCACCTAAATGTGGCCCGTCCTCACAGTTCTCTTTCAAACCTTTACTGGGAATACTTTCGATCAAAACGACAAAGACAACACCAAAAATAAATGAAAGGAAATATTTAATGATAAAGTCCAATAGTAACGGCGGCTGGCATCTGCCACCAACATCAAATTTGTAAATTTTTTGCAATGATTTCTTACGTACGCTCTTTGTGTTCTCTCTGTTCTAATTGGGAAAGCAGCTAACAATGACTGAAACCTGGAGAGGCGAGCAAAACTCATACTTTTCCACCTTCTTCCACGTAATCTCTTCTCTCCTCTCTTCTATTTTCCTCCCTCAACACTGCCCTTTAGCTGAATGTTTGTTAGTCCATAACATGATAATCTGGAGATGAAATAAAATTGGAAGTGAACATACACTACGCATCTTTACGCATGCAATAGTGCTCATAAGTCTTCAGGAGAATATTCCCAGTGGTGACGCTGCATGATAAACATTGAACACTTCCTCAGCAAATTGCTTTTTCGATGAACAATTACTCTCAAGGCGTTCCGTTGAGGATATGGACATCTTTACATCACTCTAAATAAGCACCTTTATTGAGATCTTTCAAAGTGCGGAGTCCTGGGATTACAGTGGGAAGGAGAGGATGTGCTTATAATAACTGAAATTTTTCCCTCCTGTGATCCTCTTTCTATTCCATATGTTTATTTCCTTTTCTCTTCACTAGATATGTTTGTTTCGAGTTGCTAACTAAAATATAGCATTGATTTTTGTTGAAATAATTTGCCACTGTTATTCTATGGATTTGTTACTGCAAGATAATCAGTAGTTCATCGTCCCAAATTCGTAATTAGCTTTCAGTTTTTGGATTCGGTGGTGAAGTGAGAGAGACGTTCTGAAAATCGTTTTATGTGAGTTTATTTTGATGAGTAGACCTTAAAAGAATAGAAGAGAAATGAAGGGAATGGAGCGATGCTTCGATGGAAAATAAGATTGGTGACGTTCGATGAGAAGATGTAACCGTGCATGCGTGCTCCTTCATCGTACCATATCGTATAAGGGCTGAAATAAAACATTTTTAGGTGAGAGGAGTGTATGGAGTGATTCATCTCAATGCCAGTTGAAGTTTCCTCAATGGATAGTGATCAGTGAAAATTTTCTGACGGAAGCATTTTCACACGAGAGTACATTCTGAGTGCAATTGTATAAGGCTATGGGAACGACACTCATGCGACAGGAAAAATGACATGGAAAAAATGGCACGAAAGGAGTGGGAGGAAATCAGATATACAGAAACTGCAACGCCGTTTTTAATGAAACCATTTTTAATGAGTGCCTGCATACGGAGTTTTGCTTCATCCGAACTGCATACCATCCTGGAGTAGAAGTCTTAGTTTCAGCAAACGTTGGGGTATTTTAATATGAAAGTGATGGACTGTTTACTTTGCATTTATGGAACGCAAAGTTCTTAACATGTCACAAGGATAAAACAGGACTTGCAAGAAAAAATGAGGATTTCAAGGGTGGAATAGGATTTGGAAGAATGGAAGAAGACTTGGACAAATAGAGTAAAACTCCGGAGATCGTACTGGTAAGAGCAAGATAAGAGCAAGCTAAGACTGGTGGGATTCAAGGTGATATGTACGGAACTAAAATGAAGGAAAAACGCGAAAACGAGTTCTGAGGAGAACATTTTTAAAGGAACGAAAGGGCCCAGAGAGTCCGTTCGATTTGGCTTTCGACACAGGGTTGATCGACTATTATGCGCGTGAAAATGGAACTTTTTTCTTGAAAAGTATATTCGTGATGGGAAATTTGGCAGAAGGGAGAATCCGAAATAAAAAAAAGGCAATTGTAAATAAAAAAACCTGTTTATTCGAAAGAAAGGGTCAGATTAAGCCTCGCTTAAAAACATCCGCAATTAATTTTGAGGCCACTTTTCCATTTTTTTAAAAGATTTCGTTCTAATGTCTCTCCCTCCTCTCTCCATCCCTCTTTCTTCTCCTCTCGCCTCCTCCATCCCTTCCTTTCGCCGTATCTGTTCAGCTAATTGTATGATACTCAGGTATATCATGCTTTTTAAAAAACCCCTTCAATAAAAGGAAGGATTGCGAAAAACTTATTTAACCTTATGGTTATTTGGTCACAAATATGCGTAGCTACATTTATGCGAAGGGAAAGGATTCTATTTGTGAAATGGGTTTATCATCATTACGGTTATGCTAGGCAGGAGAGCCTCCTTAATCTTTCGTTCGTTTTCTTTCGATCTTTCGCGTTTAGTTGATGTTAGTAAAGAACTGATTTGAGCTTTGAAGTGGACAGAGTATTTGGTGCGTATGAAAGATACGCTTCGTATTTCATGCCCACATGAATGCTACGATGACAACGTCCCTTTAATCCAAGCACAACCAATGTTTTAGAGTACTCCGACTCCGCATTTCTCTTAGAGAGTTCCCACTTCTCCTCTGAGGTGAGCATTATGCATAAATATCGATTTTCGGGATATATCCTATCTGGAGAAGTTCAACAGAGCATTTGTTAATTTTTTTTAAAATTATTTATTGATGAGCATTCTCCGAATAGGTGAAATTTAGTAGTGCGAATTCAGTCTTTTCAACGGTTTTATCGAGATGAATTAATCAAATCTCGACCTCATCACATTCATTGTGTTGTTTATATTTTCGTATGCGATCTGCTTTTACATAAAGCCAATGAAACAAGAGCACTCCATTTCCTCTTTCTTTGCATTTTGCCGTTATTTTAAGCACGTTCGTTTTTAAGTGCTCCAGTTATTATCCTTAAACCTTAATGTTCAACCTTAAACTCCCCTAATTACTAACGCATTTTTAAGCATAGTGGAGAGCATGAGATAAGCTTAAAGAGCGATATAAGGTCATAATGAATCTTCTCGTTGGATCTTATTGCATCGAAAATATGAGTTTTATTTCTGTTTTTCGAATAAATTCCTTTGAATTTTTCTTTTCTTTTATCGAATTGTTTTGAAATTCGACGTGTATCCGTCATGTTTCCTGGATGGTTTAACAAATTTCAGGGGTTTTAGGCGTTTTGCGCACTAATGCCAAACTTAAGGGAACATTTGATGATTTTCGGTCAGCCGATGGGTACCTATGAAATCTGTGATGAAATCGAATCTGCATTTTTTGTGTTTAGTAAGATTCCTTTCCCCCTAACCGATATTCTCCTTCTTTCTTCATGAGTTTTTGAGCAGTTGTTCTTAGATAAATTGTTTCGTCACATCTTTATAAAGCTGTGTTCCTTTCTCTAACACCCGCTCCGAGGGCGTTCCGGCTGGAGCAAATCCTCGTCACTCTCTTTCATCGCTTATTGAAAGTGAGCGAATATTCGCATTGGTGAATGCAAATGAAATGAGCTTTGATGAGCATCTACCTGAGCAGCAGTTAGATGACTTAATTTATGCCGTGTTGTGAACTTCAGTGGACTGGAGGCATTGTATTTTCCTCGTCTCAAGGTTAAGCTGAGGTTTATTGTTGGGATATATTTCCGTCAAATAATATTAGCAAAACACCTTGTTTCATTAATTAATGAGTGGCCAAGTGCATCATTTCTGTGGTAAATAGCAGAAATAGGAATTGAAATATCGACTTAAAGTGAAGAAAGTGATAATTTAAAGTGATAATTTTTATCTTCATTCATTTCGATCTTATGAGTAAAATTCCCTTATTTTGCCAGAATTCCCTTCAAATTTTACACTCCCATATTCGTAGCCAAAAACATTTTGCAATTTATCTGCTTATGTATATTTGAGGTGATTAAGTACCATGAAGGATGTTTATCGTTCACTTTGATTATTTGATTTTGAGAACATTAAATTGTAGTGTGTTGAAAAGGAAAACATAGTCTGAATATATTCCATAATGAGACTCTTTTAATGTTCTTTTCAAAGCGTCAGCTTTTACAACGAGATTCTCTACGAGTACTGGCGAACAGTTTCATTGAAGCGCATGTGCTGCATGGGAATTTTGCTTCCTTGAAATCCGTTAACGTTCAAATTACAGTCGCGACTAGGTGCACGTGAAAATTACACGAAGTACTGCACGACTTTTTGCTTTCCAACTCACTCGGATGCACTGTAAGATAGAGAAAGTCAGAAAGGCAGAAAAACAGATAACAAAAAGAGGTCAAGCTTTTTTTCCTCCTTTTCCTAGCTACGTTATGAGCTTTGAGGGACTTGGTTCGTTGGAGATAAAGCCACGCGTGCTGATCTCCAACTAAGACTATCGTCGTCATTGATTACTTATCTCACTGAGTCCAACACACATTAATACAAGTTTAGAGGTTTAATAAAGAAAGCACGCAACGAGGAGGGGAAGAAGATGAGAATTTAGTATAATTTTAGCATTTAGTGATGCATACATATCTGCCTTGCTTCCCTCCCTTTTTTCTCCGCAGACCAGGACGTATTTTCACGACGTTCTTTAAAGCCCCAGCTTATTGCGTGATTTCGCTTGTGGACCTGTCGAAAGTTCGCCGGTTAGCACATCTGTTCACGCCCTGGTCTTTTTCTCTAGTTTGAATTCACGTATTCCGACGTTTTGTGCTCCCTCCAGTTCCAAATTCCTCGCCGTATATGCGTAAACTCTACACGTGGTCTGCGTTTATAATCTAAATTTTGCGTAATGGGGCTCTAGGATACGAGTAAATCTACTAAGAAAGCATCATTGACTGCACTTATAGTGGAGCAGGAGAGGAAGAGGACGGAAAGGATCAAAGAAGTGGCAGCCTCACTGCAGTGACGCATTCGAAGTACGCAGTATGGCAAAGCAAGTAAATTGTTTTGCTGGTCGATGAAAACATTGGGCCCACCACAAGTTGAGAAAGCCGTGCAACTATGCACTTCTAAGATAATAATTCCGCTTCAAATTAGTTGCACATTCATAAATAAGGAGGTGGCTGAAGTAGCAGAAATCGTAAATAACGCACAGAACTATCGTACATAGGGAGCATTATGAACGGAAGTTTTTACGTAATTGTTCTCATTTTTAGTCTTCGATTAAATCATATTTGGAATAACCCTCCTTCGAAAGTGAATCAGCGCCTCTTAGAAATCATATGAGTCGGAAACCTCTCATTGTTCGATACTTTCCCGTCGTGATGTGTCCCTCATCTGCTGTTGTTTACGCCACTCCTTTCTATGCCTTTTCACTTCTCAGGCTCATTTACTCTTTTTCTTTCAATTCTCATTCATTTTTAGGTTCGCTTTATTCTTTATTCATCCATAAAAACCATCACTAATATTACTATTACCGCTACCACCTACTATTTCTTACTATACACAGTTATTTTTCTAGTGGAGTGCAAAAATTGAAGGTGCATAGTCGCAGCAAAAGTCAAGACCATGAAGTTTCGCTATCCCGAAGGTTTTCATTGTTGCATGACTACCGCTTCATACCTTCACTCTTCCTTCGTTAAATAATCGTTGGCGCTATGGTAAAACAAATATTTATAGCCACTCAACACTTTCGTCCTATTGGTTTCCTCCACGCGCATCATGGAATTGTTCACTGGGATTACCATATGCATGGGAACAAGCCGTGGACTCAACAGGCACACTTTATTTCATCAAGTAAGTCGACATTCCACATTAGTAATTTCTTATTTGATCATCACCAGTGTAGCGTTCTGATAGTTTGTGGGAGTGAAAATGAAATTCGGATGTATCATAGAAATCGGTGTGAGGTTCTGAAGTGAAATTTGTAGAAGCTTTCCAGCTGATGTTGATGAGAATAAATAGGGATCCCATGAAATAGGGATCTCGTTATCGTCGCAGACAATGTACTGTTTTCCTCATGTTTTTCATTTCATTCGCTCAAAAACTTGTCCCATAGATATCTTTCCGCAGAACGAATTTGCCTTTCGGTTTTGCTTTAAAAAGAAGGCAGCATTCAATATTAAATTTCGAAGGACCGAAACGATATATGTAAAGGAATGAACAGCGAACGCCCTATAGTGTTTTATATGGTAATTTCCCTAAGGATCTGAGGATGAAGCGTTTAGATTTCTTTATGCTGACTGACTTTTCTTTCCTCTCAGAATTGCTCTCCATTAGCGATTGTATGGATGGATAGAAATAATGAGGATATTATTTGCACTCTTTAAATTTCCGTAAAAAGAGTACTTCCAACGCAGTTTATTACGCCTTCAAATTGTCGATGAATATATGTCGATATTGAATATGATGGAATATTTGCATGAAATTAAAGACTTTGAGAAATATAGCTTGAACTTCTCCATCAAAGGAAACAACGTTTATATCTCATATTGTGAACTGTTTTTTAAGCGGTAGGATAAGAGTGTGGGGGGAGGGTAACATATTTGTTTCTAATATCTCATCGTTATTAGTGAATTTTTCAATGCTTCTCTTCCTTTACCTGATATTGAAATATAATGTTTTCGTTTCCTTTATTTATATTGGAGAAATGAATTATTCACATTTCCATCCTCGGATACCACGTATGTAAATTTCCTAAATGTAAAATCTGCAACACTGGTGGCGACAAATTGAAGTCATTTAAAGGGACATAGAGGAATGTTGTTCCGTAAGGGGAGGTCGAAGTGTGTCCTAGGCGGATATTTCGGTGTTGTATTGGCTGGAGAAACGTCGAGCACTTGTTGCCAATCCATTGGGAGTAGTTATAACGCAAACGTCATACGCCGTCAATAACCAACCTTGGAAACTTCTTATTTTTAACGTTCGTCGTATTTGACTATCCAACATCGATTTTTCACTAAGAGAAAAGCGGCTTTGCTTTTCTAAGCAGACAATTCTAGGGTTTCGATTTATAAACTCATTGTTAAGGTCGAAAATATCATTATGCGTCCACGAATTTTGCAGTACTCTCCGACCGTAACTTATGACATGGTTAATAGTTGAATCGGAATTTTTATGTATTCTGTTCGTTAGAGATTCGGAAGGGTTCTTTACAAATTGATTAGATGAGTGGCACGTTTTGCTATACACGGGAAATGTGCGGAAAGAAAATAAATTCACCTTGTGACGACAGATTCACAGTGAATATCAACAATGGAGACTCAAGGGAGATTGTTATATCGTGCCAAAGCGGACGTTTTTTATGTAGGATTTGAATAGAATAGACCCGCGTTGCACAACATGCGATCTCAGGTACACTTTGTTTGTCACCTGTAGAGCTAATGTGGAGAAGGAGGAAAGTTCCACATGGTCTTTCATCACAGCAATCACCTATTCAACGAGAATCTTTCTACCACCACTTGATAATGATCATCGGATGGTAGTTACCTCATTTGGGATCGCTGCTTCGTTACCTTCTAATATTTGCATGCATATTTTCTGATGCAGTGCTGTAGACGCCTTTCGCTTGAGTAATACATCATCTAGAGAAGAGTGGATGATTCCGTTTGATTGGTGTTCACCGCACAGTCGGGTGGAAGTATCTATTGGTTAAATACATTGCGTGCGACGACGATATTACGTTTGCTGTAAATAGTGCAAGCATTCCTATTTCTGCTGTTGGGCAAATTGGTTGAGTTGTGGTGTGGCTAATGCAGAGGTCGGTAACTCCCACAAGTGGTATGCACCGTTATTATGTAATTACCGTGGCTGCCAGGTTGTACAGCAGTAGTTGTTTTTATTTCATAAGCGCTCATCGCCGCCAGTCGTAAATTGCCAGCAAAATCTCTCGTCTCCTGCCACTAAAAAAATGATTAAAGCCTAGCAGGCCAAAAGATAACAGTGTGCGATATGTATATACTCGGAGATGTAAAATGATAACCATATGTGCAGTTGAGAGACATTCAGATTATCGCACAGACGTCTTCGGTGGAACGTCGTGTGCAATGTGCACAACGTTATGAATCTTCCCCTGAATGAAGTTGTGCGGCGATGTGGGAATGGTTTATTTTAAATTTTAATATCTCGTCCAAAGATTACCTTGGAAAGAGTTGGAACTGTTCTATTTCCTTTCTAGCTGTTTTACGGCCATTACGTTGCAAGACTGTTGCCCTCTCGTTAGGTAGGCTGTAGGCAGAATTTCTATTAGTTCATTCATGTAAAATCGGTTTTTTAATTCCGCATGCTTAATTATGTCGATGCTCACTTTCTCACTCAAAGGTTTCCGTATTTTTAGCGAGGGTCTTTCAATTTTATTTTTGAGATGCTTTGTGCTGGCGATTAGGGCAAAAGTTAAGATATATTTTATCACATAGCACCTCTTTTCTTTTCTTTGTTTCCATTGAATTCCCAATAACTGTCGACAATCTCCATTTGCAATTTCGTAAACGTTTTGTTCTTTTTGCTGCATACTCAGTAGCTATATAATCTGTTTGTTAGAGGGTATTTCGATTTCCATATACCCGTATATGCTTATTGCTTTTTGTGACGTGGAACATTCATTCTTCTAGTTCAAATTTCGTCTTTCTCGAATTTCGCTTATCGAAATCGTAATGGGACATTCCAGAATCTTCGCAGCAAAGACGCTTTTTGAAATTTGCATTTTTCCTGAACAGCCCAATTCCAAATGAATTCTCGTTTTATATATAATTGTTATTGCATTCAACGGAAAAATCAACTTTGTAGTTAACGATTTCTCTGAAAAGGCAGAGAAATCCAAATTACAAACTCAGACTTGAATAAGAATTAAATTTGTACTTTTGCAGTCATTTAACGCGAGAAACGACTTACGAAGATCCTCGGCAGACAGCATCACGGAGGACTGTTCATTTGTATCGCGACCCGAAATGCGGCTATGGGTTTGTCGCCGCATCGCAGCGCCCCGTTGTTGTACAGTTTGTTTCGCCAGGTGTGCTCCCCTCTCAAAGTGTTTTATTTATAACATTTTTCTCATGGAAATACGTTTATCACAAAAAGGAGTTCTTAAAAAATTGTTCACTGTTTCACTGAGAACTCACGACTAACATGTGACAAAACGTTGAATGGAGTCAAGTATCAGTTGAATTGATTCACTTGTATGCAGTGCTTTGAAAGCATTTTTCCTCTCAAGCCGAGTCGGCCGCTGTTAAATTGCATTTGAATTTTTAAGCCTGTGTAATGAATCTGAATTAAAAACTTGTCTAATACCGACGAAAACTCGGTGCGCAGAAAGTAATGCAATCAATGATTTTAGCGGGACCAAGCAGTGGGAAATTATTCGTCAACGATCAGATCCTGAGTGTCAATGGTATCGACGTCGGGGATGCAGATAAGGAGAAAGTTGTTGATTTGATACGTAAATCGAGTACGCAGCTAACTCTAATTGTCTCACAAGTGCCTTCTAGTCAGGTGAGTGTTTCGTTAAGGTTCAAGTGCATAGGGAAGTGAGCATGGAAAATAGTTTTTTGAACGAGTGGAAAAAATTTGCTGGGACCATGCTTGGGGAAGAAATTTAATTTATTCTGAGCAAGTGGAGGTCGTCCAAAAACGTAAGCGTGTTGAGAAACTTTCTAAGGATATATTCAGATTAAAAAAGTGTTCCCCTTACGATAATTTGATGATATACCCTCCTCTAATTTCCCTGTAATTTCTTTTTCTTGATTTTATGAAGCGCAGTATGTGATTTCACTCATCATCTTCATCTTAGTTATGTAAATCGTCGTCATGTTGGAACTGAAAAGAGCAAGGTAGTGTGGAAAATATTGTTCTACAGTGCAGTGGCCGCCCTTGTAGTTCCCTTTCACCTTCCTTACCTCTCCTTTCTCGCCTTCGCAAAGTAGTATCGAAATGGCACCAGGTGAATGAATGATCGAAAACTTTGAAGTTTGATAGATTCTGTTTTATTTCATATTCGCAGTAGTGCCGTACGTAAAAATGCAGCTGCTTGGTAGCGAAATCTGACATTCTCTCAACGCTTGATCTCGTCCGTCGTGGCTGTAATTGGCGGGGATCCATATCTTTTTCAACAGGTTATGGGGCACTTATCGTTAATTGTCACTCTGTGAGTTATTACTGCTTCATTGAGATGCGTTATCCCGACGACTGGTTGCCTCAATCTGTGGTGCTAAAACTGGAAAGTATAGAGATTGTTTATAAAAGAAAGATTTTGCAGAGGAGGGATCGACGTCGTCAGTGTCGAGTTCGCTTTAAAGAACGTGTATTCCTCGCCTCAGATGGTTCCGTAAGTTTTTTTTGATGGGCAATTCGTTGTAATACTCTCTATATAATTAAATTCGAGCAAAGAACGGAAAAGCAATGACGATTTCCTGCCGCTGTTTCGCAGACGTCAAACAAATTAAGCAGTAGCCGGTTAAAATAGCTATCGTTAAACTTAAGATGCCTAAATGGAAGTCCTTCTAGCGTCCTCCCCTCATATCTTAAAGTGCTGAACTTGGTTCTTTCACATTCGCATGAAAATTTCTAGCTTTTTTGCTGGGGTTAGTATTACAGTTACCATCGATATTCATAAAACATAATGAACACCTCGCGTCGCCCTCAGGCGGAGATCATGAAGTAGTTGCTTCCTGAACAGAAAAAACGGTTATTTTAAACAACGTTTAGCCAGAAAATAGTTAATATTTCCGCATTTTTTATAAATCAACGCAACCACTCTTTCAGGTGGTCGTTTCGACTCGTCTTGCCTCAAAAAGGCTGAAAAAACCCTTCCTCTCCTTCCAGGTCACAGATTTGAGGATGAGAATGTTTGAAGTTTCAGCCATTCTTCTCTAAACTAAAATTCTGTGCATTTATGCATGTTCATATTTCCGCCATTTTAAACTTCAGATGGTAATATACATTGAACGGCCGAAATGAAAAATCAATCTCAATTCATTTTGGTTCTTTAATGAATCACTGTTGTTCATTTGACGTAGAGAGAGATGAGCAACTGCGAGCGTAGGTTTTTGTCTCTACAAGTTCTCGTCGTTCCACAATGCGCTCCTCCCATCCACGCATTATTTACCATCTTATGTTTTAGTCAATGCGGGACGGAGGATCATATATTCAGTCAATTCAAGATCGTGAAAGGGATTTCTTGATATTTGATTTTTGCATATGGTGGAAAGGAAGAGAGGGGAGCGGAGGAGAAAAACTGGGAATGAGTTTTTCATTGCGACTTCAGGTTTGTGTGATACATCATCATATTTAGTACATTTAGCGAAATTACCCACTCAGTAAGCTACACTTGAGAAAATATGGTGATCATTTAACACGCTTTATGATCTCATTCTATGGTAGTTAATATCTTGCTGTAAGGGGTTACTTGTGGCGAAGGAATGTTTGTTTCCCTGAAGCCGTAATTTGTTTGCAGCCATCCGATTCTCTGTTACTTATTCCGAATGTGATGCGGGTGTTCCTTGAAAACGGGCAAACCAAGTCTTTCAAGTATGATCGAAACACTTGTGTCTCTGTGAGTTTTGTGTTATCATTCGCTCCCACTTCGTCCGCCGTCCTCACCAGCGATATGCCAAGGAATATAGTATGTTGCGTTATAAGGAATCTGAATTTTCAACGACCGCCTCTAATGGCAGTTTTTTCTCGAGCAGCTTACATCGCTTTTCGAAAAGTTCTCCCTAAAGCTTTCTTGGAAGTTTTTGAACTTCTCATAGAAGATCGTTTGAAAATAAAAGCTTCCTTTCCAGTAACAACGTTACAGTTTCAACGGCTCACGCCAGACAAATGTTGTTAGCGACACTTTGCAAATGTAATCGAATAGTGGACTTGATGCAGTGATGAAGGTATCACTGACAGTGGAGGAAGGAGAGGAGGAGGGAGAGGGAAAGGGAGTAGAAAGCTTTGCGTTTCCTTCTTTGGCAGTAATAAGGACCAGCAGTGATCACATGTCGCGATGCACAAAAAATCACTTCTAAAAAAGCTTATTTTGAGTGGATCTGAATTTGAGGAAACAATCGCCATCATCAAAAGCAAGTACCTATAAATGGAAAAATATTTTAGCCATGTATATATACTTTTTATGCAATAGGTTCTTTATTATGAAGGTTCATTCATTCAAAAGTTATGTTACATCTTCTTCTGCACTGTCTGAAGGTAGCTACTTGTTTATATGTAATCTTTACTGAAGCAAATGGAACAACTCATAACACAGGATTGCTTTCAAGATATCAGAGCGCATTTTGTTGGTATGGAAAAAAGTATGGAATTGCATGGTTCGTTTGTAAGAATACATTGTGGAAGTATTCATACGAACGGTTCTAAAAAAACTGGATTTATAAATGCGGAAATGGAAGTGAGCAAATAGTGCAATGCGGGTGTATTTTTTGAAGGATGTGATGTCAAGTTTGGCCGAGAAACTTCGCTTAAGTTGTATTGATTATTTCTCACTTGTTCTTGAAACATCTCATGGATCACGCCTGAATCGGTTTTCCTTGTTGGCTAATGAGCAAAAACTCTCGGAGGTATTCTCTTCATTTTTTCTATTTCCTCACTTTTCCGCTTTCAGTTAATTCCCATGTGTTTTATGCTTTTATTTTTATTTCTTGTACTTCACACTCTCTCACGCATGCAATGATTTTTGCGCCATCTTACAAGAAGACTCGAATATGTTTGATTACACACTGGTATTACTTTAATAGTATTGTAATCTAATAGATATTTTCAAAGGAATTTGAAAGAATTGAGCATAATGTTCAGCGTGAATGGAACGTGACTTCAGGATATTTTAGGTGGCAGCGCGGCCAAGTAGCAGCAGATCGCGATGTTTATTTCGTGTGGTTTTCATTCCACATGATGCACTTTCGTTACTTGTTCGCCATCCAAACGTCTTCGAATATTTCTATCAACAGTGTGTGGCAGACGTCGTGTCGGGCAGGTTTGCCTATGAAATGAGGTTCACTTTCAAACGTTCACTTCAAATTACCTTGAGTTCTTAGTTTCATTTTAAAGATTTTTACATGAAATAGAGTTAGAGACTCAAGTATAGAACTGAATTGATCTCGTACATAGAACTGTTCTAAATTGATTCTTATCCCCATTTTAGGCGATAGCAAGATTCTCATATTGGATATAAGTCACCTCGTAAGCATTAATTGCTCATTTGTGATCAAGAAGGCATCTGTGATGGTCCGTTTTATTCACCGGTAACAGAGCTGGGTTGGCATTGGAATTGTTTGTGGTCAAGAAATGCAGCATTGCAGAATTCATCAAAGTTAACTTATGAATGGACTTCGATTGTCAGAACTGAAAAGTGCGTTCTGCAAAATCCGCCCAGTGTAACTCATTTCTGATGAGAATCACAAAAATGTATAAAGTATCGTAACATATCTTATTAGACTTATCGTTTGGCTCCGTTGTATAACTAAATGCGACAGTTTCCATATAAGAGCATGACGAAATTTGCATTGAAATGGGAGTGAAGTTTTGTCGACAGATAGCCCCAAATTAGAGGGTCCACATTATCTTCGCTGTCGCAGTTTTTATTAATAGTCTGAAGGATTTTTAATGAAGGGATAAAATGTGGAATCTTCGCTTACTTCTTTGCTAAGTGATAGATATCACTTATTGTTTCGTTTCGCGGTTGATGAAATAATTTTCAGGTATGAAGCATGCGTTCGCTTAGCCGCGTTGCATTTGCAACAGGTAGCATTCGATACGAATTGCCTTAAGGATGGTCGTGTCTCTGTCACTAAATTAGAGTATGCAGTCTTTCTTCATAAGCTTCATTATTTCTCGTCATCAAATGTGGGCGTTATGAACACTCTACTATTGCATATTGCCGTCGGAGTATTTGTGCAAAATTAACGAGCAGTTTGAGGAATATTTTTTTCAGCATATTTATACTAGATAACTGCACTCAAGATAAATATAGCTTTCAAATTGCACTGCGTAATTTTTATATAATATTTTTCCTTTCAAGTCTCATCGTCGGTTTTGATTTTGCTTCTTTCTTCCTCAGAATTATGCTGATTAGTTTTTCCTGCATTGGCTCTATCGATGTCCACCAGCAATTATTCTCATAAAGCTAGAGAATGTACATATTACGTGTTTATTGGCAGAGAGATTTTACCGATATCACTATCGAACTGTTGCAGTTTTCTGACATATTCTTCATTAATCTTCCATGTTCCAATTGTTTTGTTAGTAGTGAGCAAAAAAAGAATTCAATGCTCGCACTTATGGCCTTAGTGAACTCTTACTTTATATGATGCGATCGCTAGTAAGCTGCGATGTGGTTCTCATAATTGATGGTTAAAAACTATCGAAATGAATTGAAGAAATCAAAGGTGCATGTTTTAGGGAGCGTTGTCAGTCGAAGAACTGAATATCGACATAATTCTTTTACTCATACTTATATTGTTTCGATTGATTTTAAAGTATAGATCATGCGAAAGTCGAAGTATTCAAAGATGAGCGATAGTCTGAACTAATAATAGAAATAATAATAGTACTGAAATATTTTCCTTTGAAAAGAAATGTTTATGATGAGACTGTTTACGAAAATTAAAGCGATTTCGCCTTTGAGTAATGTGTTATTGCCTTACAATGCTTCATGCTTTGATTTGTGCTGAACGGAGGAGCGATTTGAACATTGTTATTACGTAGATCAGAGGTGGGACTGCTTCACCAACGTAAAGACGTTAGGAACTGAATGTTGCTTACTTTAGCGCCTGAACATTGTTACAACTGTCTTATGATGAATCCTTTTTTAGCATGATCCTTTTAGCAGATTTGGATGATAATCGTTGTTTGGTAATGAAGGAAAAGATATTTCAAATTAGAAGCGAGGTTCGATCCTGTAACCACCAGACTTCCTCTAGTCGACTATTGCGAGCGATTCTGCATGTTGCTTATGTCACTTCTAATTCCACTCTAGATATTATGAGTCCTCATTAGATCTCTTGTGTTATACGCATAACAGAAATAAGGGGATTCAAGGAAAAAGCTGATGGCGAAATGAAGGAGCTAGCAGTACACCACTCAATTAGGCCGCCTACCTGGAACGCGGAAAGGTGGCGAGATTGGGTCGCACATAAGGATGACACTTATCATCAGATAATTGAAATCGCGTTTATTCCCTTCCGTTGTTGGCTTTCTCCACGTGGTTATAACGCCGTTTTGCAGACCACTGCAGAATATTGCAAATTGCATATATTTGAAAAGCAATTGCTTTAGTCAAACTTTTGCAGTTACGGATTTGTTGCACAATATCATTCCATTTATGAATAATTGCAGGAAAGAATACGGTCTAGAAGTTTTTCTGCCAGCAATATTATTGGATAACGTTCGAAGGAAAGATATAAAGAAGCATTTGAGGTTTTATCTGAAGAAGGATAGCAGCGAAAGCAACAATATTTCTTCCTGTACTCTTGGAGCCTGTGCATACCTCAATGAGCCATCGTGTTAGTGGTGTCGTATATAGTAATTTTCTTGCGTATCCAAAATTCGCAAAAATTATGAGGTGTATGCATCGCCAACGCTTTTTAAATTCCTTTTCATGTTTGAAAATACATTTTTACTAATCATTTTTCATAATTGTCGACATTTTAATTGTTTTTTGACTATCATTTCAAGCCGTCCGTGTCCTTGTGGATGATGTTATATTCGTGAGACATCCTCGACTGCAAGAAAACTGACCGTCCTCCTGCCGTTGAATGGAAAAACTATTTCATTATAGAACAGATATACTAGAACGTTTTGTCTCTCGTAGTCATCTGTCCATCTTCCCGATAGAAATTTATTGCCTATATAAGATATCGTTTGTCTTTTCTACAGCCTCATCGTCATTACGAGATTCGGATGCGCGACTGTCTTTACGTTTGAAGTACGTACAAATCGTGAGTCATCTTCCGACGCTTGGCGGACGCTGCTTTCCAGTAACGTTCAAGGAGTCGCAGACGGATATGATCATGCAGGTGAGGTTTTGGATAGATGGGAAATTTTTATGCAAACATAAGTTGTAAGCACCGTATGTGCTTGAACATAAGCCCATTTTGATTCTGAACTTGTCTTCTATATGAGGCGTATTTCGAAAGGGGCTTATATTCTCAAGAGCCGTCTTAAGAATGTCAGTGTCTCATTGATCAAGTGCACTGCAAATCTGCTTTGCCTAGCACTGACTAGCCCCCGAATATTCAAAAATTTATATGAGCAAAATTAGGGAAAGGAACTCGTGGGAACATTATTTTGCTGGAAAGCAGAATAACGTTCTAGCGTAGTGAGGATTTTACTAACTTGCATCGAAGTAAAAAGTAACTTGCATCGAAGTAAAAAGATTTTACTGCAAACTTGCATCGAAGAAAAAGTAAAGATAGTGATGAGATATGGAGTGGATGCTGCAGATTGAGTCTGAATAGATCCTCTTCGTTGTTATTTTCGGGACTAGATAGACCTCTAAATTGTTGTCTAAAATCAGTTTTTAATTGTGCAATGCATCATAGTTTTCCCATAAAATTTTCAAGCAGTTTAAGTTGCTGTGTTGTCAGCAACTCCCTCCATTGTATGCTGTACCCTCTCTTGCACAACTTTTGAGAATATGAGGAATCGTAGAATTTTGTTTTCCGGATAAAACATGAAGTAGATGAGTGAACGATTTCAGCTGTCGTCGGTTCTCCTTGTTGATGGAACGGTTTAATCATCTTAATCTATTTTAGCATTTATTCACTTATTCTACGTTTCGTGGTGTAAACTGTCGGCACTCACGGCAACATTAAACATATTGTTTGGGCAGTGTTGCATGCGTAGGCTCCTAGCTCGGTGTTTCCTGAGCCCCACAGCTTCTGAGTTCAGAAAACGATGATTTTTCAGTTTACGCTGCGCAGTCATATGAGTATGCTTTCTGTCTCTTAACGAGGGATTTCGGCAAGTTGTTCTCCATAAGTGGAAGGAGCAGAGATTTGATGTCCTCAAAATGAGGGTTTACTGAGTCGATATTGATCGGAATGCAGCACATTATCTAGATCCAGTTGAGGTGGATGCGAGTGCTGGCGTATTGGTGAGACATCCGGGCAAGACGAACCAACCGACAATTTCAATAGCGTTCGAACTTTTCGATGCACTCTCGGTGACCAAAGAGAGCGACGTGCTGCGTGTGCTCACGATCGCACTGCGAAACAGTTATCAACAGGTTTATTAATTCTGTGTATCAGAATTGCCTTCACCCATTTTTTCTTTCGAAAGACTGATGGTCAACTAAATTCACTCGAGCAGTAAATTTACTGATAGGAGCACCAGTTAATATCGATTAGCTGGAGTGGTTATCAGGTCATTTCTGTGGGCGTAATAGGAACGTTTCCGTATACAAAGTACTTAACACATTTATCTGCATTGTTTGTGGCCATAAAGTAACAGTTATCAACAAAACTTTTTATACTTTAATTTGCAGACTTTAGCTTTGTTTAGTTTAGTAATATTTCTTTCAATAAGTCATGCCTAATTTGCAAATTTTTATATCTTTATCATAATTCACATAGTTCCATCCGTTCTACTAGAGTTTACTGAATTGGGACTCTTGTATTATAATCCATGAAACTTATTTTTTCTTCCAGAAAAATCTCAAATTCTCTAGGGGATATCGGTCTCGTGGACTTAATATTTTCCCAAAAAGGAAAAACGCACAAAATTGCTTTTTGCTAATGGTTATGTGATGGGCACCTCTTTATCAGTTCGTCTTTCATTATCTTTTCGCTCCAGTTTCCGTCACACTAGTCACTCGTTTACTTAAGAAAATGAATATAAGTGGATCTTCATAATCACTAACGCTCAGATCTCGTAGATTTATCTGAAGCAGCAGTCTGATATTGTGGTCGGATTGCTTAGTTCTATCAGAACCCTTCATATTGGAAACGTTTGTTGACGTTTCTATTAAATAAAAGTGGAGTTATTTTCCATTTTATATGGTTAGTTGCTCAATGCGGCTAATTAAACTACAATAAAAACAGTTGACATGAAGGATGAAGTTGTGGAATGCCCGGTTCAGGGTGGTATAAACGGTTCATTATTATGAGGATACAAGATATAAGATATAAGATATTGATCTAAGATATTATATATGCTTTGGAAAGTATGGCATATAAATTGTATAGTAAGTTATTTAATGTATGGAAGATTCGAAGGAATTAGAACAGTTTTTACTCATTGTAATGGTTGTTAATAAATTGTTTGTTGTTGAAGGGATTAGAGTTCATATTGGACAAAGACGATATTGACGATTTGGTGTTATATATCAAAGGCTATTACAAGCTGGCAATAGGTTTTGAGTTACCATGCACTTACTGCGAAGATACACCTGAGAATGTTGATTTGGGACCGACAGGTTAGTCTTATGGCTCTTATTTTGAATAAACAGGAAGGCTGATTAGAAATGCATTTGCACTGCAGTGAAAATTTCATGCCATATATTTATGTCCGAGTTGTTTTGGAAGAGATATTTGAGCTCAAATCTTGCTTAGTAATTGATGTTCGATGATCGTTGGAAACTTTTAATTGCAGCGAATGATTTTTATAAAGCTCATTAAATAGAAAAATGAGTGGGCGAAATGGGAATCAAACATGCAATGAGCAAGTTAGATGACAAGTTAGGAAACCTGTCACAATATGCGTTTTGATTAGGCCCATGTGTTGGTTACTAGTGTTAAATCCTACAACGTTGCCAATGCGATGTGCGCGTTTGCAGTTCGACTTGACAGACCCAACCAATTGCATATTTTACCCAGGTAATAAAATATATGAAATACTGCATTCGGGTTTTAACTGATTCGATGACTGATATAAATTCCTCCCAGAAGGTTCAGTTTTTTCCTCTTTAATCGTGTAAAATGAAAACATTACTGGGCATTTCAGCACAGCACGTCACGTCACGTAGGGTATAAGTAGTCAACGAATTTCGTAACTCTAACTTCAGTGATCATTGAAACTGTTAAGAGATAGACCGGCAAACACGCAGATATGCGCACGCACAGATGTGGCGCTTTACTAATACAAGTTTGCCAAAGCACATAAAATTATGCAAACAATCGATCATGTACTTTCTTCTGCATTGAGCGGCCAGTTGTGGTAACCCTCAACTAACCATTCTTTCTATTGCCCCCTTGTCAAATATAATTCGTGCCATTGTGTACGACCTTGTAAGGTGAATTTTTTATTAATGATATGAGCATAATAGAACTTATGAGGTCATCTAATGTTTTGTGCACGAATCAATTTCTGGTCGATTCGAAGGAATTCGGTTTGAAAAAAGGGATTAGCAGCGTCACTGAATTTAAAAAAGTGCGATGATTGCTACGAAAACATTTGTGATGTTCTTAGTGAAGTGTTTCAAATGGAGCTGAAATAATCTTCATTATCTTTCGTTTGTTTTTCGAGGAGATTCCTTTCTGCACCATCAGAATATAATTGATGAATTAATTGGCCCAGTGCATTTAACCGACTTCAAATTCTAATATTTGATATTTCATTGGTTTACAAAGATGTTTTTATGTTGTGATAATTGACAGCATGTTGGGATAGGAGTAAAGGGAGAATAAACATGTGATGTTACTTAAATACTTTACATCATTAAGCAGAAGCAACTACAAAAGAATGTAATTCAGTGCGCATGCAGTTGATCGTTTATTTTCACAAATCCGAGTGTACTTTAGATTCATCCAACTTATGGTCTTGTATAGCACAGATATCTTGCCATTTTAGCACCCCTTTATCGCTCTGTTCACGCGGTATTTCCAGCCGGTTGGAATTATTCGGTAGACTCTTCACCAGGCGAGAAGTTTGTTAATCTCTCACTTGAACCACCTGCTTATAGTGTTGCGGTTGCAACTTGTGCTGGAGTCAGACAACGCACACAGCTGGATAAGTATGTGAATTTTTATCGACATTTTGGAAAGTTTATAAATATGTGGTGACCTTCTTATTTTTCAGCGACTGTTTACCTGCTTTATAGTGAAGTATTATCACTAACGGCATGTGATGTCATCGTTAAATGATAGAGCAGTGTTGAGCGTTGCAAGTGAGATCTGTTAAAGGGCTTTAGAAATAAACAATTTAGACCAAGAAATGCTGTGTTTAGAATAGAGCGAGTTGATTACTGCTTATTGAGATGAAAGCTGTCCACTCTTTCCCAGTTGTGGCATTCCAGTAACTATCAATATTCCCTTCAATTTAGAAGTGTAATGGAAAACACTATAAGACATTTTTGATTTTTGAATGTTTAACACTGTCGGTCTGATTATATGAGATTCTCTAGAAGTTGCAGCAGCATCCCATTCAAAATTCAAAAATTTCTTGTTTACTTCAGCTGTCTTTTTCATTGCTCCCTTCCCCCACCCTTCCCCTCCTTCAATTTATTTCCTCTCTCCTCACGCTGAATTACATTCTGGAAAATAACATCCTTATTTTTGTGTTTTTAATAAGCAAAGAGAGTTTGCAATAAGCAAAGAGAGTTTGCAATAAGCAAAGATTTTGTAGCATCAGTTGCTAAACAGTGGGCCGTTTCCACAGAAACCCAATATGCTCATATTATGCATTGGAAGTTTGACAGTTTGATGAGAAGATAAATTTTCAATGAGATTAATTACGAGCGTAGGATTTTGGTGGATAGAGAACCGGGAATTCCTCTAATGAAATTTGCTTCAAAGCAGAAAGTACTAGCGATGCCGCTGCCTCCGCCGCCCTTCGCAACGCCGCTATGCCTCTCCCTTACTCCTGTGCGTAATTACATATTATGATGAATTTGTGACAGTGCTAGTTGAGTTTGTCAAACGCCATTGTTTGGAGCATCGCTGTAGCCGATGATTGTTGTGGAAATAAATAATTCATTAAAGTGCTTACAAGAAAGTGATGGGAGGGAAATTCATTTGAGTGTACTTGAAGGCGTCATTAATTATTACTTTTCCTCAGGAAAACTTCCGAAGGGAATGCCGTCGATAAAAGCGAACGACGACAAAGCCTTTTAAAGGCTACCGACTCATTGTTGTTGAAACAAAGACGTGTTTCGCAGCTAACGAAATTTACAGCCGCACTGTACGTTTCTCGATATTCTTTCACTTTTCAAGTTTATTAATGAAATATTCCTTTGATATATGTGATATATACAACTGTTGCGCTGCTCAAGAGTTGGAGTGTTTCGCCGCTGTCCATCCGCGATTGGACAGTCGCCTCGCTTTTATAGAGTCGCTCAAATTCATCGTTCCCATCCAAATTTCATCTTAAGCTTGATGGGGATGTTGTTGGTTAGCGTCACATTGTTTTGAGTTGCGGTTTTCGTGAGACTTCGACACAACGATGTATGCTTTATACTAGTTTTGGTTTTCTTTATCTCAGCAATATTAACAGTTAAGGACTATGTAGAGGTTCTTTAATGGAATAGCATGTTTCTGATCCCCTTGTTATGAAAACGTTCCATTCAGATACATTTTATTGTTCCGCGTTTCTTTTATTTTTGTGTAATATTTTCCACCTAGCGGTGAGGTGGATTAAGCGCGGTTGTTGGTGTCTAATTTTGCGGTTTGGTGTTAAATACTAACGCGTGCAGATTGCTTTCCTCTCGCTTTTTTTAGTTATGCCCATATCGCTAATAGTGATGGAAGAAGCATAATGTGAGCTTAAAATTCTCTCTAGTGAGGAGAACTTTCAAATCCATTGTTGACAAATGGAGAACTTTTATATTGCTGATATTGTTGAGGGAAAGGAGACCGACATGAATTTCTGTCGTATTTTATCGGATATGCCATCAATAAATTTCTCTTCTTTGCGAAGAAATAAACAAACGCTCAGTTGCGTATTAAAGTGGATTTGTGGTTGTAAACTCACTAAAAGCTTTCCCTTAGCAATGGCATGTTACTTCATTCAATTTCATTTCTCTTTCATCAAAATCAAATTTTCATAGCTATGGCAAACATTCGAAAAAAGCATTTTTATCCCTTTCCTACTGAATTTCATTCTAAAAATGATAATATGTATGCCGCATATTTGATATCGTGTATATCGAGGGGGAAAGGAACCATATAGTTATCTTGGACTTCCTCCACCATCTCTCTAGTTCCTTCCTCTTTTCCTTCTTCTTTCGCTCATTGAATCCTTTTGTCTTATTTAAGGAGAGTTTGCCCACAGAAGATGCTTTACGTGTTTTTCAAAAAATACCCCTGACACACATGTGTTGACTTTATTATACACTTACGATTCGACTGAGGAGAAATGAGGGCGCGATGTTTGGAATTTGAAACTGAAGAAGCGATGATCCGCGTTAGAACAACTGACAAGATATATACATATTTTTGCATTCTTTGGCTTAACCATTCGGTTTTATGAGCTGCATGTAAGTAATAAAACGTGCAGAATAATGCGTCCATAAAAGATTTCAGCTAGTCTGACATTTTATTAAAAACCTGCAGCAATCTGTTTTTTTCTCGATTGGTTTAGAATGCATACAATTTTTTCAGTATAGTTAGGTACACGAAGCCGTAATTGATTTGATGCAATTGTTGTTAACGAAGCCTTTAGAAGAAGGTAAATCAGGTGAAAACTGGTCACAGTGTGGTATGTGGAACATCCATCGCGTTTCGTTATTCAGTTTTCACTGGTTCACATGTCGAAACTCTTGAACAACATATAGGTATATAGAGCAAAACGTAGAAGAAATGTTCTTATAATACGTAAAGTTTTAAGGAATAGTTTGCCCAGTTCAGAAATGCCTTCATTGGTCAGGCTGCTGCATCATCGGGAATGGAATATTTTGCTGACAAAAGTATTGGCCACGAAATTTTTTCGTTCATATATTGGCTACTTGAACAACTTGTTGGTCATTTTAATCTTCGCTTCGCTGCATCACGATTCCTTCTCTTTAGACATCTGCCGTGATACTTACTTGATTGAACTATGAAATAGTTTTTTTTGCATTCGAGAGAGCTTTATTTTTTTCAAACGCTGTTTAAAAACATGTTGCGAAACATCCAAGTTACTTTTTCCATTCACTTCTTTCTAAGCAGTTATATTTTCAGTAGCGGTGACTCGGAACATTTTTCGAGTTCGAGTGACACCGAAGAGAGTTCATGTCACTGTTCGCGACGCGACAGTATATGTCGAACAAACCGTGCAGTTTATTCATCCGGTGACCAAACTTCATTCGGTTTGAATTCGCCCGACCAAGTACCACGCATCGATAATTTTGCCGACGTTATAAACGCGGTTTGTGCTTTGCATGAGTGAGTATGGACTGAGCTCGTTTATGTGAAGTGCACTTAATGATATCTTCCTAGCTGCTACTTCAGATTTTCATCCTCAAAAAGAGTCCTTGCGCTTCTTGAGGATGAACCACTAGCGATTTTTATGAGGAAAACGAATGTCGTTTTCTTATGGTCCCTTTTTTTTACAGTTCGTAGAAAGAAGCTGCGTTAACGTCGACGTCCTTAAAATTAAGCGGATCTGAAATCTAGTACAGAGAAAAAGTAGAAAAGGGTCTGTTACACCTTCAGAGAGAAATGAGTTGGGAGTGAGCAGGTTGTAGGAATTTGAAAATGAAGTTCATTGTAATTCATTATCTTAGGTACAACATTTTCCGCTGTCGCACACTTGGTTAAGAAAAACTCCGCTATGAGTCTGATCATTTTTACTCTGTTTTAACTGAAATATCTCATCAGTACGTTGATTTCGTTCAGTTCCATTATGACTTGTGTTGCTTACCGCACAACTGAACTATCTTCTCTCCATCTCGAGTTTTCCTTCATTCCGGGACATTATCACCCAGATCTTCTGTCTAATGTTGGAAATAGACCAACTTTGAAGTTCTGAATTGATTTTCCCATCGCAGTGTTGTGCGATAGAGATATTCATCGAAAGTACATCGCATACGCATGCCGCCTCTCAGAATAATTTGAAAACCTCTATTTCATTCTATTTCATCCCATTCCATTACCAAATGAACAATCATTATTATTAGTAATCCATTCTGGTTGAGCAACATAACTTCGATAATCTGTTATTTTTACTTCAGTTAAAAGTAAAAAGGCTTTTGATATTAAGTCGTTGCCGTAAGTATATTTGAATGTCTAGCAGTTGAGACGTCGGTTTTCTTCCGTAAATTCTGCTTTATGCATAATTTCTTCTCCATAAATTATACAATTACTATAGGTCTGTCTTATTAAGATTACTACTGGATAGCTGATGGTTGGAGAAGCATTTACTTATCACGTATGCCGTGATGTGAAACATGTATGGTGTATTGTTGTAACGAATTTTTCGCTATAAATTTTGAGATTCAGAGCTCTCTTTTCACTAATTCAGTGTTGGCAATTCGTTATTAGAATTGGAGCAACCAACGCTGCCGTTTGCAGAAGTGCATTTTTGTGCATCGGAGCATTTGAATGGAGTTGCAAACAAAATTTGAACTCATATTTTAATGTTTTTGAGTTATTCACAAATACGATGGCAGGATAAATGAAGTTTGCTTAAGAGACAGTAGGGGAAATCATTCAAATTGTTCTTCTCAAGTGAAGTTGACAGTGCATGAATTTTCACCTATTAGGCAAAGACACATTTCTTTAAATGGCGAACTCTTCGTTTTTGAAGTTTCTTTCGTAATTGTCTCAAAATTTGTTTTTTCTTTTTTTTTTTGCACTAAGTCGTTCACAATTTGCGCGGCCTGAATTGCGCTTTAGCTGCAAGAATATACTAAGTGGCATAGTGAGAAAATTGATCCGTTAATGAGTCCTTTGTGGGCACTGGGCTTACAATGCTTGTGCTACTTTGTTCCTTATTTTTGACCATCTTTCCGTATCGTCCGGAACATTCCGAAGGTGACGACTAAATTTTCTAAATTCACTTGTTTTTTGAAGGTTTACCGTGTATTTTCGCATTTCTGAAGTCTGAATGTGAGGTTTCTCTAGTTTAGCGTCTGCTGTATATTCTTGCATGGAAGGAACCAACAAAGTTATGCTACCTCCTAAAACTTTTGAGGTATTTTCATTTGTAGGAACACGACGGTTATGAATATCGAGTTTTGGAACGATCATGCGACCTATTTTTCAATTTAAAATAATCGAGCAGCTAGGAAACTGGAGGCAACCACCTCCCTCAGATTTCTTTTAAGCGTTTGCCTTAATCACGCCACTAAATGAACGGGATGAAGTGTGTGATTGCAGCGCATGCAGTGTTGTACTCGGACTGAACGGATCACTGCTGCGGCGATCGAGGATCTGTCTTATTAGGGTTTTATTGATTTTTTTGCATAGCCTGGTGATGTAGTTCAGAGCTAAATGGAAGAAGGAAAAAAAAATAATACGAAATTTCCCAACAGCACGTGGGAATTGAGTAAGCCCAATTCTCAATGTTACTAGTTTTTCGAGTACAAAAAAGATGTCGCCGTCGTCACTTAGAATATTTGCAAATTTCGGTAAAAACTAAAGGAAGCGTTCAGAGAGTTTAACCATAGCAGTGCAAATTCTCCTCATCGTTTGGAGGCTTTTAAGATGTCGCTGAATTGAAAAACAAAGACCGACGTTCAGTGTCCAATAAAATTGTCACAATGGGCGAATTCTCACATTTTTGCAGATGTTTCAGAAAATAAAGAGAATCGAAAATGAATTTGTGATCATTGGCTGATTCAAAAATTTGCCTTTTTAAAGAGGTTTAAGAAACAATTCCATGAAAGAAGTAAAACTTTGCTTGGGAAGAATATTTGCTTTGTTTAGAAATTTTTGTAGGAGCTGTTGAGATTAAATTTTATATTCATTTCGGTGTGAAGAGCGAAACTTCGGCAAAAAAAGGAATTTCTCCTGGCCCAAAGAATTTAAATCACTTGAGTGGGATATCCGAGTTCGATAACAAATTCAGAGGTTTTTTTTTCTGAAATTGTGAGGCTGATCGGTGATGCAGAAAGCTTATTTTCGCGTTTCTTGGTTGAGTTTGATTTTGTTTTCGGTAATTATCTCTGTTTGCTATGAAAAGTGGTATCGTTGTCTTTTTGAGGTGCCGAGGGGTTTTCAATTTGGGAAAGAAATTGGTGGAATTGATGTGAAATGTGCCGCACAGCATTTTTACGAATGCAGATTTTATGAATCCATAAATGTTTCGTTTATTCGCACATTTCGATGAAATTTAGTGTTTTGGCGTTAATGCTTAAATTCCGTGCAATTTTCCAGAAAGGTTTATCTCGTCGGTTGTTTTTTGGAAAAAAATGGCATCATTGATACGAGTCAGCACTTCTGAGTAGTCAGATTTTATGGTCAATTCCTGATTGCAACAAAATTGTTTGCACTAATTTGGTAGTTTACTCAAAAATGATTCTTTGATCCCATATATAACCATATGTGGTTTTGTTAGATGTTCGATAGCTAACGGTGCAATCAGTAGTGATATTCCATGGCGGAATTTAGGCAGTACTGTTTATACAAATTCGTCTTTCATTTTTCGCGTAACCAGTGCTGTTGGTTGCTGTCGTTTCGTTATCGCAATTAAACTTAGTGGGCTTTTCCCATCTTTGCTTTGTTATTTTGCACAAGTTGGCAGACATCATTTGTATCATCGGTTAATTTTGTTCCCCATCTCCGTCTAAACTTATTATCTCTCTTATAAAATGTTCACGCGTTAACATGTCATGAAATCCGCGGAACAATTCATTCCTGAAATCAATTGAATGCTGCTAAACATGAATCTTAAGTTGAGGCTTGCGCAGCCGGTTGTAGCGTATAAAGGTATGTGAGAGGTGATTTAATCGTGTTTGCGTATGCATTTGATTGACTGAATGAGTGACTGCACAAAAGCTTCCTATTTTACTCAGACTCTGTCTGTTCGTACTTCAGCAGCATGTAAATAAAATCTTCGCGAGGGCATTTTTTACAGGAAGATAATAAAGTCGATGAGATTTTGATGTTGATCCCGGATAAGATTTGTACGGATCCGGATCTGATCGACCTAACAGCGATGCCGCTCGGTGAGGAAACCATTATAAGCACAGAATTGTCTTCACTCAACTCTGAGGGTTGGTTGCTACATGTTTACTCTCGGCACATCAAATTTTTAATCTATAAAATAGTCTTGAGCGTTAAAAAAAAGCACATCTACTGGAAATTGTATATATGAGTGAAGTTTCGAGTGCAGCAAACATTCTTAAAGAGTATCAACGTTTGAAAGATCTTACAGTATGGAAAAAACTCCTCAATTCTACCATGATTTGTCGGGAATGAAAAACAAAAGAAAATCGGGAAATGAGAAGTTCAAGCCACGTTTTCTCATAGGTGGGAGGGGTAGATTTCACAGTTTGATTTTAAGTCTAAATTTTATTTCTAATTTTGCGCAGCAAAGGATCTTTTATAAGAAATTTGGGCTGAAAGTTTGTGCAGAATGGTAAGCTATATAGTAAGGAACGTGGATATGTTGAAAGGAATTAGAAAAAACCCGCTGTGGGCTTTTTGTAAACGTCTTGTTGTATATATTTGCAAAAGTTATATTGTAAACTTCTTGATTAGATTCCCATCTTATTCATGTAGGGTTCTACGTGGTAAAACCAAACACTATTGGAGCCGAGCAAAGATTAGTTAGTGTGTATTTTAAATTTTTATTTCATATTTCGTCTCAGGCCATGAATTTTTTCGTTCTTAGCACTCATCATACGCTGAAGGCCTGTTTCTAATGTTGACACGATTATAGGCATATATCACAAAACGCTCAGGTGTCTTTTGAGACCTAAGATAGTCTGTAATTTCTGGAGGTGACCACTGAAGGATGGACATGAATAGAATAGCTTTTTCATCAGGGATCCCAGGCTGGTTATGTGATTTCTAATTACCCATTCCATAGAATCCTAGATTGCAATGTAACGCATTCAAGAGAGAAATTTTATGCATATTGTCTGTAATGGAATAAAGTTGGAATAAACTGGACGTGGCTTTTATGTGCTTGATAATCATATGATAACGATGCCCATAAAAGGAGGGTGATGTTCAAGCCCTAGAACGTTGCAGATCATAAACCCTAGAAATAAAGACACGAAGATATAAAATATGATGCAAAAGATGAACGAGCGATTGTTTTGCGAGCAGTTGTTGCGAATTGGACAAGCACTTCGAATCATCCGTTGGGATTTTGCCGAGCATTTCTTTCAATATCTTTGCTTAGCTTCAGCTTTTCTTATAATAACATTTTCGCCTCCGTCAAATAAATATAGATTTTATGCGAGAATTCCTTCTTGAGATTGATGAAAAACGATGACTTTCCAGTTGCACAGTTAAAACGTATGAACCGGTGAGAAGTAGAATTTATCTCTACGTTTGTCCTAACTTTCAGCAGATTTTCATAGCAACCAGTTTTTGACACCGAAATCCTAGGGTGCCGCTCTTCATCGAAATCGTTGGAATCTTTCAATTTCGAACGTTTCTCTTCTAATTTATGTTTTGAATTTCCTTATATTTGATCTATAATAACAGCAATGTTTGATGGACCACCTAAGGGCTTTGTTCGCACGTAGGGAGGGACGAACTCGTGATTTCTCGATGACCAGGCGAGTGCCACACCACTCTGCTGTCGCAGGAAGTCATGCGTAGCATTATTTTCTGAGACAGTCTCTCGTAATTATGGTATACCCTTGCTGATTCAAATAGCATTCTGTCGTCTCTGACCAAGGCTTGGTTAACCTGTAGGAAGCTCATAAATGAACTGCTACAAAAAATTTGTCAGGGACGTCGTTTCGTGAATTAAGGCTGTGGGTAAAGTTGTCACTATATGATAACTAATTGATTTATTTATAATGTTTAGAATTTAGCACAAGTGCGCATTTCCCAAGAAAAGGGTGGTTTTAATGTCCATTTTTTGTGGCTACTGTAGTTTGTTGAGTAGGTTATCAGTGAACGGCATCGTAAAAGCGATCACTGGTCGAGATGGCTTAGTAAGTTGAGTTTAGTGGTGGGGCGTTAAAGTGCTCGGCGGGAACAACGTTCAAAAACACGTCATTCAGTCAACGGCAGGGGGAGGGACAGAGAAAGCGGTTAGTATCGATGGTGGAGAGTTGGGGAAGCAATATCTGGAACTTGATCGAAACACATGTTGCCCGCAGATTGCTTGTGAGCAGCTGCGTTAAGCCAACTTGCTAGTTATTTTTACGCCTTCCTATAACGTCGGAGTATAATTCCATCGGGAGTTTTGTCCCTATATGTAAGACTCACAATCTACTTACAAGAAAAGCAACTGAGTCGATGTTTGCTCAGCGTTTTCCAGAGCGTAAGCATGTTCGATTTGATTTCTCGGCAACACGTCGCCGCTGTCAGTCGGCTGCACCGCCGGATACGTCTGATCGTAAGCCGCAAGGCGGCTCTAGCCATCGTCAAGCGACTGAAAAGAACGCCCGCCGGAATAACTCCGCCCACTTCAAGTCTATTCTCAGCAGTAGTCACACCTTTCCGGTTACAGCCCGGCCGATGGATTTCACATTTCAGGACTATGCTTCTCGATCGCATAGCATTTCCGCACCGGTTAGTCCTTTCTTCACCTTATACGGTAGTGATATTATTATGTGCTATATGTAGCATTTGCCCAGTATTCGCATTTCTAGTGCGCTTTTGCAAAAGCACATTCTGGCGTCCTGTGTGCATGTATGTAATATGTCCATGTTGGTCCTTCTACTAGCCAATCTGTGTCGTAAGACGACACCAGTAACCAAGTCTGCCATGTTTCATTCTCTGCCGTTCGTATCATACGCGGCAGAAGATGTCAGCTAAGTGATGAGCCAACGTGTAAAAAGGCGTATTCGGTATACGCAAAAATGAATGTTTTTGTGGATCTCCATTTGCAAAAAAAGTCTTTCAAATGCTCGCAGAATATTGATGTAACCCAATTGGTTTGCTGGAGGGGACTGTAAGAAATCTCACTGTGGCAACCCTGTTGTACGAAGTTATGTCCATTTCTGCGGATTCACCTCACGTTTGTTTAATTCTTGATTCGGTGGAACATTTTCAATATGTCAGCTTTTCATCATTATTTTTGTTGTACGGAAGTTGCAAAAGTTGGATGCCTTGCGAGTGGATTTATGAGTACGTTCGTTTGCTTGTGCATATTGTACATCATCTGCAGTCAGAGAGCATTTAAGGAGGATTTTTGCATTATATTTTCTCAATATTTATTCATTTATTTTCATTTATTTTACCGTCCCGAGATGGGAAAAAGTAAGTGGGCATGAACAGCAGGAACGAGTAAAATACATAAAAGCAGTAATAGCATGTAGGTCGAAGCAACTCTGCTACAGCATCAAAGCTGATTAATTGGTTCATTAGTGATATCGACGGGAAGCAGATTCCAAACTCATACAAGTCGACGGTGAAAACTATGCGAAAAACTATTTACAGTGCGACATTTTTTGAAGAATTGAAGGTGATGTGCAATTCGACCACCCGGAAAGGAAACTGAAATATTTCTGATAGCGGAGTGTCGGAGAAGCTGATCACAATTTTATGGCAAGAAGGCAAGTGAAAATTAGACCTGTGGTATTCCAGCGCTCCTGTTGTTAAAGAATTTTAACCTGGTTAGTAATTAGATTGATATGGACCAGGATGAACTTTGCGGAAAGTAATGTGAATGCAACTTTCTGGGCATTTTCTGGCAACCTGATATCAGAAACCAAATAGGGAGACCATATCTGGTGGAGTATTTCAAAGCAAATTAGCAAACCTTTCACTTGTGCTCATTACATCTGCGGTTTAAACGAAGAAAATGCAATTTTTGACGACTCATTGGCCTGAGTGGAACATTGCAATCTTTGCTGGAGGAGTTGTTTATAATATTAAGCTCACGGGCATTATTCATAATAGAAGGAACAGCAATTTCTGGCTGGAGAAAACACTAAAAGTTAATCCATATCACATGGAATTTTTCATGAGAAACTTTAAACCGCTATGGTTCCGACTTTGGCGGATGCGTCAAGGTCCCACTGCAGGATGTGGGAGTTGTAGGCAGGATCATCCTATGGACAGTGCATTTCAAAATCGTTAACAAAGAGTTTAGTACGGAAAAAAATTATCGGAAACAGCGTTAGTGTATATGAGGAATAAAAGTGAGGTCTAGGACACTCCCTTTGGCACACCACTAGCAGCTGAGTATGCTGCGGAGTAACTGTCTCCAATTCGTACTTGCAGAGTTTGTCCGCATAAAATTGGACTAACTTTCTTTATTAAGGAACCGATAGTATAATTCGGTTTCTTTCTGCACTCTAACTTTCAACGAGGACAAGCAGTCTCTCAAGAGCGGAATGAGTTGCGGCATAGCGGACAGGTTAGGATGAAATCCATCTAGGCAGCATCCCGAAGACTGCTTCGTGTAAAGTGATCAATGAATGCATCTTTAACGATTTTATCGAAAATCTCACAAGTAGAGGAAGTCTGATCGGACGATGATTTCTGCTGGGTGACGGGTTGATAGCAGTCTATGTGATTGATGATATAAGATTGGTAATGTGTATCAAAAATTGTTCGCAAACGTTCGCAAAGGGTGTTATTTGGATAGTTGTTGGATCTTGTTTCCCCATTCGTTTCAGGTTGCAACGTGCCTTAGTCTTGCTTCCTGTCTAGGAAGAAAAGCATCACTTTCATATCGACAGTCCAGTTTTGTCAAAGACAGTATAACTTTCGAAGATTTACGCAGATATGTTGAGAGGTCAACGGTGATATAAGGGCTTTAGTTCAATTGCATCTGACTCTTTGCAGTATTTTTCTCCTACGTTTAATTTTTAAAATGTGAATTATACCTTCAGAAAAGCTTGGCAGCATTACATACTGATAAAAACTTTGCACGGGAAATGGATTCTATGAAAACCTTTGTTTCTACGAGAAAAATCATTCGATGCTTTAGCTGTACTTGAGAAATGAGTAAACAATAATGATTTAAATAACTGAAAGGCATATAAAGCATACCTAAATTGACCTATATATAATAAAAGCAGGCGTGAAGGCTTCAGCATTCATATATATATATATATATATATATATATATATATATATATATATATATATATATGTATGTGTATACATATATACACATACATGTATATATGTATACACATACATATATATATGTATATATACATATATATAAACACCAACGTTTTTCAACGGACGTAATCTTTGTTCAGTCGTTGTTTACGGTGTATATACGAAGTAGTGGGTATTTTTCGGCACTTAGTGCCACCTCAAATTGAATCATGCATAATTCAACCGCTTTTTTGCTTTTATCAGCTTTTCGATGTGTTGAATTTATGGAATTGGTAACGCTGTCGGTGTGCATGAAGTTGATATAATTGAATAGCTAGCTCCCTTTTATTAGCTTCGCTTGACCATTTTCAAACGATATGGCTTGACGACGTCAAGTCTTGTGTGTAGTTTTATGTGCTTATTATGGCATAATGACTATAATGACAACTCTAGGAATAACAAGGAGAGGGAGGACCAAATGATGGAAAGACTAGAGGCTGTAAGTGACTTAGCCTGTCCCTCCCTTTCCCGAATTTTTTCTGAAGGGAGGAAGAGAGATAGGTAGTAATGTGTACAAAACCTACGCATATTATATTAGTTTGCACATTATGTACACAAAGAAACGAATGCATGGTGTATGCAAATGGAGTGGTTAGTAAGCACGCAGTGCAAAAAATTGCGAACGAAAGATCTTGCGCGAGAGAAAGGAGGAATGAGTGGAGGACTGTACACGAAATGCCTTTAGAGACAGTGCCCTATATGTATGCTGATTCATTTAACTCTTCGTCTCTAATAGTATTTTCCAAGTAGTAATACGAAATTGTGAGTTACTGTTGAATAATGTCTGTGTTGGCTGTGTTGGCTGCATAATGACCGAGTTTTTAAGTTCAGTGCAGAAAGAGCGGTCTTCATCTCGCAGTTTATAGAAATTATCGAGATATTTCGCAACCTACTTGAAGATCTTATAGAAGCTTATGCCATTTTTGCAACTCGTCGAATACTTACTTTTTTTAAACAATGGATGCATATTGCATAAGGCTGATTCTGCGCAGTTCTTGCTAAAATCCGTCATTTCTGTCTGGCATGTGATTAAAGACTAAATAAATGCACCTCAGTGGGCATTTAAAGGCATTGAGTCGTCCGTTGCACAAAGGCAGCTAAAGGGTCCTCAGAACAAAATCGAGGGAGGTTTGAATTGTGAATTGCTTTAATTCACCTGTGTAAACTTGAAAGAGAGGAATAAAGCAAGAAATGAAACGCACGGTAGCGCCGAATAGTGGAGGAACTGTTTAGGCAAAAAACTCATAGATTTTGTGCACAGTGCGTGGTCTTGAAAAAAGTGCAGCGCGATGATGGCACGAAGAAAAGAGGCGAAAGAGTAGTATTACCGAAATCTTGCTTAGCTAATTCCTTCGCTTTTCCAGTAAACTTCGAGAAAACTACCGCTTGTTTCATTAGCCTTCTTTATAAGCAGAATTATTTCTTGATACATGTGTGAGATAGTTGGATGCCCCAATCATGTCGCTGTTTTTTAGGAACAGCCGGTAAAGCTTGATAAAGATGCTGCAAAATGAATATATTTTCCAAACTTTCCTGTGACTCGTTTCCATTAGCTCGCTTCTAAGTGGATTACTGTTTTCTCGTTGTCAAGTGATCCAGTGCAGGAGGAGGCGAAAGCTTCAAGGAGTGATGTGTCATGAACATGCAGAGGGAGGGAAAGAAGTGAGAGAGAAAGAAAGTAAGGCGTAATGAGGGAAAGAACAATAGCAGCTATTAGTAGTTTCAGTGTAAGGGGCGTCTATGAATGCTCAACTGAAAAGGTGCTTTCGTACTACGTTTAGCCAGCTTCATAGCGGAACTGAAGTTCGGGTTGTATGAGTCAAACTTTTGAAGACTAAAAATGATCACATAATATAAAATCACATCGACAGACAGATAGACATTTGGTTGTGCATTTGCAGAGATATACGACTGTGATAGAGAGCGCTGCATGAAAGTTCTCGTTATGCATGAGGAAAACAAGATCGCCCTAAAGAAGATCGGATGTTAATATTTAGCAGCGATATTCTTAGAGGAAGAGTCACTAGTAATGCTTTCAAATGTTTTTCTTATTCATTCGTTGTTGAGATGTATTTTATGTGAATAATAAAACCGACAGATGTGGAGTTAAACTAGTCATTTCACTTATTCAAATGTATGAATAAAGCTAACTTCAGCACGGTGAACGTTTTCCCAACCTCATTTAGGTATCAGTTTCATTTATTATTTAGGGGCAGAGCATGTGGGGTTGATTGAATGGTCTAGTATGATATCTGTGGTATTCATTCTGGCATTTCTCTTCGTCCATCAGTGGTTGTGGTTCTGCGAAGAATTTATACGAAAACAAGTTTGACCATGTGGATTATGCAGTGAAACTGTAGGTGAAATTAAAATAAGCAAACGAAATATCGCATAAGAATTTTCCAAATGGAGTGCGTTGATTTACAACACTCTATTCGAGGAATTCGAAGCGTGGGGTGCGCTGTAAGTCAACAATCTCACCTTTTTTCACTTTTATAATAATAACTGCTCTGCCGTGGAATGAAAACATTCGACTGATATGCATAAATACAAGTTGTTGAGAGGGAGGGGGATGGAAGGGGGAAGCGAGATGGTTGTGATTCATGAGTACGAAGGTTAGCTAGGATAATTGCAAATCTTATATGCAAAGAGTTGGCAACTGAAAATTTCGAGGATCATCGATGTCAGCTCTTTAGGTTAAGTCCCATTTTCTCCCGGACAACTCTCTTTGCTTTCAGTATTATTATGAGTCTCCTCCTAGTTTTTTTCTTCTTGCCACTTAAACATGCAAACACCGCATCAGTGTTTGTAGTGGCGTGCTTCATTATATTCCTCAAAAATTTGCATTTAAAATGTTAAAGTGGTTGAATCAGAGGTGATGTCATCAGTGCGTTAAATTCATTTTCTTTATGTATTAAACCTCAGCTGTATTCATTTGTTTGTTCATAGTTCCTCAGTGCTCCATATTGATGGTTTCTTTCTTCATTAGTCTTAAGAGCGCTTTATATTGTATCCATTAATGCATGATTGCCTTCATTTCGTATTTTATTGCTTTGCAAATGGGTCATCACAAATTTTATGGACAGTGGAACACATGACATCGCTGTCGATTCCCGACAGTCTTTAAGTGTTTCTCCGATTCCTTTTGAAATTCTATTTCGCGCACGGAATGCACTGTTTGGTCATAGATAACTCATGTGCTACAGCATTGCTTCGACTATGAATTGTTGCATGTTGCTCAAGTTGTAATAGCCGTGTGAACCGTTGAAAAATTGACTTTTTAAGTGGCTACTGGAACGTTGGTGAAATGTTGCATTGTATTATAAAGGGGACTCCGTTCAACAAGAAAAAGAAGCAGGGGCATTGGATGCAATATTTTCGTGATGAGCCTTGATAATTGCCAGTTAAATACTTTTCTATTTGCGATTTTAATTTACAACTTTAGGAATTAATGTTTCTTGATGTATATATAATATATATATATATATATATATACTTATGAGCAATTTAGTCGATTCGCCCGCCAAACTATTTGAACGAAATTGTAGCGTTTCTATAATCGAGTGTCAGTGATGAGAATGAGTGAAAATTGGAGTGCTTGAATTTTATTGCTCTACCCTAATGGAGTTAGACGGAGTGGAGCGCATCGCATGGCTGCTTATTTGTTGTTGCGCTGAGTTGTGTTGTATTGATTGGATAGACCCATTGCGAATTCATTCATAAAATTGCAATTTGCTCGTCGACCAGCTGAAATACGTTACTTGGTAGGGATGACCGCTCGTTTAAAACAAGCCACTTGAAGTAATTGTTTGCGTTATTGCACAATCGAGCTCGATCTTTCATCACAGACATCTCTCTCGCTTATATCTGAGGGACACTTTTTTCTAGGCGATGCGTCTTAACTTATGTTAATTGTTACCTGAATGTTCTCGAGTCCAATATTGTTGATGCACTTGAAGGCATACAAATGCTTCTTGCGCATTATTTCTGATCAAAAATGATGACTATTTAATTTGAACGGAATTTACGGAGATTCATTAAATTTTTGGGCGCTCGTACTGCTTGAAAAGGCCAAGCACGTTGGAGGGGATTTTTGTTCCCCTCCGACTTGATAATGGGGCCTAATGCGTTGAACATTTACTTGTTATTGATTTCTGTTCTAAAATTTATTTTATTTTCTGCTATTTCGTCTCGTTTTCAACATCAGATATTATTTTTTGGCAACTTTGCCCTCATCATCGATTGTGCTGCAGTTGTTGGACTTCGGAGGGACCTACTGCTCTTGTGTAATTCTCTAATCATTTCTAAGTTCGTACTTTCATAATAGCTTTGCAGTTGAAATAAGGCCCAAAGCATCATCGGAATATCGGTACAATCACTAGTGGCTAAATTATACTATACCGACTTTTCTTGCGCTTCTGCCAAGCGTCCGCGTTTTGTTTCTTTAATTTTCTACTAATCTTCGTATTTTGATTGTCTCTTGTCTCATAAATGCGCTTTGTTGTTTGATCGTTGGGCCTTTTTGATGTTATATACGTCTAACCTCATCAATCTGCCTTCCCATTATCTGCATATAGCGAAAAGCAACCCAGATCCCTCAGTGCTTCCTGTTTGCCTGAAAAAATTGCCATAAATCATTGTGCGTCCATCATTCTGTGATGCCTTTCTGCATTTGCTAATATTCTATCATTTTACATCCTGTTCACTGCACTGTTCATTTAAAGCATTCCGCCCCACATTTAATTTCTTTTCGAAGAAGTTAATAGATGTGAGTACATACTTTCAGCCGCATTCGAACTATTTCCCCAGCTGAGCCCCTTTAATATTGCATCCTTATTGAAGGAGAAAGATCTCCTTTGAATTTTATAAAAATGACGATAATTTTCCTCGCTGTCAACAGTTGCAACCATTTAACTCATTAGAGTAAGAGAAATTGTCTATCATAAGGATGCAGTCATGTTTATTTCCTGTAACAGTGCTTCTTGCGTTTAGAATAGGGAGCACTATTGGATAGAGGAGAACGAACTGTATTGCTTCTATCGTTCCTGAGTGATAATGGCGAAAATTATTCATAATACTCCAATAAATCGCCTCACATAATCTCTTAAATAGTCTCATATCCACAAATAATCTCTTCTACAAATGAATTCTAATCGCTCACAGTAAAAGCTTTATTTTGATTACAGTACTGGAATTGATTCGATTGCAATAATAGAATTAATAGCATTCAGAAAAGCTGTAAAGTTCTTACTTCTCTTTAAAGTTTGGCATTGATGGACATAAGGTGTGCTAAGAAGCGGGCAAGTAACGTGAAGCAGATGCCGATCATGCTCGACTTCTAGGAGAGAAACTGAGAGATCAGTATTGAAAAAGATTAATTTTGCCTTGGGAATGCTCGTGCTCATTATGCCGTAGTGAGCTGTCAGTTGCGATGATTAACGGACGGTGTTTTTTAATAGCACCATCAATAAAGCGATTGCCTAATGAAAAATAACTCTTTCCGATGCTTGAAGCATAGAAAATGGCGGCTTTCGTGGGCTTAATTGTATTGTATTAGCATGGCCTCTTATTCATTTTCATTTCAAACTGAATTCAGCCGTAAAAACGCTATATATAGAGCACGTTTTGCATATCACATCGTATTATGGATTATCCTCTCATGCTACAGAGCGAATAGAATCATCTTTCTTTAATAGATCTTTGAAGCAAAGGGAATGAGTAATCATGTCGTCAATGCAAACTGGGCAGTTTTCTTAACTGTACAGGTAAAGCGATCGTGCATTATTTGCTGCTGGTCTTCGCTCCGCAGTCAAGTAATCAAGTAATTAGTTTGCACCACATTGATATGTACACTTGGCCAGTGCTGAAAAACAATTAGTTTTGATAGATTTTTGATTCCGTTAAACATCACTACTCAATGTTCTGGTATAAATGAGATGATAAATGAAGTAGTTTTCTAAGTTTTCTAAGAGGTTTTCCTATAGGGCAATTAATGTCTTCAACAAAGATTTAATGATTTTTTTTCACAAGAGAAGTCAGTTAAATTTGTAGAAAATTTTAGTGGTTGTTTGCACTGATAGGATCTATGAGAGGTATTCATACTTGCTTTTGGCGCAAATGTGGGGAATTGTTCATTTCTTGGAGAATTTGAAGAAATTTTCTGCAAAAATTTTGTTTATTCGATATCGAATAAATGAAATCTGAAAATTGTCTTGGCAATTGAGCAGTCTGAACTCACTTAATATGAAGCATTATTGAATCATTATTCATTTGAGGCATGAGCAGTCTCAAACGTATATTAGATAGCCGCTGTATTCTAAATGACAATAAAGTACTGATAGACGTCCTTAAGTATTATCAGTCGTTATGCCTAATGAAATTTAACCGACTGGGACATTCCTTACTGATTGATGAAATGGTCACTGCACTATTTCGCCAATGTTCCTGGATAAATTAAATCTCTTCTGCAAGATGCATTAGAAAGAATGATATGATGCAGAAACTGGAAGTCGCAAGATTCTTCAAATAATCGAATTATTTTAGGAGAAAGGAGAATCCAATCCTTTATTTTGGAATATAATGGGAAATTTTTATTGCAATTATGATTGCGTGTGTCTTTCTTACAAGCCGTCATTTCTATCATTGATGGGAACTGTTTTACTTTGGATCAGTGCATTGTCTATCATTGTTATCTATCAGCAGTGCATTATACTTAGAAAATTCTGAACGCATTGTTTTTGATGATAAAGAACTGAGGGATCTGTTTTTTTGACGTGTTGATGAAATGTGTGAGATTCATGCAGTGTAAGTTCTAGGTTTCTAGTCTCAGTTATATGAGTGTCCTTCTTGGAAGGCTCGTAGTTTAGCTACGCTTCACTTCACATGTCAATCTTGAACCGTATGTGTTGGCCGTGACCTCGGTTAGTTGTCGTAGACGCTGAGAAACACTGCAGGCTAAAAAAAAACACTGCACGAGCAGTGAGTGATAAAGTATCTACCGAATTCAAATTTACGCACGAAGTCCATTTCCCATGCAATGTTTTAACGGGCACTTTAAAAGCAAATTTCGACTCATTTTTTGCAACGATTCCGTATTCAGCCCATCGTATCAAGAAAGATACTATGTCCTTGGTTTTTCTGAAGTTCAGCAGCGACGTAGAAAGCGAAGCTGCTGAAAATGTTGAAGCAAAATATTTTACAGCGTTGGAAGCTCCTGGAAGAGAGGAAAATAATTTTTTTTGAATCTCGATCACAGCGCTTGATATTCTCTTTGAATATTGTTGTGAAAGCTAGTGATTGCAATCTTGTGCGCTCCCATGCAGCAGTTCGAGGGGAGAGACAGGGATTTGGTGCGAGAGAAGATAGAGGTTCAACTATCCAACTGTTCCTTGCCAGGATTGCCGTACATAAATATGGCAGACTATTTTCCATTTTCAGTGTTGCAGATTCACCATGTTTCACTTCTGTATGAGCGCGGCACAGTAACCATATTCAAATTAACCGTCAAATTAGCCGGTTGTTGCTTATCCCTTCTGCTTGGTTTCCAATAAGTGGACACAGATCGGAAATAACGTAGAAAAAAAGTTCTTTGATTCGAAACAAAAATGCTGACATCTTTTAGCCGATGATACTCGATTGGTTGAATATTGCTCACTAGTTTACGTAATCGGATTTGATTATGAGTCAAAACCAGCTCAATTCTGCGAGTTTTTCACTCGAAGCTTCAAAACTCAACTGCAATATTCTTATGTGCTGAAGTACAAAAATTTGCAAAAATTAAATCGATCTGATGAGTGCACTGAATTCAAGATCCAGTATTTTCCAAATTGGAACAGTTAAAGCCGCTTTTCCTTTTTCATTTACGACCTCATACACTCACAACCGCGCGAACACTGTTCTCTATGTTGCTGTTAATTTACAAGTTCCATCCGGTCGATGGTCATATGATTTTGAAGACGATACGGAAATGGTAAGCGATGAACAATAATAATTGACTTAACTGAGTGTGCTCGTTATCTTCTGCAAATGCGGAGCAGCTAATTTGCATAGCCAAAAATTAGTATATTCAGAAGACGTGTATTATAGCACATGAATTGGTTATCATTTTACATAAGGAGATGTTTTGTTTTACAAAACAGTTGGATTAATGCGTCTCAGCCGACTACCCTCGAGGAACAACAAGCCCTATCAAAATTTTATGTTGCTGTAACTGGGTGATATTCGATATATGCAAACTTTTATGCATGCTTGCTTCAAAGATGATCAATATCTATGGGAAGGCTGACCCAACAAAGGCTAATATCCATATTCGATGAAGTTCTGGTTAAAACTTCCAACACTCTCCTCGAAAAATGAGCAGTGATCCATTTTGGTTGCTGAAACGTTGCTGTGTAATGATTTGTTAGTGAAATGGCTACCAAAAGCGAACTGTTATAAAGGATTTCGATGTTCTTGTTGCTAATGGTTTGCATTTTTAAATTTTACTTTCACTGAAAACTTCCAACATTTCCACTGCTGATTCCCTTTCTTTATTGCTGCTATCGTATTTTTTAAACAGGCCAGCGTTCCTCAAATATGGCGCATTCTGCCTAACTGAGCTCTGGTCCATGCGCTGTTTCTCATATAAAAGTAATTGAAAACGTGGATCGCAGGCTACTTCACTGCAATCCATTCGGTCACTTTGCAAGGGTTGTTGTATTACTCAAGAATGATGCTTTGAACTCGTCATGTAAAACACAATCTTAGCCTTGGCGTGCAGAATTATTAGTGGTTCGAAATTGATGGCAGTAGCGATAGGTGACAAGGAGATCGGATTTTGCTCCTTCATGTTGGATATGCATCGTTTCAGAATACAGGAAGGGATAAAAGAAACTTTTTCGTTCGTATTCGCAGCGCTCCGAATAATTTTCCAAATTGATTACTTCTTTCTCATACTGCCTGTTTTTTTAAGGTTCAGTAGCCGTGCCACATAGACATAGGATTGTATCTGAAACGAGCCGTTCATCAGTTCAGCTCTCTTTAATGACTAGGGTGCCGCAAGGGAGCTTAAAATGTGTGCACTCATGCCTTTCATAGGTACTGCAAAGTGTGCGAATAAATAAAGATATAAAAAGCGGTCACGGCATTCCAAGATTGCTTTCCGAGGGAGCTCCAAAACATGAGGGCTTGGAGATTACGTTCCCTCTTCACTCATAGTTCATCTGTATATAAGCGTTTTAGGGTAAACTTATGCGTGTGGAAGATGCAAGTTATGCATTCGACGTGGATGACTGCCTGCATAGTAAACAGTACAACTCCAGGATGCATAAGTGGCATCTGTGCTATAAGTGATGCATAAGAGCCCGATTACTTTTCGTTTAGGTGTTCACTGATAAGTACTACAGTCCACTTTTTGTCTGATTACGACTTTTTTAAGATTTAATCACACCAACGACGGATCATGTACAAACTCAGCACTTTGTGGTAATGTCTTATGCATTTTTCGTACTGAATAAGTTTATGTTAAAAACAGTGTGATGAATTGAGGTGCGGCGTCACTGGGAGGTGATTAATGCAGGGAACGAAGAGTCATGGGAAGACAGTCGATCCACTCCCTTGTCCCACAAAACACTTAGAGCTTTGTCCTTCATCTCCCGTGATAGGCGAAATGGTTTATTGGATTTGTGTAAGTAAAAGGTATGCACAGTTGCATTGAATATCTGTTTGCACAACACTCGTATATTCTCATCTGCTTGGGAAACGTTTGGAAAATGTCAGTTATCGTTTAAGTTCTTAACGGCTGTATTATGAAACTCGTCGGGGCAAACATGCATGTGTTTTTGAAAAGGGCAGTTTTGTTTTGAAGGAAAAAAGTGGAACGCATTAGGAAGCAGTAGTGGAAAGGGCCGTTTCAGTGTAAGGAGATGTTATAGGAGAGGAGGACAGCGGTCATGCTATCACTGATGGAGCTAGCATGGGAGGGTTTGCCTACTCTAGTCGATCATGCTATCTTCGTCCACTGAAATAACACAACATTCGCACCAAGAACGGCGCATCGACAGTCGTTAATTTAAACAAAATTTTCATAAGATTTTCTTTACAGCCTCCGCTGCGTTGATATATACTCACTGCGGCATTATCTGCTGCAATATGTAGTTCAGTTTGACGTCATTGCAGCTATGGAAATGAAAGAGCAGCAATGCTTATGTATTTCTGAAAATCGCTCGGATGGGATGTAAAAAAGGAGAAATAGATAGCCTCGTAAATCATCTGGAATTTCAAGCAACATTTGGCCACCTGCCGGAGAAGAAGAAAGCTTAAAGATCCTTGAATTAATTCCGTTCTCAGAATTCCCCCTCTCCGCTTCAAAATAGTGATGTGGACACTGTCTTGCAGAATAAAAATATATTAAGGAGAGGGGAGAGAAGGAAAAGTTTGGGAGGTGGCGAGAAAATGGCACGACAGCGATTTTTGCGAAAAGATGACGAAACTGTCAGGAAATTCTTTTTGACAGGGATTCCATCGAAACGCGAGTCCCCTATCGGGCATTTCCGTAAAATTTGCGGAGAAACATTAGAAGTTTTACTTCGGCATTGATAGCTATCATTTCATATAATGGGGAGGGAACGAGCATTTTGCGCAGAAAAACATATAAAAACGTGCTCTTTCAATCAATTTCTCAGCCTCATGTCTAGCTTAACATATGAACAAACAGGCTGGTCGCAATTTTTCTAGTCATAAGGGCCATAAATATAGCTGAAATCAATTATTTTGAACGTGTAATGAATTTCACTATGACGCGACTTTAAAAACACACGGCATAATGAAGTGAAATTTGCGAAAGAAAGCTTAACGCGAAGCTGATTTGTAATTTTGCACCTTATTGCTTTATCAGATTACGGTCATTTTAAGAAATCAATGTTAAACAAGAATATCACCACCAGTTCAGATTTGTTACAGCAGCGTAATTGTTTTTAGTTTTCAGCCTTATTTTCACTCTATCGGGGACCCCAAATTAGATGTTTAGTCAGAACGTCACTGAGGTTCTTCCATCTATTGAGGTGGTTGTTCCGTCGAGAGGTAGAATAGAATCCTCTCGATCTTACACTGTCGGCCATCGATGATTCGAGAATTCCTGAACTGACGTCACCGCAAACTGTTTATTCTTAGTGATAAATGTGAACTTTGTTCAGCGTAGTTGAAATTTGGAAAATTGCATCAAATGATTCCTTTCCTGCATCATGCATCCATTTCTCCGCATTACTGTAATATCTCAGTACATAGAGGGAAAGGATTGTTCGTAAAAGTAATGAATATCAGGAAATTAGGCGTTCATGCAGGTCCATGCGCAACGCTTTAACCGCATGAGGAATCAGCACTTTGCATTGATCGCACTCAGAGCTTGGGCTGAACAGGACGACAAAGAATTTTGAGGATAGGGCTTTTTTTAACTCACCTCTGAGCTAGATTGAACTGATACTTGACACTCAATTTTTGCGGAGTTTATAAAACAAGGCTGGTCCAAAACAGTTTATTGGTCTTCGAATAGCATATGATATTCTGAGATTCTCCGGAACTACAGAATTGGGCGGATTTGAAGTCGCAGAACTAACAGGATCCCCGTCCCTTCATGATCCCGTCGATTGGTTGGACTGAGGGGGGAAACATGATCATTTGCGCTCGTAAGGATTTATGACACAAACCTGATATTTGCGCATTACAGTGGGTATATCACGCGAATGAAATATATATGTATAAACGTAGTGTTATGTTAACTATGATAACAACTTCAAATGCATTACAGCTCACTGACGATGGTCGAGTTCAGATTCGACGTATGTCTCTCAAGGAATTTACTGGTCTCGAAGGCAGCAGCGTGCCGCGTTCTCGAGTGTACGTTCTCTTACTCGCAAGGAGCTCGTTGTTGACATCTGAGCCAAATGACCTCCCACGCACGACCTCACCAGAAAGATTTTTCTTCTCACTTTCCCACCTTTGAAATACTTTTCTCGAATTGGAAACGTTGACGTTATCCTAGCTAGACGATAGTTGACACAACGAAAGAACGACTGTTTTGGGGGACAGTGAAGCGTGACATCCACATTTCATCCTTATCGAAGGTTAATATAACCTTCCCACCAAGGATTCAGCGATTAAGGGGTTTTAATGAGAAATGGTGTCACAAAAAATTACATGCTATTATTTCTGATACTAGTAATACTATTTAATACACTGAGTCATGGCGAACTCCTGTTTTAGCGATTATGATTGCCGTCGGCAGGTATGGTGTGCTCTCAAAACTTTTCCTGACTCCCTTCTAACGAAAACAAGAGTGGGAATGCAGTTGAACGTGGTCAATGTTTGCCTAGCACAGAACGGTTCACTCACTAGTTGTGGTTTAAAGTTAACAGCAAAGATGGAAGGAAGGAATGGAAGAAGAAATATACGATACAGGAAAGGCGCATTATTTCTTAAATGGAGAGTGCAGTTATGTGTTTAGTAATTTGTTTCATGGATCAGTATTCGATTATGGTCGGTAATGTTGCTATTCGTTACTGTTTGCAGCGTTTCGCTGAGGGACTTTACTGGATTGGAGCAGCTCCAGCCGCAGTCACTGTGAGTCATGCTTCCATCTTTTCTTATGTTTTTTTTTGCTCTGCGCATCTTTACAGATTCCCATAATGTTATCGTCATATTCACATATGGTTATATGTGTCCAGCACGCCGATATTTTGAATCTGCTCTTTGCTGTTTTAATGATACATCGCTTATGATTCCTTAAATCAGGTTTTTTGCAAGCATTTCACCGGTTTCACAAGCAGCTGAAAATACTCTGAACTTGCAAAAAAATAACGGGAGGAGGAAGTCCGACCACCTGCGTATCAAATCCACTAATAATTCTTTAATTGTTTTTTGTTTCTTCCTCTCTCGTAGGCCGACACGATAAGCGAAATTAAAAGGAGCTGATATCATGTCAAAATCGTCGGCTTATTTCTTATTTTGTCTCTGCGTCATTTTTCATCACGTTTATGTCATCATGTCATTCTCTAGCTGCACTAAGAAGAGTTGCTGGGGACCTGAAGTTCATTTTTCTTGGAACTCGATGCAGCGCTGTAAACTTTTCTTAAAGTTCCTTTCACTTTTCCTGCAAAATACTTGTTTTTCTCTTTATTTGGACTTTCGATTGCTTCAGTCCTCTTGATTGCTTCATTGTGGTCATCCTCGATTGCTTCATTCAAATGTTGATCGCTTCTAAAAGCACAGACCCCGCAAAAAGTTTTTGTAGTCAGATACAACACTCTTTGCGCTTCTGGACTTTGCAGTTGTTTAAATTATTGGAAAAGAAATTTCTTCCATTCTATTTAAAGATCGTTTCAATGGTCAAGAGAGTGAAGTTCGCGTTCGATCTCGAATTTGATTCATTGGAGATGATGACTGAAATTTGTAAGTAGACAATAATCACCCTGATTTCCTCGTTCAATTCTGAACATTCTGGACGTTCTAAACACTTAGAAGGCTAAAAATTTCCCTTATAGGCAGGTATAGTCGAATATTTTGGCTTGTCTTGTGAACCGAGCTGAATTACGAGAGTTTTGATGTTTTTAACATGATAAGCGTTTTGTCCTCACCAAGAATGCTTTATGAGTTTGTGACAGCTCATTAGGCGGCGGACGGGCAATGGGATCGCAGCATGCGACAGATCGGATGCTTATACAGCTGGATGCTCATTAACGAAGCAGTTGGTGCCTCCCAACGAAACGCGCCATCAGATCAGCTGATTCTCCCGAACTCTGCCCTGAGGTTGCGTGATCTCTAAAAGAGGCTATTTAAAATGCTCACTTTATTTTGTCAACAACTGCTTGAGGAATAAAATGGGACGAGATTGGAATGAAAAGAAAAGGAACGCTGGAAATAAAACCTTGCAGCCCAGCAGTTGTGGAGCGAGCAATCCAGCAAAAAGCAGACTTACCTGTTTTACATATATTCAGTTAACATATTCGAATCTCCTGTCCAATTGCTGTAGGCTTTCTTCGCCTCTTCACTACATATCATATTACCAGCTAACACCCGTCGTCACGACAGTGTTAGGTTTTTGAACGATGCAGGATACCGATGCAGGGCTTCATATATAGTAACTTTATCCCAGATTATGAAGGAAGCATAAGAACCTTCGAAAAACGCAAAAAATAATGAATCGGGAGGGAAATGTCGAATAATTTTTCTTTATCAGTTTTGACTAAATGGCGTTTTATATACTGGTAGATTGCTTCTCTTATCGTAGTTCAGTTACTCAGTCAGCAAACTGTATAAATTGCAGGAGTCATTAAATGGATAACATATATGTTAAAGTAATCCGGTCGACATCAATGTGTTAATAAGAGAGATTCATTAGAGCGTGGTGATTAAATAATCATCGAAATCGCTTACCAAAAAGTACGGAAAATTATTTTGACTTCGACACTTTTCTCGGCTGAAGTGAGCTTCTTTTTTGGAAACAAAGTTGGTTCAATTTTTGCTGTAGGAGGCGTTCTTCTGGATGTTCATCACCTGAAGTATTTTTTAATTGAACATGTCATCTTGAGTCTAACAAATTCTGGCTTTACATATGAAAGTTTTTTCATTTGAAGGACGGTTTTCTATATTTCCGAACCTTCAAGAATCTAACTTTCCATAAGGCAAATTTGTTTAGAATGCATCTCCACCTTCTTGCATTCCAATGTTTTTCACAGCAGTTTTGTAGCAGTATTTCAATAATTTTTCTAAAATACTCTGTTTCGCCAAGCAACCTGACTGTTTAGCAGCAGTAGAGAGGGAAAAATAGTTATTTATTAACTTTCGTGTGATATTAGGCCCATGCAATGAGTTGATATCATAAAAAAGAGCGTTGTGGATGAAGAGTGACATATTTGAAATGGGCGGTGTTTTCTTGTCTTGTCGACGGGAGGAAGTGCTGCCATCGCTCAGCTTTATCGACCTCAAAATTCGGCGCAGAATCGATCGTTGTTTTGTTTCCTTCAAGTAGACTATTTATCCCTCGTCGACTCGGTTGTTGCTTCAGTGCTGCTAATCTCTTTCACCTTTATTAATTTCTGTCGTTAAAAAAGCATTTCACCATTGTGGGACCATTTTTGCGTTATGTAATTTAATCTGTAGTTTTTCTCCTCCTTTCCGCTCCAGTCTTAAATAGATTTTATATAATTGTCCTTAAATTGCCTGCTATTATTTATTGGATGATAATAATTGCACTGAACTTTTCGCCTTATTTTTATTATTTAACTAAGTTTTTTTTGCATTGCTTTAAAATTCTTCGATTTTCTCATAATTCACTTCAGTAAGATTTCCTCGTACTACTGCCAACATTCATCTGATACCAGTCATCTAACGATAGATTATTTGTTGTCTTAATTTCGGCAACAGTAATAGCAAACTGGATAAGGTGCTCGAAGGTAGTTTGTTGCCGCCTTGCACAGTGCGAAAAGTGCATACCTTTGCATTTATGCTTGAGTGAGCATTGCAGATTATATCGATGATGCTTCTCTACTGAACACACATTCTAATCTCCGCTTTTATACACTCTGCAACGATTTTTATCTCTTAGATTGCCTAAGCTGATGTCATTTGAGTGACTTTTCAACTCACTTCTTACTAAGGCATTCCAGTTTACTAATATTTTTCTCCTTTAGGTGGATCCATCCGTTTATTTTTCAAAATTTGTGATTATAAGTATCATTCGTTTAGATTTGAGATTGCTTGAGTGAGCTGCTAAATGATAAATCTGAAAGGAATGCACTGCAAATTTTTCAGCTTTTATTTAACGAGACGATACTATTGAGGGATGTGTTTATCATGTAATTAACAATGTCGTTTAAATAGAGCGCCTTATAGAAGCGCAATCGTCGAGAACAAACCATCAACAAAGGAATCGAAAACCGCAAACACAAGCCTCATTGACACCTATAGCACTCGAAGACGTTCTGCGATTACGAGCGATAAAGTCACTGAGAGTGCAAACGCTGAGCCATTTGAAGAGACCGATTTCGAAGACATCAAAGAAATGGATTTTGAGCAAGTTAAACAAAGGTTGCTGCTTATCTTCAATTTACCATTTATTGCTGCATAGGAATATAAGCTTATTTCAAAAAATGTCGCAATTAAATTTCATGTTAAATGAAGGGTTTTTGTGCATTATGATATTTGCATTTTTTGTTCAACGAGGAATTTCTGTTGTCTTTCAGTAAATATTGCACAAGTCTTAAATTTTAGCTACTTTTAGTTTCCCTCAAGTTTATTGGCTTGAACAAATAAGCAGTGATCTGTGCAGAATTTCGTTGATCATTTTTCTAATAGCTACCAGTATAGCCTTAGAATCTCCTCAGAAAATGTTATTTAAGTGTTCTTCGAAGGAGTGTCAATGAGTGTTAATTTCTTCGGCGCTTATCAGCATACTGCGGAAACTTCCTAGCAGCGATATGTTTGTAAACATTCATGTCCGGCGAATCTCCAGGCAATAAAAACAAGCGTGCAAATATACGTTTGTGTCTGTGCAAATGAACGCCTGCGTGGCCGCGTTTATGTGTGTACTGTATGTGTACGTGTCTAGATGACTATGACGCGTGCTTTTGCAGGGAAACCACACCGAAAAAGCCAATTTCAAATGAATATGAACGGGCGTAGTTTTGTGCACCCTGCTGCACTCTCGACGCTCTTCGTCAGCAATTTGGCTGTAAATGCAGTAATCAGTTTTGCTGCGCTCTAAAATCCGTTTTGTACATATCATAGAAGCCTTTAATTTTAAATCGAGAATTCTTGCTGCTGAATAAATGTCTTTCTACTATTTTAATCACTAAATTTGCGTTGAAAACTCGAATTTAATGATGAACACTTTGATGCAATCGAAGGGACCGGACTTCCAGAACCGAGCATCGAATCGTGTGCATGCTGAATTGTTTCTTTGTACGGTGAATGGTGTCATTTGTTTAAATTCCACTGATTGGTTCAATGGTTGATTGATCGACTGTCCGTTTGCTATTTGATCAGCTAATTGGGTGATTGATTTATCGTATAAATGCAGCATTTTACAACGGTATCAGGCATATTTTTAGTATCTGAATCTTGCTCTACACAGGTTCATATTTAGTGTCATCGGTCGCAGTTCAGCTGCCTGAGTGCAGATTGCCAGACGCCACGTGCTTCTGATCGATACCTCACTTGAGCTGCTGTTTAAGAACTCTAAACAGCCAGTGGCATTACCTGCCGAGAAAGTGAGAACAAAAAACTAAGGAGTTGTATTGAGGAGAATGAAAAAGTTTTATTTTTTTTAAATGTAAGTGCGTAGCGGTGCCATTTAGTGATGAACGATTTCTGTAAGGTGTACTATTCCAATTTTCGTCAACTCCTTCCCAGCTTCTTACCTCCTCTGCACAAGCTGCCTTCGCGATATATATGCCCACCAGTACCGTCTCCTTGGACGGAGCTCATTTTCCGGATTACAACCAGCTCTCTCTAAGCTCCTCAGATGTACACATCATTATGGGAAAGCAGATAAAATTACTGGATCCATGATATCGTTATTGTCCTAATGAATCGACTTTTCTCACAACATTTATCGCATTTCCCGATTTCCATTCATAGGCATTTGAAAACCACAGTTGAACGAGGTGCAGTTAAGTGTGGAACTTGATGACCAGATCAAAGATCAACGAGCCAATCTTGACATATGCCGCATGCTGATTTGTTTATCACTTCAGCGATTTCCCCGACGTGTCAACAAATTGTTACTTATAAACCCATAAAATGTAATAATATCTGTGAGTTCGGTATTTGTTATTACATTTCAATGTGAATTAATTAGGAAAAAAGCGATTCGCTTAACTGGAAATACGAAAGGAGTTGATTAAATGAATGCTATTGGAAATGGAGATTCGTTGCTGGCAAGTCATGCAAATAACGAACAGCGTTTGCTCATTTCCGCGCAACGCGTCAAACTGAGATGTTTATAGCTTATAACGCTTGAATTTTATTGCCGATGTTTACACAGGTAAAAGGGAGAAGGCAGCATGACATATTTGGCGCCGGGGAGATTCCTGCAGATGACAATAAATTTGAAGTTTCGAATGCAATCTATGAGAAGAAAAAGTTTTGATTTTCGAAGGGCCCCTTAGTTATTCGCCATTTGAAATTGTGATTTCTACAAAAATGTGAACAAAAGTCTACTAGTAGAAGTTGATTAAGTTTGTGGATATAAACTCTTTTAAAAATATGCCGTAGGGGAGGGCTATTGCAGCGCCACTAAACTCTTATATGGGAAGATTTTGTTTGATCGAAAAGAATCAGTGGAATATATTTAACTGTTTACCTGTTTATAGTTCAATCGTTCTATTGTTTATGATTGTCGTAAATGTTTGCTGTTCAGTCAGTCAAAATATAATGGTGCTCAACATTTCAGTCCAGTGTAGCGGGCACGGCAATTTGAATTTGACCAGACTAAATCCATTTTTTTCGACGCTGGAGGTACCAAAGGCTGTTTTCATAGGCTGAGGTGGAAATAGAGAAAGGTCACGACCTCTTGTCAAGGGTGCCGTAATGAAACGACATTTGTTGCTTGTCACATTTGCCGCATTCAAGCGTGAAAGAAATATTTTAAATCTTGATGACTTTACCGTTCACTACAGCTTTTAAAGTTTCGCTCGAGATTTCAAAAGTTCTTTTCTTTTCTCTTTACATCGGATTTTTCACTCCTTAAATACACTCGAGCACTGAATTTACACACATTTATTTGCTAAGTTCACTAAATATTTGCATTTTTCACAAAGTTTCAGTAATATTAGCTGAATAAATTTTCCCTCCCCTTTGCGTTTATTTTACTAAATATTGGTTTATTCTACAATTCATATAGGGAATAGTATACACAAGTTATAAAGGTATTTACATATTTCCGCATCAAACTTTTTATCTTCTTTGCAAAGCCAAAGAAAATTAAACGTTTATTCTAAACGCGAATGTCATACCGTTCGACAACCACCAACACATTCCCGTCTCGTTTGGAAAAAGCCAGTTGACTGTGACTTCTGGAGAAGGGAACATTTATGTTGCCAAAAGTTTATTGTAATCGTCTCTCGGGAAAATTACAATCCCCACTTCCCTTCCAACTCCAAGAAACTGCAGATATTCATCGTTGCCTCAGATGCCTTGACCGTTTTTCTACAATAACAATGTCTGTAAAGTCCGTAAGAGTTGGTTAGAAGTTTTACGTCCTTAAGTATGCTGGAGGTTTAGATTGGAAGGAATGCGCTCTCGTCTCGAAAAAACGATGAATGGTCTCCCGAATCAATCACCAAAGAAAAAGATCAATATGGAACACGAAAAAGTGGAATTGCTGAACGAAAGTAGACGACTAGCTGGTGCTTGTAAGGTACCTCATTTCAAGAAATCTTTACTGTTGTTAAATCTTGCGAGCGCTTCTTATTGTCCTCATCTTTATCAGATCTATTCGAGAATATCTGCTTGCATAGGTTTATGGACAATTTTATGTGCATTGTGTGCGGGCAAGATTTTATGATAAACGGATGCATTTATATATGAGAAAACGAAAGATGACTAAGAGATCGTCTCGGCACTGCAAATATGAAGAGTTGAATTAAGTTGTATGTGGTGTATTTTTGCAACTGCCAGTGCTTCTCGTTCCACACTCTCCTTTCCCCTCTCCCCTCTATTCTCGATCTACTTACATAATCGGTTTACGATACGCTATATTCATATGTTTTAGTTTGATACAGGAATAACTGGATAAGTGCTTAAAATGTCCTCAACTGTATGAACTTATTTAATAATAGTCGAAGAGAAGCATGACAAGCATTCGTGCCGTTCAAAGGACTATTGAGGAAGGGCACCGTTTTGCTTTTCAGTCTTCTATAAATGCGAATGCACTTTCTGCAAAGCAATAACCGGACATATCTTTTTCGTAAGAATGTTGTTACCTATCAACGGCTTTTGCAAAGTGGTGAATTAATAAAGAGGTGTTTTTTTGTGTCACTGCGGTGTGTCTGGGAAGGGAGGGGAGAGATAACAGAGGAAAAGTGCCATGTCCGACTTCACATGTGTCATCTGTGTTCACAGTTAAGGTTACAAACTGCTGATGAGCAAGTTTAGAAATAACTGAAGGTGAGCACTGACATCAGTTTCAAAGATCATAGAGGTTGACTGATGTGTCATGCGAATGCTGCTAAAAAGGGAGACTTCAACGACGACGAAGTGGGACATTATGCAGTTAATCGGATATTTCAATAAATATCAGCAGTTACTTGCATAAGTAGGCGATGGTACGAGCGGTAAGCGGTGAGGAGGAGAGGCACTGGGCAACGATCGTGCATGAAGTGGTCGAATGCGTTGATCGAGTGACATCAATCACTGAGCGAATTGTTCAGCGTTCCAATTCGGTCTTCCAGGCACAGCTTATGACCGCTAAAACTGACCAGGTAGATAGAACCTTTTGCGTATATAATATCGACATATAATTGAACAAGTTTGGTCGAAAGTGCCGCAAAATCAGTTTCGCACACATCGTGAAACCAGTGCGCTCACGATTTCAACCTGGATCCGAAAAGAATCATTCTTGTAATTTTTTCATGTTTTTATATCGGCAGCCCTTTGTTTTCTTTTTAAGCAAGGAAGGTTTTTTTACGCTCTGTCAGATTCCAACATTCCGGTTTCGGCGCTTACCCTTAACTCTTTCTATCCTGTTGTTCGATGATCCAATTTTAACATTTCCTTAATACCATCCCCTCAACCTCGTTTTTTTTTTCTTGCACCTATCATACCTCCTATTGATAGGGGCCCTTATTTTGTACTGCTTTAATGTATTATCAAAAGGCAGTATTGCAGATGTTGAGGTCACTATTGGAAACGCTTTCGTCTATGGAATCGGCTAAAGATGCACAACCTTCAAGTGATTATGCGAAAGCATTAATCAGTCGGAGCACAACATTGGCTGCCACGATTACACAGCTCATTCAGGCTGTCAGAAACATGTGAACTGCTGCATAAAACATCATCCATTTGGTTTGCTTGCTTATTATTTTTAGCGGTGACCACATGCGACTTCTTAAACGCAGGAGTTTAGGATGGGAAGAGGAAAGGGGGAGAAGGAGAGCCGGAGAGAGGGAACGAGGAGGATCGAGGAAGATACGGTTCTGAGAGCATGAGATCTGTTAGGTGAAATGCTCATCATTTCTGCCTTCCGACTACTTTGAACTTCTGATAAGGTTCGTGTTTGTTGGATGAAAAAATAAATCTTACGTGGTCATTGCTTTTTTTTTAAATGAATGTACAAAATATAAGGAAAAATCTTTTCTGATAAATCTATGCGCGGGTGTCAACTTTATGAAAATGCTGTTTACTTTGCGATGTGCTTTCCCGCACCGCGAAGTGTTTTCGATCTCGAAAAGCACAACGAACACACATCGTCCGTTCGATGAGGACAAATGTCGACGCGCGTTTATATATTTCTCATCTTTACTGTTTTTTGAATGCGTTTCGCAGAAAAGTAACCAATTTTCCCAATTTCTTTGCTGTGCTAATTGATCATCGGCACGAATAAATAGACGAATGCGTTTGATGTGGAAATAAACAATGGGCGTGTTGCATCCACATAATAGATGAGAGAGTGCAATGAGAATCATGCAATTTTGATTCGGTTCAGTCGAGAGCTGCCTGGTTGATAAACTTTACAAAGATATAAAAAAGCAAGGTTTCATGGGGAGGAATGATTTGCAAATATTGGTTGTCGTTTTCGCTTTTGCACTTATCAACATCTGCGACATATATTTGCGCGAATGTTGCAGCTGCCTCATTTGAAAATGCTATTATTTGCTCAGCTTTTTTACTTGATTCGAATTTCTCGCTTGCAACTAAAAGCTACAAATTTTACTTAATCCACCCATTTCGATGACTTTCTACGGAGGGATTTTACTTTAAACAACAATCTCCTCACGTATAAAGCGATATTTATCAAAGCCACGTGTCAGATTCAACGTGGATCAGGAATGTCTCTTGCAAAGGATAGCTTCTGCGACGCATTTATATAATTTAATCAAGCCAATCAACCTTAATTAGATTACATAGGCTAAAAAGCTTGAGTTGATCAAGCTCGTTTCCGATGAATAAATATGTATAAGCATACGATCATCGGACGGAGAGATGAATTCAGAAAAAAATCTTGATGAGTCTGCTGTGAAGCAAATAACTGAGATATGAAGAATGCCGTGCTGAATTTTGCACATTCTTGGAAGTGCCGAAGTGCTGAGAGTGAATGGAAAATGAACGAACAAAAATGAAACATCTCGTGGATTTTTGAACGAAAATGAGCGAAGCAATGAAACACTTTGAGAAATTCATAAAGAATTATTCTGCCGCAAAGAATCAGCCACCACTACATAGCGCAGCGTGCAAGTGTGCGTATATACATGGAACTACAGAATTGACGATGCGGCAAAAGGCGGAAGCAAGAATTGTAGTAAGTGAAATTGGTAAGGTCAAAGCTACCAATAAGGAAAGGCGAGGAAACCGTTGCTGCAGTGGTTGCAGTATTCATAAATGAGAACCACTAAGAGAACAAAGGCATCTAGAGATGCTTGGAGCTGTCACATGAAAGAACTAAACTTCTTCGTGAAATATCTAAACACCAAAACATGTCATCACATCTCCTCAGCGTAAAAGGTTTCCCAACTCTTGCCCAAAAGGAAAATGATGAAGGACACCGATGTGAACAAAGAAACATTATGTAACACAGCTCGATTATTCCGTGATTGCTGTGTAGCCGATACATGAGGAAAGAGTGGTAAAAATTGGACCAGCCTTTCTATTGACGTTGTTTCTATTCGCGTTCAACGAATCTAGTGAATGATGCTTCTCAAAGTGGGACAAAGTGAGTGTTCATCTATCGACTTAAATTCAAATCCATAGCAGTAAACCGCAGTTCGATCAACTAGCAAGCAGGAACCTCAAAAGTTATCAGCTTGGCAATATGCTCTAGATTACCTATGTAATCTGTTCTTCATCGGCAACGGCGCTGAAGATCACTGCCATCGCAGTAACAAGTCAGTAACTTTGCAGATTCTTTTTTGTGCCGATCATTCACCCATCGAAAAATTATTTTATAGTATACAACAACAAAAGGCAAAGCAAACATGTAAACATGTAGCAAAAGCTGGTGGGACTTTGATATGATGACTTACAGCGGTCGATTTACGACTATAGACTGGACGCATTTGATGGGGAAGTGTCAAGAAAGCATTTTCTGGAATTTACAAAGTTTGCGGCAGAAATATGCACGTTGTTCTGAACGCATGACCCTATCAAAATGAGGCCTAGGAGATACGACCTCTCGGAAATCAGAACATGGATACCCGAATGTAATCTGCTTCCTTTCGATAGTCAAATAATGAGATCTTAAACAGTGTGAATTTAATAAGAACCGTTCTTTCATAAAGTAAGCAAATGAGATGTAGCCAATCCCTTATACGTTCTGAACGAGCCTCTCTCTGATAAAGGATCAAAAGCAAAGACTGCGATTAGAGATAAAATGCATAACGATTTTAATAACGATTTATTGTCGACAGCTAAACCCCATTCACTTACTGATACCGGTAAAATTAATTTATGGTCTCTGTGACATCACGCTTGGCGTTAACGAATGTCCGATGAGTTCTTTTGATTTCTATAAATGTAGTGATTTTCATTTCTATTCTTTTAAATAATATCCGATCAATATCTGTTACTCCGCCATATAAATAAAAGCGCTTTTTCTAGAAATGCCGTAATTTTCTGATGCCCCTTATTCGTTCCCGCTGAATGCTCCCACTGTATCCTCCGATCAGCTCTTGTATTCTCGTATAGCCAACTTATTATGCTAGTAACTGGTAATTCAGTCAAGCAAGTGATCTTTTGTTGTCGTCCAAGTGACAGGAAGGAAGTTTGATTTTGGAGGTGACCTACGGATCGATTGGCGTAGTGATGCACTCTACATTGACACGCCATTGGTTTGACTTTATAATTTGCAGACTCCTAAATTTACTGATAACAGTCGCTCGTTTATTCGCATCTCCAATGCTGATTTTTTAAATTGCATTCTTTCACGAATCTCGCAATGTCCGGCTCGTTGTTTTCTTTATAAGCGTATAGCCATTATAAAGCATTGTAATTATTATTATTTATTATTATTATTATTCATCATTATTAATAATAAAGAATATTTTGTATTATATTATTAATAACTGGAGCCTTAGTGCTTGATGGACCGGCTTGCATGTGCACTATTAGAGGGTGTTTAATGAGAACTCAAAGTATCCGAGGTGACGAGTTATTAGCTCTCAAAAATGGCAATTTGTGCTCGAATAATGTTTCAGATGGCAACTTTGGCATCTGCCAAACCGCAACTTCTGCACCAGAAGTTTTCATTGTTTCATTCAGTAGTCGAATAATCTCGGTACCATTAGACTGTGTTTGGCTTCAGCTTTGAGATCTTGTCTCCACCTAATGTTCGTATCTCTCTGTTTTGCAAGAACTTCCCATCCATGAATCTTATCGGTTTCCTTTTTTGGATATACGGTTCCTAGTAGCGGATGCATTTTAAGTATCCAGTGGTTCGCAATGCGAGTCAATTTCCTATCTACTGTGGTAGATTATTACGTAAGAAAAGTGCGTTGAGACTGGGTAACTACAGCCTTAGTGCTTGACGGACCGGCTTGCATGTACACCTCACAGTTCGGAGAGACAGCTATTCCCTCAACTCCTCAATAAACTCCCGCTGAGAACTACATTACTGAATAATAATGAGATCTTGATTTCAGCACTCCACTTGATTCCGTCAAATCTAGTGGGTTGTCGCTCTTCAGTGGTCTGAGGCAAGGGGTAAGATTGTCTGTCCCCTGCTGGATTCCTGTCTTTTCCGATACTATGTCGATTCGTATCGAACTGGTCAAACAGTTTCGCTTTACCGGCGGTCTCAACCTTTCTTTTCTATTCCCCTCCGAGAAATGTTTTCAATGCAAACGACAGCTCAGTTAAGTTCCCCTCGCATGTGCTTGCAAGATATTCCCTTGTTCAAAATCACGTCCACCAATAAGCACGTGTCTTTGAAATCACCACTTTATTTCGAAGTATTCAGCTCCTCGTTTCAGCAACTAAAATTCAATATCTTTCGCGTTCTTATTTGGGCTCAATTTTGCGCAGTTCACTAGCAATCTCGCAGTTGCAATACGAAAGATTACCATCGCCCATCTGGTACATGGTCACTCTCACCAACCAAATGTGAGCATTCTCTATTCTAGATGCACAATGCATGGAAACGGTTCTTGATCAAGCTTTTATGCTCACCAAGACTTTCAGTGAGCCTGCGAGTAAGTAGTTTTGGGATTAGTGGACTCAGTTATGGCAGAAGTGGACGTACCACGACCATGGCACAGTGAGCGAATTGCTTCAAAGCCATTTTTTGAACCACAATCCCACTATTTTACTGTCACAACAACTATTACCACAAACAGAATATTTCCCCATTGATAATATCCCATCTTTTCAGAAAAGAACAACCGTACCTCAAAGATAAAGGCTAATCGAAGCATTTGATATGAGCTAAGCACCCAAACTTAGGTCTCCGATACAACCGTCGATCTCGGTGAATAGTGTAGAACACGTATTTCGACTGTACACAAGCATGGACTTAAAAAATTTATAAACGATATTAGGCAAAATTAGAATCTGGCTACTAAACCTCTGAGGTATTCGAAACGATGACAAAAACCCACAAAACTTATCAAATTAAACATCAACAAATCCAATGAGCGATAAATATTCCAAAGAAAACTCGGCAGACCCGTTAACAATAGACATGAAGCAGTAAAATGATAACAACACGTATCTACATACATTCTACGAATTCTTAATAATATAATTATAACGGTAGTAATTATAATAATAATAAAAATCGGAAAAAAAAGAAACAACGCATTATCCAACTATTCAAACCTTTTGACTTACAAACCCCATACGACAGCAATAAGAATTAACCTATCTTCCTGGACTTATGGTGCGGTAAGACGGCATTTTTTGAAAACCAGTTAAAAGCATCCACTCTGGCGACATCACAAGCCTTAAAGTTCCCACCAACTCTTTGCAATCACTGTTTCTATTTCACTGACATAATGAAATAATAGAATATTCCACTACGACATCTTGGATCAATAGATAAAATACTCATTAATAATCACATCACTTACATGCTTACTATCATCTAAGTTACATCGGTCATAATCCACTGAATCAAAAAGCCGTGTAAATTTTGTTGATCAGCCAACTCAAAGTACTGCATATCCGAATAAAAGGAACCTCAACAACGATGACGAAAAATATGAACTGAAACTCATACAACAACAGCAACAGTAATGCAAATAAAACCTCCGCAAAACTACTTTCAAAACGTCTCCTCGACACTATTGCAATATACCTTTAAAAAATATCATGACGGAATCAAATCGACCATACGCTTCAGCATATAAACGCACATTAAGGCTTTAAAAAAGTCCGATCACATCATATGTACGGTTGGTCAGTTGGATAGCGATTTGTCCATGAAGAACAAGATATTAACTTATTGGCGCTACATTAATATGTGCCATGAACAAACCTTTTTTACATACTGAACACAGTTTGCAACACTGTTAATACTTCCTAGGCGAATCCTCTAAGACACTTAAACTGACTTCCAACATGCCTCCCACAAACTCAAATCGGAATTCCCAGTTTGTTCAAAACTCTTTACGGATCAATAAGCTAGTGCGCACCTACTGCACATATACTATGTTCAGATTAGTACTATAGACTGTTCGCTGATACAACGAACACCTCAGTATTTCACCTAATACTGGCAGAACTGTTGCATCATATGCGCAGAAGGTGGCGTTTATTCCTATCGAAAATGAGTAGCTTTTTCTCTTTGCTTTTTTAAGGGTGTACAATGAGAGTAATGAACTCCTCTTCCTCTCTTCCTCATATCCCCCGCCTGTTTACAGTGGATAAGGCTAGGAAGGTTCCATCATTAACATCAAGGAAAAAACTTTTCGAGGAGGCGAAAACAGATATGAAATTTCGTCAAAAACTTTTTCACTTTCAGAAAAGTAAATAAATTTGTTTGTGGGGTGGAACTCACGTGGCGAGTGAGAGGGAAAATGTCAACGATGATGAACACTTCAAAGAAGATCACGGATATGACGCCACAATTATTGATATAACTCTAATGCAAACTTGCTTTTAACGCACATCCCAACACTCGTTTATGGATCGTGAATCTTATTATAGGTAGTCTTAAACGTTTCATATACACCTCTACAAAATATACTAAAAAACCCCGGCTAGCATTCTACATCAAACTTTCTTGGTACTATTCTAAACTCATGAGAAAGAATGGAGCACCATGCCTGCATTCAAATATATTGGTACTTTACTATTTTGAACATATTTTGTTGATATTTACTACTTTCAGCGACGGTCTTTGTATATATATGTAACAAAACACAGCCTACCTAAAATCAATCGCTGGTAAACACTGAACGGAAACAACGATATGGTCAACAAATTAAACAAAAACAGACACTTGTTTATCCACTGCTTAACTGAAGTTCATCCCTCAACAGAATGGGTGAATGGCACATCCGCGGTAGTGGTTCACCTAATCATCACATCCTCGTTTTTAAAACCGTTTTTTTGTCGACCAACCGTTCTTAAAGGATTCTTGCGAGCAGAACGCAAATGGGAAGCCAACCTCTGCCAAAAGAAGAGCAAACAAATAAAGTGTAAGCGGTTCGACATAACCATTAACCACCTCAATCTCGTTCACACATATATTTCACAAACGCACTTGCACCAGTGACAATATACAGTTCCAGTAGCGCCATTACCGTCTTACCTTTATGAAATCATGGAGCTTAATGTTTGCTAATTTCCTTTTGAACGTGCTCTTGCAATGCTGATGGATTAGTTAGCATCGAGGTATTGGTTGCCAAATAGATGAGCATTGACGAAGCCAATGGCCTCATCGCTGATGGTTGCCAATTGGCATTCAACCAGTCGTTAGCCGAAGCAATCACCCTTTCACGACATGTCACATCTTCGCACAGGCACTCACCTAACGACTCGATCAACGGTCGCATCATCTTTGCCATCTGGAAACATCAAACTTCAAATTATATCACATCTTAGGAATCACAAAACGATACTATCCCACTAAAAATAAATTCAAAAGCGGATGCCGTTAAAATGAACGAAAATTGTTCACTTAGAAAAGCTCATATGAAGCTCACAGACAGCTTCAACATGTCCATTTCGCGACATTCTGATCGAGATCACATTTAATCCTCCCACGAGTCCTTCTCTTCGTCCCCACAAAAGTGAATTTTCTTTGTGCTTGGGAGAAATTAAAAAGCTCTTGACCTTTACTCAGTGACCTTCGGGTTCTCGAACTTTATAAAAAACAAATCTTATTTTTACAGACAACGATTAGCGTTGCAGCCATGCGATGCACGTATTGCATAGTACGGCTTCACGTTTGCCTCGCCATATTTTTTGTTGTAAATCGGTTTCAATCGAAGAACGAACATTAACACCTCACAAATTGCAAATAAACACCTAACCATTCACGATGGTCTAATTCTATCACGATATAATAACATTCATTTTCTAGGTAATCTTTGTGAAAGAAACCATCCAAAACCGGAAGTCCTGTCGAGAGCGATCTTTCGTATAGCGCTCAAAGAACTGCTCCACCAACGCCCTTTGACTAACAGTTGTCGTACCGCTACGCGATGGCGATGGCAGAGAGGCTTGAAGCGAACTGTAATCAGCGAGTATGAAATAAACTTATTAAGACATTAACTTGAAAAACGCCACTTGAACACATTATGCACCTAAACATTAATAGGGAGTCAAACATCGAGGCGACTGCAGAATAGGATAGAACAAGACGAATAAACCAACCTACAATGAGGTAAATAATCACTTCAAATCACTGCTTCTTTAATCTTTTAAAAGATTTGTAAGCTTCTTCAAACAGCTCTTATCCACACAGTTTATATGTAACACTCGCCTCCCTACCTGCGCCCAATTCGAGACTTCAGCCAAGAAGAGAAGAAGGGAAGAGGGACGCTCGAATTTAAGGATTTCATGGAGTCGCAATTAAAGGCAGCGACGAAACACCTGAGAATTCGGGAGAAAATCTACTCGACCCAAGCGTATTTATGTCACCTTTTTACTCATGTCGAAGCACATCATTACAACTGATCTAAAGCAGATATTTGGCCGTTTAACATTTCAAGTTTCAACTTTATCGCGAAAAGAAGCGTTTGCCTCATGCAAGTCGCTGATTGCCATGCTGTCGAAATACGTCGGATTTTGGGAACGAATTTTGGTCTAGGGCAAAAATTTTGGGAAAAAACTTTTCGGACTCGGGGGAAAATATCCCTCCTCGGAATTTACGAATGAAAATGTTTTGGAAAACGAAATTTTAGATTTTGGAAAAAAAGAAAAAGGAGCCATTATTCCGAACGCTGGAAAAACAAAAATGAGAGATAGGAGTGGAAAAATCTGGAAAAGGGAAAAAAGTAAATGGTCATAAACTTTACCCACAAACAGTAAGCCGTTAGTTTTTTCAAAAACTTTGTGCTACCTGATGCAACCTCCTCATTTCTTTTCCTATCAGTCCCAGAAAAGCGGCATACGCGTAATTTTTTTATTGTCTATGAAATTCCCATGACGATAACTGAAAAGATCTTGTTTTTACCACAAAGACCGCATATTACTTGATTAATAAGTGGGCATATTCTTTAATTCCTCAACTGAATAACGTTTCGTCCGATGGATGGCATCTGGCACCTTCTTCTCCTAATTTCAATTGAGAAGTAAACCTCTCAGAAACAAAAGATGCTTATCCTATAGCAATTCTCTTCGAGCAAAATATTATATAAAGTAACTTACGCGATCTTATCATTGAGCCTTTGTATTTGCTGCTGTAATTCATCAGCCTTCTCACCGTTATGTGTGATTGTTGCACGTAATTCACGTATCCTCTCAGCTGCTCTTGCAAGTACTACTGCATTCGTCGGTTTTGTTCCCGCCGAGTAGACATTAGGCAACAAACCCAACAACTGCTCGAAACCATCTTTTAAAGCTGAACGCCTAAATTCACCAATTCTTAAAATTCCAACAGCGCTCAGGCACAGTCGTTTCCAGCAAATCCGAATATCCATGCAGCTCGAAATTCAACGAAGGCAGGTATTAAAACATGAAGTAAAATGGGCTCACCAACTGATTACAATATTGTCTTGTTTCTGCTTTCATACACTCCCTTTCCTTCCATTCTAACATCCCAGTAATGTCGGTTTTTCTTTTCATTTCGGGACAAAAAATTCAGATAAGAATATTACCTGTTACAACAAGAGGATGTATCAACAGCTTGACGTGTTATAAACGATGAGATCTGTTCGACTTTTTTCGTTACCATCAAAGACGTTACCTCTCATTCTTATTTCAAGGAACTCAAATCTCCATCAACCTATTTCGACTGTGGAGATTTCGACACGTTTCCATCAACTCATCTTCAAGGAACTCAAATTCTCATAAGCGAACAGCTCAATAAGTGCGTTAAGTTCTACGAAAATACTTCTGCTTTCCTACGAACATTTTTACAAACACCAGCATATTCTGCACTTCAAAGTGGTCGACAAATATACCTTCCCACTAATAAACCTGTTTTCCATTATCTGCACAAATCGGCAGTGCCTGATCTCTGGACAATCCAGCAAACCTTAGAAAGGCGAAGGGACGTAAATAAGATTGCGTTCGACCCGTAGAATGAATCCGCAAATATTCTAATGCTTATGCTTGGATACAAGTAAAATGTCATGAACATTCACGGACAACCTGTTTTGTTCAGCATTCAAATGAAGGATCCGTTTCCTTTCGACCGGTTCGATCGTGCTATCGGCTGCCGCTGACCTGAAGCAAACTGCTACTCCAAAGAGGCATAAAATGCTACATTTTCCCCTATATGCTGCTCTTATTACAACCCTCAAGAAAGTGACCGATTAGAGATCAAACAGCTGTAATCTTTTATGAGGTATTCGGCTTCTTTCGTCTAGAAAGATCGGCTAATTTTAAAGCAGACGAAAAATGGGCCACCATTCTAAGAATGCCTGAGTGTACGCCATTAATGAACGTCAGCTGTCGCTGGCTGACCTTGAAAGCACCCTGACACTTGCTGGTACCGAATGCAACAAATCAATTGTCAAAAAGAGAGTCTTATTTAAGCGCAACGAATTCAATATTCTTCTTCGCCAACTGTGACAACTTCTCTAAGCGCAAAAAGTGTATGAAGACATGGCAGTCTGTTGTATCACATCGAATGAGTCCCAACACCGCCACAATAGATCACTTAGTGCGAGAGAAACCGAGAAGAGCCATCTGTAGAATTACAAATTTTGAAAAGAAAACACGAATAAATTCAAATAAAAAGGAGAAATTACGCGAGAATTCATTTGAGAAGAAAAGAATGCAAAAGATTCGTAGAAGCATAAAAATTCATCGAGCACGTCAACTAACATTATGCATAAAATAGATGAGAACGTTCTTTTGCGGGAAGGGAAGATGAGAAACTGGACAAAAAAGTCTCGACGACAACTTACTTCGTCGTCTTTTCTAATTACCAGCTGAATCTCGAGTGTAAAGTTACGCATATATACACATAAAACTACACATCGCGCATACACTTAAGCACCTATCTACACACATGCTTATGAAAATGAGCGCATAGTGGGATGTTTTCAACCAGCCTTCCTCGAGAGGACTGCAAGTCGTCGGCCATTGCCCGATTGTGTCAGCGCACTTCTTCGAGCGAAATTGCTTCTATCCTTTTTAGAGGAAAGGGAGACGGAAAAAAAGCTCGGATTTCGTAAAAAGAACCACACTGCTCCAAGGCCCCAGCAGACGTATCCTTTCCGTAGACTCATATTCTACTAGTGCACTCTTCGTAAAATTCCGAGCAAAGAGTAAAACAACGCCTAGCAATATATAAACTTCCCACTTGTAGTATCATCATTACTTCCATTTGCCTCATAAATAAACACAACACTCTAAGTTGAAAACTTTCATATGCAAATTTTACACCATTCTCAAGTACCGATTACTTGAAGGATCGAACGAAGGCAAGATTTTCGAGGGGATTTCGAGTCACAGATTATTATCATCCAAATTCCATGAGTGCGGCTTCAACTTCGCGAGTTAAAAATATCAAACAATCACGTGAACATAAGCAGAGTACTAGATACGGCACCTTATAACTTAGATAAAGAAAGGAAGTATACCTAGGTGATCGTCTGCGAGATATCTCTGTCTCCATACCTGCTGCGTTTAGAATACGCCGTGATTCCGTATTCGACGTGAGCGAATGTTCTCGGAAAACCGATGATTCCCTCATGGTCTCACATCCTCTGCAGAAAATTCCTTATATTATTATACTCACCTACATCCGCTGAGCGAAACTAATATCATCAAAACTACTAGAACATGACGCCGCCATGTCTATCATAATTATTTACCACGGACTATCATGGCTCCGCCGCACAATTTCTACTTCTGCTGCACTATGTGTACGCAGTATCACGATACTACACAGTTATTACTTATTAAAAACCAGAAACGACTTCCTTTTCGTTATCTAAGTCACATGAGGGTTTGTTCACCAATTTGGCACTTCAAACTTCAAACACCATTTGCGCATAACACCTCAACGAACATTTTGTGTGATACTAGAGGAAAAAGCTGGAAGCATGAAAACTGCTGCGAACGACACAAAAAATATTCTCACGTCTTTCGGAATATATCCACATAAACCTAGCAAGTCCCTATAATTTTATGACGTATAAGGCACACGAAGTGCTACAATTCATTCTAACAGCTCCCTCCTTCCAACGTAATACTAAACACCACTCGTTCCTTCGCTAATCCCCCTCACAAACATTCTCAGCAAGCAGATTATATTTCTCAATTTCATTTTGTTTCACTCTACACGACCACAAAAAAGAACGGGAATGGGAAAAAGCAATGTAAACAGTCGTATCCTATTTTACTCGAAAAGGTAGGTCAACTGGTGCACTGATCCACTCACCATCAGAAATCACTTTTTGGACGGAATTCATGTAAGAAATAGTTGCATGTATGAATTCAACAAAACAATCTGAGCTGACTTCAGAGAGTGTGGTCGCCGATCGTTCTTTTCTTCCTCCTCCTTTATTAACGACGGTAAAGGGGTAGCCATCGAGGTGCTTTGCTCCATGGACAGACTGCTCGACGAAGAGATGTGCGTACTTAATTGTGGGTACAACGGCTGCGGTATCGGCAATGAATGTGTGTTCATCGAGGGTGACGTCGACACCTGGTGAATACATCTTAATAGCAAGTGACTGAAACGGCCATCACAGGATCCACTTGGCACCTTACGCCTATATTGTCATATTCCAATCCACAACTAAAATTTGAGGATGAATCAAGTGAAAAAAGATAGACATAAGCCGGTGAAAACCCTTATCAAAAGACTCGGATCATTCCAATAAGCATCTGAGGTAAGATGCACGGTGTGACGTTTTTTTTTTAAATCGAGAACAAATGAAGTAGTGGGCAACCCCTCAAATGTACTTCAAAAACGAACTCCTGAGCTAAACACTTCAGGAACATTCAATAATTTATCCCTCTCACGAATATGTTAAAACAGAAGAGAGATCTCAATTTCGACGAAACGTCCTGACTAGAGACCAATACGACTGGTTCCGCTGAGTGGATACGCCGCCCTCTGGCCCTTCCCTCTTCCAATTCCCTCTGCGTTCGAATAAGAACAGCGCATCTACTACTTCCGAGCAACAAAAACAACTCGAAAATACTGATTAGGTATTCCCAAGCAACTGACCTAGTCTCTACTTTTGTAAAATAGAAGAGCTAAAGATTTATACACCACAGCAGTCATCTCAATTTTCAAATGGTGAGTAAACAAGCCACCACATCAGGCTGCCTAATACTCAACCAAAATAAGTACTAGCTACCTTCCATGGACTCGTTGTATGCATACCCATCCCGATCGTATCCACACCGCTCCTGCTACTCATCGACGCATTCGCCATCGTAGTCCACCTTTCCGTCAACTTCTGCGGGGGCGCAGGATTCGGATATGCCTTCAGTGCGCCCTTCGACGGCGTATTCGCTCGTACTGTCTCGGTAGGTGAGGGCAACAACAACGACGATGGACTGTTGACTGCTAACGATGGTCCCGTTGGGCTGTGCATAAGTGGAGAGGGTGCCGACGGGCTGCCCAAAAGAGAGTGTGTGGGAGTCGATGGGAAATTCATCCACCATGAACGATTTGTGAGTACAGTTGAAGTAGGCGGTAGAGAGGTGGTGGTCAAAAATTGCGGTACGTAATCCAGATTCGATGTATCCGAGAATGGCACCGAAATTACGGCCGGTATACGTTCATATGCCGCCTAAATTCCACTATTTGGATTACACAACTTTCCCAACGAACTTATGATCTTACTTTTAAGTTTGAATAATTTCAAAAATAATGAAACACAATGTTTATTTATCACAACTGCAAATCGATCGACGTACCTAATGCACAATGCGTTATAGAATTGAACAGCTCATCCATACTCCCTCTAAACAAACCGATTAACAACTACTATATAAGTCACTTTATGATATAAATGGGTAATAGTGCTAAAATATGAACTACAAATTTGTCCTTCCCTTGCCGATTTTAGATCGCTCCAATCCTCTTCAGCCTAATTTCAAACCAACACAACTTCACAGTCCTCATTATTCATCCTTAGTAATTCTGTACACTATTATGTTCGGTCAAAATCCAATGCTTTGGCTGAAATCTGGCGCACTCATAGTTCCTCAGTTGCCGCTCTCCAGCTAGAAAGTGTCAGATATCATCACATCTGAAGGCATTGGAATCCGAACGATGAAACTACCAGCGCTTATTCGATAAAGAAAGTGGTAAATATGCCAAAACTTCGTGCATTCATACAAGTTTTCGTGAAAATTTCCATTTCCTCCTCAATCTGCATTTGTTACTTGAATACGATTAAAGCTTTCACAATCCACAATTTGCGTCTAAGCCTAAATAAGAGGAATAGGAGAAAGGAGACGACATAAGAGAATGGGATACACGGAAAATGCGGCTTGAAAAAACTTCAACTGAGGATTTTTCTCTTCAAAAACAACTGCAAATAGTTGCATTACATGAACAGTTTACTATGACTATAGAAAGTTTACTTTATAGCAGTAATTAATATTGGTAGGAGGGGGGGTGGGGGGGAAGGGGAGATAAGGTGATGTGCTACGAAATAGTGTCTTTTCACGCTAAATGCACCAACAGATTCCCCGCTTCCTTTAGTGTTTCTTTAAGGTTTCCCACAGTTTGCTCACTATCTTGTTTTCTTGCAAGTTTCTAAGATGTGCCCTCAAACTTATCGAAGAGACGTTATCGAAGAGACCCACACAAATGTTTACATCGAATAAGAAGCATTAAGATATTAGCCGTGAAACGATAGAACTGAACCACCGACAAAACCAGACGACCATAAATATCGATGAACGTCTCAATTTTCAAAACAAAACGTAAAAAGATCTTCACAATTGTTGCCTTTTTTCCTCCTTTTGTAGTTTTATTCCGTATGAAGGATGGTGTTGATGAAAAGAAAAGAGTTGAAATTTCACGGAGAGGAAAAGCAGTCTTTGTCTTGTAAATGGCGAAAGATGAGGAAATTGGGTGGGCAGTAAATCGATCAGATTACTTCCCCGAAAGAGCACATCACTTTAATGGGGATTTAATAGCATCGCTGTGAAAATGTCTACTCACTTATACACATCAAACTTTCTTTAAAAACAAAGCAAAAAGCGATTTTCACAAATTTCTCCACATCTACAGAATAGAACATGCAAGTTATGCAACGAAATATTTCAATGAGCAAACAATCATTGCAATAAACCTATGCAAACCTGCGAATAGGTAGGTGCACATGAGTTCACCATTAGCACTTGTGATGATACTGTGGATGGTTGCCTTGTTGGTTGCGTCTGACTTCTATAATCCACCAATAAATTGGCCGCATCGTATTCTTTTGTTGAATATGATGATGAGACAGAAGGAGGTGGCGCAGAATCGGTTCCCGTTTGAAGAGGATCTGGCGGTGGATCTTCAAATACAATCTACGCATCTTTAGCATTTAACTTTCACAGAAATTCCGATTAGCTCTTCTGAAATAAAAAATAAGCAAAAAGAGCAAAGAAAACCCTACGTTACCACTTTATTATATGTCATATAATAAAGAGAATATCTTTAAAAAAAAAAAAACCACCCGTTTTTTTTAGATTCTTAATCTATCAAAGAGAACTGTGAATGTGAAGAATTATAGACTGCAACTAGAAAGACGATCAACAAAGCCAACCGAAAGAGGCCATAATCTCTTCGATACTCGGCTGTAGAGATAATAATCCTGGCTGCATAACGTCAGCATTGCATCCTTGCACTGAAATTCGTCGAAATCACAATATGCATGTCGATCTCTTCGTTCCACTTCAATGCTCTCACTTAATAACCACTCAAATATACTAATGAATATTGTCCAATATAACAATTTATTTATTACTCTATTCTTATGTGGTATATTCCTATGAGAGATTAGAGCCGAAACAAGAAAATGAAAGGGCATCGGGTATCATAGCATTCTCTGCACTCTTATTTCGAAGATTGTCAGAAACCGAACATTGGAATCACATGTTTGAAGTACAGAGTATTGCCAATACTGCAATCTTATCTCTGAAGTGGCACCTACCTCCACTGTTTTGATCTATATAAATATTCACTACTAGAGCACAAAAATCCACAAGGGTCTCAATATCCGCTCGCTTCGTTGAACAACAGCCCGTTATGGTCAATCGGCTCGCCGCTTATGAACTGATACTGATCGTTAATTAGACGTATTCATACCTAAGTCCTGACCACTGATTCTCCGAATCGAAACGCAAAAAAAAAAACAAAGCACGTGATGCAAAATTCACGAAAGACATATCTTCACTGAGATATTCCCATTATACGTAATCAAGCCCATCTCCAATACAAACAAAATCCTCACACATCATTTCAGGCTGTATGGATTTTCTGAACGTCCAGCAATCACTATGTTGCGCATTGGGATTCTAACGTGTACCCGAAATACGCAATCAATAATCGCTATAAAATATTTGTGGTACTTCAAAACTGAAATGTACACTACAAAAAGTACCACTCGTTGCACATCTCACTCTCTACAGTTAACTTTACGTTATCTGTGAGAGAGGGAGTTGATAGGAGGCGGTGAAGGAAGAGGGAGCGACGATCGGAACAATGAGAAGGTTAAGGGGGAAGAAGAATATAACACGAATATTAATTGCTCACACTTGCTGAAAATGGCCATTGTGGTAAGACTCAGTGATACTTCATTCTTTCGGGAAGCGCGATAAATAATTACAGTTTCTATATACGACGTTTCCTTGCTTGCTTCCTAATCAAACATCAAAACATAGGTAGGACGATGTAATCGAAAGTCTATCACTGCGCTTATATTAATCATGTGCCAATTTCAGTTCAACATTAGCCACTTCACAAAGAAACAAATCGACCTCATAACAAAAGAACCTAAAGGAGTTTTTGAGGCGAATAAAACATATTTCGCTATGGTATTCAATTTCGTCACGCTCATATTGCATAACACACTTCAAATTATCAGAAAATATCCACTCGTCTCATTTTCATCCCGTCTTCAATCACAAAAGTCTCCCCGTTTCCTTCACTTTGATACTTTCTAAGAACAATTGTCTGCTTAAGTGAATCATAGCGAGCAGATTGTGGACTGGGAAAATTATTTGCGTGCATAAGCACAGAAGTATAATTACGGTGGAATGTATACTTGTGAATAGAGGTTTCACATTCTGCTTGAACACCTTCATCTTCCTATCACGTAAATTCGCCACCTAGGGAGAGTCGTTAACTTTTTTTTGAGGTTAATAAAAATATAAGAATTATTTTTGTAGTACACCGTCCAGTGTTCATTTCAGTAAGATCCTTCGTAAACCATCCATTCAGACGTTCTAGAAATGCTTAAGGCATTTTCTGGAGAGCTTCTTTATTTCTATACACCTGCCGTAAAGTAATCAATGAGTGAATTACACTGCTAGGAATAGGGTTTATGAGCGATCATCACTCCCATTAGATGCCTCCAAAGATAGAAGGGTGCATCCAACTTCTTTTCCAACAATTTCTGACACCGACTCTCACATATCAGCGAGTCGAATTATAAATGCCAAAAAAAAGTATGTAAAGCGTAACGCACCCATCTCTTTGGGGTTGGGGAACATATAAGGCTGCGAAAGACTATCGAAAAGAGTATCGGTGAACTCGTTGTCGTAATCATCAATATCGAAATATTCACTCGAAGTGTTCTTTGGCGTTTGACTCTTAGGCGGCAACTTTTGTGCACCACTCTCACCGCTGCAGCTGTTCTCCTGAAACTGGACGACATCAGTCATTAGTGCACTTTATTACATACACCAACACGTCCCCAACTTCGTTTTCATTCCACACCTATTCTTCAATACCTTCAAAAACAATGTGAATGCCGCGTGGCATGAGCTAAAGGTCTTTTTCAGAGCTCCGAAACTTGTTTGCGAACAGGGTTAGCGTGACAACAAATTTAGGAACCATACATTGAATAGAGCTGTCGGCAATTTGTTCTAGTCTTCCCTTCGATATCTGCCCAAATTTTGTGCGAACATCATTTCTGATTTGTTGAAGGAAAATCTTTCCAAACCGGAAAAAGTCGATAACGGACAAGTGAATCTGAAAGGATTATTAAAAGCCATTCTCCCTCACTGGGACCCCTATTTTCAACAGCTGTCCTGAGCTGTATGCACAAAGTTCACCTCACATCTTGCATAAGGGCAACATTTGAATGCATAAACATTCCTTCACAATAATAGCAGAACAATGGTAAACTGCAGTGTTTGGAGCTCAGATTCTGTCTTCAGACAAAGAATGAAAAATTCAAACGAATGAATCTTTGCGGTTTGGACGCATATGACTAAATGTTTTTACTTTTTAGCTGTTTAGCTCACATAGATCAATCAAGTCTGTCACTGTTTGAAATTAAAAAAAGAAAACTTCTTTTCCTATGTGAGTGCTGAAAGTTAATATCGGCGATTTATGAGTTCATAAGATGAGAAAGAGGGAGGGAATGTACGTACGGGACCCGTGTATTTCTCCTTTTTTGCCTATAGCTCTGAGCAATCTTTCCTATCAGTGGCTCTTTGATAAAATGCATCAATACAATTTGAGACATCGACGGGCGTCACTAATGATGAAATGATGTGAATACTGCAACAGAATTTACAAACAATGCTCGAAACAAAATCTGAAAATAGCTGCAAAACGGAAAACAGGATCCACAACGAGAAGCTATTAACTGACCCGTTTTCGTCCCTTTTTACGACCTTTGTTGAAGTGTCGCCAACGCTTATATTGTGCGCAAACGGCCTCCATTCGACGCTTCCAATACATACCTTCCATCACACTGCCCTAACAAAGAAACACTTTTTACTCCTATCAAATATAACAATGATCACCGTTTTAGCAATTTCAATACTGCATTAAATTGCATTTTCGTAACATCCGTATTTCAAGGGAAGATAACTTTTTAAAAATACTTCTACATAGTCCCGCTCAATTACTTCACATGTTCCTTAACCTGAAATATTTAACGGGCGTTACTATTCTGAAATAACCAGTACTACTTAACTACATAAACCCGATTACTTCCAACCTCTATATGCTTGAATGTTGTTGCTTCTTTAAAAAACCTTAAATTGTGCAGTACGAAAACTGCGCTAACAATTGCAGAAAGCCGGGTTCAAAAGTTTAGCAGCTAGTGATCCTCACAAGTGATTACTTAAAAAATTACTATTATATTTTTCACCGTTAATGAGAGAAAACCGCAATTCAAAGAGGGTTTTTAAAAATTGTGGGTTTTACACATCTCAAACATCTCACTATCTTATTGGTTTTTCTGAGACAAATAGAAAATGGTTCATCATCCAATGCAAATATCAGAAGCAGTTACTACTGCATCTAGCCTAAATAATGCATGAAACAAATACACAACTTAGTTTCAGAGATGGAGGAAAGGAAGAAATTGTGATCACCTCCGTTTTATAGCAAGACGAAAACGGCTTTAAAAAGAGAATCTCAATCGTGCAATTGCGAGATGCTATCAGTGAGAACAGGTAGCTCACCTCAATTTTCGTGTGGGTGGTGTCATCGTCAGGTACCGCAAAGTAGCAATACGGCGTCTTCTTTGCTTTGTTCTTATCGGGTTTACGAACTGCAATAAACTATAATATACTCATTGGTAAATATCTCAGAAATGATTAGAAATATAAAAGCAATGCCACCACTACTGTACACAGTGAAACTACTCAAGAAAGAAACTACTCTCCGCACCGCTATTTTCGGTCGTTTTTTTTGCTCTCTTTTTGATTATACCAAACAAACACCAAAGAATCTCTCCATGCTTTTACTTTTTAGTAATACAACGAAAATTATCCATACGTACTTTTAATCCTTAGTATTACTGCAAAAAATGGGCTCTTTTAACGCCATCCAAAAAAAGATAAGAAGCACCAACATTCCATGTAATAAGCGCGCCAAATAACGTTATTAAGTCGTATTCGTTGCTTCCAGTGGAGTCGAAGCCCTTTGAAGTCCTTCCATTTCGGAGTGGTCATCTTACTGTAACATTGTAGCGATCTGCTCTAGTTCAAGAAAGGAACACGAGAGAACTCCATCACAATCTCATATCAACCCTACTATGAAATATAGTACTACTCCACGACTGATGCAGAGCCAATTTTGTATGCCTTCCCAACTCCCGACGCTCAAATGAAATAAGTAAACATGATAACGAATAAAGTTTGTTTATCAATATTAAGAACTAATTTTTATCTCTCATTAACTGTGATATCTAATTACAAAAGCAGCATCGCCACTTACTCACAGCAATACTGTGGTTTAATCAGCAAGAAAAGTGAAAATGCTACAGCGCTTTGGAAGACTCATTGCTTCATTGGCCTCGTTTTTATACTACCAAAAGCCTAACTCTACTTCATCTTAGGTATCCAATAATCCACTAAGTTTTATCGCTTTTATTTGCTTTTTCAAACCACCGTATCAAGAAAAATAGACACTTCTGCAATCTGCTACATCAGAAAGAGTAACGTTGCCGCAACAGCAATTGCTTCAAGAACAGCAAAGCTGTTGTTTCAATGAGCTGTTCCGCGTTCATCGCTGAAAAAGAATAATCAAGATGCACGGGTTGCAAGAAATTCAAAGATGAGGCGCCAATAGAAACAACTCTCGTTCTCGTCCGACTACTATCGACTGCTTACTTGCTGAAGTTTGCTCTCAGCAATGATACCACGAATTTCTTTTCGATTTCTGCATGACGGCTGCATTTGTAGTGCAATATCTTTCATTGTATCGCCTACGTAGTACACATCTTTAACATGCTTAAATTAATATTACTATTTAATGCGAGGGCGATGCTGATTTCTCTCACTTCCTACGAAATAACTTCTGACGCTGCTGATTTCAAATATGAGTACGCCAACGATAATCGAAGACCTAATGACAACAAATGTGGACGAATTGCGTGGTGCGATAGTATAAAACGATTCTAGAGAATGCCCGTTTATTCACAAGAAACCGATGTTGAACCCAGCAAGGTTGTCAGCGAGTATACCAAAGAGGCTATTATGGCTTTACGGGATGATATGACGGAAGCAGCACTGCTCAATACCTCCAAGAACCTATGAGGACAAGCCGATCGCACTCGTTGGCAGATGAGATGACTATTATAGTGCCCAAAAATTACACGGCGGTCGGATAAAAAAAAAGTTGGAATCAATTTCTTATCGACAGTGCACCCGACGAAATCTCCACGATGAGAATGAGTGAAAATGATAAACATAAACATAGGTCCATCACAGTCCATCAAATTTTTCATTCCTGCGACGATTCTTATTTTCTACGTGAGTGCAAACTGCTATGAAATTCTGCTAAAATACCTTTGCTGGCAGCCGAGTATACCGCACGAACGTCATCAAAATGGAAGGCAGACCATCCGGTACGTGCAGTGTGGTTGGTGATCGTAGATTATAGCGATTTTATTTAGAAATAGTTGTGGGATAGAGAAAGGTCGCAAGAAGAGTAATTATTGCGTTCATCTCTAAGCCACCGTCCTAATGCCCGAAAAAACTCCACTGACGTTTCGTAACGTTTTGTACGACAGCTCCACGTTGTATTTACTTTTATATACGGGAAGTTGTAAACATTCCTTAGCTGGAAGTTTTGCTTATGGGCGAAAGAAGCGATTTTTGTGATCTGATGAGGACAAGCACAATTTATAGCCGGCGTTAGATTCCGTTTTATTAGAGAGAACAGGGACCGCAAGATACTCCGTAACAATCGCTCAGTCACAAGATGATGAGAAAGGCTTATGCGGCTGTCCTCCGAGGGAGAGTTTTGAAGAATGCTTGTGAAATGCTTTTTTAAAAATCATTGCGGCTAGTTCTTTTCGCTTGAGCTCTCGATGTCGAAATCCATCGAAGTGTTTCTGACCTCGTCGATCTCTTGGACACAATCTAAAGTAAGGCAGACAGTGCAACTGCAACTGCCGGCGACTTAAATATCAATTCTTCTAGTGCTGATAGAGTGACTGGCGGTAAATTCGCTGAATAAGTTCCACTAAAACACTGGCCTTGACAGCTTCATCTGCATGTCTCCTCTTGAGGGAAGAATTATCGACGCGTTCCTGTCGAACTCTTAGGACTGATCCATATCGTCTCTGCTGTCGAAAAATTCAATGCTGACCATGCAGATGTTTTGTCGGAATTCTCAATCAGCGTTTCGATTTCAGAATATCCACAGTGAAATCGAAACGCTCGTTAAGGAATTTAAGTGGTGAGGGCAAACGATCTGACCAAGTACAAGTGGAATGATGCCAACACTATTACTACCAGTTATGACTAAAATCTGTTCCTCGTCGATTCCTTCTCCGCTGACGAAACCTGCCAACCTACACATGATGATGTTAAAACTGAATAATCAGTAATGAAAATTAGCTATAAAATTAAGCGGCTATTAAAATAACTCCGGTAGCTGGTAACTAAGAAACGCTTCCTCGGCTCAATTAGTGTAAGCGTGGATATTAAAGATGCTTTCACAAAGTGCACAGTGTGTGAAATTTGATGGAAACTAGCAGAATGTGTGTAATCTATGGGAACAAGAGAGATGTGTTTTACAACTATGAGAAGTCGTCATGGAAGCTGTGTCCCAAATAAGGCGAGTGGTGGTGACCGGTAGTGGTGGATATTCGAAAGCAGGACAAATTTTCAAGGATTTTCGCGAGGGACGATAATGTTTGCCAAAATTTCCTTTTCGCTGTAACACGCACGCTTCGCTGATGTGAGCTATGTTGCTGTTCAGAGGACTTCGTAAATATAGCAAACAAAACTGCTCACTAATGGCACCACTCTATCAATATTCATGAAGCGGAAATAATCACAAATCTCTCTTTCGCTAATATATCAATTCTGTTGTGTCTCATATTGCCTCTCATTCTCGCTTGGAAGTGCGCCTTCATCTCAAAGCTGCTCAACGAGCCCTCGACCGATTGTAGGAAAAATGAGCGCGCCAATCGGTGCGACTTTCTTTCACTACAGCATTTTGCGAGGATTATCAGAGACACTTTCTTAGATTACTTTGTATGCAGCAATCTATCTAACTTTACAAAGCCTGGATACGTAAGTTCCAAGGGATTCTTCCGAGTTTTATCGATAATGCTATGTTTAACATCCTCGACGGTGAATTTACTGTCAATACTCGAAGTTGTGAAGTTATTGGTTACTGTCAAAATGCTCCACCGAAAACCTTTCCTCTCTCTCAAAAGAATATGCTTTTAATTACATGGAGGAAAATAAGTATGCGCCGCGCTTTTTCAGACCATCCTAAAACTCAATGAGTCCTTGAAATACACCATTTATAATTTGCATGCCCTGCAAAAAGACCTGAATTATTTGGGATACTGATCAAATTTACTGCGACTTAACATTCCCTACAACAGAAGCCGTATTATGCAAGTTGGCTGCTAACATGAGTTCTTCCTCAAGCATGACAACGAAACTGCTCTTTCCATATGCAGTGATAGAACGTGTAACCTTGCTTTTCTTATTAACTTCAGTCTTCAGTAGGCACCGCAATTTACTTTCGAGAAATCAAAGCTGAGACTCACCAAAGCGTATTTCCTCTACTTTTAAGATGGATGTTTCATGCATAATTGTAAGTTTTATTGTACACTGCTGACTTTTATCGGAATATTGCACCTCACTGCATGTAAGGCGTTCCATCCCTATCGCATAATTCAATTCGACTGTATCCCATGCTTCGAAGAAGAGAGTGGTTCTTATAACTCATGGCTCTCTGCAGTCTTTGAAAATATGCTTAGTGACGAACAGCGTGAATATGGATACTAGCTAGTCAAGGCGGGTTGAACAAAAAAACAATCTTAGGAACATTTTATTTTCACACTTTCCGTCTCTCTCTATAATCCGTACACTACCATCGGTCGTGTATCCATGTCTTTTCCTTCTCCTTCATCGTCTCCCTTTATGACCGTTTCATGCTTCTTAGGCACGCTTTGATAAATGTGGGACGTTGAGCGAATAAATAATTCTTAGCACAGCTTCGCGCAAAATCGACAACCAAGGAAGACACTTCCACTTCATTATCATTTCCCAACATTTTGGCTTCATGAAAAGTCCCCACAACCTTCTTTTTTGATTAAATACAGGTAAAGTACCCAGAAGATGACTTACTTGTAAGCAACCTTGATGCATTTGTTGAGTTTATTGAGCGAAACATCGATGGCAATCGATTGTGTTTTTTTTGGACCGAACTTATAGAAAGTCACCGGTTTCTCATCCTGAAGTTTAAAAATCAACACATTGTTATCCTGAAACCAAAAACATTACGTATAAGTTTCATGAGCACTGTTCATTCATTCAATCTCATAGAACTCTTTGCTTCTTGTCACTATTCTTTTAAAGCGTCTCCAATACAGAAAAATCTACAGTGTACTTATTCGTGTAAAGCTCAATGTTTAGAATTGCTGACAGATGATGGAAATCAACTCCGAAAATGAATACATTTTAGGAGATGGAAGCTACAAGAGGAAGATAAAAGCAAAATCATATTGTTCCATGACAGAGTCGACTGATTCATTTGCGGACAATTCGCTCCTCCAATCAGAACTTTCAGAATTCTCAAAAATTTGATTATGAAAAGATTATCTCCATTGTCTTAAATGCTTCAATTTCAATCTCATCGCGTTAAAAAAGATGATAAGAAACGTCCGTCAAAGACACAATAGAACTCAACAATTTAATAATTCGATGGATAGGTGAGGGGAGAGGCGGCTCATATCTACCTGCAATATTCCATTCATTTTTGAGAATGTGAAGATATTCATACGTGTCTACGTCTACTACAGAGAAGTCGCGCAGGACATTTATGCATCTTTGGAAGCTTCTTTCATTCATTAATTTCATGGAGCGGAGGAAAAGAAAAACAGTGTGGAATGAGAAGTGGGAGGTGGGAGGGTATCATCCATATAGTCGTTCGACTTATGGCCTTAGCTACTTTCCACGGTTATTTATTTTCAATTTTGCCAACACTCATTTTTAAATAGAGACACTTGATAGCACAAAGGCTGATTAACCACTACGGCTCAACATAAAAGGTTACCAAAAACGATGAGATATTTGCGAACGTGACAAGAACATAGACCTTACAAATAAAGCAAGGACAGAACTATAAAGGTGGAGAGAGTTTTATGAGGAGCAATTTGATGTGAACTCCTCAGAATTTTTTACTGTCGTGCAGTTGGAAAAACATTTGCTTTCGAGCTTAACAGTAACAACTCTTTTCCTTTACGCTATCGATAACCTAGAATTCATTATCGTGAACGTCTTCAAGTGAAGTATTTGAGCCTTCTTGTTTATAAATATCTAAGAATCAATTCTCCCAAAAACAGCTCAAATCACTGAACAGCAACTCATTTAAGTACCTGATTTTTGAGTGCTCGTCTCTCTTCCGTATCATCTTCGGTGACCAAACGATCCTCTTCATCATCGACCACTTCAACCTAAATAATTCAACTATCACTTGTCTCACTGCTACTAATAACATTACATGTCAGGAGAATCGACCGTTGCAGTCTAATATGAAAAGAACATCAGATATGGTTATGAAAATCTTTGCCATCGCCAAGGCGGCTCATTAAATAACAATTACAGGACATGTATTAAATGAGCAAAACGAAATCACCCTCTCTCCAAGCACAGAATCGTTATCTCCCACCCAGAGATTACTTATTCGATATTGTATTTTCCCGAGCATAGGTTTTTCTTCAGGTTCAATGGAGACAAAAAGTTCATATCAAGCAAAGTAAAAACAATAACCGTGGCTACTATTTATGGGATATACAACGGCGAGACAATGATGAAATCATACACATCAGTGTTAGCAGGAATATATGGCATCGAAAATAGTGGATGAATTGATGGAGAGGAGAAGGAAGGTGAAAGAACCAATAAAAGAACTTAGCGATAACATTTCATGAAAGGAATTTTAACAGGAAACTGTCGTCTTCGTAACTCCTCTCCGAAAAATTGGGGGAGCACGTAGTCAATCAGAACAATGACGGAAATTGCTTATATGTGACGACTTCAGAATGGAAAAAAGACTTCCAAAATAAGGTACTCAATCACTGCTCGGAATTCTTCCACTCTGCAAGCGCTCGGTGAATGTTTCATTAATGAGAAGAACGTACTAAATACTTCTGTAAGGTTTCACTAGAAAGAAAATGTGCGATCGAAAACGCTTATAAAGAAAACACCTTCAGCTACTCCCGTTCCAAAATTAGCAACGAATGTCCATGCAGTGGCGCATGATGAAGTCATAAAAAAGGATTTTAAAAAATTTAGAAATTTCAGCACTCCCACAGAAAAAACTGGTTGTGAAGATAAGGCAAAAAATCATCGGATACCCTCACCATGTCCTCAGTTGGTGATGAAAGACTAGGGGATGTGCTACCCGGTTATGGTCAAGGATATTCGATTACTGCGGTACTACTATAAGACTGCCGAAAACCTACACTATAACAACAAAATGAAGCTATTCTTCATTCATTCACTACAATATGAAAGAAAAGATCCATAAATCCTGAGAAAAAAATCTGCTGGTAAAAAATGCAAAGCTCTCAGCATCTGCGACAAATTTCTTTTGATCACTGCAGACCGTTCTTTGACAACGACAATGATACAGTTTCATCTTCGAGGCAACACAGAAAATTCCGCCGATATACAGCGATATCTTCTACCAAAAACTGAAGGAAGCAATTAAGAAACATTGAGGTAAAAAAATGACAACGGAGGAGAGCTTTCGGCCACATATAACGCATCAAATGGCAGTTGGAATGTGTATAATTCGTTGAAAATCGAAATATCGGGTGCCGTATGTGATTACAATGTCTGCAGCGCTCAATATAACCGAATATGTATCCCTCTTTAGGCGCTAACATCTACGATAGTGACGTATAGATGGATAGCCAGCATTTTGTGAATGCACTATTTGGGAGCACAACGATCAATAGGACAATTTGCTGCTGACGAGTAACTTATCAGAAACACGGAAGTAACTGAGTCGCTTGATCTCATTCACAATTCTGTATTATTTAGACAAGTACAATCGACGTTTACATACGACAGATCATCAAATAAGCAAATCTGCGATCAAAGTTACTCACAGCCGCAATATATAAAGCCATGTTTGGTCCTATTTTTTCCCCGTTATTGGCAGATGAAGGATAATCTCGGCGGCGCAAACAAGTGAAGCAGGCAAAGCAACTAATAAGTCGATTGAGAGAACGCGAACTGATAAAAGAACTGTTAGTTGAACGTACTCCACTGTGGCACAGAACACGTAACGTTAAATGATCAACATGCAACGGCAATAAGGTTCATTGCTATTATCGATCTGTGTGTATTTCATCAAAAACAAATATTTCACCCAACTCCGAAGATTAAATTGTTCTGAATATGTGTTGCTTGTCTGAAATAGAGGATGTGGGACGACAAGAGTGACAGAAAGGCGAGGGAGGATGATGGAGGAGGAGAGAGTGTACTAAGCCGAATAGTAAGTATACAGATCAAAGTGGATCAAAGATATTGATGTCAGCAGTAGCCTCAGTACTAAATAATGCAATAAAGTGAAATGTGGCTAAAAAAATCTTTGAAAAAAGAGTTCTGACTACTATTTTTTGTAGTGCTTCCAGTTTGGCAGGGCGAACATCACGTTCGAACTTCTCTATTATCATCTAACGTCTCAAAGATCAGAGTCAACATAGCTGTTCGTTGAAAACAGTACAACGTCATGTAGAATCTTAACGCAATATACAGTATGCAATGAGTCACTGCTATATTTCAATAAATAGAATGCGAATGCGAGTTTAGTGCTAATTAAATCTGAAAGCAAGTTGGGGAAACTAGGAGTAGAAAGATAAGCTTTCAAAGTCGGCACATCTTTCTACCTCAGCTGCTCCATTTCATTTAAAATCCTCTAGTGCACACTTTCAATGTTACTCCTCGCTGGTGATTACTGATTTCTGTAAATACACTTGTTGGTCGGATTTCAGGAACCGGATTCTGGCGGAAACTTCCACATTCTAATGTAATCAATTCACATAGCGATATCTATTCTTCCCCTCCCTCCAATCAATAAAAGATCGCCGAACGATGAGTACAGATTATACAAGCTGCGCACGCTGATCGTTGAATATATACGAAGAGCTGAGTGATAACAGACGGAGCAAAAAGCGACAATATACAAGTGACAACGTTAGCTGCAGCAGGAGAATGAATAGCAACGTCTATCTATACCGAAAGCAATCAACTGATAAAAATTCACAGCGGTCGTGGTAACACCCATCACTCGTTCGGTCCCTCTCTTCAGTTAATATCAAACATAGCGCTTCAATAAGAGAGAATATTCGCATATTACAAAACCTCAACGAGTTGAAGTGTTCGCTATTCACGCATAACCATACAACACAGCAATCTATTGTAATCATAAGCGAGAAGAGAAATGTGCACGCCGCTATTTTCTCGCTTCATTCAACCCGTTATATTCACGTGATGTTCATAGGAAGCGGGAAAGCTTCTGAATACAATCTTTGCAACTGAATTGAGGTAGTAAACGAACAACACAGAGTGCTACTACTATGGGCAAGAGAGAGGGGAGTGACAGACGTGTTATTGCGTGATCAAAGACATGGAATAGCCGTCTCCCCCCTTCCTCTGCTATGGGCAAAATCGAGTTGACCCCTAATTATGTGCAGATAAGTTCAGCTTACCCGTCACTATAGACTTCGACCTAATCGGAACCGAAACTTGTATTTGCCAATCCTTCACCTTCTTGCAATATCAATATAAACGTAATCTTATCAGTAACCATTCTACGTTGATAATCTCAACAAAAAACATAGTCTCGTAAAAGCGCTAACTCAACTACAAAAACGCTCAACACATGCCACCACATTTATACCATTTAACGAATCTAAAATCCCCGCATCGCTTCTGAAAAATTTTGAGGTTTCCCGTCGGCCACCAATCCTCTTTTCGTTCCTTCTTTACGTATGACTGACTGCCTGCAGGACGAAAGTGGATACTAGTGATGCGAATTTTTTAAAGTGCCTTGAGAATGATTTGTGATGTGAAGTTCTCGAGCTACCTCAGGAAGCACTGCGTCACTAGCCGCATGAAACTACGGCACTTCAGAAACACTTCATTCATATCACTTATTTCTTCCTTCTTTAAAAAAAAATCAAGTAAAACAGTTTTTCAGTGCAGAAATTCCGCCAAAGAGCCAACCTCAACATCCTCGTCTTCTTCATCGGGAGCCAGATCGTCGTTATGTGGATTTGATGTCATAAAATGCCCGCTGTGAATCGGCTCATGTGATGTCATCGTGCTTCAGGAAATAACCATTAACTTCTACTTGTTAATAAAGAGTGAATGCGAACAACACACAGCCACGTTGATAGCAACACACACCTCAGAGCTCGCGTGGCTGCGTCGAGTGGGAGCGACCTAGCACCGTCCTTATCACGTGGCCTCCGCGCCGCCGCTTGCAGCCATTCTGCCCCGTTGTGCGCGTCGCAAGCAACTTCACGCGATGCGCCGCCAAACGATCCACGTCAATTTCGATGAGCTCGCGTAGTGCTCGTTGTTTTCCTCAGATCGCAAAAATAACCGTTCAAAGAATGCAGTGCGTGTCATATGAGTACTTTGAGGGCTGTGTTAACCTGAAAAACATATTGAACGCCATCTTTGCTGTGCTCAACTCCATTTACCGGTCGGTCCATGATTCCGCTACTCGTTTAGGCAGTCGGGTGTCCGCATTGAATATGGAATCCAAATCATTATGATGTAATGCGACCTGAAAGCTATCCTTGAAAGCGGCACTTTACATAAAAAGGTCAGAGGACCTTTATGTGGCCCAAATTTTCAGGGGGAACTGTGGAGAGTCATCACTCGTTCCGCAAGCGATTCGTTATGGTGTACCAAAAGGATTTTGTATCCTATTTTATCGCTTATGTATATTAATAGTCTTTTCAAGTGTATTCTGGATAGTTGCACGATTTTTACTTAATGACCTATGGGATTTATCGTTTACTGCATGACCCTCCTTATGACTCCATCATTCTGAAGTCTGAAGTGTGCCACAAGTCAACAACATTATGACAATCAAATATTCCCTAGTCAACAGTGTTATATTATTCACGTCAACTTCCGACATGAATGCTCCATCAAACTAAAAGATGAGATTCGCTCTTCTACAGGTCGTGTTCGTCACCATGATGCTATAATCGATCCTCAACTCCACAGTACTTTACTCTCACCGAAAAGTCGTCGAAGCAATTTGCTATTGCTATTTTACTATTGCTGTTTCGGCGCCTCACAGTGCAAATATGATGAACAAATCGAAAGGTCCTCATTACTTAATACCGATCCGTTCTGGAAGAGAGCGCATCGTTGTCTCATGATATGATTTCTACATCAGGCTATCATCGAGCATCGAGAAACGCCCCATCCACGTCGCTTTACTCAAAGTTTTTGATGACCCATATTAGTTGTTAAAAAATGCCTAACCTGAAATCACTGAAACATCGCACCCAAGTTCCGTTTGGTTCTTTATCATATAAATATGGGCAGCTTTTGCAATATTCCGTCCTTTGAAATGCTTCAACTTGTTGAAATGCTTCAACTTGTATTTTTCACTATCTGACATGAGCCTCAGTTCATCTTGGCAACAAATTTTGCAGCGCAAAGAGTGCCATGTTTTGTTGTACCTTCCTGGAGATATGCAACGACATCATCATCTTCTAGATCAGTGCTGCGCTTGCTTATTCAATCTGGAGACGTTTCGCTTTACATGTGCTCTTCGGAATGAATTATGAACATTTTCTTCTATTTTTCCGTTATTTGTTTTGCATTCTCTGTTTGTATTTATATTAGTTTCATATATTTCCTGCAGGTATTCCCACTTTGAGACTTGAAATGAAAAATGAAAATTCCAATAAATATTTGAAAGTTCTTAGTGTTCAACTAGGGAATCATTGAATATGAACCGATTTCTCCTATATTGTGCAGGTTTTTCTATGCGTTGCAAAACCGCCTACAGATCGATGATGCCTAAGAGAATCGTTTAAATCAAAATGACCAATATGTGGGTGAAATTCCCTCTTCGAGTATCTGAGAGACGGAACTATAAATTGGTTGAGGGAATCGATAACATATTTACAGCTTTACCGTTAAACGAAGACACAATCAGCGGGAACTCATTGTTAAAACAATGCATCCTGGTGACGATTTCGGTGACGCCGCTTGAATTCGATTTTCCCCTTATGGTGGTATTATTATGCACCCCACAAGATTGGAACAGTCGGATGCATTCGAAAACTCTCCTCCATCCACCCATTGATCCACTTGGCGAATAATCGATACTTAATGAGAAAAGATTGCGCTGGCAAATAACTTCACCATCGATCGATCGGTCGTAAAGCGTCCGTAGCGAAAAACTTAAGCAATGAGATCAATTGAATTGGTTGAATTGTATAGGTGACCACATTCTTAATGTAATTTTCGATCATCTTTGTTATCGATGAGGGCGATTATGGGCTGAATTCTCACAGCTCCATATTAGGAAACATTCGTCTTGTTTCGTGGATGCGCTGTCGTATTCTCGTTAAGCAAAATAAAAGTCATATGGGGAAAATTCTATCCATTTTTCGAAGCGATTGTCGAGCAATTCCCAAATTTCTCCGTAATTTTAATTCTCCATTTCGCTCAAAATATCTCATCGATTCCATTCGGTAACCCGTTTAAACATATATTCCATTTATGCATTCAATAAGTGTCCACTTGAGACATGATACACGATCCAAACTTCCAGTCTGCTGTGTAGAACAGTTAAGAAGCATCGCCTCTATATCTGCTCAGCTGAGCTCTGCTGGCTGAGATGTCGTCTATAATGTCGAATATTAAACCCTACAAATAGTTTCAATTCAAAATGAAGATGCGAATTCCGTCATCGATAATTGTTGGCAAAGTGATCGATTTTGCGAAAAAACCGTCTAGAATTTGAAAATAAAGAAGAGAGATATTTGCGAGGCGCTTATCTGGTGCTTTAAAATGTTTTCAGAATAGCCGATTTCTATCGGTGACAATGAGAAGTGAGTGATTCAGCTTCTCTTCCACTACGCTACTAACAAGCATCCCCACATCCGCCAAGTGCGCCTTTTTAATAATACGTTGGAAATATTTTATGAACCCAATTCGAAATTATTGGCGGAAAGATCATCGCCCCTCAATAATTCCATTGTTCGAAAGAACTGTTACTTGTTGAAGAGGCCGAAAATCACATGCGGTTACATATGAGCGATTATTGGTGAACTTTGATGCGGACGCTTTCTCACTTATCAGTCGATACGAAAAGTCCATTGTAAAAGCTTCGAAGGAAAACCATAAAATGGAAAAAATAAGTGCCGATGATCGCCTATCCCGCACCAATGCGTTTGTTGAGTGCGTTGGATTTATGCAACACTTACTTCAACTCATCCGACTTATTCCAGCTGACGTTCCAACTCATTATGGGGTTACGCTGATATACATTTGCCGTTTCCATATCCTACAAGCGGTACTGCGCCAAACACCGTATTTTTAGAAAGCGTTTAATATGTGGGTACTACTTAATACAGAAATTCGACATCGGTCTGAACCTTACCTTTTACCGGTCGAGTCACAGAAAAGACCTGTGTGAGTTGGTGCAATATCAAGGTACTTTCCTTGACGTTATATTTTGTTCTTTTTTTGTTGCGAAATAAACTGGTTTATTGAGCGATGATCTTATAATCTGACAGTTTCTCTCATGTCATCTGCTCACCTGTTGTATAATTCTCGATCGTCGACTGTGCGCTCTCGGCTCGCGTGAAGCGATGCGGTAAGCGTATATTGTTTTATTTTAACATTGCCGATATATATTTTAAGAGAATAACACATGCTGTCACTCAAGAACATCATCTCACATAATGTTCCACTGAATGTTACAATGAATAATTCAAAGAACGTACAATACGTACGCCAACAACAGACTCGAAGCCCAAGAGAAATAACTGAACCCAATTGTACATATCCTCCCAGTCATTCTTCATAACTCTCCTCTCACCTCAAGTTCCCCCTCATTTCTTATTTACTGGGCTCACCACCTACAAGCACAAAACTCTTAACGTTTATTTTCACTGGGACCACAGTCCATATCGAAAATTTTTCCCTCCTTTACGAGCACATTTTCATCACAGTGAGATCATTCGTTAAAGTAAAGCAATGTACAGCTGCGCAATATTAGCAACACAAAATACAACAATTGTAAAAATAATATTTGAGAGTTTAGCACATAAGTGCTCAGTGAAGGATTGGCAATAATTGAGAGAATGAGTGGCAGCAGCGTCCACTTACGAGAGCGCACATAACTCTCCTCTCTGTTGTTCGGAAATCAGGTAAAGCTCCATCCTCTCATATCTAAGGATAAACGTCTTTTTCTGCTTGAATTGCACAAAGAAAGATTTAAAAAAGAACAGTGCCTTCTACGGAAATAATAAGTGGGGAAGGCAAAGAGGATATGATGAAGAATGAAAAAAAAACCTTTCTAATCCTCCACTGATGAGCTTTCCACTCACTCAAGGAAAGGAACCCGCTAGTGTGTGTTTTCGATGTTAGGAAAAAGCAGATCCAACTAAAACTCCCACGCAACATTAATATCTATGAAAATCGAGTGGAGGACCTGAAGCTTAGTTCATCGATATCTGCTGACATGGCACTTGTTTATCGACATAAAAAAAACAACTGATACAAAGAAAATTTTGAGGATATTCGATGAGCTTGATGAAAGGAAGTAGAATTATTTGTTGGTGGTGTGTGCTCGCAAACAGTGCTTCCTTAGGGCACTCGCACTCGAAAGTATCGAGGTGCAATAAGAACAGAGTACACATCGTCCTGCAACATTCCCTCATCACGAACGTTACCAAAAAACAATTACTGATGAAGTGTCCACCTGCAGGGTTACCTTAAGTGATAACGAATGAATACAAGAAAGAAGACACTGCGAAGAGAAACATTCAGTACGAGCACTTACTGCTTTATTATATTCTACCATGTATTTTCTGGTAATCTTCTCAACGAACCATTTATTCTTTAAAAAGCTTCTCAGTTTAAATAATGAAATGATTTTGATGGTGTCTACCCATCACTCGCAAACATTTCAACATTCCATGACATGCTAAAATCTAAGCTAAAAATTATTAAAACCGATTTTCAGCATATATCTTCATTGTCCCCTCTTCTGAAGTCCCTTTTTTTCACAGAGAATATCAACGATTTATACTCTACGAGGTATCAGCAGACCTTCCAATAATAATGGCAATTTAGGCAACATTGCATTTAACGACGGGTGGCCCATCTGCGAACCGCGAACGGAGCTGAGCTCTGTCTTGTACAACACTGCGTATGCACAACTACCGTGCTCCACAGTCTGCGTACCAATAAATGACGCCTATCAGATCAACTCCAAGCTTTCCACCAGCAATATGCAATTTATTTATCTAAAAATATGCGGTTCTTTGCGGCTATTAAGCTCAGAACGTCAAATAACATAACCACGCAAACGTTCAGCGTGACAAGTGCATTTGCTGAATGGTGGCCATCCAGCAAGTGTGACAGCCGTGCGTACGTATTGTTGTGCAACAAGCTGAGCTCCGTTCGCGGTTAGCAAGTGGGCTAACATCTTTTGATGTAAGAGTGGCAGTATTTAAAGTAGATTCAATTTCGGCATTAGTTAACTTTACTTACAACTAACTTTTTTCTCCGAAACATTCTGCGCTTTGATTATTAAATTGTATCGTCCACAGAATTTACGAACGCACATAGACAGTTCACTTAACCCCCGAACAAAACTTCAGTATATTTTCGTAGCGCCTTTTAAGAGGCAATAAAAAATTTCTACTAAAAATGCACATGAAAGCGACCTGCAATACTGCAACATTTGCGCAGCTGCATGTATGCGCGTATCTCGTCTATGCTAATGAAATTTGGTGAGCATAAGGCGCTTCCAGCATCATTCCCGAAATCCTTCTAGGCCAATTCGACCACTTCAGATAAACTTATATATACACAAGAGAAGCATAAATGGAAGTAAATAATTTTTAGCTGTCGCATTTTCCCACTTATCCACTAGTGACACAGTTGATGAGACGAATATGGCGATCGAATAAAATCAGTATATACTTTAGATCCTAAAACAATTAATTTCTTTCTAAAAGAAAGCTGTTAACATACAATTCTATCTCCTAACACTATCAGAAACACATGCTGGATGATAGAATGGCTCTCTGTCAGACGCTCACTGCGATAGACGGGAACAGAAAGCGGAAGGGAGCTGGAACATTACTCGACATTTTGAATAATTACGAAACTGAAGCTTCAAACAGGGCGGTGATTTTACAAAACGAGAATTGCTGGAACTCTTCCGTCGACGAGCTGCCGCGATTCTATGCCTATTCCTTGCAGCTCCTAAATCATCGCTACGCAGATTTTCATCAACATTCCATTTCAAAATTCCTTCTTTACCAAAGCGAAGCAACAAGACGGCACAAAAGCGAACTTTGCTATTATGAAATAAGTTGTAGCTAGTGAAAAATAATTCTACTAATGAACAGTATCGAACAGGACACCTTGAATACACCTTCGCCATTTGACCCCCTAACACATTCTGCTGCTTAGCGGAATGCTCCCCCAAAACAGCAGCACGACTTAGCTTCCGTTCGCCAAATTATATGACTAATTCTGTATCGTCATAACCCACTATTTACATCCTAAGTGTCATTAATAGCAACTAGACCGTATGCACAACTCTGTAATGTTGAAGTGGGAAATCACTAAGGTGGCTGCGATTCACTGGAATCACAATCGACTGAGAAAATTCAAGCTGACGCTAACTTTCATGTGCCCTCAGCTCATGACTGCGTCGATCGGCGCTTGTGCCAAACATCTTTTCACAAAATTTGCACTTCACAGTTCGTTGTTTGTTGTGCAGTACGCGAGTGTGCAACGACAATCTTTCACGACTAGCGAACGATCGTAAACAAATCGAACATGAGAACGGCCGTTGATGGGTATGCATTCGGATGTGACGTTCCAGTTGATAGCTACAATGAATAACGAATTATTATTTGTATCGACGAGAAGCAAAACATCCTGGATGATAGCCAACGGAACTCGCGTTTGCTTCGAAATCACTCTGTTCCCCTCAAATGCATTTCCCTGTTACATTCCCATATTAAAGAAGACGAAAATTCCGAAAAAAGCAACAAAAAAACCATCATATTTTCCAAACTTGCAGAGCATTTCTTAAGAAATTTCTAGCATATGAGAAACATATCTCTAAAAAAGGTAGAAAGTCATTTTAAAAATCATGAATTTAATAAGCAACACCGAGACGTTAATTCGATTTCTACAAAGGTGAAGGGAACCTAACGACGGTAAGTTTGAATTACGTCCTGTTGACTCGGATATATAATATGCCTATTGTAGGCCATATAAACATACAACATGGCTATTTTATTGTTTAAAAAAATTTACCGATACGGGAAAGGTTTAGAGCGTGAGCAATGCCTCCATCTGCACCTATTGTTACCCTTAACGAGATGCACCTCGTTGATGTGTGCACACAGTGCATCGACGCTCGTTCCACTCCATTCACACTCATTCCACTCGCATATTCGCAGATCATCAGTTGCACCATCAACCTCAAGTTGATCATCGCTACACATAACACATTCCTTCCTTCATTCGGGTTCCCGAGATCAACGATTTAATCGCCCAGGCGATAAATTAAGTGATTACTCCATAAGCTGATCACCATACCCATCGCGCCTTTGGGGAACGAAAATATGCTACCTCAAAGTATGCTGCTTGGTGAATCACAGACGCTTTACGTTAGGGATAACAACATTTGCTTAATTTCTCTATTTTAAAACTGCGCAACATTCATTCGAGGGCTCATAAATCATTCATTCAGCAACAAAATGGACATAGCAATACCTCAATATTGCCACCTTCTTGGGGACTTGTCGACTGCTCATCGATACCATCGCTTATTATCGATGACACGTTACAGTCGAATAATTCACACTGTAAATACGTCCACATCATTGATCGAAACGATAGAAAATGTGACATAAGGCAAGTAAGAATGACCTCAACTTCAGGACATAAACGATAAATTCATATTAATTCCCCGAACTCAGAAGTAAACGATGTGAAACAAGCTGAAAATACAACAATAATCAACTTAATCATATAACAGTATTATCAACTATAATAATTAGTTTGTTCGAGTGTATTTTATAATCGACTTCTATACGATACAAAGATAACCTATATAAAAGCAACCTTTTAGAGCGAAAAAATTCGCTTCTTCTCGTATGGATACTATGCTTATTTCTACTTCCACAATCATCGAAAAGGTGCAGCTGCGATAACAATAGGCATAACTTTTGTTCACTTCTATGCGCATGTGTCCACGCATTAATAATTCCCATATCGGTTAGTTAGCATCCACTTCGTTTCTGCGCCAACCTCATCTGCATATGAAAGCAGATTTCATCGAATTAGCTACCGAAACGATCAATCCAATACCCGCGATTCACTGCGCGCAAATGTGCTGGTTGATACGGCGCGATTAAAAGATGATTATACCTTTCTGAGTGAATTCAATGCCACATTTAATTGCAGTTTTATCCGAATTCGGGCAAAAAAACAACGTATCGACTTCCCATTGTATTCCCATTAGTTCAACAGAAATTATGAAGCGAAAACAAAAGTGCTCTAAACTCATCAACACCCCATCGATAATGCAACACTGCACACAACGTTGTCTTTTTGTGCAGTATAACCCCACTCAATATGAAGTACTCCTTTTGCATTTCTCCTTTTCAAACAACAGGTAAATCACTGCCTACAAATAATTCTGCATATAATAACAGCGTCGATAATATAATGTTGTATCATTACAACTACGGAAACTATTAGTACGATGTAATCACTGTAATACAACGATACTTAGAAACTTTTATACAATATAGTAATAAAATATACATCTATAAATCTAAGGAAATTGTAAAAATGAGAAGTGAAATTAACCGCCATAGGTCGTATCGAATCACCGACGTTAAACGCATACGAATGCTCAGCGTCGAATTCGGGAGCCATAATGCGATCATAGTAATCGTGAGTTGAGTTGACTAATAAATCGAAATCTGAATTTGGCACGTAATCATGACCTGAATCCGGGAAATTCGCCGACTCAGGCCATTGTAATTGCTCGTCGACATTTTCTTCATCTCTAGTCGTCGCACCCAATGTTGCCATTTCAGCAAGCATCAACAAATGTGATTCCATCATTGTATCACACAATCACGCTGAAACCGTCGAACTATCTATTAAAGTTCAGAGAAAATTGACTCTTGAAGATTCACAAACGAATAGCAGACAATAGCTTATGAATGAGAAAATATTCACGAAAAATTTCAGCAATCTTTGGTTTTAAAGGAACTTTCCAACTGATGAACGAGTGATGCAAAATTGAATCTACTTGAAGCAGTGACACAGAAGAGAACTACTCCGCTCCCATGTTCCTTTCCAGTCACACACATCTATAGAAGAGATGAGAACAAGGATAAATCTCCGCCCTCCTCATTCCTCTACACCCATCTTAGAAAAAATGAAAAAAAGCTTTCGTCATCTCACATGTTCTTTGGCACAATCTGCACTTATTTCCACAAATTTCTACAGAAACTTATTAGGTGGAAAGTAGAGCTTCGCCCAGCTTTATATAACTATCTAATCAGTAGTTCCTAGCTTCATTTTATGAACGAAAAAGGATAAAAGTGTGACAAGTCGCAGGCAAAAATGATCTCTTATTCCCTCCTTCACTTTGAGCTTCCTTTGAGAAGAAACTCAGACACAACCACACGATCCGTCAAATCGCTTTGCTCTGCACTCATCTGCTTTCATTGAAAAAATCCTATAAGTATCTGGCAGTATCAGAAAAAATCAACAAACTACTCGCCCTTCAAATGATGACAAATTGTGAGGAAGAATTCAAGAACTATAACTCAGCCAAACGACCGCGAAATTGCCTATCAATGCCTTCGTTGGACCCTCAAGCAAAACCTGCTGTCCCGCACCTTCGCAGAAAGCTCAAATCCTCTCAGTTCCCTTTCAACCATTTAATTCCATTTGCCTGAGTCCCCCCATAGTAGCACTTCTCAACGGAGACGTTAATATTGCCATTCAGAAGAGCTGAATACATTAAAACGCCGCACGAAAAAGCAGAGGTATCGTCGCTTTGTACAACTACAACCAAATACTTCGAAACATAAAGTTATTGCCGCCTTGTTTTCTTTTATGAAAACAACAATGATCTCATAAGCAAGAAAAAATTAACCGTAAATATCGCAAGCTGAAAAAATTCGTCGATGATGTGCTAAAATGCTCAAGTTGATAGCGATGACTTCATGGATACCTTAGCCGAGATCCCTTTCCAGCAATACGATTCACATCGATTTCATTTATGTCGGTAATAAAACCTCAGCTGATGAAAGAAGCTACCAAGTCGACCTTAACTATATAGCTGAATTTTATCATACTTTATCAAATAAGCATTGATGAACGCCCGACTGGCCACAAAAATGGACTCACATAATTTAAGTGTGATGAGAACATCGAGGGATTCCCGGCTGATTAACAGCAAGCATTCCAATTTGTGAACAAATGAGCTTAGATTGGCAAAAGAAAAATCTCAGGCTATCCTTCTTCAATCATGAAAGTACCTCATATTCCCCCATTACCAGTTAGCCTCATATTCATATCAGCAAAGAAAGTACATAATCGCCGACAATTGCGCCAATATAAATATACGTGCTGAGAACGTTTAAAAACGCTTAAAAGCAATCGCATCACAAAAAGGCGTTTGTGGCTTTTATTTATGAATGAGGCGATCATTCGATACGAAAAAAAAAAACCCAGAAATTCAAGTAATAACGATAGTGGATTCGTTAACAACCACAAATGACGGAAATGAAATGATGAAAGGCAAATTACAATGTAGGCAAAGAAACAAAGTGAGTAAGCAATAATAGCGACGTGCCGTTGAGATATTTACTACGAGCAAGAAGCGTCAACCGCAGCAATCGCACACATCAATAAACTCGAAATCTCGATCGAAATTCTTTGAGACAATCCGCTAATGAGAAGTGATTTATGTGTTGTCAAAACGAAAAAGATAAAAAACACATAGCGGCCATCCTTATGCGAGATGAAAGAATTGGCAAGTGATTTAATAACGAACGGTTTAAGATCAAAAGTGCCAATACGGCTACTAGGAGATATTACTTACATTCATCGCTAATTCAAATTCGTTTAGCCACAGTTTAAGGCTCGATCGACGCAATGGAAACGTCAAAATGATATCAGATTGAGGTGATGTGCTAAACCACATCGAAACAACCCACAATAAACAGCGATTTACTGTGCCTAGGCGCAGATAAAAACAGTGCTCCTTCTCGTTGCTGTTCCAATGCCCTCTCCCCCACGTCCTCCCCAATCACCCAACCCTCACCGATCATGTTGTTCACGCAAGAGACGCCTTCATCCAGAGAAAAACTGCGACTCATCAATAAAACATTACCTGCCTCAATGTTTTAATTGGGATGCGATAAAATGCAAGACGCCCTCTTCTTTGAAAAATCAAAAAAATTTCAAAGAAATTCGACCATAAGAGAGATTATACAAAACGCACTTGTAAAACACTGCAGACGAATAACGATAACACATTTCATAAGTGAATTGTTTAGCAACCCTTATCCACATAAAGCAACGTTTAAAGTTACATTACATAAGCGGTAGAAGCACTGAGCACAATGTGTGGAGGCCGTGCACACGACTATAAGGCTGACCACACAGGCTGCAAGGCTGTTATTATTTTCGAAGTGATAGCGGTGATATTTCAGCAAGCCACCCACCGATCCATAACGAGTCCGATTACAGCGAAAATCCATTTAGACGTATCGTCAACGATCTCCTAACTGCTTCGAACAAATGCATCAAGCACAAAACGGTTGCCGAGAAAGACAACAGAAGAATAGATGAGAAAAAAATATAGGCGAAGAAAAACGATAAAACGACGAGCAGAAACCTGGAAAATTCTTGGAAATTAAAACCTAGAAATTCAGATGCGAATTCTTAAGACGGTTTTTAAAAATGAACAATAAAATTTGATAGGTAAACCATTGAAGAGAAATAAAAAAATCCACGCGAAGATAGAGCGTAATTAAACGGAAAGCGATCGCCATTCTGAAATTTGGCTGCATCGCGCTGTTAATTTGAGCACTTTTCGAAATAACTCCCTAACATCATGTGAGTAACATAATGTGCTGCATATTCTGAAGGCTAAACTCCATCAGTTTAGAACCTCGTACCTTAAAATATCGAACAGACAGACGCTCCAACTGAAATTTCCATCTCTTTTCCCCATCCTTCCCTTTTCGTTTCCCTCCCCACCTTTTTGAGCATAGAAATCTTTTACTAAAATGGTAGTCCCACTTGAGCAGATGAAGGATTTATTATTAATCAACACTACTGAACCTATCGTAGAATAAAGTTTATGAGGCACTCACAGTTTGTTTCCAATGAATGCTTTACCTGCAACAAAAAAAGGTTGAGAAATTGCAGCAAGTTGGAGGTATGGCATTACAAAAGTGAGAAATTATGCAACATTGTTTTCGATAATAATTTCGAATGTAATTCAACTCCCGAGAATTAATTATTAGGGCGAAAAAACTTTCGGCCAAACCAAGAACAAAAAATAAAACAAAACAAACGATACGATTCAAAGAAAACAACAGCGGAATGAGAGAACAGGTTGTAGGAAACAGCGAAATGAAAAGACCAAAACAAAGGCATAGAAGGATACTATTTTATCACCAGTCCCATCATAAAATAACATAACATCAATTACACTAAATGCACTTCATTTATTTCCCTTTCGGCGCCCTTTACTAAGTCTGTCCATTTCTCGCCCTATGAGCTTGGAAATTCTCACAAAGCTTCAATTCAGCCAAGTCGGCCGGAAATGTTTTTCCGGTTTTTGGTGGAATACCGGAAATGCTGTGTTGTCAAGAAACATAGCTAAGAGAAATCTCACATTCCGGCATATTCTGCAAAACGCAGCGAAAATAGTGAAATTGAATAGTTAACATCGACCATTAGTGTGTTCTAGGTAGATCATTACATCTTAAACGCTTGCATATTTCCTAATATCGCTGAACATCAACAATGATTTTACATATAACTCGATATCCAACGAGCGTAAAAAAAGAGCGCAATTCTGCTATATTCCCGAGCGTACTCTATAAGCTATGAGTATTATGAGCGCCTATTCATCGTGACTTCCTCCTATCACTTTTGATTAAAACAATAAATCCCTTCAGAAGCAAACAACAAACTATAACAGTCGCCTTTCATTAGAACCTAAGAAATAATAAATTAGCTTATTCTTTATGTTCATCAGTGATGCTCCAATCTATTTCATAAAATGATATCTCTAGTTTAGGCATCTTATTCAGTGAAAAAATAGGCTTTTCTTCTTGTTCCTCTACAAAACGCTATATTTCTTAGGAGAAAAACAAAGTCCATATACACCTTTATCGATTTTCCGGGAAGTAGTTACTACTTAATCAGCGGTTCCCCAGAGTCAGAGATAATCATTGAGCGTATAAACGGAATGACAGCTATGAGAAGACCCGCACTGAGAATACTTGACGCGATAAACAAATTCCGCCAAAGGTTGAAGCGATATTCACATGGTAGCGGACAACTGAAATGAGGCATACGGCTCAGCGTCGAATGACTCAATTCCTCCACGCGATCGATTAGTGCGCTCGCAACGATCGATATCTGAATTGTTTAATTAATAACTAATAATAATAAAATTGAAAAATAATAATAATGAGACGAGAAAATAATTCAATATTTAATTACTTCAAAATGGCGCTTTAGTGGAACTCATACAAATGTAAGAATATTACTTAATGAACCAAATATTTAAATAAGATAAAATAGCAGAAAAAAGAATCTAAACGCCACTTTCCGAGCTATCCACTCTTCTAAAATTCGCCCCCCGACAACGTTCTCTATTATAGATGACATCTTCGAAAGCAAAATGTGCTCGTCTACAGTGAAACGCACTAAGCAACACTCGGCGATAAAATAAAAATTCCCCACGTCAGACAAAAAAAAAATCAATTTCACTTTATAGTCGAATGAGTTTAAAAAATGCAAAATAAACTCTTCAGTGAAATCACTCTCTTCCCTCCTCCTTCGCTCTGTAGGCGGAAAAACCCTTAGCGACTTCAATTTATTCAAGCAATTTCGAATATTTCCCAACCCCTCATCGTTAGCTGAGGTCATGCATATGAAAACCTACAAAAACTTCAACGGATTTCAATCATATTTTAATAAGACAACGAAATAATACTACTGATTAAGCTAGCAAACTTATCACCACCAATAAAAATTACTTTATGTCACCTCCTCTCCTCTTTTCCCTCTTAAGTAACGCCGTGTCCAATATTCTGGCGAGCTCAACTTCCCCACAATGCCAGATCTAACACGAAACCCTTAACGAGTGATGATATGAATAGAAAAATGTAAAGTGTTCTCTTTCGAAAAAATAATCCGTACCGTGGTGCTGTTAATTAGGTCACCTTCGCTAAGAGCTGACTCGAAAGCTCGTATCGTCTCGTTTTTCAACGCACCGAAATTGGGCGAATAGTGCCGATCGTGACGCTTACGCCAATCATCTAAACACAATTACACCTTTATACCGCAGCTATTCCGATATTATGGTGTTCTGATTTGAAAAGAAAACTTGCATAGTTTAATCGCGATATGCATGCACTTCACAGCGAAAATCTACATTCCAATGAAAGAGGTTACGCCGATACTCGATACTCCGAGCAAATTAAACTCGTCGATAACCATCATATCACTTTAACGTTCATCGAACAGCTTCCCTTTAATTTCATAACAACATCACTGCAACGCATTGAAACGAAATAAAAACGATTAGTTGAATTGGCTGAATAAATATTTCCCCTCTATAACTGAGAAATGCTTTCCTCGCAATGCTCGGAAAGCATTTCGGCTGCCAACGATGGAGGAACAATTCCACCAAACATCCGCACTATTATTCATAGCATCACTAAATCCCTAAGAATGTTCCATGCAAACTGAGTTTATGAACTCAAACGGCGACTTTTCGATATAAAATCGGTAGTGCACAAAAAATTATCGGAATCCTCATGCAGCAGCTCCACTGAATGCAAATTGAGATTCATCTTCAGATATCGGTTCTCCTCTGCATAATATAAATAAATCAAATGCACTTATAACCGACTTATTGCGCAATATAATAAAAACGATAGTGCATAGTACTCAAGTCAATACAAGAAAGAATTATAATCTTCTTCAGCCATAGTCGAAATGCAAAGAAAATTAGCAGCGGCAAAATGAAAAATCTTTAACAATGCAAGTTCTTTCGTTGCAAATAATGAGATCTCCACACACCTAAATAAAGTGAACCTGAATTAACTCGTCGAATCCGAAAAATGAATACGTTAAATTGGCCAAGAGCAGTTTCCAATCCGAACACTGAGCAACTTTCACATAGCTCTCTCGAGGTTAATAAAAATCCCACCTATATTGACCTGAACGGCGACGTAGTGCCTCAATTCAGCCAAAACGATCTTCTCGTAGAAACGTAACGTCCTATTCCAGCACGTCAAGTCACCGTCATTCATCGAACAGTGGCTTCTTAAACATAATGCACTTCCCGTTAATTTCAATTACTAATACATCTCAAACTGCACACACTCACATAGTGAAGTTTATATCCTGCAACGTACCTACAAAACGCTCTGCCCCCCATGTCTTATCTACGTCCCCTCTCAACGGACAAATACGCTTACCGGAAAATGCTCAGTGAAATTTTAGGAGCTAGAATGCCACTGACCCCGATACAATAGCAACTATATACCTCATAGACGAGCGTCTATTCCAGGCGAATACGGTAGCTCCTCTGGATTTCACATTTAAAGTACACTGCACGAATCACTGAAAATCACTCTGTATGCACTGCCAGAGCTATATCACTTCTTCCCTCCCTCCCTTCTCCTCATACTATTACTAAAGATTGATAGAAGTGCACCGATCAAACTCACGAGCAGCCGGTAACAGTTGAATTATCGCCGGTCTCGAAATTCTGAGCCGAAGTGAAAACACAAACGCCCAACATCACCACCAATTCAAGCATCTGAAATCAAAAATTTCAGGCGTTTAATTCAAATCGATTTAATAAAGACTGCGAAATCAGCTATATTTCCTAAATACTCGAAAAATCACAACAACAGTGATCTAGATTCTTTGTAAACAATAAACTCACGATGGTTCACCTCTCAATTCAATGGTTCTATCGAAATATCTGCTAATTATCGTCGAAATAAACAGAATAACGAATAGGACGACATCTCCGTTAGTGTTGTCGGCATTTCCGCTAAAGGAACACTTGAAGAATATCTTTACAAACACGTCGGGATACATAATCCTGTGAGCTAGAATTTATAGCTTGAAATGTTTTATAAAGAGCAAATGAAAAGTGCTCAATAAAGGCAATTGCTATACGAAAAGGGAAGGTGAGCAACACTCGGAAACATTCCACAGAGAACGCGAAAAACTCTCAAAAAGTCCAATCGATCGCTAGCAGATATCAAGCCGTGTTACTGCTACGCCAAAACAATCGTCAAATGGAGCGGAAGTAGAGGAGAAACTGCCTCCATCTCATGCCTTCATATCCGTTGATATTTTAGCTGTAAACCTGTGAAATCGCAATAGTGCAGAGTTACTTAAACGATGAACTAGCAGAAATCGACAGCTCTCCACTATTCAGTGCATTTGGCACTTTGCTAAAGCTTCGAATATTTACTTGCATTCAATGAGAAACACAACGGCAATCAACTTAACGCACGGCGGATTCAAAACTGCTTTGATTTGCTGCAAATCTCTCTGTGGGTTATGCCGATTGCCGAGTGCCGAACGCACTAGCCACGTTCCGCAAATCAATCCCCCCCATCAACAAGAATTTATAGGAGAATACTGACAGCAACAATCTGTTAAAGGAGTCGTGGAGATAGTTTTAATGAAGGAATGGAGAAGTGAGAAAACCACATGGAGTTTCATCAGTAAATCACCTTTCATTGAGCTTTTATTACTAATTACTGCGGTGTAACCGCCACCATCCCTCCTCCCTCACATCACTAATGGATTGAATGTTTCGACTAACAGCATCTGCATCAGAGATTTTTTGGATTATATAAATTCATCCATCTAATGCAGTATACAAAAAAAAGGGTTCCGATCTAACATGGCAATCAGATCCCGCTACGGGTAAATACAAATTTCTAAACTAGCTCAAATTTACAATTCGCTCACCGATCACCTACAACCATCACTTATGAAACAAAAAGCACAATGAGGTTATACTCAACAATTCGAAGCATCTCCACTAGCCAAGCAAAATCTCGAACTTTATGGCAAATAATCGTTGCCATCTCCTATTCGATTATCAAATTATTCCGTCATTACTGGCAAAAATGTCGACGTTTCAATAACTTCCTAATCTCATATTAGTTCTGAGAACATCCTGCCCTTTATAGCATTTTCTCGCCTTTGTACCATATGAGAATATCCTTTAGAATTTCAATAACGTCTCAAGTTTAGTTGGTTATCAAACCTTCTATGAAGGCAAATTAGCCCAACAACTAAATGAACTCTTTTATCGCAAAATCGAACATATATGGCATATATATAGGAACGCAATCATATACAACAATTAAATTGTTACGTATCTCTGCATTCAACATTAATGACGAACCTATAAAATCGATCTCCCAATTATTTCCGCAATTTAATTCGATCATCTTTTATTTGCAAAATATTCTTTACACAAAGAACACTCCCTTCCATTTATCGGTTATCAATCGTTACCATCACGAGAACTACAATACCAAACATAATACTCGATAATAATTTCACTCATCAGCTGCATCGCTACAGGCAATCCCGAACAAAGACCCTCCATTGTGGCACTCAGCATTGTCCATACACCTCACCAGCCTGAACCAAAGACTTGAAGAGGTACGAACTTGTTGCATAGGAACATAGTCAAAAATGCTAACTGTCTTTGAACGGGGAGCTTAAATGAGATGGTTGACTCCAGAGTAAGTTCAATAAATCCACTATTAGGATTGCGATAAATATGCATTTATACTCTTATCTTTGGCTCGTTCCTATTAACTCCCAATAATGACATGCCCGAAACGGCTATAAAACTGAATCATTTTTAAAGCGATCATTTTTAGAGTGCTAAACACTTAAATATTTCCTTAATTTCTTTAAATATAGCAAGAAAGGAAGATAATAACATCTCAGAGATTGTTAGTAAAATAGAGCGCTATAAAGTGTAACATTTGCAGATATTGCAATAGCATTCTAGCAGAACATAACAAGCAAATATAAGCCCACTAGTTTCACTAAGTTAATGAAAAGCGAGGAGAGTGATACCTTTGCGGAATTGCACAACGCGGCCACCGCATCATCGCGAATCCCTCCCTCATCTCATAGGTTAGTGATACCTAGTTTGATTCAGATCGTAAATATCCATAATCGATTATTGGTGCAAAAATGCTCATCACAACTGCTCATATTTAGGGAAGATTTCCTCAAATTCAATAGCTTCAATTTCGAGTCCGCTTTCGAGTCATGCAGTGCTTTAGTAAATTAACTTCATCAAATAAAATAATATGAATGTAATATAATTTCACTCTCTCAGCAAAAATCACAGGTAAAAATTTTCCGTTAGGAGGTGTTACGATCAGCGAACTTAAGTAACGCTTAGGTTGACGAGGTGACTGCAACCATACAACGAGCTGATGAGAAGCTACTAGTGATGGGGAGATACGGCGAGATATGAACAATCAAGATGGCTTGCAGATGTGTCCAATTCCTTTTTTAACTATGAATACAGCGAACTACAGGATGTAGAAGTAATTAAACAAAAGAGAATCGATCAGAAACAAAAGGAAAAATCCAACCACCTCGAATCAATAGTCGATTATCTACGGAAAAACAACGAAAGAGAGCCGTAACACGACAATATAGTAATATAACGATTTCTTAAATAGGGCATCAACATAACTGCCAAATAATAGGCGTGGATTACAGATCAAGCTAAACGAGAGAGACGATCTGATCGATGAATAAATCAAAATGGGAGAAAATATTGGAGGAAAAGACAGTTCTATTCATTGCTGGCATATATAAATGAGCAAATTGATCAATGGTGATTCACTGAAAGAAAGAAAACAAATCGCGAAAGGAAGAACAAGAGTAAGTGCTCAGAAGAAAACTTCTCGTGCTATCGACCCCAACTTCAGGTTCAACTGCACTTCGAAAAAACGAACCAACACAAATTTTATGTGCACTTAAAGCATCAAGAATTCGGCTATCTTATTCTCCCACTGGTTACCCAAGGAATTATATCCCGCTGCATCTTTCAGATTACCATCTCATACGACATAAACGGTCGCTATTCCGATCGCTTCGGTGACGTAGTAGTGCGTAGCTCCTAAGTACAAAAATCTTTTATTTTCCCTTCCTATACAAAATGGAATTAGAAAAGTGAATCCTACGCCGCCACTGCCAACAAAAATGGCTGCCGATAAGCGGGAATCCATGAGAACTTCACTAAAGAAGTTGCTAGGAAAATTATTAATCAAATGACAGTTGGACTGGTAATCATTGAAATAACAGCACGAAAACCTCAAGCGAGAGAACCTTTAGAAAAATCCCACCGACAAAATTCAATAATAAAGAAATGCAACCATGAAAGAATGAAAAACGCTCATTAAGAGTTCAAAAGAAGAGCGAATGAAATAAGGGATTGTGTTCAACACAAAACAAAAATCGACGACAATCTAGCGCTGACTGAAACTGACGACAAAAAGAATTCGCAACCTTTGGGAACAAAATGAATATGGAAACAAGGCGAGAGAGTATGCCTGATACATGGCGGAGATTCACATGGGCACGTGAGAAAACAGATAGGAAACCGATTCCCCATTATGTGTACGACGGATCGCCTCAGCCAATATCATCGATATATCGATACACTGCAATAAAACTTATCAGCACTATAGTTTTTTAACCCCAATATCAGTTTTCATCTCCCAATTAAAGATTATTCCCTCGAACGGATCACCCTCATTCCACTGATTATTCCATCCACTTCACAATATAGTTTCAATGGGGAGTTGATGTTGTGAGCAACCATGTTGTTGATTCCATGAAAACACTCAGCCGCTTGTAACACGACGACTCCAATGATCGCTTCTTTCATTCTCATATCACAAAGAAATTCGAACAAATGGCACACCTGTATTTTAGGGCACTTCTTCATGTTCTCCTCCTGTGGTATTGTGTTCGTCACCACAACTGCCTCGAACGCCGAACTGTTCAATCGCTGAATGGCTGGACCCGAGAAGATACCATGCACACAAAATGCATAGACAGCAGACGCACCAGCTTCAACCAGTCTGTAAAAATATACCCATTGATAGAGAAGTACTAAAGTCTACTTATGTTGTACAAAGTCGAAAAATTAGGATTTCAGAATTCCCGAAGAAGAGATCTCCGATCTTGAAAGGAGATGAACTTCATTAAGTAGAGTATAGAAGAACTGAAGAACACTCATAGATTCACTTCTGGGATTTCCCATGGGATATCAGATGGCATCCAATTTTAATGTGAAGCTTCTCTAATGTTTGGCCTGAAGTGCTGATGGATTGTAACAGACCATTTAACAGTGTACCAACCTAAAATTTTAATCAATACCGATGGCCGGCAGACATGGGCGTGTGGAGACCTTGCTATCGGCGGAAGAAATGAAGGGTCTGGTTTATTCCTTATGAGAAAATAAATCATTCTGTAACTACAACGACTTCCCATCTAAAGGATGTCAGCAACGACCCCTACAATATCCCTCAGCTCTCAAAGTAACACAAGATAACAAGAATCTCATAATACTCAAGTACAGTGTAAATGGAGATCCACACTAATATAACTAAATAATTCAGCGAAGTTCTAATGACTGCGACCTAATGAAAGTGATCCGAAAATGGAAAAAAATGGAACAACAGAATTGCAGAGCACAGATCACGAAAAAGGCAATTCAAAAGGCTCCGATCACGAATGCTATCTTTTCAGGGATCCTGATCCTGAAAAAGGCAAGAAATGGTACCTCTGAAGAGAGCAGTACTTATTCAAAAACTATCACTAAATACTTTTAATCAATATATTCATTTACAAGAAACAAATGCCATGAAAAATGAATAATCCTGGCTGAAAAGGAAAGTCCTCAGAAAGTACTGAAAGACAGTTCCATGGACGAAATGGAGTGCGATAATAAATAAGCGGAGGCAAACATGACAACCACATTTTTACTTCCACCTAGTTAAATGGATCCTCGCTAGATCTCGGCCTATGACGACTCACTTACAACTTTTATACGTAAAAACGAACATAAATAATAAGAGCAAAATTACTTGTCAGCTGCAAGGCAAATTGTGCCGCACGTATCTGCCATATCATCGACGAGGATAGCCACCTGTAACATTCAACGATCCGCATCTCGTCATGAGTCTTAACTTAGTAAACATTTTGTAAGTAATTCTCGCAGAGTCAACATCTACAGAAAATATGAATCCATGATCAGAGCAAAACAATAAGCTGGAAACCCGCTAGGCAAGCATTCTTATAAAAATACAACTATGGTCGAGGATGCTCACATGTTTATACGAAAGCAGCGCTGTCTACCTGATCTCTTTTATCTGCAAAAGAGCTTTTTAAGCGTGAATCAAAGAATGAACCAGTATAGAGTGGTGCAGATATTTCTTTCTCATTAAAAATCTGGGAAAAGGATCTCTATAAAGAACCAAATCAGCCACTCTGTTTTCGGCTTCCGACTGATTAAACCACTCCCCAAACCGGTTCCTCCTGATTAAAAAAAAAGAGAATTTGCTCTCCGGAGAAGGTCCCCTTCACATGGGACAATTTTTCCACCACGCAACACCTGTTCTTTGTCCCATCCCAACATTTTTCTCTTCAAATTTAACGCGATTTTTGTGCTACCAAACCGCTTCTCATAAACCCACTCGACTAGAAATCTATTTGCACAGAACAACTGAACTGCAGACAATAAGAGACTAACTGCGAAATGATTATTACAAGAGCTCCTATAGCAGCAGTTAAAGTTGTCACAGAATTTTCTGGTCGGACATGGGCAGTGCTAATCATCCGTTTTCGCTTCCACTTCATTTATCAGCAGATGATACTGAAACGGGACGTAACGAGTGGTGACAGCAACCATATCACAAAGCGAAGCAAGCACCATCGTCGGCTCCAAATCAAGCAGTGGAAGAGGAAATTCAAATGCTCGCTCACAAGTGAGTGGATTAAAGACCGAGGATTTCGGCTCGCAAAAATATCTCTCAGATCCTACTTATTCTGGCTGAACATTTTCACTCATCCAATCCCTCGGACTCTTTTGTCCTTAATGTCACTGCCCACGTGATATCTTCTACTTTCTTTTATTAATTCTTCTTTTCATCTACCTGATACACTCAGAAGCGTATGCCATTCCGCTCGTTATCAAAAAATTCGTATGCGGGCGGCCTAATATGACCGAAACTCACCAAGTTCGTCGACTCAAAAACAACCCCTTTGAAAGGTTCTCTCTAAATAATGCCACTTTAAAAAATTGATATAATGGCACAATATTGTAACGCGTCACTTCAGTTAATTACCATACATTCGAATCTAAAAGATGGATAATAAGGAACGAAAAAAGTTTTCCTTTCCCACTGAACCTACCTAAACCATCTTGAACAGCACCAGGGAACTTGAAGTTGAGGCAGCTGCCACAATAAGCATTCGCGAGAAAAACTTGATGCCAGTGATACCTCAATCCCATCGAATGCTTATCCTCTCTACACCATCGAGTGCTCCCACTTCACTTTACACTTCTACAACATCACATAATACTTCCAACAAGCAGTTATCTGCTCATCAGCTAAAATTACTCTCTATAGCAGTCATTAATAATAACAAGCACACCTTGTCATGAACATTGCCCACCAGTGTCATATTCTCCACTTCATTAGCACGTTTCCTCTCTTTATGAATCAACGCGAAATCAACGTTGAGACGATCGGCTATCGACGTCACTCTGCAATCGGCTGAGCATCACTTAACCATACATCCCTTAGGAAACACCTCTCCAGCAATGCTTCTTCAGTTCGATATTACACCACATAACGCTGTATATTGCGAATGTCTTGACGGTTATCATCACGTCAATAACGCTTTAAAGCTTCGTGGAACTACTTCACAGTACAAAGTAAGGACTCTCAAGTGTTGCTCAACAGATTCACATCGGTTTTCTGGAAGATATGACACTTAGGTTACGATGAAGCATTTCAGAAGCTCGGCAACAAAACTTTACCATTCGAAAGTTTCAAAACTGTCTTATTCAACGACGTTTTCGACATGCTGCCGCTGACATCAACTGCAGCTCTAGTTAACTATTTCAGCACAATCTAATCTCCTTTCCGTTGAGAAAGAGTGAAGAAATAAATTTAACCAACGACAATAAAGCGCATAGTAGTCTCCTTGCAAACGATATCTTCAGTTAGCTCACGAAGGTGCTGTTACTTAACAAATGTCCTAGATCAGAAAGAGAACTCTCTTGCTTGAAATGAAAGCAAAGATGCCACAAATTCATCTAAAGAACCGCATTCAGTGGAACATTTTTGCTGAATAAATCCTGTCATATATCACCTCCTTGAAAAGGTGCAAAATCCTTAGATCAAATGTAAATATCCTGAGATTGACCTTTTTGCGCCTCCTGCATCTGGTGATACGATGACTGCCTTTTGCCAATTTGGAATCGACTCCTTTATGTACTTGAGGATCGCCGGTTCGGCATAGAGATTGTCCACCGGAATATCGAAAAAACCCTAAATTACTCACTGAATGAAACAAAGAGGACTTTAGTGAGTGGTAAAAAATCGCACGATCAAAAAAATTGAGCAAGTAATACGTTCTGATCCCTATACACACGTAGTACTCTTTCTAATAATTACAATAAATAAAAAATAAAATAATTATAATAAATATATATAATAAAAAAAGAAAGTCATTTATTAGTGAACGCGGCTACAGATCACCCCCACAGGTTCACAAGGCTATTTTATACATTATATTTATTTCGAGCTTTAGAATAAGCTATAAAGCAATACAACTTTAAGTTACAAAGCAAACTACATTTTACACGGCGCTTTACGTAGAAAACCAATATCAAAACTAGCAAAGTCACAAAAACGTCCTCTTAGTCTTGATGCAAAATCCTTAAAATTTCAATTTTCCCATCGTAAAATGTGGATAAAAAGTTGAAAAATAAGGCATATGGAGCATAATTTGCCACTAAAAATCACTTGTTAAGCACGAGCCTTTCAGAAAAAGAACCATAACATCCACCAGTCACTTCGCCACCCGAAATCGAAGAATCATCTCTCCCCCTCCCCTATATTCACTGACTTTCTAAGTCTAGACAGCAGTGAATGCAATCGGACAGTAGAGACTCATGCCACAGTTTATGTGTTCCCTTCCTTCACGTAAACGGCGTATCCTAAGCCTCGCAAACGACCTATAAAACGGTCATTCACACAATACTGTGCAGGGATACGTTTTTAAGCGCTGCTCTCCATTTTCCATCCTCCTAATTGAATACAATTCGTAGAATTAATGGAGCTCAAAACAAACCTGAATCTGCGAGGCATGTAAATCCATAGTTATTATGTGATCAGCACCCGCCACTGATAACATGTTGGCCACCAATTTTGCACTTATTGGTGCACGAGATTTGTCCTAAAAAGCTAGCAATAACATTTTACCTCCAACTTAAAGATGTGAGTTAGATAACGGGTACAAATCTAAATAGATAGGATAACATCTAAAACGCTTCGATATTCCGTATTTAAGCCTTTCGTAATTTCCTCGGATTACTACCAACAAAACCTTACAATTGACATCGTTAAAACATAGCCGGTCTATTAAATTGAAACCATTTACTTTAACTTATGACCTTCTTCAACCCCTTTTCAGAGACCTCCGATATATTGCAAATAGCTTACAGCAATCAGTGCAAATGTAATTAAATAAGGCCTCTCGCTATGTGAGATGTGTCATCTGGACAGCGCAATCGAATAGGCCAAATAGAGCAAACCAAAACAAAAGGCAATATGTGAAATCATTCACATCTCTCCTCTTCCACCACAAACCCATTTCTGTTTGCTATTCGTGGAACATTTTCAATAAACTTCGAAATATGAGAAGCATCGAAGTGGAAATATTCAGCTGAAATATGAGAGACACAAGCACGAGAGAGTATTTGTCGGCTTGCCCGCTTAGTTCTTTTAGCTTTGCAAACCGCTAACGACACATTAAAGAAACCCGACAGGTGGAATCTGCATCGTCTCACCTTCCAAATTACTTTTTCATCCAGTCTGTCAGTCAACCAAAGAATTATCCGTTTTCACATATGGAACGAAATATTTCAGTAGAAATTTCTTCTATAGTCAACCACTGAGCAGAAAAACTGAGGAAGAAATCTCGTCGGAATTTGTGCAATCAATTGGTTTCCAAGAAGCGTTCCACTGAAGTTGCCATATCATTTTCTATTCGCTACTTTATCAATACTTACTGATCATTCAACATCTGCTATGTGCTATGAAAATACGGAGGAAGATAAAATATACTTCAAGTAAGGAAGGAAATTCATGATTGCTTATATGATGAAAGGCACAAAGGAGAGGCTGACAATAAGAATATCTGCTTCATCCCTATTTCGAAGCACTTTGCTATTCAATGAGGCAATCGCCCTCACCAATGAATCCGCAAAACAAGTAATATTACTCGAACCTTCATGGAACGTTTCTTTACAGCTCTTCACCTATCCAATCAGAATTTCCCTTCGCATTCCCTCAACTACAATTGCTTTTATCTTTCCACACTCGCAAAATAATTACAAAACAAAACAACGGATAATGCAAATGTCTAAAGGAGTAAAATGAAATCAAATGAAAGTTACGGCATCTATCGGAATTCACTTCAAAGAAAAACATTAAATTGAGGAGAGAAGAAAAAGTGATCCTTTCAATTGCACAAATAACGATCAAGCATTATATATTATATACCAAACCTTCTTGTCTTGTCTCGCATATGGGAAACATGGAATAACGGCTGCGACACGACATGAGGATGCGATCTTACAAGCGTTTATCATGATCAAAAGTTCCATGAGATGATCGTTGATCTCACCGCATGCACTTTGAATTATGTAGACATCCTCTCCCCGTACACTCTCGCCAATCTCAACGTTCGTCTCCTGATAAAATATATCAATACTCCTTGAAACTATGCACTTTCAGCAATCAGCTGGAGAGACTCCCCACTGAACGGCGTAGATTTAAAAATAATCAAAACTAAGCCAAACAACATTCACGAAGCCGAAACCCTACTTATTCAGATCAGTAAAGCGCACTGCATCTAGCATGATCAAAACTTGATTGGAAATATTCATTTCGTTGGCGTCTCCTCCTTCCCTCTCTGATTCGAACTACTGGGCAAGAGTACAAGACTTTACCAATTTCAATGACATTCTGTAGAACTTCTGAAAATAATACAACAGCTGAAAAAAGAGAAGCGGCTGCAGAATAGGATTCTCATGCGGATCGAAGAGATATGAACAGGTGAAGCATACCCAACATATCGTTGTATGTAATTTTTGAACGTGCAGTTTAACAAATGGCTAAAAACGCCATACATAAATCTCATTCGTCGCATAGTGTAAATCTACGTCGATAATGTTTTCTCTCAAGCACTGGAAGGTTACATGGGGGATTTATCCAACAAAACCAGATATTCCTGAATTTAATAGTGGAATAGGGTAGACGTTTCGCTTCTTGCATTTAACACTACAACAAGGTAAGTGTTTGGCGAGCGAATTATTAGGAAATGAGGCCAACGTCAAAAGCATTTTATTCTATTTTAAGTGCCATTCTGCTGCAAACTCCCTGAAATATGTCCTTAAGGGTTATCGTGTTTCTCACAGTTTATTTATTTCTATAAAAATACGAAAATTACTCTGTTGCTGAATTTTTTCAGTGAGGCCTTTGAAACATCAAGTTGCAGTCTTTCGCAAATCCGTTGAGTCAGATCGCGATGTGAGGATCCCGAAAACACCTGAAATACAACGAACAGCAATTTCGATAGAAGAGTGGTTGGTACTCAATAAGAGCCAATCTGTAACGCGACGAAATGAACCATAAGCCAGACATTCATTAAGTTATAAGAATATCGTCCACCTATAAACAGCTGGAACTGATCTAACGTTTAAGGCCGAGTTTTATTGGATTTGCTAAAACTGCCACAGGTACATATAACTCATATAAAAGAGCGCTAAGAGAGGCACTAAACAACGTCATGAAGGTGAATACGATTTGCTTTTAATGTTTGCAATAGTACACCAAAACTAGAATATCGGCTGCGCGTTCGAACGATGTGATCTGCGCATAAATGACTGCCCGCAATCAAACTACAAGCTTAAAAAGCAACCTTCTAATACCTACATAGATAAAATCTCATTTCGTGCAAGCCTTGAAATTTTCCTCACATACGTGGCTACTTCTAGCAAGAACTCCTTCAAACGAACACGTGAAGAGTTTATGCGAGAACAAAAGAAGAGATGATAACCTTTATATTCGGCATGAGGACGTGCTTTTCAGGACCACGATCAACGTCTGCTCGCTCAATGGCTGCGAAAGCCTGCAATAAACAAGCAATATCTCAAGACACGATTCAGCAGCGCACGAAACATCGAACAACGAACAATGTATGCACACATGGGGCATTCACTCCTACTCTCGTTTCTGAAATCATCGACGAGCTACCACAAATGAATTTTCCGCTGACTTGACGTATACCTGGAAGACTAGTTAGCTGAACATAATTAATCATAGCTGTTGAAAGATGGCGACATCACAAGTGTTATAGATGAGCTGCCTCCACAGATTAGGTGTTCGTGAATGAGGTGAACTTTTCTTCGTCTCTCTCCTCAGCGAATTCGAAGTGTAACAATTCCACCATCATGTCCATTCACCTACTCCATCTCATCCCCGCCGTTTCAAGTCGAGGCACGAAACGAGTTAAAAGCACCGCATATGCAAAAAAAACCAACGTTCCACAGGACGTGCAATCAAAACCTCACTCATTTCGCCAGCAGATCGGAGATTCAACACAGAGGAACATACTGCTGCTTTTACTGATAAAAAGAGACGAACATTTCTCCCAACAAACCTGTCTCCCAACCACATCCCCCTCTTCCTTCCGACACCACTTCTGCTCACGAAAACATCCGAAATGAATACTTTGGCTATGAATTCAAGCATCAGCTGCAAACTTTGAGAAACTCAACAATAGCTAAACTTAAGAAAATATCACAGGACCACAATCCACCGACGTATTTCACTAACATGAGTGTTCCCCATTCAGCTTTTTATTGCTTGATATGAATAGGCAAATTTCACTGCCATTGGCATATACGGGACGATCGGTGAATGCTGAATTTCAACTGCTTGCATTAAGGTGGGCTGTATGAACCGCAGTAATATGCGCTTTCCTCATCCACCCATCACAACAATAAACCGCATAAATACTCAATAAATAAATCAAATATATGCATCATATTTTCAATAATTTGACCGCTCTAAATAAACTTCAATATGAATGGGTGCAAAACACAACACAACTCTTTCGTTTTCGTCGATCGATTGGCAAAATGATAGAGAGAATGAGAGAAACGGTAGAAGAGAGAATGAGACTATGATGCGGAATGATCTTCTCAGAATCTGCAACTCGAGCAGCACCGACTCCGGAGTTGAAACTAACAAGAAACACGCCTACGAACATGCAAACTCTGTATGTGCGCACAAAAACTCACTAAACAACTGTGTCAGCGGAGGATGTCGATAAGTGAAATCGATCGGACTTTAAGATGGTGTAAGCGTAACGCAAACACTAATCAGTAGAAACGCTCCTTTAGTAAGTACAACGAGACGCATATGAGTTCAGTGGAGGATTTTCGGGGACGGCACACTGTCGAACAATTCGAATAATTCGGTCGACGAACTCTAATCACCGGTCTTTCATATGACAACGAAAAAGCGGCGGTATATAAAAGTATGTTTCACTTCAAAAGCTGCTACTAATAGCCTCAAATGAGACTCAAAGATCAACGAGTTTCGGGAGGCTAAACTGATTAAAGCGCGATCGCCATATTTGCCCAATGGGCAAAATGCGGCCACGATGTGAAAGATCACTTGGACGATGGCCTCTGATCAAGATGAGAAAAACACGAACATTCGCCGCCCCTCTAATAAATTCTCTATAGCGGCCCACTCCGTGTCAGTAAACGCGGACACAATCGCGTTTTACCCAATCCTACCTACACAACAAACTGGGAACTCCTAAGGTTGCCGAAGACTGGCAGCTCCGACACCACTTCACATTTGCAGAACTTCGAAGAAGTTTACATATCGTGATGTTGGTAAAGGAACTTGGGGACTCCCACACGCACAGGAACATCAACTACGATTAACATGTCGGAAACACGCAATGCACGCAATATTGTATTGGAAAGTTTTATGGATGAAATGCCTTTCCTCCTTCCCCTCCTCCCAGCCACTACTCTTCCATCCCCACCTAAGAGTAAACTTTCGTAACGTTTCTAGAGGCTGCGAACTTCGTGAACTTAGGCGAAATTTTCATTTGCACCATAATGAGCGTTTATCCTCTCCGGATAAGTATCACTTCATCCACGCGAGAGAGAACGATGAGGAGGAATGTCCGTTGACTCTGAGAGCTCGCTAGGTTATCGTTGTGCTCATTTCAGTATTCCAATGCATGAATGGAACCAACGGTGCATAATCGAGTGCTCTAAGTAACGTGTGAACGAATGTTTTGCGAAGCAAATTAAAGCAATTTTTCGTTAGCGATTGTCTCTTGCAGTGTTTGATGCTAAAGCGATCTGTATGCCGGGAGTTGCAGGAACGGGACTACTGTTTCCACCATTGAAAGAGAATTCCCTCGGCTAACGTTGCTTAACCGAGTACGGCTATCGCATGATTTACGGCAACTAGAGAATTCAATTACCGCTCGTGTATTGTGATAACTAAAGCACAACTTGATGTGTACGCAAAAAGAAGTTCTACATTCTTCCAAAGGGAAATGTCTTTTGCCCCCATTAGGTGCTTAAATAATAACTAACAAATAAGATAAAGTAAGGTCCCCCCCACCCTCGAAATGAAGGATGAATGGTGAAGAGCTAAAATCCCTCCGAATGATACCACTCTCACGTTTCGATCGTATATTAATTCAACAGCACGATATAATGACAACGAATGATACAAGTACCTCACAACGCACTAATAACCTACACAAGGATCTATGATCTCTGAGTGGACAACGTTCGCCGCTCGACTACTCTCACTTCAAATAAAAAAACATTCGCTTCAAGAGATAACCTCGTTTAATATGATCCCCGCACAGCCAACAGCTAAGAAGCCGAAAAAGCTCCGCTTGCGATTGAAAGGATCACCTAACAACATGAATAAACTTACTGCTGTCGCTGAATTCACAGCTGAAGCAGTACGAATTCCCGTTGAGTAGAGTGTTGTGACCAATGTACTGGAAAAAAAAGGGAAGGGGAGGGAGGGAGGGATGATTCCTTTGAAATCCTACTACTCATGTCGAAGGCCTAGGAGGCTCGAGGAGAGGATGTAAGTTGCTGACGAAAGACAAATTGTTTCGTTCACTATGAGAATCCCCTCCTTGTCTCACTTACATGAAAATTTCCCGTAAAAACGCCCAACTTAGTCAGGTTATTTGATTAAAAAAAGCAGAAGTTGCCTTTGCATGTGGTTTTCGAGAGGTCAGCACCTCTGGTGACGCAATAAAGTATGTGCAAGAGCAGTGGCAGTGGTAGTAGCATTGGAATCTCTATATTTTCGATAATAAAGGGAATTGCAAAAATGAAGTAAGCCTCTAAGTAAAGGAAAGTGGCGATGCACAAAATTGGCTGCATTGTGAAGTTCGATTTTATTTAGGCAGAGACACAATGTATGCACGATGTTTGACGGTGACGGAAGTTGATTCGAGATGCGTTTAACCTCACACATAAGTCTGTGCAAAAATAGAATTGCAAGAACAGCTAGTAACTGTGTGTAGGAGGATCTCTGGGTGACCTGAAATTGAAGATCAGTGCGAAAAAAAGATCTGAGAGTTCCCTAATGATCCTAAAATATGAAATTAAATCAGCTTCTAACGGCAATGTTTCAACGGTTCGTCATTGAAACTGCTTTGTAGTATTTTACTTGTATAGTCGGAGTGGTACTTGTGATCAATTAGATGTTATATAAATCGCTAAATGGGCGAAAACTTCTTGAGAGCTTTCAAAGCAATTTGTGCTTCCCAATAGACAACCCGATTATACGTTCGAAATATTAAGCGCCATTCTCCAATAGAGGCGTGAAAATCAAATGCAATGTGTTTTTGGCATAGCACTCCTAATTATATAATTCGAGGCTTCGAAAGCTTAGACAGCAATCTTCGAACGATCCGAATTCCACGAGAATTATCACTAAATTGGGAGGATTATCACCAAATTTCGAGGATTATCACTAAACTTTCATCTCAGAAATCGAAAACCCAATCACTCACAATCGATAGTGGATTGACTGATTGAGTATCGAATCAAATAATGAAAGTCGGTGTGAGGAATACGATACTTTTCACGAGCGATATTAATCTCGTGCAGATTTGACCGTTCTACAAAACATTTCAGAACGATTTTGAAAGAAATATGCAAATGAGCAGCGAAGCCCGGCAGTGGAAGGGCACAAAAACAACGAAAAGTTTGCAAACAATGAGCGACTTTTTCAACGGGATTACTTCTTGAAATTATAAGAAGAAGCTTTTCTAAATGTAGTATTGAGGTGTAGAAGTAATTGAAGTCGCATCAGCATTTCCCACTTCGAAGGTTCTAAAAGCAATATGCAGGTGCTGGCAATAAGGTAGATATCTACCAGCACGACGATTGATACCTACCTTATTGCTAGCACCTGCATCGCAGAAGAGAAGCTGAGAGGTCATATTTCTCGTTTGCGAAGTAGTCTCGATATAGATTGTAACTTTTATCTTTTTATAATCTTTATATACGACTTGAGCTGGAATTTTTTCGAAAACTAGTAAGTAATCGTCGTAGATGACAACAATTGTGATGCGGTTGATCCCTTAAACATAAGAGGGTACTGTATAGAATTGATAATTCCATGGGGGGGGGGGGGGGACAAGTGTTGTTCTAGTATAGTACCTCTTATGATATATCCGAAAATCAGACAAAAGCAGATTAGACCCTTAAGATCGATAATTTTTTATCTTATCAATGAGAGCAATCTGTATCTCTCTTACCTTTCTTGGAAATGACTTATGTTTCATTTTCATCTCCATATGAATTGAGAACTTATATACGAGTCACATAAAATGTTTTATGCATAAAAGAGTTAGTTTTAATTCACTCCGAGCTGACGCATCCAAATGGAAATACAGCCAGAAATAAGTTCACCTCTCAATGAAAGCATTTAGGTTGCTGTAAACACTGTCTGTTCGACTTTTGTTGACCGCTGAGGTGAATGCATAATTAGGTGGCTATCTTTTCCGATCAAGAGATAGCATAAACTTTGCAGGATGAGACATTTGCCTGAGATTTACTCCTACTGAAGTGGGGAGGTAAGAGGGGTTGGGAAGAGAAAGAGGAAAGGATACATTCGGATACCCTGAGGCTGCAGTATTCTTTAGGGTACTACTCGATTATTCGAAAAACTGGAGTCGTTGGCCTGATTGCTGCTTATGGCGATCCTTGAATCGTTCTCCTGAGAAGCTTGTCTCTGCAAACACGAAGGGAGAAAATACGCTTTCTGCAAGCCTTTCACTGAACCGACCGGTTAAACGAATGTCCGAAATAATAATGGAAAGATTCTTCATGTAATTATTAGAAGAAAATAAAATTAGTACACAAATCTTTTGGAACATTTGAATGTCCAAAACATGCATTACAATGGAAGTGAGATTCGAAAATGGTCGTGTTGCCCACAAAATGGTCAGTTAGTTTCAACGCCCTAAAGTGCAATTGACTCACCGAATCTGCTGCAATCGAAGTCAAATTTTGCATCAATTTGTGCGAATCAGTGACATCGAGTTGAAAAAGGGTTATTATTAGCCGATTTGCTCTTTTAAGTGACCGAAAAGTCCGCCTTAATTAAATTCCAATTTAAGAAAACCTCCTTCCGCTAAGATACGTTCACCGTTTGAAGCGTTGCAATAAAATAGCAATCTTTGAGAGAAGCGAAACATAATGAGGAGAAGAAATCTGCCTCCTCACAATCTCGCTTCGTTCACTGAAGAATACTGAGATCGATATGCGAACACACATTTCAGCAAAAGTAGAGAAAAGTTTTGAAAGGAACCGTAGAAATGCTGTGTTGTCGATGACAACGACATATTTGTGCCGTTATCATCGGCCATTCTTTTTAGTTACAATAATCAGATAGTCGGAAATTGCAATTGTCCACTCTCCTCGTGTAATTCATAGCTTCCTAGCTGTACCATACAAAATTTCTAACAAAGATTTGATTCATCATACGGGCAGCTCCTTTCGAAATCATAAAACCATGGCTGCAGCCAAGAAAAAAAAGTCAACGAGAAGATAATTTCCACTTGTAATCTCAACGAGGGTGTAAGAAATGAAGTGACCACCTACCCGACCTTCGTGGAATTTGCATCTTCAGCCACATTTTATCAACCGGCGCTCTATGCAGTGAAGAGCAATGTAGACATCTCTGCGAGGATCTCTTTCCGGTCGGTTTAAATTCTAGGTGCATCTCTCCTGGAGGACGTCACTCGCATCGAGAGTAAGCTGCTACAAGCTTCCTCTCTCACTCCCTTCCACCCTTTCGTTTTCCTCTCACATCACCTTAACTCTCTTCTAGCATTGCTAGTCCAGATGGAGTTTTTTCTTCAACGTTTACCAGCCACCTTTATTATTTTTATAACGTCCCTTCATAGATTTACTCTTTTTTTGCTCTGTAGTCTCCATTCACTCGCAGTATTGCGTTATTTCACGGCACAAAATAAGAAATATGACCGTATTGCTTTAACTATTCACTTATGAGATGCTATTTGCTTCTAGAAAGAATGTTCCAGCTTTTTATTATCAGACTGGTGGAGAGAGCCGAATTCCTATCGCTAATTGAGATGACTAGTGAATAGCTCTAGCGGATTAAAAACAACTTTGCAGGAAGTCGCTGAAAAATCCAGGCTACCGGAGTTAGTCAAACGAGTCAACAAAGGCCAACATTGCGTCCTTTGTCCATCTTATTTCTCATTCCATTCTGCGAAATAACGAAACCGAGTTCACGTTTAACGCTGTTTTTAATCTACAGTTAGATCTGGGCGAACCTATCACAGTCGCTACACCTTTGCTTTGCATAACTGATAGACATGATTAGAGTATCTAGAGTGAACGACAGTCATGAACGAGGGGCCGCACACTGAGTGGAATCGTATAGGTCCTGTCCTCATAAGTAAGAGAGACTATGGACACCGTTTGTGCTATGTTCCATATCTGCATGTAGACAAAAATAAATGCTGCGTAAGGAACGCTTAAAAATAATTCTAAGAAGCGAAAGCGTTAGAGATCGGAGGTAGAATACATCACTGTTATTATTAAGGATCATAAGCGAATCACCAGTGGCAGAGATGCATGTGAACATAGCGATGGGCGGAGCAGTTGCATGGGACGGCAAGTGAACGTCCGATCAGCGAAAGAGCAAGGCGATGCTTGAAGCACATTTCTGTGCGGTCGCCCGGAATATGCCTTACTCGTCGTTGCTATCTGAACAGTGAGCTGCCGGGCGGCAATCGTGCCGATATGTCGTTCCACTCACGCACCTCTAAAAAGGTTTATTGTTGCATTTTCAGTAATCATATTTATATTTTTGCTCCTATTTATTATATTTTCCAGTTTATTATTATAAAACTGAGTCGAATATTAATTATATCTCAAGTCGACCTCAGATGAACTAGCATGACTCTCGGATTCGAGAATAAACGTCGTCGTTACAAATCGCAGATCCGCGGGAGATTTCGTACGGCGAAATATTCGAGAGAACCTACACGAGCGATTAGATCCATCAGTTACAGTATCTACGTTTGTATTAGCGATCATCCGGAGATATTTCCTCTCTATAAAACTACAATTTGGTCGATATTGTTGATTGTCTCCTCGGCTGGCGGCGAGGGTGTCGAACGACAGTTAGGTCATTTGTGCTGCAAAATAAATATTGCATTTTCTGTCACAGTAGTAAGCTTGGCCTGCTTTTTGCCATTAGAGAATGATGTTTTACGTGAATATTTTATTGCGTTCAGGATGGCGGATTTCGGTTGAACACTGAGCCCTGTACCTGTGCAGAGAGTTTTTTTTTCACTTGGCGATTACATTTTTTCTATGCTTAGCTAGTCTCTGTGGCGAAGCTTACAAAGCGTACTGCGCTGTATATCTCACTGATTAGGGCACTGATGGTTCCGACCTTTCTTGAAGACTTTGGATTTCGATGGTCATGAGGAAGCGTGACGCTTTCAAATGATCTAAATATGTGACGAATTTTCATTGTCCTCATCAGTGATAGCCGTCCCTTGCTACTTGAATTGCCAGCCATGAAGGTGCTAAGAAATATATTCGGCGCCTCGTCAAAAATACCAATCGGCAAGTCCCCAACTTTGTGGAAAGGGTTCATGCAAAAACGTGGTAAGTAGCTTTGACAGTGGCGGTAGATAATGTCTTGTTAAACGTCACTGAAGCATTTAATGAAAGGCTTAAAACAGCTGCTCATTCAGCGCACTGTTGCATAAAGGCACAGTAATTAATTACCCTACGGAGTGGCGTCTTATTAATTTGGACTTTCATCTCTGGTGCTTATTCTGTGGTTTGCATGAAGGTGCTCACCGCTTGGTCAAACGAATATGAAGATTAATGGTTAATGAGGTGTTAATTTTTAAGTACCAATTCGGCTTTCCTTATCGGAGTCATTATTCGAACATATAAACGCGAATAACTGAACTAATAAAATATTATAACAGTTAGATGCGCTAGCACTCAGCCATATATCTTTGATACTTAGAAAGCAAGTTATTCATTTATTAGATTCAAATGAGCAACAATATTTTTTCTTCTCAAGACAATATAGCGACTGCTCTGTACTTCCATCATTTTCCTCTTTTTTCCTCAAATAGAGGATGCGGTATTTGGATTTTGATATCAATTCACCATAACTGTCGATTCATTTCTGTTTCCTTATTGTCACAAAGGAATGCGGCGAGATTACTTCAATTTATGTTGAGATCCAATGTGAAATTAATGAAAATATGTGTGTTTAAGTGCGGAATGCGCAGTTTCATTTGAGCGATATCCGTTGTCCAATTAATTCCAAATAATGCCACATCCGATGAGAGTATCGAAATCATTTCCAAAGGCAATTTCGATTAATTCGTTCTGATTTTAGTTCTCCACGAAGATTTTATTCTTTTTTTTTTGCAGCACTTTAGCAAAGAAAATTGCACGCGAAATTTGATACCTTATTTCTTTGAAATTCTATTTCGTTAACTTCATAGGCGTTTTTCATAATTCGCTGCAGGCAAATGTCTTGCGGTGGTGAATTCTTGATGAGAATGGGCACGAAACATCAGCGAGTGAGCATGCTGGACTGGATCTCTAACGACGATCAACACCCATCGTTCCCCTCTTTTAGAATCCTACTCTCTAGAATTTGCAAAAGTGACGCTTGGAAATGAATATCCGTCCGCCTATCGTCGTGTTCATTTTCAGACAAACTGATAATTGAACTGGAAAATTCTTGAGACTATATACTGGCACTTTTGTAAAGGAATCTTTCTGAGGGGAGTGGCCTTTTGGTCTATTGTTCGGCGTAGGTTTATGGCAATAAATACCGGTTAATGAAGTGATATCCATTACGTGGAACAGAAATACACTCACTATCACTGCTACTATTCCTAACTACTTGCAGATGCGAGATGATTCCACACACCCGGGGCGATTTTATTGCCTCTTCGTTTATTAGCTACTCTAACACCTCTCACGGGATCACATAAAAAGGCGCAGTTTAAGAAGAAACAATTTATTTAACACGAAGTTTTTGGGAATCCTAATAGTTCGCTAAACTACTCGATAGTACTGCAATTGAAAAACCTTAAACCGATATGAATTGAGGGTGCCAATTCTTTGTGGAGAACGGTCCATCGTTAACTTCACTCTTAATTACCTTCTTTAGGTCTCGTATGTAAACACATTTCGTTAATCATGTAATTGAAGTAGTTACCGAATGTTCGCCTACTACTGTGAATTTTTTGCTTTCTCGAAGCTGAAATATTTAACTGATTGGAGTGAGGGATAGTTCCTCAACCGTTTTATTAAGAAAAAAGAGATCTCCGAAATGAAATCAATGTTTCATATTCGCTTTAGTTTATATTCGAAAGCTAGTGGAAACTATATATATATATATATATATATATATATATATTAATAGAATTCAGCCAACAAATCACCCACCATTAATCTCTCTATCATTGTTAGCACTTTCTATTTGTAGTCGTTTAAAGAATGCATTAGTAATCGGTGTTTCTTTGACTAGAAAAAGCAAAAATGCCCTTTTTATATGTTGGTTTTAGTTGAGATTATCAATTAAGCAAACAATATCCATCGAAACGATGAGATGATTTCTCAAACGTCGCACAATCATTCAACGACGATACTGCTAATTTCTTCGTTGATTTCCAATGTACGATGAGAAAAGCGCACTAATAGTCGATCCAGTTCTATTTATTAAAGAAGAAAGAAGTGAATAGCTCTTAAAGAGATAAAGATAAGGTTCAAATAGATAAAATGTTTTGCGAGGAAACAATGGATTCAATTCATGTTTCTCCTCCAGGAGTGGAAAATTTACGAAAGGAACCCCCTCATCCTCAATTCGCATTCTATATGGAAAGTTAAAAAGTATTAGCCTCGAATATTAGCGAAAATTGCTGCGGTATTATTTCACTAAAGCCACGGTTTCATTTCATGAAGTAGAACGAGTGAAAAGCCATAAGTGCTAAAAAACATACAGAAAATGTGTCAATGCACTCATCCTCCTTCATTCCGTCTCTCAACAAAGAGATCCAATAATCTCTGAGCTAAATAAATCCATAAAGGTGTCGTGAAAAACGTACTGATGCATTTAAAGTTAAACCCATCAGAAAGATCGTAATACCTTTCGAAAGGCACCAGAACAAATCTCAACTCTTCGCTTCTTTTGCTTTTCATTCATAGAGACTCAATCTTTGCAAGTTAGAATGATCATTGTGCACCACTGGTGTCGTCTTCAACGCTCCACCTATATTATCTGTTTTGTACCTCTTTGTAATCTCAGCCCTAAACAAATTATTAGAATTTTTGATAGATACTTCAACAATTAAAGAGTAAATAAGATGGAAGGAAACATGAGTGAGCGTAAAAGACGTGGATCATCTATTCTCAGCAACAAATGCATTAAGCAAACACAACGGTCGATGCTAATAAAGTAGCAGCAATGACAATCAATATGCTTCACTCTGCGCTATCAAGGAATGATTTTTCGCCCACTAAACCGCGTGTTTGTGTAGAAGTGCAATTCTTTGTGAACTGCTAAGGGACCTCGGTGGTTGTTTTTGTTGGATAAGTGCCGCCTTGTTCTCCTCATCAATTTCTCTTGCATAGTCATTCTCATTCATTCTAATACTAAGGCCGGAATTCTTTCATATAGCAACAGTACTATCAAAAATTGCACGAAGATTGTTCACCAAATCACACCCGACCATCCACTGTCTTGTCAATATTCCCCATGGATTACAACGTTATCGTCTAAAATCAATGCTTTTTCATTTATCTCGAGTACTGTTCGAACGATTGAGGGGTAGGGGAATATGAAAAAGAGTTACTTCTAAGAAATGGGATATTAAAAACAATGACTGCTGAATTGAGAAGGAAGAGTAGAGGGGAGGGTGGAGGGAGGGATCGATTATTACAAGTCATCTTATTTCGATCCAATATTGAAGTGAGATGGAATGATCGCTTGTAAAAAATTTTGTATGTAGATACACTAGAAAGTTGACTTCATGTCTTATGCGTTTTGCAGATTGTTCGATATTTTGATAAAAGAAAGTGATCAGTTAAAAACATTTCTCCTTCGATGATACAACTTAACAGTCGTTGCCAAATGAGGTAATTATTTTATGAAACAATTAAGGCTGTCACTTAAACGCTGGCGATTCTCGCAGATATTTATGCCAATAGATAGAAGTGGAAAACTAAAAAAACAGTTTTTGCATGTTTTAGTCGTTTTTAGTTGGCGAAACTCTCTTAACAAATACAAAATATGCGAATTATACTCACTGCATTAAGCGACAATTATAAGACATCACGGTATACTTGAATGTATAAAATTCATTGGCTCATTCTTCAATCGTCCACGTCAATGCTGCCGATCTTTTTTCATTGTCATATTAAAAAGCCTTAACAGATATTTAAATGGCAGGATGGGGTGTTCCAGTTTAGCAACTCATCTCAGCTTGCTTTGCCAGAGCCTTTTCTGCTCTGAAGATAGCTTCTCCCTGTTCGATCCGACAATCACCTCCTTCTTTCCCGCTCCTCAACCAATGAAACCGAGAAATCGTCCTCAGATCCTTTTCGAACACTTGTGACGACGATTGCACTTTATAGAAGAACGGAAGGGAGAGAGGATTTAATGCGTAGAGTTTATTCGAATTTCCCCAGAAGGAACAGAAAAGTAGTCAGTCATATCGCTGTTTTTCGTTCGTTTTTACTTCCCCGCAACTTCTCGCACAGAAAAAGTCGCCACCAAAATGCGCAGTTTGCCGCATTTAGTGTGTATGCGAAGTTGCATCTCCTCTTTTTATCATCGATTCAATGTGCACCTTCGATGGCGATTATTGGTTAACTCGGTAAGTTTGCGCATACACTTGAAGATGAACGATGAAGCGAGGCATATTTTCTCATAAAGCGAGTGTCGCATAGGCAAATATCATTTTAGCCAGGAATGCGTTCTATTTTTCATTAATTACTAGAGTGGAGAGCGAAAAATTACTTTATTTCTGAATATGTAGTATCTTAAGGTCGTTTATTGACAATAATAGCCTCTCTAAAATCTCATCTAAAGATTCGTCCATCATTTACTCGAATACTTCTCGTTGAAAAATAGGCTGAACAAATGAAGAGGCAAAGCAGAATAAATACTGCCTTATGCGTTTATTTTTTATAATTGTGTTCCTCGCATCAACCTCGCAGTAAAGTTTCATTTCAATCCACTTAGCCGTTTATAGGAATAGCCGACGAGATGTTCGCTGGGCGGTGAAAAGCGAATCGTTGCGATGTCATGCATGCGAGTAATCAGGGGTCTCTATACACATACCACTTGAATACAGCTGATTGGAAAATGTTTACTAGTTTGCCAGCATGTATCAGTAATGATTCCCGTTCCGAAAACATTTGAGCCAGAGCTGTGAAATAGAACGCAAATAATACAGATAGTTAGAGGTCAATCCTCTAGAGTAGTCTCCATGTTGACCTATCAAATTTGAGGAAAGGCAACGTCACCTATAAAAGCTTGGAAACGCATCAATATTTTGCAAGCGGCAGGATTTTCATTCAACACCAGCCGGCTCTCAAAAACTGTGGGCTTGCGAAAAAATTCTACAAGCGGACAACTCAGCCGAAATATCACTCTCCACTGTGCATGCTTAATAATTTATTGGCAGTGATCGAATTTATTGTGCACACTTCGGAAAGCGTATACCATGAAGGCATTTCTGGTGCAATTTTCCGCTTCTTTGTCACCTATGTCGACCTTAAAATGCACGCAAAAATCTGTCAGGGGTTTCGTTCTGAGATCGATAAAAGAGCCTATGAATTACTAGACTATTCTGTGATAGAAGACTATTCTGTGATAAATTATACGAATTTAATTATACAATTTTCTCCACCTGTTGTCAGCTAGGTACTAGATGGCGCACAGACGCACACATACACATAGACGACGTGAGTTCCAAATGGCGCCGACATGATGTGCTTTACAAATGTGTAAATTTGATGGGCGAACAAGTGAGCTTATTGCAGTAGCGAAGGAAGGAAATTACATTTCTCTGAGAATAATGAAGTGATATTATTGACCGCCTACTTCCGATCAATTTCTTTTGGATCTATTTTACAAAATTGTTCACGCTTTATATGCAGCCACGTGCATTCAAGCAACAATCCGTAACAAAAATGAAAAAGTCCATATAAAAGTTCTCTTTATTCCGGAACCTAAGCAGAAATTACTGAGAACAATGTTAGCGCCGTTGAAAATAAGTATGAATAATCGATTCTTGTCGAAATAATATTCGGTGCTAATAGCGCTTTTTTGTTATCACGTTACTGAGTAGAAATATAAAATTTGTTGACTTCTTAAAAGGCGTCGAGGAGACGTAATTTTACGAACGACGATGATGATTCAATGTGTTTGTATAAAGATCTCATATTAGTAGAAAATGTGAGTATGCAATGTGATAGCTGCAGTGACCTTTACTATTGATCCAAATGATGCGTAACATTGACGTTTAATTGCTTCATCTAATTCAAATTTCCATTCGTTTGCTGCTGTGCTTTTCGCTATTCGCTCTTTCTTCGATGCAAATTTGCCTATGGGAGAATTTGCGTTAAATTATAGCAAGCAAATCGTTTTATTCAAGCGACGTTATGAACTGCAATCAACTTATTAAAACTGCAAATATTGAAGATACATACGTCCAATGAGGGGCTACCGTCAATAATGACTTAATGCTATGCCAATGGGCTACAATCCAGTTTTTTGCCCCGTTGGCATAGCATTTATTTTTACTCTTCTGTATTTTATTGTATTCAAAACTAGAGAACTGTAAATAAAATATCGTCAGTGAATGGTTATATTTCACACTTCTGTATGCTTATATCGGTTATTTTTTTATATAGGAATAAGTGGATTAACGTATAAGTCGGAAGGAAGTGTACATGAATGAGAGCATTCTCAAACATTTCTACTCATCGCTTTATTCTTATTTCGATAAAAATTCCGAATTTTTTACAAACGATTTCAAATTTTCTTGAACCTCTCCGTATGAATTTGCACTTTTCTCATATGAGCGCGACGTTGGAATTTATTTTCTGTGCCCTCTGGTCGTGATACTTAATGTCAAAGTAAGCAGCATAACACATAGAGATTGAAATTTGCTTTCACGATAGCTCATTTTTAACGTTAATTTGTTGAACTGTGTTCATTTCGACTTTCGAGGTCTCACTTTGTGGCGTATTTGTGATATCACACTTACCGGTAATAAGAAAAGGTAAGGTTATAGAGCTAGAGATTTAAAGTTTTTTGCCCTCTCCGTTAGCCGTCTGAAATACGAATGTGAATGAAGCCTCGAATCTATAGGAAGTAACATTTAGTTCTCCACGAAGGGCTAATTTTTTGTGAGTGACGGGATTTGGAGACATCTTTGCAAAGCGATGCTTCCAAAAAGTTAGGTGGAAACTGTTTAATGGAGAAAAATGCGGGAAGTCTGTATGACTAAGAGGAACTAAAAGTTGGATGGTTTAAATTAAGGAGTGGAAGGTCGTTCTCTATCACACGTTTGATGGGTTTACCCATTTCGTTATATTCCACTAATCACACAAACGAAGGTGAGGAAACGAGCGGCTTCATGTGACATCTTGATAAGTTCTTTGCCAAACAGAAAGTCTTCGTTGAAGGCAAATCCTATTCCTGCTGTATTCAGTTGCGCGTTGTTGGGCGTTTTGTGTTTTCCTTTGACATTCACCATCCAGCCGAATATAAATACCACTGCGTTCATCTAGATGAATGTCGCGTGCCGCTGTATTGGCTGATCTTTTCAAACATTCTTCTAGGCGGTTTACCTCTTAGGCATATATTTCACTAGTTATCTACTAGTGAAATACTGATCTACTAGGGCACTACTGAAATATCTACTAGGGCACTACTGAATAGGATTTTCGTGAAAGAGTAGTAAAGTAGTAGCAAATTGTAGACAACAGATCAGTGAGGAATGTTAATTTGCAGTGGATATATTTTTTAGCTTTATGGATTATTCATCAATCCACAGACTTCAATTAACTTAATTCTTCCTGGAAATTCACTATTGATTTATAAATAATCCATATCGTCGTTCGAAAATTTGATGAAAATAAATATTTAAGAAATTCACAGATGGATATTTCATTTATTTCAAAAAACAATAATCACCGAAATAAAGATTGTTTCCATTCGAACTGAATTGATTACGTATTAATGAGGCGTTAATTGCATTAAGAATCACTGAGAAGCTTATTAAGTTCTCAGTGAGGACATTATCCAACCAATTTTTGGCAACTCAATTCGAAATCTTTCTTAATTAAAATTTGTTATAACTGATAATGTGACGATAATTTACGATACGACGAGTTGAATTCCTAACTGTTGATTCGTCTAAGCGATATGGATGCTTTTGAGCATTTTGCTCTATAATATAAGAATCTTTATTGCGACATTCGTCACTAATGGAATCGGCGTGAAGAGAATACAAAAGAATCTAAAACTCGACGTTATGAACAGCGCTCGAAAATGCCTCATTGAAATACATATTGCAAACAATAAATGCATTTTCTCATATAGCGGTCATCTCGATGAGTTTTGTCTTCATTAAAACGCTCCGAAACGAACACATATCCGGGATGATCAGAAATGAAACAATCAGTGAGAAGAATAAGTAAGTGATTGCGCAAGTGAGTGTTGTTTGATGGCATCTGCCCTCAGGTCTCTGTCGCAAACGCATTGTCTCGCTTCATATTTTGCTTCCGCTTATTTTCATATTAATTTCCGCATATGGACATTGTCGCTCACTATTCTAATGACAACACCATTAGCCCCATCGTCTTGCTCACTGCGCATCCATGAACGCAGCCGGCCGTGCACCAGTTGAACGATAGTCATTTATTTAGTTCTTGTTGTCATATAAACCACCTAATTGAGAATTGCTGAAGCTAAGTCAGGGAAATTTGAGAGACGTTTAATGTTGACTTTGTCTGTTTGTATGCATAATTAGTGGCGTTTTATAATTTCCTTTCAAAGAGATATTGCTAAGGAAATTGATCACTACGAAAAGAAATTCCCTTTCTGCTTCCGATTAAGTGCAAGAATTCTAAATATCTATCTACTCGTTCCTTCACTGATCGCTATCGTTTATTCACTGGTGAATGCTGACGGTAATAACCTTACTCACGGAAGCCACTCGCTCTATATTATACAGAATAGATATTGCGTTCAGCGTTGTACCGGAACTCACCAGGATAAAAAGGTTCCGATTTCGGGAATTTGAATGGAAAACAGGGAAGAAAAAAGAATAATATAAGTAGAGCGTGATAAATGCTCATTAATGACGATCACTAAAGTGTGCTGTTTAACATCATTATCTTTTTTTTCACGATTTTACCCATATATACTTTGTCGTTTCGCTTTAATGATTTAAAAATAACTGCTCCAAACACCATGTTTCATGATCTCGAAATTGCGATGATGTTTAGCGTTCGTGGAAAGGCTGCTGAAAAGCGAAAACTGCCCGTGAAGGGAAAAACTTTAGCCTTATCGCCATTAATTTTTGAGAAAACGAAAAACGGATACAACGAATCAAAAATATAAGACACGCATCATAAGTACATCATCGAATAGAAGAGGCGGGAAACACCTTACTTTCTCAGCGAAAGGGGGATTAGATATTCATATGAGGATACCAACTGAAAAGAACCTCTAAATGAGAAGTTTGCAAGGTTGCAAGGTACCTGTCAAACGAAATTTCGTTACAAATCAGCAAACTAAACTTCCTTGAGGCTGCTTAGCAGTGGGCAACCTGAAACATATTTCTTTTCATAGGCTGATATTCTTGTTAAAAACTGTAAAAGCGCAGCACTTAGACGTATAACATTAGCCAAATATATGTATGTGAGTGGCGTTTGAGTGTTGCGGCGCTATTTTCGAAATATATTTGTATTTAGATTTCTATTTTCTTTAGCATTTTATGAAGAAAAAAATGAGAAGGAAACAAAAAATGAACGCAACTTTGAGCACATAAACGAACGCATATTCACCTCAGAAGTGCAGTGCTCCACGTAACTGCAACAGTTCCTAACTTCTCACTGATATCTTTTATCACTGCTCATCTTCATTCATTTTTGCTCATTATCATTGTCACCACTTACGATTGGTTGAAACTTTTCCGTATAGTTTGCAATGTCACAATGTTAATTCGTTACAATCATAAATGTTCCACACTGATACAATGATAATACGTTATGCACATAAACGAGTATTCAGAATATGCATATCACGAGGAAGTGCACGTCACTGATGTTATAAATCACAAATCGCACATATAAGTTTTCTGAAATGTTCGGCATTCAAGCGACTATTTGCTAAAGTGCGTATATAAAAGGTTTGGGTTCAAAATTTGTAAGAAAGCAAACAATAACTGCGAAATGATTATATTGATTTAAACTGCTTAGAATGAATTAGCGACAAGGCCTGTTAAATATCGTTGAATTGAGGCATTCACCATACATAACTCGCCGGGTAATACTGAAAAATGGGGATGTGAAAGTGGATGAACGAATCGATTGATCATTGAGCGTCTGAATTATTTAGGTAGTGGTAGTGAGGAAGATATGGCGCTATGAGAAAGAAATCATCCGGAATAACCGTACTGAGTGAACTAGGAGTTTTGTCGTGCTCAAATTCACTGTGAATTCAAGATTAGATTTGGCGAAACGAGCGGATGAGAAGAGGAGCCGAAAGAAAAACTTACCTCCGTATTTTCATATGAAATGAAAAGTGGGGAAAAACGTGACCGAGGCTATGGTTTTTTATAGTTTACTTAATGGTGCGGAGCAGATCGTTCAACAACCGACAGAAAAACTCCTATTGAAAAAACTGTTGCTGCTGACTGCATCGTAATGTTACTGGAGTTCTAGTCGAATAGAATTGGGACGTTGTATCTCAGTGGTGAACGTGCCTCGAACTAGTTTTGAATTCGCCACACTTGATCATGTGTATATTTTTTACAGTCAACTGTTGGAATGACACAATATCTTGAAATTTAATTTTCCCTCAGCTGTGAATAAACAATTTTCGAAGTTTAACCTGATCGTTGTTTGATAATTTCAAAGTAAGGAAGATGGCAAGAAACCCTTTGAGTGGAGTTGCTATTAGACCACTGAAGTTGCTGGTATAACCATGGAATATAGTAGACCATTAGACTTGTTGCTAAGTAGGAGCATTTTGCTCTGTATCACGTTTATTGCAAAGTTTTCACTTGGATATGTTCTCGAATGATGTGTGTATACGGACTATAAGGGAAGCGGAATTGAGTAGAGAGGAGTGAGTGCATATGAGCACGCAGTATTGTTGTGCAGGTGTTCAACACATTCAATAATAGATCGTCAAAACGTAACGTGCAGCTGTGTAAAGCATCAGAATATCGCATATCGCATGCGTGTCCCTTAAACTTTTGGTATTGCAGATTAATTAGCCTTTGAAATCGTCTAAGGAAAACTTTAATTAGCACAATCGATGGCTCCGAAAGAATAAAGTTTACAGTGCCGCATTACGGAACGGAATCGCCCTCTAGGAAGTGAATGACAATCGCCACTAGCCAAACGACTTCCGATCAGTCAGAATCGTCGGATGCATTACATGAAACCTCTCTCGTCAAGAATCCATCTGAATTCACCACCGTTCACTCTTTCAGTTCATCTTTATGACCTTGACCTAGCTTATGCTAAATGCCAGTGGTCTTATTGTTCAACTGATAGATTTAATGATCTCAACCAACCTGAGATCGCTCATGATAGACGATTGCAGAATCGGAGCGCTTCAGAAGTTCATTTGAATAGAAAATGTAGATTAAAGTGGTCGATCACTCATTGTTCAAGGAACAAAACTGGTTTTCACTCTCCGGAGTCCTATATTTCAAGGTGCAGATGAGCTTACGACAGATTTCGACTTCTGATTCCAGTAACACCCGTTTTGGCTAATATTTTCTGCAGTTAAATTTGCAGTTCATCAACAGGCAAGCTGCAGCAAGAAAACAACAGCGTTTCTCACCTTATCTATCGTTAATGATACGCCGCTGCTCAAACGTGTCATACAGGAGATCATGACAGCATATACCAGGACTAATCCTTGGTCTTTCAGCGGCTACGCTATTAGTTTATGCTGACAGTTGCTGTAAGCTCACAGCATCCTTTGCATTCTCATTATCTTGCTATAACCTCAAAAATAAGCCCGACTTGACCATCAAAAATTACATGTTTATGAACGAAAAGCAACAATGGAAACTTACGAGAATTGCGCTGCTTCACGCATTTTCTCTTATCATAACAGATCGATGCGATGTGGTTCTTGATTTGACATCAGCATTAGATTAGTTCTTCGATACTGCTGCAACAATATCGTGAAATGTAACACAAGGATACTGCTGAAATCTATAGAGTTCTTGGTTGACAATCCCAGCTGAATTATTCTCTTATAGTCTAACTGAGTTTCGATTATTGCTTAAAGCTTAAGACTGCTTCCTCGCAGTCAGTGTGAGAACAGTTCATCTGCAAAGTTCACCTTCTAGCATTTTTTGCACCTTCATTCCCACCAAATGCATTTCGATGTTGCTGTTGTGTGTGCGTATTGCGTTAATAAAGCTTCCCTCGTTTTTGGAGTTCATTGCCATAGACGTTCCTTGTCTTCCAGAAGTTTTATTAATTTTCTCGTAAAAATGAAGCGGATTTACACTCGAAATAGAACGATTAATGGGCAGTTTATTGCTATAACTGCTTATTGGCGCTGAGCAGTTCCCTACGGCAATTCGCAGGGTGTTGGTCATGTAATGTGGAGCAAATGCCTTGAATACCATGCATTTCGTGAAGTTTCTGAGTTTTCGTCGAGTGATGACAACTGAGGTTCTATTCCAAAGAAACTTCAGTTTAAAATACATAATGTTTACAACTGAATTAAGTAATCGTTATCACGTAGAAATTGTTACGCAGTTATGTGGTAACTCAGGCAGTTATATTTCTGATCGAATGTAGTAACGATCCTCTTCATCTTACTCCTCCACTCCTCTTTCCCTATTCCTCCTATTCAACTTTGAGGCATCGCTGCATCTATGAATACCGTTTGAAGGAGTTTGTGGGAAAGAAAGATGCAAGGACGTCCTCTTGCAAATAAAATTCAGTGGATTACTAACCTTTATAAAAAGTGATTATAGCAATGTCGGCGTGAGTCACCGTGTCAAGTAGGGCAAGTAGGGAAACGTCCTATACAGAGCTCAAGTAGCACTGTGCCAACATTCATTAAAGGACACACTGACTCGCAAAAAAGCGTCAGTGTCATGTCTCCGGTAATGCATTATCTTATAAGCTCATTTTTACACAGTTCAAGGCATAACCTTCATTGGCGTAATCAATTAAATTCTATTCTTTAATTCTCGCAATAAAAAGTCAGTGCAATTGCTGCAAAACCTATCAAAGAAGTAAATTTTGCATCCTCGATCTTGTCTTTAGATAAAGCGTTCACTCGTAGCCGAGACTGATTACGACGAGTAGAAATATATTTTATATGTTGGAAAGATATTAAGTAATCAACGTGTGCAATACGACTGCTCTGTGACGTTTGAAATCATTTAGGTACTTGTAAAATAGAGAGGAATAATAATTTTTAATGGAACTGGAGTGACTTATAATAGCAATTGAATGAATGCAGAAAACCCCAAAGCTTACAGTGGGTGATGAAACAATTTAGAGCGATTGGCAATTACTTGAAATCACTTCTCGAATTCTTTCTCGCAACTTGCAGTATTCAGCAAATTGTGTGGGATATTTGACATTCAGGTCTAAACAACGTCGTGCTTCGCAATTTGCCCGAAGTAGGCTACTGCAAATATTTTGAGCATGCTTCAGATAGAAAAGTATTTAACAAACAATGATGTGCATTAGGTCACATGTATAAATTGCATTTTTCTGCACATTTTTTCATGTATATATAAAGTATATATATACTTTATATATATAAAGTATTGAAATGTGCGATAATTGGCCATTCGTGTTGATGAAGGTGTGAGGTTCATTTCTGCGGAAGTTCTTCCCAAGATTTCATGTAGGTCGAATTATTTGTTCCTATAGGAATTACACACTTGCGTTTGCAAAGTGGATTTATAAACGCATCGTGTCTGAAATCGGATTTTGTATCTGCATACCCCTCGGCCAGGGAGTGCTGAAGATAACTGCACTACGCTTGATGAATACAATCTATAAGGCCTTTTAAACCTCTATGACGCTTTCCCGGTCTACTCATCAATGTTAGAGGAGTGTTAGCAACTGTAATGTTTCAAGTTAGTCTGCAAAACGAACATTTCATAGAAGATTTCCGCATGTGATGGGAGCATTTCCGCAACATTTAAAGTGTGAGTGCTTTACTGCGTGCGTTTTCTAATTCGCTTTCAAATTATTGAACCGATTGGTGTAAACATTGTATCGCTAAAGGTATAAACAGTGTATCGCTTTTGTGCCTACTCCACCAGCTCATTTTCCTATATATCGCTTGTTGGCTAATTTCTCTGTGGATTCTAGTATCTATTGTGATTCAAAAAGTGATTTGAAAAATAACTGCTCAGTCGCTTACCTCATTCTGCAACTCTGACAGGGAAATGCACAATAGCATCAGTTCGTATTACCTATTTCTCGATAACGATTTTCTCAACGATAGCTCGCAAGGACCCTGTAACTGCGATGGTAACGTTGCAAACGGTGTGGAAATACCCCTCATCTCACCATTAATAAAAAACCCAGAAATGTCAACAGTGAAAGTAATGCGTGAAGGTTTGCAGAATATGATTTTGCAGTAACCATATGGGCAAATAATCATCTAACAAAAAAAAAACGATTTTATGCCATTTTTCCTTTCGAAATGTTAGTTGATGATCATAACTGATGCCTCGATAGTTGCTATTTTTTCCTATAGCAACGTGTAGATATTCATGAATATGAAAAGATGTATCGCATCAGTCTGGACATCATGAATACAAAAGCACATTGCATCCATCTTCCTACTTCCATCAAGTATATTTTATGCGATCGACGAGATCGATAAACATTTTATCGAGGAATTTCAAAGGGGTTTCGAATCGATCGAATCGAGTCGTTTATTTTAGCGATCGATAGCTCATTGATGTTTACGATTCTCAAGCTCACAGTATTGATGATACAAGCATAGAATTTGTGAATTACGTGTGCACGAAAGTCGCATGCGAATTTTGTGACCCTAGTTGAAAGTGTGCGCGAGTTTCCTAAGGATTCATCAACTTTTTATTCATAACATGAACTGGCAGTGATTCAACTCTGTATTCTTACGGGTATTTCTTAGAAGATCAAGGATTTATGTGTATGGAAGAAGCTTCACGTGTTCTTAATGCTTTTCTTTCATATGACTAGTGTTTTATGGTAATAACCCTCAGATTATAAATCCAACAAGCCGAGAGCAGATCTTTTCAAGTCGGGACAAGAAAATTCCTCTTTATCTGTTTGAGGAGGATCTCCATCTCCTTTTTCGCTATGCAAAATTTCGGAAGAACAAAAGTAAGGATGTGATCTTCTTCATATAAGTATATGATACCGATATTTTAGTGTTACATAAAGTGGTAAGAGATGCGCAATGATTTCAGATGAGCATATGAATTCGAAGAGCTCAACTATTTGCACTGATGACTCATTTTTATAACATATCTGTAAAAATAGCACTAAATAAATACAACAGAAATATCTTCTATCTGGTTCATTCTATGCATCGTCGAATGCAAAGCATTTTCCACTAACTGAGAACCGACAAAATGAGCTGAGGGTTTTTTCCTACGGATTTCTTTCTCAAAAAACTCCTACTGATTTCCAAAGGATGGGAAAGTTGGCGCAGTTCATTTAAAGAATCGGTAAATGACGCCACGAAGGCTGGCACTAGCATGATCTTTTGATTCGATTAGAAACACTGTCTAGCAGTGTGTTTTCTTATGAAAATCACAACGTTGTTAAATTGTCGAAGAGAAAGAAACTCACTTCCACCTCATCAATTGCACCAAAGCTTGATTAATAAATTTTATAGTGCCTATAATAGGAGTGATTCAAGTGAATGAAGCATAACGAAATTAGATATATGAGGCTACGTTTCAGTGTTGGTTTGGCGTATTTTTTACACGTGTAAAGTGAAAATGCCGTACGCACCATATTCTCATATGCACTTGTGAATGGATATAGCACTCATGTGTCATGTTTTTGCGTAATTGGCATAAGAGCACAGAAGCGGACAAACGTAGGTGGCTAGAGCTGTCTATATGGTAGGCATAGTTTTTCTATAGAAGCTTTAAATATCGCACAAGTTTGATTTACTGACGAATGGAAAATTTCACGCATTCATTAATGGGAATGGCAAAAGTAATACAGAAATTTTACGAATTGACGAGGATACTTTCTTAAGTGCACTTTTATGAGTTTCGCGCATATTTGTTACTCTTTTCTCCCTTTGAAGTGAGGCTGTATGTAGAAGCTGATGACGATTATCTTTACAGAGCATTATTCGCAGTATTTTTATAAAATTCCGGAGGCGTTGCTAAGCAGCAGCTTCTTTCATTTCTAATCAAATTGTACACTCGTTGTGAGTGCTTTGCGCAAAAAAAAGAATTGCGATACAATTTTTGCAACTTCTCATATGATGTATAAAAGAATTTCGTCGCAATATTTGAGAAGTGAATACCTGCTACATGAGCAATTCGCAAAAAATGTTGATAAATGTTGATAAAAATGTTGACCCGGTAAGAAAGTTCACCTAAGGAAATTCACCGAGAAGCTTTATTTCCCTCAAGTAAAATGTCATCTGGAGATTTCACGAAGCACTCGAAAAGTTCTTCCTGCTTACCAGAGAAATTGTAGTGTGTTAAAAGTGAATGCGTCAATGCGGCGATATGTGTTTTGAGTGGATTTTGTGGTGAAAATTCTCCAACGCGCAAACACAGACAACAACTCTCAGCTCTTTTGATTCATCCAGAGCTCACAAAGCGAACTGAGTGAGTCCTTTATGCGATACAACCATGTCGACACGTCGTTGCGTTTATTTTTCGATTTCTCAGTTCCAGTTATGAATACCCTCCACGTTGAGCTGTTTTCTTCGTCATATAAGGCGCCCTAGTTTGTTCTTTTTTTTGCGTACAATGATCATTTTCTTATCGTTAACAATTATCATTCTCTGATAGAAGGTTGTGAAAAAAAAACATATGCAAGTGATCATCTGAGATTCCACCAGCTTTTCTTTTCGTTTGTTGTATCTAATATGAAGTAGAGAGGAAGACTACAGCTATTGTCAAGAATATTGTCGATGTGTGCATATAACATTGCTATTATTTGCCGAGTTTTAGTGTTGCTTTCATTGTTTTCCTCTGCTCTCCATTGTTCCCTTCCCTTTCCCCTCATTTCACTTCCGGGTCTCTTTCATCAGTTAAATTCTAAACAGTTCAAAGTGAATTATGTGAATGTGCAGGCTTAAAAAATCTCTATAGCACAACACTGATGCAATAAACCTATAAATAATTTACCTCAGTGTTTTAATTAAACTATAGCTCACTCTTTAAATAATCCTGAGTGTATCAAGATCGTTTTTTTTAGCTAAAGGCACTAGTTCGTCTTTTGTCGGTTAGGCTCGTGTACTCGTTCCAAGAAGCACATATCGCTCCTGTTTCTTAAATGCTCCTCATCACGCGCATTTAAATCACTCGATTTAGTAACCGCATCGCTAATTCATTGTTTCATCGAACCAAAACGCGTTAACATCGCTACATAGTACGAGATCTCTATCCAGTAAACTCTGACTTATCCGGATAACAACTGTAGCAATAAATAAGCTCATTTACCACGAATACAGGTAATCCATATAAATAAATAAAGGATTATAACTTTCTGAAGCTAAAAGAGCTTCGCTATGCAATATCCAAGTCACTAATCCAAATGAATTCAGCTTATAATACAGCATGACATTTCCGTTCAGCAAGAAAGCGCCGGTTAGGTAAACAGCAACTATGTGGGTAGAAAAGTTCGAGGTTGATGAGAGGCTTTGATGTAAAGACATTGTGAAAGTAACGCTATAATTTGCCACTGTTGTGTATCTTAACGATTATAATTTCACATGTGTATACGAAAAGAGGAATTTCATTTGCTTATGAATGGGTGTCAGCTCGATCATTTGCACATCAATCGGATATCGCTCTATTCTTTAAATGTAAATACTAGCATTGTGAATGGGATAAAATTAACTTATAATGACATATTTTATGTCATCTATATAAGCTGCCTACTATTTGATCTACTCTTTGCAATCTGCTTTAAATAATTGAATTGCAGGTGTCTGTAATGAGCAGCGGAAAAGACAGCACCGCAATGGAGCCACTTGCTAGCTCACATTTTGGTAAAATACTTCTTGTTGTTTTACTCGTCTGCTTTTAGAATATTTTATCTCGGAAACCTACATCTATCCCAAATAAGAGAACTCAAGTGTCCTGAGAGGACTTTATTCGATCAAAAAGCTCACAGAACACATTAGAATGGTGAGATGAGAAAACATCCTAGAAAACAACTAAAAACTTTCATTATTCACTATCAGCATAATTAGCGATAAAACTAACGTAGCAAAAAACCTGTTCGCGATTACCGACCATCAAGACACGGCAAAGGAACTGTGTGTGCAAGAAAAAAGACGAGCATTGGGAAAATTACTGAATATTTAAAAACTAAGGCTGCTACGACATTAGGAATCCTATAGAAGACGATAAGACAGCAGTGTGATCCAGCAAAATAAAAAAGTGTTGCTAGAGAATATGTTTTTGGGGACGGTGAGACACAGCATTGGAACGTCAATCAGTGGTGGGGCCTTTGCCTAATCGAGTATCGCATTTGGGAACCCACTGAAATTGGCGCATAAATTAGAAACGGACTAGGGGAAATGAAGAAAAATAGGCCCGTAATTGAGCATCTATTTTTTGCCATTTTTATATTCTTAGATCGATGCATTCGTTGCAACGGATCCATTTGGGAATCAAATCTATAGAAGGAATGATTTTGAGACGCAAAAGATCTTAAAATTCTTTGGACAGTGATGAGAATGCGGCTGTTGATGGCCTGACAAGGAGAATTTTTTTGAACGAAATTGCGTCGGTCACTAGCTCGACCCATAAAAAGTTTTTAGCTCTTGAGAATTTCTTGAAAAGGCTGAAATTAGACAATCAGACAGAATTCTTGAAAAAACTGAATAATTTCCATTACCTATTGAAAAATAAATAGTAGAAATCCTATAGAATAAAAAACAGTAGCACAAAGTAGCAGAAATCCTATAGAAGACTTTGGATGGAGCACAAAAGGCATCATTTCGATCCGATAAGATGAAAGGTGCTAACTGTTGAAAGGCAGTGAGAAGATCATCAAGTTCTTGAGGATTTGAAATTTGAAAGTTTAAAAGTGATTAGAATTTCCGAAACCGTACTATGCTCACGAGACAGTAGAATGAGTCTTGCTATATAATAGATGAAACAGTCAGTGAAAATGGTTCTATTTCAGGTATTGACAACAGCGAGATCCTCGAAAGTTTAACTATCGATGATGATGAACAAGAGAGTCTCATCTTTCAGTTGTGCCATTCAGATTCACTTTATCCGGTTTATTTTGTGCACATGAATTCCGGACGCCTAAAGGTACATTTATGGGAGTGCAGCATAATTTTTTCAAATTCACATTCTCCAGTCAATCTCATATCATCCCTGATAATTCGTCATATGCATTTGCATTAAAATTCACTCTTTGCTTAAACCATTCATGAAGTTCCGTGAAACTTCACTGCACTGTTTTTGGTTTTGTATATACGAAGATATATTATCGTTTTAAATTTAAGCTTGTATGCTTGCTTTTTTGTCTTTTCGATGGTTTTAGTCTCCGAATCGTCGAAGGTGTAGTTAAGGAATTTGAGCTGCACAGCACTCTTAGGTTACTCTTTCATGTAAGCTTTCTGATTAACGTGGTAATGGCTGCAGCAGTTAACAAGCAACAATCAACCTGATCCATTGAGTTGGAAACAACCTTCAGAGTTTTAGGTTACTTGACTTAAACTTGTTCGCGCATTATGCGTTAACAAAAAGAAAATTAGACATCCGATGCGTAGATGAGTGCTTTTAGCGCGTTAAACTGAGCCACTAGAATTCGTTGAAAAGGTCCACTGATCTGAAATGTTGCTGTGCATTTTGCAAATAAATATTTATGTTAGCTCTCAGATCATATATTACTTCCTTTCATTAAGTACTCAATTGAAATTATTGTTGAATTCTACCATACTGTTGAAATAATTAGATGAACCTCTTAAACTCTTTCACTAGCATGACCAGATGCGGCATTGATGCACCTCAGTATTAAATATTCCTTAAATATCCTTCCGTCTATTTACAATCGAGCAATTTAGCTGGAAAAGGATAATGAATGCAGCCATCCGTCCTCGACCTTCCATTCCAATAAGGTCTTCATCGTCAAACCTTTATCTAAAGATCCTATTTCCTACTAATACTACCAAAAAATGTAATCTTATCGTGTTTTTGTGAAAACATTTATCCACTTGATTGCTTCGGAGACCGAAAATGCAAAAAGCACATATTATGCTATTTCTTCCATTTGGAATCGCTCCTTTGTGCTCTTATTAATGAACTGTCATTGGATTGTGGATTTAGAAAACCAGTTTCCTGACCGTTTCACTCATAAAAGATTATATGCTGAAATTACTTGACGTTGAGCATTGACCTACTGTTACTTCAGTGAAAATGGCTTCAGCTACTCTGCGATTCTCGTCAATAGTTGTTTAGAGACGCCTAGATAATACTATTCTCCACTAAAGAGGCAATTTAGAGATAAGTTTTTTTGTGATCGATATTTATAGCACTTTCGGTCATTGTTTACTAAGCGCCTAAGATCATACCACTGAGGTTATGCCATATTTTGCATCCGTCATTTCATGTTGAATCTACTTCACATCATTTTTGTACACGTGCAGGATGCTCCCAAGCAACAGCATCGTGTCAACGGAAGCCTTAACAAATAAGCATATCGTTGTCAACAAGGCTGCTTGCATCGATCAGTAAAGCTGCCTCCAATAATGCATTCCTCTCGATCTTGGGGGACATGACTGTGACCTCACGGTTGCAGATGAAATAATCAATAGAAATTACTATTTTATATGATTTAGAAGAGAAATTGATTGGCTGCTTTGAAGAGGGTGGGTGATAGAATTCTTCAACTTGTGTGGAAACCATTCAAGCGCAAATCAAGATGTATTGATATGTTATTGTTGTATTTGCTGCCATAGCGTCGCTGTTTCGACTCGATTGCATTCATGCATAATCACATCTGTACATTTAATCTGTACTATTTAGATAATTGCACATGCTTTTGCTAGCTCACTTTTCCAAGATGAAGAACAAAATAAGCGATACTTTCGGATGATCAGATGAGCAGAGAAAGAATGGCAATAAGTAAACGATAATAAGTAAATTTGTTAGGAGAAATTAATTTAAAGTAGTGAATTAATTTGAGGTGAAAGTTACAGCTATTGAATTTTCTGCACTGTTAACCTCCTTACCACGCGAAGGAGCCATACGTACTATGGAGCATAATCGACATCTGCTTCAATAATTCAAGACAAGAGTACTTAACTATTCATGCTTGTGGAAAAATGTTTTATGCATATGGTAATGGACGTTATTCACTTCACTGTAAAAGAAATGTGGATATAAATATTGTCAAATCTACAAATTTAACCTTACTTCCTCCGATTCACTATTGCTTTGTTAAGTATGGTGAGAAATCAAAAAAAAGGAGAAATTTATGGTAGTTGTAAATTTAGCGTTTGAAATTGGGACATATGAAATTATTTAATTCTGTTCTATGGGACTTAGGTGTAAATGTGGTGACAATGGAATCAACGTATATAACAGTAGTAGCAGAGAACATTTTATTATCGAAACAAGTGAACGTACGCATTGTGAGGGTGGATTTTATCCAGATTTCAAATGCTCCGAACTTTTTTGCTTTTTCTTAGGAAAATCGGAAATTCATTCAGATTTATTGCCAATAATCGGATTTACGTGATTTTTCCCTATTATAGAAGACTCGCTGTTGAATGCCGAAACTTTGAGATCTCACTGACTAAAGGTGTTTTCAGGTGGAAAGTACAATGAAGCAACGTTTCAGATGCAAAATGCAATTTTAATGACTACAAAGCATTTTCATTTGCATTTTTTATTCAACTGTTCAATGCAGCTTACAATTTGTACCTCTATATGAGTGACAGACACCTATTTGATGCTTTATAAGCATCGGCAGTATGCAGTTTATGTGAAAATACTGGAATAACTCGGTGTATAACTACAAATGAAGCATTTGAAGTCTTGCTCACGCCTTTAATATCCATTACTTTTGTGCCCATCTATTTTTACTTGCTTTTTTTTACCTATACGCTCTTAATATTCTATTTCCTTCGATCTGACTCACCTATTCCTATTTCCACATTATATACAACGAATATGAGCAAAATCAAAGCCACGTTTATTAATCAATTAATGTTATCGTTACGAGATCGCTCTTCTATTTCACGCACTTTCTGTTTTCATATACCGTTTTGCGGTGATATTTTTTTACAATATTTTACAAGCCTTGAATGCTTCTACGAGTTTTCGAATTCTTTTATGATTTTTCGTTTCGGCCTACAGTTTTCTATTCAGAAGTTGCAGCATTTCACTTCAGTCCTTTCCGTTTCCTTTTCTGAATAATCGCTTTGTAAAACCTTACAACAAGTTTTTCTTTGGAAATAAAATCTGGTCTGGTTTGAGCACATTCTTCTCTCCACAGTCTGTAGTTCACGAAATATTCATGTATGTTTAATCAGTCCAGTTCATGATATAAAGAAGTTTTTCGCTTGAACTAACCTCCTTCCGTTCGGAAATTCACCTAATTTCCAATCTTTAAATTCGATTTATGTGAAAGTCAAGTACATAAACTAACAACGTGGACAGCGTTTGACGAGTAAGATCAGCTGCATTCATGTCCTGCAATACATCAGGATTTTGCTGAGAAGAATTTGGCAATTTGGCTCCTGTTCAAGTTATCTTTCCTAACGGCTAACCAAAAACTTCCAACTGAGTTGGCCCGAAAATGAGTTGTGAACAGTACATAGACAATGCCATTCATTTAGCTCCACCCACTGAGGGCCTTAAGCGTGCAGGAAGTATTTCTAAGAAGCGAAATGGTCAAAGGGTATGGAGAGTAATTTCAAGTGAAGTGCAAATATCTTCGAGAATTGTGAAAAGATGTCTGGAGTAAAAGCATTCGAGAGTGCAAGACCTTCGCAGCATTAAGTGCCTTTTCAGTTCAACTGGGGCTCATCACTCATATGCCAAAGAGACAAAATGATTACAGACAATTTTTTTTCAATTTCACCACATAAAAAATATTTAGTGGCACTTGCAAACTGAGCGACTGCAAATCTTCACCTTTATTGCCACGTATTTCTCTTAGCGTACGTATCAGTGAGACAAGATTGAGACAAGATTGACAAGATGATGTCAAAAAGCTCATCCACACAACTGATTTAGTGCACACAAACAATTCATCATCTGTGGTTACGCAGAGCAAATTTGATTTGCAAAATTTGGCTGAATAATGAGATGCATCATATGAGGCGTGAATGGCATCACATCTCTGAGGCAATCGTCTTATCAGTGATTTAGGCGAATTGTTTTGCATAGTAACTTCAGCAAGTTAATATTTTCATCGAATAGCAACGAATATTTGCATTCTACGATATCGTATAATGATGTGCCTCCGTGTTAAAATCGCTTGAACTCCTTGGCTCCTTTTCTCTTTTCCACTCACGAACTTATCACTCTATATGACAGATACCTCTCAACTGTTACCAATTTTTCGAAAATATTTCAGAACTTGGAATAAAATACAAGGTTTAAAGAGATGAAATGATAGAAGTCTCGAAAGGAACGATGATGAGACCGCAATTTATCATTTCTCTTCGCATAAACGCAATAAGTGATTCAGAAGAACCAAGGTAATAGTTAGGAATCAATAAATTGGTTCCTGCATTTCGCTAAAACTTCGTTATGTCTATCACGTGAGGTGTTTTTAACTTGATTTTCTGCAAAAAAATGAATTTTGGCACTAACGCATGCCTTGCTTGAAAATCCTATAAGAGGCATTTCTTTTCTCCAAATTATCTGACGACATATAACTGGACTACTTTTTATGGATTTGAGCCAGTAGATAAATATGTTCTTTTATAAGTGAAATTAGCCCCCGTGCAGATGATACGAAAAATTCCGTTCTGCCGACATTAATTTATATTATCTTCCGTTTCGGAATACATTCTTCAGTGCGTGATGGTTATCGGTGAATATATAAATGACTGTTGCATTTCATTGTTATTTCTCACAGCTTCAATATATCAAGAAAAAGACTACAAACGACATAGGTCGTGAAACTTTCCTAGCTCTCACCGTTGTTTTGCCACCATGGGCTTTCTTCATATCTATTTGCATAACAAACTGGTCACAGTTAGTTCTTCCACTCTGTTCTACCATGTGGTCTAACACATAATTTTAACTCTATGTTCGGTTTGGGCTTAACTGATGAATATCCATTTTATTCATTTATATTAGTTCTCTTCAAATTATAAGAGAAACTAGGCATGTTTGAAATTGCACTTCCACTGATGATTGTCAGAAGCGCTGAATATCAGATCTAGTTTGCTTCATAGCCACCTGAAAGTGGCGAAGCCGGGATCTACAATATCATGTCCGCATACCTGGACGATTCCACTCTGTCCTTCACCTTCCTTGGAATTTTCGGGGATGTTGAGAAACTCGATACGAGTTTCGGTCATAGCGCGATGTATTTTGATGCCAGAAAGAAGGAAAACACTTTTGATGAGAGACAATATGCGGTAATGCGATGGTTATTGCTATAAAAAGTGAGGTTACGCAAACGGAGGCATCGCGAAGATGGCTATTCACTCATCTGATCTTCTCTTTTTCTAACCACTTTGTATTTATAAATTGTGATAGACGAAATAATTACATTCATAAATTGTGAGAGATGAAATAATTAAAGGCATTTTATCGGGTGTCAAAATCCTTCGTAGTACTTACTAAATTCTGCAAGATTTGTTCGGCATTTGCGTTTGATAGGACGTATTGAGTCAATTTGTGCGTCACAAAGAATCACGCTGTCGATAGGCAATCCAGTTTCACACTTTCGCAATTATGATGCGATTAATAAAGCTTCAATTCGGCTGAACTAAACTGAGTTATACTTGGAAATTCGCTCTTATTTATATCTGTTTGGACCATTTCATGGACACTGCGATAATAGGGGCGATTTCATGCTGACATCTTTCAATGAATTCTGTGATGTTGGCGTATTTTTTGTTAGGAAAGTTTAACCTTCCTTCAAAAATCTAAACCTTCAAAAATTGAATTTCATCTCTTTAAAAGCTACCTTGTCAATTAATGATCCTCATAATTGAAAAGTGGAAAATCTATCTAATCATGAAGTTAAAAACTTTGAAACCGAAACTGCAGTAGCTGCAATTAATCCAAGTAAGCATTTTCTAGACAGTTTTCTGCAATCTTTTAGTGTCAGACGTTCCGTTCTTACAGACTTTTTGTGTCGTAAACAACAAAAATCCAACAAGCTTGAAATGCTATAAACGTTGCGCTGTCGTCTGCTTCATAAAATGATGAAATACGAAATATACTCAGAAGCGCAGTAAGCATGAAAAGCTATTTGCAGTCGGCGCTAACGTGTCTGCTGGTGCTATCAAGTGCAGAGACGCTAGTAACAATCGTATCAGGTGCTTGGCCAGTGGTGATCGTGCTTGCTATTCTGGATGCATTCATAGCGGCAATGCTAATATGGAGGAGTCACGACCATGTTATACTGTCATGGATCGTTGTCGGATGTAGTCTGCTTATCCTTACAACCGCACCTGTATCATTACTGTCGTCGTTCGCACTACTGCTACTATTCCTGTGCTATACACTCTTACCTTTACAACTGATGCATTCTTTAACAGCTGCTTCACTCGTTACAGCAACAACGCTTACTGTCCACATCTTTCGTATGCACAATCTAAAACAGGTTCGATAATGTTTCACCTTGTCTTCTTCCTCTTCACTTCTAGTTCCGAATATTGCAATGTTCTGCATTCCCCAAATTCACAAGATTCTTTTCGGATCAAGTACACCAATCGGAACTGAAAAAAGTTTATTTTCCGCCTTCACTTTTGGTAAGTTATTTTATGATAGCTTTAGAATATGACAAGGTAGAGTTCTTATTTCTGCCTTGCTACTTCTTATAATCTTTTAATTCAGAAATGGCCTTCTTACTCTCAACATCTTTATCAGTTATTCAATTCTTCTACAGACTGAGCGAAAAGTTCAAAAACCCCATCCTCTTTGAACTTACCAAAAAAAGTCCGGTTTGGGGTATTTGATGTGAGTGTTTGAATAAATCATCCAAAGTGGCAGCAATTTACTTCGGCGACGAGTGACCACGTAACCACAGACTGTCTATACGAACGTTGTTGCGGCTTGGCTGAAGTCGATTAGGCAAACTTCAAATGAAGCATCAACTCATACTTTCCACTACTCTTTTTCTCATTTAAAGATGATTATTGAACTTCTCATGCTGATCGCAATGAACGTCATCGGTTTCTTCGTTTATTATCCGACTGAACTCGTGCAACGAAAAACGTTCCGTGAAACAAGGTCAGTCGCCATAATGCGGTTATATGGGCTTCGTACTAAATTGGGAGACACAAGCGCAAGCGCACTCCCACGTGTGTGCATGTTTATACAGGTAGAGGAGCGCGCAGATCGACATTGCTTGCGCATAACCTTGTAACTTACACAGAGTTGTGTATGCTGATGCATAGATGAATTAGTGAACGGAATAACCAGCAAATGAGCAGTTGATGACATCTTGTTAGCAATTTCGTAGGCGGAGAGGGTGGATTTCGCGAGAAGGCACTCCAATAAGTGCTATTAGTTGCTAACGAAAGCTTGCTCTGTATGATAAATCATTTCCATATCTCGCTGAGCTGACTTGCAGTGCAGCCTCAAGAACGAAAAATTCAAACAGCTTCAGAGCATAAACTACATTTATCCGAAAATCATTGAAATTTTTATGGCCCTGTTTCATCAAGCATCAGAGAAAAACTGTTCTTGTAGACTGGGTGTTGTATCACTTTAAATAAACAGTGAATGAGAGGAAGAAAAAGAAAGAAAAATTGCAAATTTTGGTGATTTCATTTTTCAAGAGATTTTTCTGAAATTAGCTTTGCAGATTTCATCGAAAATTTTTGCCTGAAGACTAAGCATAGAAAAGTTTAGGCAAAAAGTGCTTGCATCACATTCATTTCACTTCTGTTACTCAAAAATACTCATAAGCGTATCATCATTTTTCACTTCCTCGAATTATCGCCTTTTTATTGGACCTCACGATTGCGGCAAGTTGTTTCATCAGGTGATGCTGCTGTCGGTAGTCATAACAAAGAAGTAAGCGACAGTAGAGCTATTGTTTTTATCAGTTTTATCAATATTTGAACGGGAGGTCATTCTTAATGAAATAGACTCACGAATCCCTCATTTGTATCGGAGATAGCGTTGTTTTTTGTGAATTTTTGAGACGTTTTGTTTCTCTTGAATACCTCACTATTTGCAGCTTTGTAGAAACCACACGTCGTTTTCGTCTTTGAATTCACTCACTTTCGAGGTGAAGAAAACGCGAAAAATCTTTGTCATTTTCAATTTATTTGAAAATTTTCTCGATGGAGAATTCGCTTCCGACCACTTTACGTTTACAAAAGCCTCGAAGGAAATCGTTTTTGCAACGAAAATAGTCTCAGTGAAATTTCGATTCCATAAATAAATCATTTTTCAAGTACATGTGAAAGTCATATGCAAATTATGCGGAGAGTTTGAAAGCCCTAACTGCTTGCCACTATGCTTGTAGTTTCTTATCAGCATTCTTTTATATAGGAATCGGCTTTTTTTCTCCCCTCCTCGTCCAATCAGCCATAAGCCGTCGTTGACATACTTCTGCCAAAGTTATGGCAGGTTTTTATTACTGAATTCTATCCCCATTGTTTTCTTAACCTCTTTTCATGTGCTATGACGTTTCTTAAAAATATCGTCATTTGGATACACTCAAATTTAATAAATCAGCGTTTATAATCATCGTGAAAGTCGTAAATGATCAGAAATACTAGAAGGAAGATAAATCTTAGAAAGCGGAATTTTGCAAAATGCATTTTTGTGAAAATCCATTGAAAAATATCCCTTTACGCGATTTGTTTTTGCAATTATTTCTATGAAAATTGTTGCTGTTTTCAACGTTATGCATGATTAAAGGAAATGTGTTGAGAGACGAATATTATTGTTGAGAGAGAACATAAAGCAGGAGGATATATTGCTCTCAGTACTCCCACGTCACATTGCAAACGACGTTCGTCGCGATATCGCTGTCGAGGGGCATGAATCGACGATGTTCCATAAAATTTATATCCGAAAACATGATATTATCAGGTTTGTGAAGATCCATCCAATAAAATGCCGCTTATGTGTATAATTATGACTTTTTATTGACTTCAAAATCGAGCTTCATTTATTGAGAACTGCTGTGGCATGTATATGATGGGCTTCGGAATATTATCAGCTACTTAGGTCAGTAGGGATTTTAAACGAAATGGGTTCCGTGATCGACAGAATTAAATGGACGGTTGAAGGTACTACATCTTCCATACGAGCCACAAATAAGCCGTGATATCCGGCATGCTATTACTGACGTTTATGATTGCCCCACCATCCTCTCAAGTTCGACGTATTTCTCACTGCAGCAATTGAGTTTAGTGCAACATAGCCCTGTTTTGTTCCATCCCATCGAAGTTCAAAAAGCCGGTGCTTTAAATATTTTATTTAGAGTATAAGAAGCGCAAACCTAGCAGACATACATGCTACAAATAGCTCGCAGATTTTAATGAGAGTTGCCACTGGAGGTACACGAGTTATTACTCCAAAAATGAGAGTGAAGGTGCAGAAAAATTGCAGTTTTCTGAATGCAACAAATTGCAGCATTCTATTTGCGGATATTTGCGGTTTCACGAACTTGGCATCCGAGTGCAATGCAGAAGAACTGGTACAACTTCTGAACAAACTATTTGCAAGATTCGATTTACTCGCCAATCGTAATCATTGCATGCGTATAAAAATCCTCGGCGACTGTTACTATTGTGTTTCGGGATTACCGGAGTATAGATCGGATCATGCACAATGTGCTGTTGAAATGGGTCTTGAAATGATCGAGGCAATTAAGTATGTTGCAAATATTCTCACAAGTTATTCGATTCAAGTATTTTATTGATTCGTTATTCTTTGTCAGAAATAGAAATATTGCTGAAAACGTTTTATGGATATATTTTTTCTGGAAAGTTTAATTATTCAATAAGTGAGCGTTTCATAGCATGGTCAGCACTAATAACGTAGAGTTTTAGGCACTAAACGCTTGCGTTTATTAATTGGGGCGCATTTTCAGCTCGAAGTTTAATTGAACCCACAATATGGTGCGCTGAGTGATGTCATTTGCAAAAGATGAAATACTAATTCACAGTTCAGAAATGCAATGTTTTTGTTAAGCTTGTCGTGAATTCAGTTCATGCAATATGTTGCATACGTTAGCGCTGCAAAATATCGGTGAAGATCAGCAGTTTTCACACGAAAACTTAATTCGTTTTGCTCGGTAAACTCTTCACTTGTCGGCTATTGTAACATTTGCAACTGTCAACGTTTTGTTCACTATATGATGTGTAACCAACGAAAACACGTGACGCATTTGAACGTAGTTCATAAGCGCTAACCTAATTTTAGGCTTGTGAGAGAAGTAACTGGAGTCAACGTAAATATGAGGGTTGGTATTCACACCGGTCGGGCACATTGTGGTGTTCTTGGTCTAAAGAAATGGCAGTTCGACGTCTGGAGTGACGATGTGACATTAGCTAATCATATGGAAGGGGGCGGATTACCAGGGTGAGCTTATCGTTCAGTTTTTCAGTAGCATCAAATGACCGTTGCCATTTAAGGCTACAGCAAATTTGCTGACTCCGTCACTTGACCACGGGGTAAACGATAAAACTGTGGGAGATTTAACTTTCTTTCGTCATAATGTTCTAAAACCGACCAGCTGGAGTGATTCGGAATGGGGGGTGATCGAAAAAGGGAGAGAATGACGAAAGCTGCAAGATGACTGGAAGTGCAGCATCTTTTTCTTGCTAAAAAAGGACTATAGCGTCTTGTCACTTTTTTGTTCTCTACTTCATGGCGGTGACTCGCTTATGCCTCCTGATAAATGAAAGCAGTTGATAGTTTGCTATGAACTCGCTCATATGTTTTGCTACAAAATCCGTTGATTTCAGTCATTGAGTGGTGAGCTTCGAATTTCATGTTGTATATGTTCGCCTTCTGTCCAAATCTTACCTTCTCTTCCGTTCTTTTTTGCACTTTGAGGTGCAGTTTGGTTAGTCGGCCCAATTTTCGGTGATTACACCGGTACTGGTCATGTTGGCAGATTTTCAGCCAAAATGATCAAAGTTTTGTGTTGTTTACTACCATCGCTGCTAATGAAAATAGCGATTTTTTAGTTGTAGGAAATATAGCGATCATTGCAGTTATGTTACTTATGTGCGTATATTAGTTTGTATCATCTTCCGAAGTTCTAAAAATGCACTGTATACGAACTCATTATAGGCTGGCATAGTTGAGGAATCGCGAAAATTATGTAATTAATGAAATAATTCACCAAAAGCGCATCGTGTGCGTTTTATGACAGATTCTCTCATCTATTGGCTAATAAAGATCAATGCTGACGTAATAAGTGGTTGTACCAGCTAATCGTCGTAGCTTGGAGAGTGAGTTCAGTGAAAAAGACGGCTAGTGACAACGTTATGATCTTCACTAGCTCAATTACGTCAATTCAAGATTGCACAGTGAAGCCAGCGGAAATTTCTGTCCTCGCATAGTGCTCACAAGCTGCACTGCTTCTACTGTTCCAGGGATCTTTACGGCCACTTTCAACATATCTGAGATGTCCGCTTATAAACATTTATCGGAATAAGCTTACAGATGTCCACAGACATTTGCATTTGCTTGAATTGAAAGAGCAAATTTTCGGACTAATTTCACGAGCACTAAGTTCAAGTTGCAAAAAAACATTCAATTTTAGTGAACTTCCAAAGAGCACTCAAATTTTCGTAGCTCACGCGGCTACTTTCACTACAATGTAGGAAATCTGTTACTCGAAACACCAAACAGTAATATAAAAATCCACCATTTGCGAAGAAAAACCATGTCGGTTTTCTATCGCAGACGCCAGGAGGTGGATCATCGAAAATTATCACATTTATCCATTTAAGAAAGAATGTTGATATGAGGCTGTAAATACTAGTGACCAGCTCTCTACTGGACGGACTTTCGCTAAATATCTGCGAATGAAAAGAGAGATAGAAAACTGAAATGTTTTGTTGAGCATCATGGACTATATCTGAAATTGCAAACTTGTTGTCCAGTCCTCGTTGTCCAGTCCTTGTTGTCCATACACACTCGCCTGTGGAGTTTTTTCACCAGCATTTTCAGCAGTTGTCACCACTGCACATAAAAGTAGAGAAACGTTCATCTCTCAGGCGCTAAAAGATGTCGTTTAACACGTCTGCAGGTGTAGGGACATGGCGTAATGGATAGTGGAAGATTAGGATCTAAACTACGTCGGTCGTGTTACAGTTTGTTTTATCAACGATCTCAAGTCAGATATACGTTTTCTGCCCATGTAAACAAAGAAATATCTGAAGCTTATAAAGAAGTGCTGATGAAGAGTGAAACTGGATTAGTGACCTATAATTCCACTACAGGCGTATACATATAACAGAAGCAACGTTGAATTGGCTAGGTGACGCCTATCACGTTGAAGCTGGCCATGGTGAAGAACGTTCCAAGTATCTAGCCGAACATCATGTGAAAACGTATCTGATTGTTGATGATGATCAACGAGTGGTACGTTTGAAATATTTCCATATTTCTTTCGACTATTTAAGACTTTTCTGGACGATTCGATGAGATTGTTTATTTTAAATTTTCTCATCTTTCAGTTTCCGTACGATCTTAGTATTGGTGTTCGCCGATCGTTGCTTCCACGTTAAAATTCAGATCACCGGATGAGCCTAAGTACCTAAGAAGAAGAGGGTCTATTATAGCTCATCTATTTGTTATCGGCTGCGCATCGTTAATAAAATATTGCGGAAAAAATGTCTGTAGTGAGTTGCGAAAAACAATGTCCTATAGTGTGGCATTCTCATATCCTATTTGGCACCATGTATTGAACTTCACATAACACATAGCCACTTTCTCATATTTTATAGAGATTTGGAATATTTCGGGATTTCACGAAGATCATTTCAAACCCATTGAAAAAGGTTGTTTCGGCTAGAGCTCAAAGTGAATCGTGCAGAGAATTAATTAGTTTCGAAATGAAATTTTGTGTATTATGGCGATTTTTACTGCACTCTTCAGGGATCTACTCCAGTTTCTAATTTTGATTGACCGTCGAAAATTGTATTCAGTTTTTCGTCGGCGTTACATTGAAAAAAGTTCACTTCAACACACTCCTCACTTTCACAAAATTTGCGAATTTATTGCAAAGAAAACAAAGGGAATTTTGAAGATATGGCAATATCCTATTCGTAGTGGGGGCGTTCTATGATCAGAAGTCTCTTAATTTGCATGAATGGAAGGAGAGTTCTTTAGAAACTTAATAAATCTGCTCAGGAACAGATTGTAGTTTGCTTTATCGGGCTTTTTTTGTTATCAAAATGAACTAAAGAAGGGATTTATGGATTTCTGAAGGAGCTTAATTTTATAAGTTGCAGGAAATACCACAAAACAACGATATACCGTTCGGTGAGAAAGGACTCCGAGTAACAGGTTATGTGGGGGAACGTATGTGTAAAAGAGGAAACAGTGTTCGGTGAGTAGGGATTTTCTAGTTCTCAGAAAGTATGTCTACAGTCAACATCTCCTACTTACAAACAGTCTCTAATTAAATTAGCGATTCATTTCGAATATCCATTTCCATAAAGTCTCAAAACGATTCAACTGGTCATACGTTCTGCTCTATTAATTTACAGTGGAATAATAGATTCTGATGCTAGCTGCTTTCGAAAAGGATGTTCGTTGAAAAAGTTCATTGGTTATGGTACTTTCACCAATTTCAGGTTACTTAAAATTGTGTAACAGATTACAAGTGCGTTTGATGAATTTCACGTCTATCAATAAACTGACGAAGACAAAAGCTGTTGTAGAATGATTATTTTCGCATCAGGTGCAACTTTCCAACAAGTGCATTTCTGAGCTAATCTTTGATGGATAAACCGTTTAATAGGAGAGTGGTGGAGCAGCCTCAATCATTAGAGAAAGAAGTGGAAAACTATTTATTGCAAGGAATTCATGCGATCAGTAAAGAAGCATGGAAATCATCCTACTGCAATCCAATAACGCTGATGTTTCGCAAAAGAAAGATGGAAAATAAGGTGTGAGTGTTTTTATCGCTTCTTTTGTAAACTAGTTAAACGTTTTTGGTTCAATTATCCGATAAGCACCTCCATTTCATGGTTTCCCTCTCAGACTCCATTGTTAGTTGGTAAATTAGTTGTTGCAAATATTATGCAGCGAAGAAATCCTGTAAGAGAGGTGAAGAAAGATTTGTTTGAGGGGTTTGGTAGGGAAAGGAATTCGCAGAATGAGCTTTTATCCCAACACAAAGCCGCCGTTAACATCATCGTGCATAATTCTTGCCTGTGAATTATCAGAGTTATTGCGAAGTGAAGTTTAGAAAAGACAACATAAAGACGGATGGAGGAAGCACAAATGAAACAGATGAAGGAGCGTGAGTAAAATTAATTGGATAAATTGTGAAATTTGAGGCGTATGATATGTTCGATGCAAAACGTTTCGGCCATGAGTGATGAGGTTTTTTGCAGTCTTCACTGATCGATATCTTCGAAATTCGTTTGACTGCTTACCTGAAAGTCAATAGAGGAGCGGTGCGATGTTCTTACTGTTTTTGGTTGAAGTTCGTTAGGGAAGAATGTGCTTACATGGTTAATGTTAAATATTCTTCGGTGCATAATTTCAAATGTGAAACTGCGTTGTAAATATATCTTTCAATACTAAACTAGACAATCTAATTTCTACCACTCTAATGAAGTTAATCATTAGTGGTAAATAATGTCAGAAATAGTAAGTTAAAAAAGAAGAAATAACTAATGAAATAATGTTAGAAACGAAAAGTAACATTTCATTGGCAAAAAAATGAGGCAAGTTGGCAAATTTACTTTCAATAGAAAATTTAGATCCATTTACCTCGAAAAAATCACCCTTTGTTTTATTAGTGAACGAAATGTGGAGTAGTTAAGTCATGTAAGGATATGCATGAATAGTGAAATATACAGTGTGCGTTTATATTTTATGAAATTATTTTAATTTAAGTTTCTCGAGTTCAATGAGGATACACTACTTGTGCAAATCGTTTGTGTGGTCGGTGTATTTATATTATGCTCAGCTGTGCTCATTATTGATGATCTCGGGTGAGATTTTTTCAATATCCTCGAATTTTCGCAAATTTTGTTTGCTCAAAGATGCTTAAAGATCGCCTGGAATGCAGAAGTGAGGGAGCTACTGGAAATTTATCATGAAGTCTTGTCAAGTTCTCGTATGAAAAAACTGAAGTACCGCACAAAGAAGTCGACGTTTGTTCTGAAGTAGGCTTTGTTCTTAGATTCGAACAAAATGACAATAACTATTTGAATTTCGACCACCTCTGCGTTGCATCGATTGCGGATATGATAAGATCGAAATGGGAAGTATGTAATTTTCCGATGATCGGCATTTCAAAAATTTCAGCGATTGCGTTTCGATGAAAGAATACTTTCACAGTTGCGAAAAATTAATTCATCATGGTGCAATTTCAGTTGATGTTCAGTACTCGCCTCCTCATTGGCAATTTCAGCGATTATAAGCTTCCGAGTTCATGGATCATTTTCTTCACCTATTATTGAGGATGTTTTCGGTTGTGAATTCTTTTGCACATAAGATTGAAGATAAAGGATGAAAGCAGATGAAAGTGGCCTAGAACAGACGTTCGGTTATGAATAGAAATTTAATGTAACAATCTGAGATTTTCGGACTTTTAAAAAAAGTGAAATGAACTCGGAAGCTGCGAAGGATTTTAAAAAAAGAATTGAATTGTGTTGCAACGAAGGCTTTTCTATGAAAGGCAATTCCACGGCTTCCACAAACTATCACTTTCTCTATTCCGTATAGTCGTTACTCCTTAAGATTCTATATTATAATAAGATTCCAGTAAAGATAATAGTGTAGGAAAATGATTTCCTACTTGAATTAAGCTTTATTGCGCAGCGAAGATAGCGAAAGGCTCCTATGATAAATGCGAAAAGCTGTTGCGAAAACAGCAAAAAATCTTTGGCCAGTTGGCATTATTTACAGGTGCCAAGGATGGTTGGGACAGCAGTAGTGATCATTTTGAGTGTCATCAAATTTGCACTCATTTCCACTAAATCCAAGTAACATCCTGATTACTCAACAAACAATCGCACCGAATGATCTAAAATACGACTGATATTGAATTTCTTGCAGATCTAATCTTCTGATGTGTGTTTCATTTGCTGCAGTGCTTTTCTTATGCATTATGTGTGCTTTTTTTATTGCGCGAGTTTTATTGGTGAGTCGAAAATTTCTTCTCATTTATTAGTGAGTTGACCAGCTTTCGATAATTAATTAGAGGAATGTTTATGATGTTGAAAAGTTTTAATTCTCATGAGATGCAATTATTGACATAGGTGTTTGCCGAGGTGCCACTGCAGTGTCTTGAGACAATCCATCATTTTAGCAAGCCTACAGATTTGAAACGTATGTTTTGATTATGTTCACATTCAGTTTCTCGCTCGCGTTCTTTGCAACATACACTTGAAAGCAATTCAAAAGAGAGATTACTGCTGGTTAAAGTGTTGTATCAATGGGCCAACTGAGTCATCATACTACTTCATGTTTTCCTCGTCTTATACTAGAAGAAAAAGTCAATTCTCTCCTACTTCAGTGCTATATATACACAGTGATATATATGCTCGCCGACTAGGTTTCTCACTCTTTAGTAAAATGCGCTTTTAAGGCGAATGGGAGATGTCAAAAAGAGCTACGGTGAAGTGCCCGCTCGCAAATTAGTTTTTACGATGTTCATCGAAACAAATTTCAGCGATTTCGACGTCGCAAATCGTTTGTGAATCGTACAGCAAAATTTCTGCTCGTTGTGGCACTTCTTTCTTCCGCTATTTATTTTCTCATTCATCGAATCACTGTATGTTTAATCCCTTCTTATTTATTGCTGTTTACGAGCTTTTTGATATGACATTACAGCCGAAGTTGTGATCCCATCTTATGTTATCTATTGAAGAGGCTTTTTAAAGTCATTTTGCGAAAGAGACATTAAATGAAAAAAGAGTATAAAAATGTAGAAACTTGATTTTGAATATAAAGCACAGAAGAAGCAAGATCCTACAAGTTATCATTGTATCGTTAATAAGAAGTAAATAATTGTCACTACGGCAGTGCCGTATTTCGTGCTCAGAAGCATAATAACAGTACTTCACATGGTTCAGTAATGTTTTATAGATAGCGGTGAGAAGATTGCGCCTTTCATGCATAGCTTTATCCTGTGCGGCCACGCCCTCAGTTATGTCAGAAAGTCAGTGCAAGATCGTAGGGAGTAGCAGCATTTCCTCATATACTGTTAAGAACTCAATATTATAAAATCAGTTAGTTCACCGTCAGAGAAATTGAAATTCTCAATTTCTAGTCTTTGGAGGGATAAGACTGGTGATGAAATCGCCTACTTGCGCTAACATGTAAACAGGCTAAACTTTTACTCATCAACGGAAACCTATTTAAGGTGAACCGTTAGCTCTGCATTAAACAATGTTTCGCTTATTGCAAAAATGATTGTTTATTTGGAGAATCTCGCCGATTCATTTCAAAACCAGATAAACTTGTTTTTTTGGCTATTACAGATACGCAGCGACACAGTGAGCTCTAATATGACAACACAGTAGGCTGGCTCGAATAAAGAGGTTTTATTACGGGGAGAAAGAACTCGAGTCTTTTGATTAGCAAACCATACTGATATCGCTTTATCATTTTGCCAGGCATATTTTCTTCTTTGACTCCCTAAAAACGCCTATCTTCAAGCAATGATGCGTTCATTATATATTTAACTCAGAAAATAAGGCATTTTCACAAAACATATCGAGTATCAGCGGGAAGGGGGTCACAAACATGCATTACATTCATGTGGGATACGTCAGAAAATGTTCATTAACTTTCTTTGATTAAGATACGATAATGGGAAAGGATGTTTTTTAATGTGGTTGTTTTTGTTTCTAGGAAGAGTTGTCTTGTTCAGCTTCATCCCTAGGAAACGATCGTGCTGAGAAAGCAGTTTTTCCAGTTCTCACATAAAATTGGCTTGAATCTTGTAATTTTTTAAAACATTTTCTAAACGAGATTATTTTTTAATGAATGCTTATGGAACAACTGCTTGAGGAGATATTTTGTGAACTGAGAGTCACAATAAAACATAACCGGAAAGTCAGGAAAAAACTTGGAAAAGTATAAAACATAGCCAGGCTTTCGAAGGTAACCCTGTCGGTGAAAAATAGTAGTAAAGCAGAAAACTGTCATTCATTCATATTATTTGCAGTGGGCGCATGTTGAATGCACTTTTCAATGTGCAAATGGAACTGCAGTTACGACTGGGAATTGCAATATGAATAGAACTCCTTCGGTGCAAATTGAGGTGGTTCTTCACTTCCAATCGCCAATCATTTTCTTTATTCACCACAGAAACTGCAAAAAGCTCAAACGACTTGAACGAAAAATGTAGGAAATGGGAAGCGAAATAGATTGGAAAAGATGGTTCCAGATGTTATGTGAGACGTAATGAGTACATAAACACAGTTTGGAAAAATTGTATTGTTGCGCTTATGAGAATGCGAATGTTAAAGACGGATGAACTAAATTTCGCAATTCGCTGCAATTTATACATAACAACTTTCAATCATTTAACTTATCGCAGCGTTTTAGCTTCAGTCAAAGGATCATTTCTTTTCACATTCCAACAGGTGCTACATTTTTTTAGTTAGCATTTGTGGACATATGTGCAAACACCGAAGAAAGTTATAAGCAAAGTATGCGTTAGCTACAATTCCACCATGTATCATCGATTCAATTATTACATCCATCGATTCAATCGGGATAGTCCATTTCTACACCAGGAACATCCTTTCGGCGCAGATCCGCTGATGCAGTCGGAAAGTCCATTGGTTTTGTAGGAATAGTCCGATGGCACAATCTGGATAGTGCTCTTTGGTCACTTAAGACTAATCCAGATTTGACGAGTACCAGTGTTGCTTCGTTGTGAGCTAATCATCCCACTGCGACCACAGTTTTTAACCTGACAGACTCTAAGCGGCAAATATTCAAGTGATATCGGCATTGCCTCCTTATGACAACTCATTTTGACATAAACTACTCTTTGACTCATTTTTAACAATACACCAGAAAAACGAATTTGTGTAATCTTTATTATAAAACATTCGAGCAATTCTGCGCATATCCTGCAAAGTTTCCCACGATTTTTGTCGGTAATTCAGTTTAAAGGATGAACATTTATTTTATAAAAGATTCTTCTTAGCTTTTAAATCGTCTATGACTGGAAAATCCGTCACAGACTTTTATCATTGGTTCAAAGTTCCGGAATTATGGGGAGAGGGGAGAGACAAAATTCAAGAGCTCGAATTTTCGACATCCACGAATTTGGGGATTGCAGAATTTCAGGAAACATGAATGCGGTTTTTTATGGATATCAACGCCAGTATGCACTGTGTGGAAAGCGAGAACAGTAGCAAATGTGAAGTTGATTTCAGCTCGTCTATGAGTGTTCGTTATTGATGTTACTCAGTGTTTGTGTGTTCCATTCACTGCTCTCTCTCGAGAAGATCCTCGTCTCATTCTTATTATGTTCAAGTGGACTTGCGTTACTTTGGTCTATTACTCTTTCCGAACTAACCAATCGACAATTCGCGCTTTGGAGTCTTCTCAATCCGGAATATATCAACTTCACTCTTCTTGATAAATTCGATATTTATTGCAGGTTTGTATTTTCAAAAACCACAGCAGTAGCCGTTAGCAGCCGATAAAGTTCACTACGTTGAATTCTTTGGATTTGGCATAAATTGTCGGCGTCAATTAAGTGAACGAACTTCTGGCAGAAAGCCGAAAAGTCCCTTTTTCCAGCACCTAGTTTGCATTGTTGAATAAAAGGAAATATTTATTGCCATTGTGTAAGTTATTGGGGGACGTTCCGTCAACTAGTTGTGATGTTTTCGTAGTTCAGCGAGTTTGTTGCAATGGATTTCGGCAGTTGGAATTTTAGATAAACAGTTCGTATTTTATCGCTTGGTATGGTGAAAATTTGATATATTGAGTAAACTTCAAAACACTGACAAATTTGTAAATTTCGTCCGTCTCGCCGATAGTCTTAACTAATGAAAGAGAGCTGATGTTCTTTCTCCTTGTTACCATATATTTGGAAACATAAGCAGTCATATAGATATTTTTATGCCATCGATAGCCGATACTAATGGCAATAGATTGAACGTAAAATGATTAATCATCAGTAATTTCATTGTACAATTAATCTATGATAATTAATGCTTGTTCGATCAGTTTATTAAGCTGAGGCTATATAATATTTATCGAAAGTAGTTTTATACATAAAGCATCGACTATTTTCTCAGAAAAACTTCAGTTGACGATTAGCTAAGTTTGTCCTAACTAAGGCGTTCATTTGAATATATAATCAGCGAGTAATCGCTGTTCAATTTACTGATTGTAAACATGAAACTTTAAAAAGCAAATCGAATTAGTACTCTCTGCGATTCTGAATTCATTCCGTCCAACTGTTACAGTACTTACAATCTTTTGGGTGATATGCGACTCTTTTTTACGCTAATCACTGTATTTGCATTTGTGCTCACTGTTATACAAAGTCGACGGTCAGAACTGATCGCGAGGTTGGACTTCATCTGGAAACTTCAGGTTCTCAAAAAGATTTTTCAGATTTTTTCGGCTTTGAACAGAAGTGTTTGAAAGAGCGCACTGAAGCACTTGAAGCGTGCAATCAATTACCTTCTAGCAGAGAATTAGATGAGAAGGGAATAGGAGCTTCGATCCATTTGCTTACTTGTAGCTGTGATTAGTTCATAAGCCATGTATATATATGCCACATTGTCCCCAGCAATCTCAGTTTTAACGTCGTTGTTGGCGGCACATGTCAGTCCGACTGTTTTGCATTGCGTACGCGGTGCCTGACTCAAAATCTGAAATTAGGAATGAACAATGCTACTTTTATTTTTTGGAATACCACTTAAAGTGCTGGAATATTTCATGTTTGGCCACAGTCCATTTCGCCTATTGTGGCAGTATTCAATAATATTTAATTGTCATTGTTCAAACATTCATATATGTCAACAGGAATCATGAGTTACGCTTTGGAAGCGTATGTGTCTATGATGTTCAGAATTGTAGACTCAGCCACGAAAACTATTCATTTGAGTGCTTGACAAGATTAGGCTGAATATGAGCGTTGCTCCAGCAATCAAATGCTACAAGTCCAAGTTGCAGCACAAAAGGACTAAATTTTAAGCTGAGTTCCTTTGGGATACCACTACTCATTCTGAATTTGAGGTAAGAACGAAACACTGCGAAATCATACACTTTTTAATTGTGTTTCAGTAAATGAAGGATGTTGTATCCCTTCACCACCGTTGTATACCAGTCACCGCAGTACCCTTTTCCGTGAAAACTCTTCGCAAAATCTTGACTTTATGTATACACAATCGGAATGTCGAGAGGGTTCCCTCTCATTAAAGATACCAAAACGCACTCAAGCGGCTCTGCTCATTAATTGTCTTTTTCATCACTTCCAGCATATCTTCTGCCTAAACAAGACCTTTATGCAGAATGCACAAATATCCTAAATGCTGCAATGAATCGAAATCGTATGTCATTCTCTTGTCTTTGAGGATGCGAGGGATCGAGAATATGCAAAACATTAATCCTCCTCCACATCTGCAAAACTCGCAAGTCGTGCCCATCTAAGTCGCCTTCTATAGAACCGAGGGAGAGGAGGGAAGGAAGGAGGGCGGACGTTCTATTGGCATATCCTTGGGAGCAATTTTATCCATGTGGAAGTGAATACGATTTTATTAACAAGAAGGCTGATTATCGCAATCTATGACAGCGGAAAGTTGCTTACAGGCTTTGGATGAAAAGCGAGAGATGGAAAAGAAACACGCCCAGAATCGAGCTGTGCTCGAAAATATTCTACCTGCTCATGTTGCCGAACATTTTCTCAGAGAGAATCCCTCACAAAGGTTTATTTCGTCATTGGTTTAATTCATTCAGTGGGTTTTTCTCTGATCAACTGTCTTTGTTTGTAGATGCAAAACGAACCATGTTAATGTGATTATTTGAATACTGGAATCTTTTGATCACTGGAAATTAGTTATAAAATAAGGCAAATGATAAATGATGATAAATGACGCTCAATAATAACTTTTACTGCCAGTGCCCTAATGACAATGATGTAAATATGTTCGATGAGCAGAAACGGATAGGGAGCACAGGGGGATGCAGAGGGAGCGCACTGCACTGAGTCTTATTAAAACAGTGGGGATTTTTAAGAAGCCGTTAAAAGGAGAAGTGAAGTATCGTACTGCTGCAGTCAAAGAACTGGGGCAGTGATCCTGAATAACATGGACTCCTACCTGAAAAAATCAGTAAGAGATATTAAAGCCGTATTTAAGATCGGATTTGTATCATGAGGGACGCGATAATGTTGCAATTGTTTTCATAACGATCACCGAATTTGATAAATTTTATATGGAACTTGATGCGAACAATGAAGGAGTCGAATGTCTCAGGTTACTCAACGAAATCATCGTCGATTTTGACACGGTTTGTGATTTCACCGTTAATTTTTCCGACTGTTTCAAATTTTCGAGGAAAATTATTTCCTTTTCTTTTTCAACGTTTCAAGCCTCAGAAATTTTTCAAAGATCTGCAGATCGAAGTCCGGATTCATTACTTAAATAAATGGAATTTTAAGGTTTATTTGTCTAAAGCGAGATTTAATTTCAACTCTTTCTATTACGGATGAAGTGGTTCGCTTGCTAATAACAAATTTGTATGATAGTGCAATCATCTCTTAAGAAAGGATTCACCCTGTGAGTGGATGTGAGAACGTCGTCCTAAAGCACGATACAGTGGTGCACCACTATATCGTGCTTTAAGACGAGCAACTCTGCCTTCTTTTCAAGTTTTTTGCACAGTATGGATTTGCAAAGTACAATGTGGTGGTATCGTTTTGTTTAGATAATCCGAGAATCTGTCCATCTACTTTTACTACATCTTTGGTATCGTATTCATAATCCACGTCATAAATTTTCGTTTATTTAGTGGATGATCTTTCACACGCTAAAGCAGTTATAGACGTTCGGATGCGATAAAAAATTTCATATCCATTTCACAAACCGGACAGCGCCAATCCTACAATTGATCGCCTCGGGAAAAAATCGCTCGTGAGGAGCAGTGATTTGCCGGTATAGTCGATTCAGTTCAAATGAAGAAGTTTTGAATATACTTCATACTTCACTCGTTGGCAATCGATAAAATTAAGTGACATGAGGTATTGACACAGGAAGGCGCATATCGTTCTTTTTGCCACAATCTTTCGCATTCATTCAACGTGAGGGGTGAATAAGATTCAGTTGATCTTGGCGTCAACATTTGCAGTATTGAATGTCAATAGCTATTCATCATAGTCACGCCGTCGAATGTGCAAGCAGTTGCATTGCAAGCAATACTGCAATCGTCTATGAAGTACGTTTGTATGATCCAAGTATGACCTCCGTCGACAAATAATCAGCTTTTCAGCAGTTGGATCGCGAGGAATTCAAATGTATCGAGAAAATAAAAACAATATCAACAACGTATATGGCCGCATCAGGATTGACCGGTGAGGTGATTGGCAATGCACATGTGGTTGCAATTGCAAAATTTGCAATCCGTTTGCTCGCACATATTAAGCACATCAACGAACATTCGTTCAACAACTTCAACCTCAGAATCGGTTTGTTTTCTTCGAAACCATGTACTGCAAAAATGAAAACGAAAGCGAAAATGAATAAATGATTAAATCTTGACTCGTGGCCGCCAGATCAACAGTTCAACTTCACTGAAAAAGTTGAGGAACGAAGAAGCTGATGAAGTATGAGTCTCACTGAAATTCCAGTCTTTGCATCTCATTCCATCTTGTTGTTCGTCCTTATCCCCTATTTTGCAACCAGATCAATAACTTAGCTCAGCTCTAAATTTATCATGAATGGAGCTAAATAACTACCTGAAAGTACACCTGCGCAACGAGAAATATAACCGTTTATGAATAAATATCTCATGCGCAAAAACGTTCGAATTATTTTATAAGTTTGTTTCTATAAAAATTCAGGCATTAATGTTGGACCTGTCGTTGCGGGTGTAATTGGTGCGAAGAAACCGCACTATGATATATGGGGCAATTCGGTTAACGTTGCCAGCCGTATGGACAGTTCTGGAGTGGCTGGAAAGATACAGGTGACCGAGAATTTTCACAATACTTTATTTTAAACGGATACCACCGTATAGACAGCTCCAGTTGTGGGATTTTGAACCAGCTGGAACACTTTGATTGGAAATTGTGAATTCTTGCGAAACTTTTCGCCTTAATTGGAATTAAGAAAATAATTTTTTTTCACCAGCAATTAGAGGTCAAGCGCAGATTCCAGAATCGGTCTTTGTCTGATTCCTCTAATGCGAACGCTCGAATGCCGACAAAAATATGCGAATAGCTGCTGACACGGTGATCGCTCTGAAAATGATGTGACTCCTAACATAAATTACCAAATAATAGGATTCTAGTGTAAGCGAAACTATCAATTCCATTTTCGTAAACATCTAAAAATTAATTTCTTCAAATGAACGACTTTAAAATGTCAGTGAAAACTTACAAATGACAGCATGCAGGTAACTAAGAACCTGAAATATGGTTTATGCACTTATGACGACCATTAGCGCATTTCTGTTTCATATTCAATACATTAAACTCCGAATAATTCCTTCTCCTCCTTGCTAATGCGACTAACGAGTTTCCGTACTCCAACGATTAATGAGCAGAATTATTTCTCCTCGTTTCTCTATTCGAACTCACGATTCAAAAACTTCTCAATAAATAACTATATTACCCAATAGATTGCAAGCATTTCAAACGCCATTTAATGCGCCAAAAGCATAATTGCGGAATTTGCTAATTGGCACACATCAGTTTGCCATTTCAGGGCTGAAATATAAAAATTGGTCGAATAAATCTGTTCGTTTGATGCCATTTTGTAAAGGGTGATCAACAACTGCAGCAGTATTGTTTTAGGTGACAGAGGAGACTCGAAAAATCCTCGAGGAAGAGGGCTTCGAATGTGAATGCCGCGGTGTTATAAAAGTGAAGGGGAAAGGTGATATGACGACTTATTTTATCAAAGTCCCTGAGGACAGTACAGATGTTGATTTTGGCAAGGAAGCATGACAAAGTAAAACTGTAAATTATTGCATCACAACATTGAAACTGTGCACCAGTTTCTTCAAGTGTACTGGCCAATGCAGTTCCGAATATGCTTTAGCAACATCCTTCCATCAAACAGGTTCAGAGCAGAAGAATCGAAGAATATAATGTTTTGACTCTCGTAGAAATAAAGTTGGGATTTCTTGGCGAGTTTCCTCGGCGCTTTTTGGGACTGTATTATGACAACTTCCCAAGACGGGCTGCTTCTTTAAAAAGATTAGGGGTACCATTAAAAGAACTTCTCAGGGAAAATTTCAGAGATGGAAGAAATCTTGCTCAAATTGGTCCCAGAATTCACATCATTTTATGTGACAAGGAAACCTTCGTTGGTAGCCACCGAACGATCGAAAGAAATATTTCCCAGCTTTCTCTACAGGTGATGTGATGTTAAACCAGTGCGGCCACGTGCTTAGAATAAATGGAAAAAATCAACAGTTTTTATTCAAATTACTAACTGATCTCTTCTGCACCACTTCTCCCACATTCCTCACAATCCTTCAAATTTAGCTCACCGATTATAGCATCCTCGCCTACACTTCCCAACTTCGAGGACACAACTCATCCTCTACTGCTACAACACTGGGAACAATGTCGGAGGAACTTTTGAATCCTTGCGACGTTATCGTTGGAATGTTTTCACGATTCGTGCACAGTTGCGCTTTGTCGTAACAACTTCTTCTTCTCTCCCTTACTGACAATTACAGAAATCATGAAAGGAAGCAAATTTCCCTCTGCAAGAAGACGGCTGCAAAGAAATCGACGTTCTGTGGAGTGGAAGGAACTCATCTTGGTATGCAATATGCGAACAACAACGCACAATAAATGTGCATGGAAAACTCTTTAAGTGAAAAAAGCATAACAATCAGTAGGATCCGATGCGAGCAGAGACCACTGAGGCTCAGGAAAATGCCACAGCGAAGAAATCGTGTCTAAAATGGAACTAAAACAGCTGAATTATAGCAACAGAATTATAACTGCACTAATGTAGTGATAAAAAAGATAAATGCAATAAAGGCCAGGCAATAAAAGAGGAGTTGCAAGAGAGGGCAAGAGAGGAAAAGCGAACAACTGAAATATCGTAAAAGATGTCTCGAGAGCTGCGAAGACTTTGCATAACAATTCAGAAAAAACTCTCAAACTCGCCTGCTAATAATGACTGATGGAGCACGAAATCCCTATGCGAAATCCCCGATAGAATGGACGGAAAATTTTCTAAATCCCTGAGCAGAAAACTAATTTAATATTAAGGGAGAGGAAAAATTTCAAAGCTGCTTCAGATATACAATACCTTAAGCCAGGCAGATTTTAATATCTATTCCAAGCTTTCATTAGCAGATTCAGCTATCTATCCTATTTTTTGCTAGCAAACCGGATTTCTCTCCCTCTCCGCTTACCTCCTTCCGTATACGTAAGACTCAGTAAAAATAATAAAACATTATTATTGCATATCAACTTTCACCGGAACACAACAGATCACACGCAAAAATGCAAACGAACACGAAATACGAAATGAAGGACCCGACCCCTCAAACTTGTTTGTCATCGACAAGCTCGAGTAACCAACTTGAATCTTGCCCGCGACAGACCAAAAAAACCAATTTCATCGGTGAAGTGATGGACGAAGACCTCATGAAAAAGAAATGAAATAAAATAATGTTGAGAGCAACAACAGAAGGAATTTAGAGGAAAAAAGTAGTCACGTATAAAACTAAAATCGAACAGAGACTGAGAGGATGTCAGATCGCTGCTTCAACATGTAGTGAGTGAATGGATGCCGAATTGAGGACAAATGCTCACTCGAAAAATGAGAACTGCAGAATTTCTCAATCCACCTAAAGTTTCATTCAGGTTGTGAACAGTTACATAAAAAGATCAAACGCTGCAAAACAATTATCAGTTGATCACATTCTACACAATTTCCCCCTAAAAGCAATGCAATACGATAGAAATAAAATCTTAAAATGACGAACGGAGAAGATGAGGAAAAAGGATGGAGCATTGCTTGAGCAGTCGATATGTTCTTGCTGCCTCTCCCTCATACCTATACAACATTCACTAAGTACAGGCTGAATGAGAAGGACAGATTCATTTCTAAAGCTGCATTTAGGTTTTCTGTAATATGTTGGAAAGAAGCAACAACTCTAGAAACTTGCACATGAAGAAAAACTCAATAAGACATCAACAGGAAGCAAAAGAAACGGGCACAACGCCCATCTCATTTTAGTTTCTACTCCGATAACTCTGTTACTACCGCAACGATTCAGAAAATCTCAGTGAGTGGGACGAGGCAAAAATTCAAATGAACAAACTTTGCCGATTTCTATATACCGACTGATTCGAATGGCCAATAGTGAACGTTGAATCGTTGCACCCCTCTAATGTATAGCGTTAAAAGCCCGAGACTGTTCAAGTTCCACAGTATGTCATCCTGAAGGTGGCATTTAGTGACGGTATGCCATTCTGCCCTGAGCCTCACGCTACAATATTACAATGTTTACAAATCTTCACATTTCTACACGACTGTAGAATTTGTATAATATGCACATATTGCATTACTATCATTCAGTCGACAAATACCTCGTTGTAATCATTCCACCTTAGTAACTCGTCGCGACACGTGGGCATCGTAGAAGGCGGATATCGCAATTATAAACGCACTCGCAGAAACCGCAAAAATCGAGCAAAAAAACAGCACTGGCAGTAAGATGGCCAACCCAAACAGCATCGTTATCACTGCAAATCAATCATCTACTATCAACTACTCAATTACAATATACAACAAGAGCATAACATCATTCTTTATATTATATCATAGCTGAAAATGATAGCACGCAGGAGAAGATTCAACTATGTGCTTTCTGTTGAACATCTAATTTTACGCTCCAATTAACAAGTCCAAGAAACAGGAACTACAACAAGAGATTCATCCAGATTTATCTTTTGCTCATCAAGGACAGGAATAGAGACTCCATAAAAGATAGAGAATTCAGCACGACCATCATGAACGGCACCATCAGCGGAGGATTTCTGTCATACCTGATCATCATTAGAAGAAGAAACCATTAACCAAGACGTACTTTGTTGTAAGGAGCAAGACAATTACAAATTTTGAAACATGAAAAAAGCCTTTGGCTCATCCGCAATACCTAACCATAACAATATATTATCTTCGACGAGTAAAAAACGAATATAAAAAGGTGCTATGAGGTGCATGGGGAGTATCGAAATGAACTTTCCAAATTCGTAGACTCCGGAATCAAACCACTGTTCCAATCTTCTTCTTCTTTCTATTCAGAAAATTGCCTGGCGAAAAGAGTTCTTGCATTTCAATGCAAATTGCTGGGTTTTCAACATAAGTCGATGATTGACAGGCATGGAAATGAGAAGGAAAGGGAAAATATGATTGGTTGGTACAATCGGCAGTGTTCGCTCAGTTAAATGCGACAAAGACATTGAGGCAACCCACGAATCGAGTGACCGCTCTATAAGTGGTATCAACTTTGCACGCGAAACGTTATGTGAGGAAACAAATCGCAGTTAATCACTTTAGACAAAGCAAACATTCATGTGACCGTCGAACTGCCAAAAAGAAAGAACATGAGGGGTCGTAATTTAAACGACGCTTTCTGAATGGAACGGCTTTTTTGAAGGCAAAAAGTGGTAAAGGCAGCAGAGAATTTCCACTCAAGTCAAGTGACACGCAAGCAAAAGAAGCAAAAGCAAAAGAATCTACACGCCTAATATAAACACGCGTCATGCCAGAAAGGCTGACACAATATCGTTTTTACAATTCTGTCCACTTAACCGAACGGCGAAGCCGTTATTAAAGACAGAATACAAGAATGTGGAATGTGCTTTCTCTTGCATGTCCAGTCACACCATTTCCTCAAACGCGAGATCGTTTTACACGCCTCATCAACATTCAGCTGATAGAAATGACTGCCGTCTAATTACTCATTTCATCGTCTCCGAAATGAACTTTGACCAACAAATATCGCACTTTATTATTTATAAGTGGAAAGTGCTGTAGGAGCGGATCCACTGATATGATGCATATACGGCTGAGATGATGAGGCAATACATTTCTAAAAGAGAGTAATAAAATTGTGGGAAATATCTCAAGATAAATCAAAGCACTAGAGGCACGTAATCGACCATTCTTCGCCTTATCATATCGACTGATTTGAATGATCGAAATAAATGAAAGAAAGAGAAACCAATTTGAATTAACTGAGAAAAAGAAGTAATATAAGCTGATCACACTGGTGGCTTTGTTGAGAATAAAAAAGTCGACCAACGACCGAAATGATCCACTCGGAAATATTTAAAGATAAAACTCACGCTCTGCAAAAAGTGCTGCTCCAAAAATCACGACACCCGATAGGAAAAGATAGGCAATGAAAGCAAGTAGTGGGACGGCGTTGAAAATGAGCAGCATTGAAAGTATCAACACAAGCCGCGGATCGATATCTTTATCGAGAAATAGCTGCATCTTTGCAGAACGCCTAAAACAGCTTATAGATCTTGCAATCGATTCTGAGTGATATCTCTCCGCCAAGTCGTTATTACGGTCGGTTACGTGGAGCTTTCAGATTTATCGCAAATTTCATGCCGAAACTACAGATCGTGCAAACGAAACCTATAGATGTACCCAAGAAAAACCCAACCTTTCTCTCCTTCCTTCCCTCCCTTGCCCTCTCACTATGGTATCGACCGTGCACCATCAGAACTGCTCGCGCGGTTAATAAAGCAATATGAAGTTCATTTCCGCGCGAATCCAATCAAAAATATCCCCCTACACTTCCTGAGTGCCGTATTAATCCAAAAGTTCATGCCGATGCAGTCGATGGCCTCCAAACACTTCATATTAAATCTGCCAACTCCTCTTCCATTCCCTTCGTCCAACTCACTTCCTCTAATCACTCGGAACGTGGAAAATGGGAGGAGGGAGGAGGATGGGAGAAGGGGGTTGAGTAATCCATTGAGACTATACCCTTAAGAGCAACACAACCAAGACCCACAGCGCGCTCCTGCCAGCGAAAAGACTGCCTGCTCACCATTTCCTAATACTCAAAAGGAAAATTCTCGGCATGAAAAAGCGAAATTTTGGGAAAAAGTAAAAAGTTACCCATCAAGGGCTTTCCTGCACAAACACTTGTATCTTGAATTAATAAAGCTTCAGCTGTTCCCTCCCCTGATATCATACCCCCACATAACACTGCCATCCTTGCCATGCACGTTCATCCATCTGGGGCACCTAAAGCGTATACGAAATCAACATGCGCAAACATATACCCCTTTAGACTACGTCTTGATGAAGGATAAACGAAGGTTTGTTTGCAATCCCAAAGGATCTGCCAAACTCAATTTAGACTGGGCGAATGTAAATGCTGCAACATCTAGTAAGGAACCTCGGATGCCTCGGAAACCCTCCCTGCGCGTTCAAGCCGATGCGATGGTGCAGGGTCCGGAAACGAGACAGAGATGAGAATTACTTCACTCTAAGCTCTCTGTATACCCCGACGATCAAAGCATCGGTTACCAACGAACTGGTCTAGAAGTGTATCTGATATTGAATAGGGAAGCAACCGATCGTAATGTAGACTCTGTAAAATCAGATTTCAATAGAAACTATAAATGACTTTATTTATAGAGAAACGGAAATATACACAGCACGAATCACATGACACCGCAATATGCACACAAATCAACGATGAGCGCCTTTTCAACCGATTCCGCGGAAGTACAACGGATAACAGCCCGACGGCCATAACTAAAGAGGAGAAATTATAAGCGGCGATAAACTTAAATAGCAAGTTCGACAGAATTTGCCCTTTTTCTTCTTCCCGAACCTTTTTGCATTTTCTTGGTCAGCTCGAATGATCCATCTCTCTATCCCAACTCCCCCCTAAACCATGATAACAACAGTAACTCCGCATCCTAAAATCGTTCTGCAGTACAGTACATCTTGTCACTTCAACTGGATAGACGCAGAGAGAAACCAAATACGACATATTTAGAATATAGGGGATGTGGACATAATCTATACACTGCAAGAAACGACGTCATAAAAAAACAAGTATAATAGAAGTTGTCTTTGTTCCCACTTTAGAATCTTCCTCCTTATTCCCGGGAGGATTTCCACCCTCCAGCTCCACCCTTCTCTTAAAGAGACTGAAAAAAGCACAGTTGCAATAAAACAACAAAAATAGCAAGGCAGGAGCTGTAAAAAGAACTCAGGATTCTGCGATCCTGAAAAATTACGACGTTCGTGCATCAATGCTAACGGAATATTTCAGCTAAACTCGTTCCAATCCCATGGAAAATATTCCGTCAAAAGATGCACTTTAAATCCACAAAAACATTTTTTCGCAAACCTCAATGAATATTCCATTCAACCGTCATAAAATACCTACGGCAAGTAAGTAAAACGCTTCCATTGATGTCAAATTCAATCATCAATTTCAGAGAATAAAAAAATACTTTAACCACTAATAGAGGAATATCCACTCTCTGGTTGCTTTCAAACGCATTCGCACAACAAACGACAGCTATGGCACAACTATATATTACTTCACAAGACAAAAGACGGCACCAGAGGCCGCTTTAGATGGAAATCGACCACTGATGTATTAAATTAGTTCATCCACTACAGCAATGGATAACACTAAACTACTACAACCAAAGGCGCTAAGCTGAAAATTCCACTCGGATGCTTCAGAAATACTCGAAATTGTTTAAATAATCGACAGAAAAAAAAACAAAACAAAACAACTAACTACCAAGACAACAGAAACCAACGATAGCAAGGCACACAACGGGAAACGACATAAACTGAGCAAGTGCATGTTCGTCACAAAGAATTCGGCCGATGCTTGCTAGCGGTGCATATTCATTCATTCAGCGTTAACCTTGTCTAGAATTTCACCGACGGCTTCTGAACCCAATGGAGCATCCGTGAAGATCGTTCCCACAAATGCGTTCGTACCCCACAACGTATGCTCCAAAATCTCAAATTTACACGTCGCATTAAACATCCATTCATTCACAGACGAAGTGGTCATTCCATAAACGAAAAATTACATACGGAATATGCCTGCTAAAACGATAATCACTAACACGGGTTTCGCACTGCTTTACATCTATCTAAACGTGGTGAATTGACTGCAAATACAGTCACTCTTGCAGTTATAAGTAATTAGGGAATTTGCTTCAAAAATAAGCCGTTGTACTCTTTTTTCCGCACCAACAAGTAGCATGCGAAATAAGAGAGACAATTTGGTAAGCGCTAATGATCACCGCCGTTGAAAAATTAAAATAAACCACTCTACCAATCGGACTCCACCATACCGGGAACCGCCTCATATAATTTCTTCATCCATCAACCAGTACGTCCTCTACCTGGTTCCAAATGCTACCTGATAAACATTTTCAGCACTACTACCAAAATGCTTAATAGATGAAGACGAGATGGAGATTATTGCAACACTCACCTTGCAGCATCCGAGATCGGTGATTTTGAATCCGAGACTACGATATCTGTCATCGGTTTCGAACAGAGTCGCGTTCGTAAATTTACCTAAATACTGAAAACAACACGGAAAATTAAAGCGCAACGACGGCTTCTTATGGGAACTTGTGTTTTAAATGGATTCTTCAAGAACGATCCCTATGAACCAACTCCGCTCAGTTTCACACACAGTTTGAGCAGGAGTAATTGCCTTAAAGCCACCAACAAAGAAGACTATTTAAAATAATAAATGTTCTATTTCTCCTCCTTTCCGAAACAACAATCTCGGCTGAAGATGTTTCTAGATTGTCTGAAAGGAATCTGCTATTCAAGGTGACATTTTATTTGAAGAGTGGTTACATGCTCAGTGTTATGAGGTAAGATGCCAAGCTAACAAAGCAAGCTAGAGTTAATCTCAGGTGAACGGATGCCCGAAAAAAGGATCATCAGTTACTGAAAGACTGCTTTCTCAAAACCGATTCTTTAGAACATCGAAGCAAAACAACAAGTTGCTCAACTTACAGGCCTGCCCGACGAAGGGTCGATGAAGTCGGCCCAATATCCAAGACGATGTAAAGCATCACAGATCGCCGTTGCCGATTCAATGAACTAAAAATGAATGTTTTTCAACAATATCCGAAGAGGTTTGTTGCTCATTCGATTATAACTATCAGATGAAGACCCTTAATTACTACTCTTTTTTGACACAAAAAGATAGATGAAATGCAGAAAGAAAAACGTGACGCAGCAAATGGAGATCAGTCATAAGGCATAACGCCTAATAAGGACCAAGTTAGATCACATCGAATTTTTGTTCTGTTAACTCGCTTAATGCATTATCAAATGCGTCGTAGAAACTGTGGATATTGAATACGCGGGCAAATGAATCCACACGAAACGTGCAGTATATTCGGCTGTAAATTCTAAGTGAAACAATGGATACGCAACGATATACAAGCATAAACGCACAGACTCATGCGCCTACACTAACAATGGCAACCACCAAGTGTTACAAGAAGAAACTAAACTTTTTAGTTAGCACCCGATATATCTGCAATAAAAACTACACATAGTACGACGAATACGGCTATAATATTTCAAAGAAAAGTGAAAGAAAATCTGCTACGGACCGCAGTAGTGCATAACCATCGTAAATAAAAAATAAAAAGAAAGAAAAACAAACAAAAAACATAAGAATCTACGGCAACGATACAAAAGTAAGGAAAAGAGATCTCGAAGTTAAGAATATCAGCGATATGCGACGGCTGCATTATTCACGATTCGTGATGCCCTCAGCAGAGAAAATTTATTCATCCAAATAAACTGGCCATCGCAATTAGTGCTATTACAATAATTAATGACCGCCTATTTTCAACTATTTCATTTTTTCCCAAAGATAATGCAGACATTGCAATGTTTCCACAGCACGAGGTATAAATAGAAGGAAATTAAACAATTTCTTGGAAACAAAATTCGGCAAAGAAAGATAGCAGAAAACATTTACGAGATCTACGGTTAACGGCAACTCAATCTCCCTGCGAACTCTAGCTGAATCGTTCACTAGCTAACATTTTCTATCTCAGCCGTGACTGCTACAATGACTGCACTGCTAAGCATCGAAACACCATTCTAGAACCCGAAGTAATGAATGCTTGCCGCAGATGTGAGTTGCATTCTTTCAATCTCCATCTCCGTACTCCATGCGCTCATATCAGTGTCGGTCTTTTGCGTTAAATTCATAACACAGATATCACGTTGCGAAAAATCGATACCGGGGAAAAGCTCTTTCAAATCTGAAAAAGAAAAATTAACGACTGTCGGAAACGTATTCAAATCTGCTGCTTATTTTCACCTACAGCAAATAAATTGCATCGCAAATAAAGAATACATATAAGGCACTTTCATTTTAAGCACACACCGTTGCAAACATATTACTACCGGCACAGTCACCGAGAAAAAAAAGGATTCTAAACAACCGCCAACCCCCTTAAACGATGAGTCCCTTAACAGTTCCAATATACCTCTATTTCATGAGTAAAAATAAACAAAAAACATTCGTGAGGAAGGAGCAAACAAAAGAAAGTTGGTATAGCACAAGCTTATTGCGAAAACTTACTCCTAAATCTGTCAGTTTAAAACACTTCCGTGGTCTTTTTACTTTCCGACATTTAATCCAACCAGAAAGTCGTTTACCTTCCCCCACCCTTCCCTTTTTAAAAATCCGCGGCCGACGGTCATTACGACTTTAAAATATGACGGGCAAATGTGTCATTCCAACGACATCAAGTAAACTTATAACAGGTAAGCCTATCCTAGAGGTCTTCTTGCATTCCATATTTGCATATAATCACCAAACATAAAACAATATATAATTAACCTATTTAATTCGACGCGTAGCGAAAAAAACAAAATCCAATACCAATAGATGGGAAAATTCATCAACAAACAATAAGGCCATGGTTTGCAAGCACTTCAGAAAACTACAACTGGAATTTCTTTCAATGCTCGCCGGCACCTTTTTCATAAAAAACTTACTGTCGCTATATCATGCAAGTGTAGAGTGAATAATGCATAGGCGATAAACGTTCTAGCCAAAAAAGCCCAATAGAAATGAATCGACGACGTGCATTTTCTTCATATACTAAGGGCGGAAAAAGACAGATCAACTGGACTTTAAATCATTGATAACAATATATTATCAAAACGGCTTCATAAAGCTTCCTTGAGTAGAATGTGCGGTTGAAACTCTCCTTCTATTTGCGATAGCAGAGGACCGAAACGCCCAAGTGCTGCAATAACCGACAGGGGCACTCTTTCATCCCACGGAAACTCAAAACAGAATAACTCCCTCACCAGAAATGCCAATTATTGTGAGAAATTTTCAACCCCAAAAAACAAAAAGAACACTTTGAGATTCATTTCAAACCTCAGTTTACGTTAATTAAACATGATGATTTCATCTAAATTATCTCTTGGTGAATGCATTCGCTGCAGATTGCACTGAAAATTTTCCGGAAGCATCGTAACCGAACCTTTTTTAAGAAGTCGAGGACACTCGCTTGCTGTTAGCTCGATATTCTTTGCAGAAAACTGATCGTCTGGATTACTGGGTGAACGCTTCACATTGTTAGTTGATTTTTCAAGGATTTCTCCAACAGATACCGACGGAACATTCAATTTTGGTGGTGTTTTCGCCTCCTCCTTTAAGAAATACCTTAGTTGCGACACTGCGAAATCAGTATTACTAATAAATAACATTTTCCCTCACGATTTCTAAGGAGTTTCCGTCAATACTGAAATAACATGTTTATTTACACATATATATTGCTTCCTGCGCTGTCAGGTTAAACACAGCTCTCACCACTCTTTGGCTCCGCCTTACCGAGTCATTCCAACTATCGATCTCGTCGGGAAGAGGGTGGTGCAGCGCAGCACGTCAGCGCTCTCCTGAAGGGTGAATCCACTCATCAGTATTCGATGGACAGGAGATCAGCCTGAGCCCTAACCTTCACACTACGTTACAGTCTCAACTAAGTGAGCAGACGATATGAGGATGTATTTGCTCATAACGAGCGTTTTGTCGACGAAAACATATCGCGTGTATTTTTCAACATTTAATCATCTGATATGAAACGCAACAAATCTAAGTGGAATAAGGCAATCGAAAAATAAAACTTACGTTAGCTAAGTCGAAAGCCAACTTTGATGAGACATCACCAGAGAAAGGAAACTGCTTGCTAGGCCCAAGCAGCGTGTTCTGACGACCTGAAACCTAACGAGTATCAAAAAAACACATCTACATCACCGCCTGTAGAAAGCCCATTCGTCTTATCAGTATAAGCTTCCTAATATTCTCAAGACCTATCCGGAACCATAAACAGGAGGACGTTTACACGGAACTTCTCAAAACACGAAATAAAAATACACTGCTATTAAGTTCACAAATTTTAAGTCAGTCAGACCGAATGCCTCCTCTAAAACTATTCATTTACTCATTTATTAAGCACTTAATTAATCTATCGCCAATTTAACAACCGGTTGGCTAAGTTGCAGATCCCCACTAGCATCAAGCACCACATGCCAAAGGCGAAACATTTAATTACTCCTCAGCTGTCAATAAATCACTATTTCCGAACAACGCAACATCTGCTAACTCTTTTTCCCTTGTACACAGAATAACGAATGCTCCTTAATGGGGCGAAGATATATCGATCACGCACACAACAAACCAATGGATAAAAATAAGAACTAACAGCCTCAATTCCTACAGGCCATATTTCCCAAATACGATGCTCACAGATAAGTGTAGATTCCCTGCTATATTGTAAACTGAAGGTTTCACCACAATCTCAACCCCATGAAGCGATCAAAATATCATGACACGTCCAAAGAGTTCCTCCTTTCCTCTAAGTCCTCACAAATGAAAGGTTCTCCGGAACGTTAGGCTCGCTCATGAACACTGATCACAACTATCTAACTTTAAGTATACATATACGTTCAATGGCGCATCAATTTTCTTCAGAGGAAGGAGACGGGCAGTATCAACAGCAAATATTGGTTAAAAATGCTCCAGCTGCTGTATATCCCCTATCACCTAATTCTCCCATTCATATCGTCCATCTGTGAAAGAAGCCAGTGAATTCCCTACGAAAGGAAAGTGAGCAGAACTGCACTTAATTCAACTTGTTAACGATCAAACTAACGCAGCTCCATTACAAGAAAAAAAAAAAAAAAACAAGGCACCAACCAATGTCACGGGTGACGTATATAACCACGCGAGAGCCTTGACGAATCTGTGTCGAAAATGCGCGCATACACGACACTATATGCCTCATACTCGAACAGTACACCGCAACCTTCAACGATGACAACAAAAAACTTAGCAACAACGATTTCATGATCACCTCCTTTTAAGATGGATTAAAAAGCCAAAATGAACCTCGCTCCTGAGTCTTTCTTCGTATTTAGCGTATATGCCACTAACGTTAGTAAGTCTTGTGCTGGATTTTCCGCTATCGGTTAAATGCATCGCAGCTTTGCAAGCTAACTGAGGTTAAGTATGCGCTAAGCAAAAGCACCACCCGAATTGGACGGTCCGTGCCAAACCCTTACCGCTCGACTGCAAGATGCGCTTTCTTTGGGATTGGTCGCCGGAAATCGAGAAAATTAGCGGTTTTAACAGGCTTCCTAATTTCTTCTGAGCTCAGTGCACAGAACTTGCAAGAAATGCGAATGTTATGCAACATCAACAGTAATGAATTTTGCAAATTTGTCAACAATAGATCGAAGACGCATCGCACAGTTTGCTAAAGAAATTCTTATACAAGGCTGCTGGAGGACGTCAAAAACGCTTTACCGACACTGCTTCTCGTAAAATTTAGGGCGGCTAGCAGGAGCCAAACCGCGCTACCATATTCAAAAACCTTCATATGGCCCAGGTTTGATTGGGTTCCCCTTGTAAAATTGTGCGCAGCTTTCCCCACAGTCTTTAACGAGTCCTCTTGGCAATAGAGGGTATCAGCTGCAACGTAGATTGTATTTCTGAACATTTTGCAGTCCAGTTCCCCAAAACCCTACTAGGTATCACTTTCTATGGGATGATGCAGAAAATAACGTCCACTATGTTTCCCCAAAGAAAACCTTGAATGATCCATACAAAATGGTGCACGCGATGGCGCTAATCCATTACAGGCCGATTAAATCTTTCGCTCTATTACTGTGACCTTTCATCCGGACTAGTGGTCACCTCGGTGTCCATCACTTGTGGAACATCCTCTCATCATCAATATGAGAACTTTTTCAGCACAAGCGGTTTCCTTCTGGAAGATAATCAAGAATAACAGCCTTAACATTCTTTCGCATCACAGCTTTTGTGTGACAAATATATGTCTATTTGGGTTATGCAATGCCAACACGTTGCTGAGATACTTGAAAAAAAAAAGCATCACGCTCCGATTTGTTCGCATTTTACGTTGTTCGATCGCTGTTAAACCTCGAAAGAAGATATTCTGAGACTTTGTGGATTCAAAAATGCTTTTGAAATAACACAGATCTCGACCCTAAACGATTCTTTCCCATACGGTAATCGGTAGGAAATAACTATTTTTCGAGCATTACTTCTTAGGAATTACCCCATTCGATAATGAAAACGTATTATTAAAGTTAATAGGAAAACTTTCAACTTAAGAAATTAAAAAGCTCAAACGTTAGCACTCCTCTTTTCCCTCTTCTCCTCCCTACTGTCCATCCCAAACCTACTGCCTTCTACTTCTCAAATTTGTTGATTTGGAGACACCCATTCAAATGAACCGCATTTCTCGAGTAGCGATGAAAACGATGACCATATTTGGGCGGTGAAAGCAAGATGGCACACACTCTAACCTAAAAAAGCGACTTTGGAGTAAACGGGTTTTGAACAACAGCAGTACACAGTTTGACGGTCATTTGATAACTCTTACAGCTGGGCCACTAAAAGTGGCACTGCCGAAGGTTACCTCTTCCCTTCCTATTCACCTTGAAAGCAAAAAGTGACGTAGCCACCTAAGACACGCAGCGATGATCACCTCACTTCTCTCGCTCCATACCTCTTGTATTTGGTGGCCTCACATCTGTAGCCTCGATTTGCTTTTTTGCTTCATTACGCTTTTTTAATCTGTTCATCCCCATGCATTTATATACCGCCGTAGCAAAATCTATGATTATAATAAAATGTACCTTATTGGATCCACTTCGTAGAGCCATACTGATTCGACACGAATTCTGCGATAGTGCCGAGCGAGATGTTCGACAAAATAACTTCACTTACGTGCAGGGAAGAGATATGCTCCTAAGTGAGGATGAACCATTAATGAACGAATGAATGATTTGTTTTTTGCAGACGCAAATTCTTGGACAAGATATCAACGGCATTAGCTCAGAATAGAGGAAGTGACCAAATGAGCACATCAAAGTACTCACATGAAATAAAAACTGATAGGATTAGACTATCGAAGATATCCTATAGCACTGCCAGGCTCAAGTCTCGCACAATTTGTCGCTTCCTTTCCTCACCTCACTCTACCCTCAACTCCTACTTACCTCCTTACTCCTATCCAGTCAACAAAATAAGTCTTTCTTACACTGCTCAAGGCGACTGCAAAATGATCAGCTGCATGGTTGAAAGCAAGTAAGAGTTTTTAAAACTTGGCTCAAGCTTTCGCAAGCACAACGTCATCAAATTCAACTTCCTCTGTGTCACTTACGATTAAACAAACAGACCACAATGAACGTGAAATTTTAATTACTAAGACTCTATGAAATCCCAACATCGCCACATGCAGTACACGGATATAAATCGATCAGAATCGAAAGACGCTGAACACATCGGGCATGCACAAGCACTATTACACAAACCTTTTTCGTGACGGCGGATGAAAGAATCTGAACAGCGTCCTCAACAACTACATTTCTTTTAGAATAAGGAAATATCACGCATAATGAACTGATCTGTTTTCAGGAATCCCCCTCGACAATGAACTGTGCCACAAGAGAAGACGATACGCATCGGGGCAACTTAAACGTTTCAGCCGATCAGTGTCTCATTTAAACAATTTGAGCACCCGTTCAGCCGCATACTACTTTCCCCATCAATTCCCCTTCTCTCTATTTCAGAAATGTTTTCAAACATGAAAACTTCATTTTTAATAGCTATACAGATATGTCTACATTATTTAGCTGGAAATTATTACGACTGGCAATTTCCCTAATGGTCGATGAGATTATTCCTCACAACCCACCAACCCCAACTCCTCTATTCTCCCCAGCAGGACCCATACTGCGATTTTAGCTCAATTCTCAATTAGAAGCCAACAAAGAATGAAAACAACGCGGTAATAAGAATTCATCGAAAAAGGATGATACAAGATGTTTTTTTCCGACCACCTCAGGTTCTTCAGTCATCACCTGAGATGACAAAATCAGATCGCCAATAAGCGACGATAAACTCATCTACGTCCCTCGCAAACATAAATTCCAGTCCCCACTTTACAACTCTGACCAGAACAAACCACTCAATGCCAACGTCGAGAACGAAAAGCGCTGACTAAACAAAGCAGACATCAGAAAACGTACGTGCTTTAACAGTCACGAGTTGAAATTAACGCACAGCTGACCCCTAACATCACATGCTTGAATTAACACCGCTTTAACTGCAACACCGTGGCACGTCCTCAAAGAACTTCCCACCATCCCACCTCAACCTCTTAATCATCGGAAGTCGTGTGCAACTCAAACACCTCAACTCGAAGCTCCATCAAAACACCACAAATTAAGCCATCTTCATTCCCATTTCGCTCCATGCATCGACTCCAACTGTTGATGTTCACGGGCTACCAAAGCATCACGCAACACTTGTAGTTCTTCGTGCCAAGATGTTACGATTACTTATGTAACAGCACCAAAGTGGCGTCACTGAATGTTTTTGCAGTAAAGTTGAATATGTGTTGTGTCTGTTAGTTGATATTTGAGCACTTTTGTCTGGCTGTTCGATACGATTCACGTGAGAGCAGAGACGATGAAGTTGGCGATCTCACCGGCCCAAGGGGAGGGAGCGGCCACTATATTGTTCAAACAGATTTGTCAGCTTATCATCTGATAAGTAACAAAACTTTTGTCTGAAGTAGGCTGGTATGAAAATTTTAGATTTTAGATTCCTAGTAGCCGCCCAACTGTTCATCGGTGCGATCCGTTCATAAAGGTAAGAATGAAGTACGCCTTGGAATAGTGACGTTGAAGGCTGGCATTTGGGTAACAAAGAGATGTGATGCGCTTGATGCGGCTAAGGAACGTTATCTCGTCAACGAATGGGGAGGGTCGGGGGAGGGAAGAAGCGTTGATCGCGTTTCTCGACTGCGCGAACTGTCCCAGCACTTGTTTATCAGCTATGTCGGTAAACAGGGCACAATCCACGTCCGCTCACAAACGCTCACGCAAAAGTTTTGCGGTGTTTGATGGCAGTTGTGGGCGCAGCATTTTGCGATAGGAGACCGACTTAGAGGTCTTATGGTCTATGGCACGAACTACAAGTTTGAGATGGCAACTATCTCGATTCTCAGGTCTTATGTGAAATGAGATGGCAACTATGATACAGTAGAAGGCTAGCATCAAATATCTTAGTGAATTGATCAAGCTGAAAATTTGTTCAACGAGGTAATTTTCTGCGTGATCTCAGCGTATAACAAGAGAAGACGTTTTTGTTTATATTGGCGTTCACATCAGCAGAATAGCATTACAAAGTTCTTTTTGATACTTTGAAAGTGCCATAGGTCTATCTTATCAAACGTTAGCAATGTTATTTGTGAAAGGAGTATTCCCTAAAAGTGGCTAACCCGTTAAATAATTCCCACACAAGGGTTACTATTCTCCACAATCAGCCGAAAAGAGTCTTGGCAATTCCGTGAATATTTGTTTTGCAGCATGAGCCTGTCAGATTGCTTTCCGATAGGTCTTTTCTGTTGGGCTTTTTCATTCCAAACAAATTAACATTCCACATCGTTGAAGTGTCAGCAGGTGTAGCGGCAACTCAGAATGTTTAAAGGCTACCATACGATGACCAAAACTCTAGTTGAGTCCGCCTTTCAGGTAGCGAATGATTAAAGTCACTTTTGCATTCTACAAGCGGAGGCTAAAAATATTGTTCTATCACTGCTGCCATCTGCTTCTCTCTCGGAATGTCATACTTTTAATTTACTAATTCCTTACAGCCGCATTTCGAAGTAATATGCTCATAACCTCAATTATTCTATGGCTGCACTAGTGCAACGATTTTGTAAGTTTATACATTCGAGGTCTAGCTGCGGAAGGATTAGCATGTTTCTGAATGGGTGCCAACGAGGAAGGTTGTTTCGTAATTTGAATAGCGCAACAGCAACTGCTTCAAAGTGAGTGTTTACTCAGCGCTACAATCCTACTGGTTTCCGTATGCTATGGCTAGTTCGTGTCTGTCAACACACAAGCACATTCACCATGCCTTCGTGCCGAGAAGAGCTCCTCTTGAGTGCAAACGTCACTCCAGGTTTATTTCTGATTTCGATCCAATCAAGAACATTTCTTTCGAATTCCTGCACTAGATTAGCACTATCCTGCAGCAACTGTCTCCTTGCGTTACAAGAAGTAAGCTGAATAGCTTACAGCACTAACAAACCCGTCAATCAGCGTGTACTATCCTAAAGGGCAAATTTCGCACCTGGTGTTCGTAAAGAGGAATATGAAATATTGGACGTTCAAATTGTTTCCCACTGTCTTTTCACCTTTTGCCTCATCTCTGAGCTTATTTTAAAGTAATCTCTTTGAATAGTTTACTCGATCGTTTACGCGGCCGAAAGGAAACTCGCTGTTAAAGAATCGAAAGAAGAATTCTTTTCTTGATCGTTCTATGAGGGTAATTCATTGGACTGAGCTGAGTACATGAAAGTGTTTCTTGATGAAGGTTATTGTGAGGCGACGTTCGATGCGGTTCTGTGTTGGCCACAAACTCCTCCGAATACAACTGTGAAGTTGCCGTGTCCTCTCCTTGGTGATTACGACTTCAGCAATGACGCTGGCTATGCCTATAGGTTATGTCAAGCGAATGGATCATGGAACCGTTTGGCCAATTATAGAGGATGTATTCCAACTGACGTTCGTGTTGTAATCGCTCGTTTGTTTACAGGCTTTTCAACGTTTTTAGCTATTAGGCATACGGGGTTAACACCTTCATTTACCATCCAAAATTTCACACATTACTGTTGAGAGTAGCCTGAGGTTTCCGGAGTACTTCTTGAGAGAAAACCCACTAGAAATAACATCTATGAAATGTTCGCTAACTTCGTGAAGCACCCATCCATCCGTATAGCTAATATTCAGGCTGTGATCACTTATTGCTTGAAACAACCATAATATCAGTGCTTTTTCCGCAAGCATTCTTAAACTTGGTTTGTACCTCTAATTTGCCTCAGTGGATCATTTTCTCCAGTCAAATTACACTCTCCCCTTCTTTCCCCTCCGCCTCTTCAAAAAAGAAAAATTATCGTTCAAGCAGATTCATTGAAGTCATTATTCCCGACAATTAGGCACAAGCAGCAAGCCATCAAATGAGTTTCCTTACTTCCCATGAAGTTCCTCTACTGTCGCTGTTCACTTACGATCACATAGGTTAGTATGTCATGTTCGAGGAACTTTTCCTATGTGTAGTAGAAGAATTTACTGAAAATTCGTGACTATGGATCAAATTTTACGGCGAAATCGTTCCCCAAATTACAATCATAGAAGAAGAAATATGCAACACCCCTTCTTATCTATTTCCTCTTTATTTATTAGCTCTGTCTTTTGAAAACGCTTAACACCTGCCAGCACAGACAAGCGAAGCACTGCAAATTGTCTATTGTTTGCACAGAAAAGTAAGAAAGGCCTCGATGAAGAGAATTACTATTTTCCGCATAAAAACATTTCAATTTTGAGAACGTCAATAGTGAACTTAATTTGATTAAAGGGTATGCTAAAGGCGATTATAATGTGGACGCTTAGCGAAGAGGTAGTTTTGTGAGAACGATGAAGAGACTGTGACTAAGTGTTAGTGCTCTCTTTTGCTAGAATTTGAACTTCACATGTTTTTATTTGCATTTGTAAGTGGATGAACTTTTGATGAATATTGTGGAATGTGGATTCGCATGAAATTGCTTCTGATGAACTCATGAGCTCTTTATGCATAACACTCGTGAAATTTCCCACAAATTTAGCATATAGGGATTATCCTCCTAGAATATAGGATTATGGTGCCAACGAAGTAAGTCATTTACAGGGCGGCTATGGAACTCGTCTATCAGATTTCCACATTCGCGCGATGTATTCGATTTATTGGACAGGATATGTGGTCTCATTGTTTAGTTGCTTATTTTCGCTTGGCATCTTTGCCCATTATAAGTATGTGAATATAATCATTATTAGCATCTTTTCGTTATTTGTCTAATTTCAGGTTTTCTTAGAAAGTTTCAGTCTCATTTTCCGGCAAGGTTGCGTCTGAGGTTTTTTAAAGTTGCGTTTCAGTTTTTCATTGGCAAACCTTTAGAGGTTGTCACAATGAACTTCCCTGTCTGCTATGAAGAGCGCAGTGACGCGCAGAATAAAAAAATTCTCCATGAGATTCGTTCCTTCTGAAATTATATTATATAGTGAAGTGAATTCTTTTAGGATCAGTTTTCCACCAAGTCGCTATCTAATGTAATCAAAGAACATATCCCTTTGAATTTATGAACCTCTTGCACGAAACGAGTAAAATCGACAACTGGTGAAGGAATGACCATCTCTCGACATGAACCTCCTCGTCCTCTTCCCCTCATCTTTTCATCACACACGGTTAATAAAATTACAAGGACTGCAGTACATCACTATTCGATTCCAAGCTCAGCTCTCTTTTATCAAGATATGGTTCTTCTCAGTAAGGACTAAATAATTATAACCCCCCTCCCCCCCCCCCCCCCCCAAGCCCTTCCTTCCACGTCTATAACCGTGCAATGAAAATTGAAAAGTCGAAACCGAATCAGAAGTCTTTAATTGATCAGAAACTGATTTTTTTGAAGCTCTGCTTTTCTAAGCATTCAGAAAATTGCGTTAAAGCAAGCTTTAGCAGAACTCAGCATTAAGATACCTTTAGCTCTTTTCGAGGAGAATTATAATGATATACGATTGTTCGTATATTTCAATCACGTATTTAAGTTTTCATGTGTTTGTTGTCGAATATTTATTGCAATGAAGCTCAAACGAACATCTTTAAGGAATTTATGGTGCGTGAGGAATTTTATCCATTGCAATGCGGTCCTTTGCTTCGCACTTCACAACGCAGTTTGGATCTCCTATTCCTTATTCAAATATGAATTCCGTCTGCTTATCGATTCTCCTATTGTAATCCTAATTTTTCATTAATTTATTTCAATTCAGTCATTTTTCCTAAAACGAAATTTTTCCTCTTTTTCGTACATCGCAATACTCATCCGAATGCTTCTTGATATATTTTCTAACAAAGCATTCATACATTTAAGGCCAAAATACACCCAACCAGCATAGTTCGTTTGATTTTTCTCTATTGCAAGTGCACTCTTAATCTATAGTACGAATTATCTGAGATCCAGGCGGACGTTATGTAGACATCAGAGATAACGGATGAGTTTATAATCGTCGGCAAAAGTAAATGAGCCAAACGGATCACCTCCACATGACGCGTAGAGAAATCTGCCACTAGAGCCAACGTGATGTACACCTTTGCTAACTTCCGGTGTTTATTTATGCACATCAGCGGACTAATGTTGAATTCTCTTCAGATTTATTTGTGCGTTCATTTGAAATACATCAATTAAGCAAATACTTACTTATTCGATTGGCTAATCTGAAAGAAAAAACTGAAATTGAGCGTTGATCTCGAGCTGTTGTTAGCTGCCACCGTTGTTTACGTTCCACAGTAACGCTAAACGAATAAACGGCCTCTGATATGCCAGCTTCACAAAGATTACAAATGATGTGTACTTAATCATTCGTTCTCCACAATTTATTGCTGGCGTAATTCTTTTAGTAACAAATTAGGGAAACGATAATAATAATCATGTGCTGATATTGGTTATAAATGCAAGTAGCAGGTTTCAAAAAAAGTTAGCGCTATCTTTGAAATAAATCCTTGAGTGGTTTTTCTGAGTTTGCACTCTCCAAAGAGCAACACTCACACGTGAGTGTTCAGCATATTCGTGCAGAACTTGAAGCAATATGTTTGTAATATGATCGACGAGTATTATTGTAGTTGGGATGCGCAATTCCGTTCACTCTTCTCAAGTACTTCATTTGTGCCGCATTCTTCTGGATGTTTGTCGAAGGAATGTATATTTTTATAAATGTTCTCTTCACCTATAATGCACATAAGATTCGTTTCTGGATGTGTTCTGTAATCGGATGGGGTAAGTGTGTTGAGCATTTTATCTCGCTTCAAACCTGAAATTCTACGCCACTATTTCCTATGCACAAACGGCCGTGTTTACTCACCTGTTTTTACAATACGAGCTTTTAAAGCCATTATTGCGTTTTTCACTGCATCGCTCACGGAACGATGCAGAATAGGGAAATATATAAAATTTCTGAATGCAATAAGATGAAGTGATCTTTGGTCTGAATGATGTCGCTTAGTGTAGAGTGAACCCTTCTCTATTATAACATGTAAAAACGTCATTTTACATTAACTTTTATTAGGAAAATGTGATTCAGGATTACTGATTTCAGATTACTTCTCTTTGAAACGGGTAATTTCGGACTGATTCGCCTCACGATTCCATTATCCAAGTGGTTGATCTATCCACTAAAGTGTTGCATCACAAACAGCAGAAATTGCTCTAGGATATAGGAATTCGTTGTATATTGACACTTCATTTGAAATGCTCTATTTGATAGTGGAAAGCTCAGTTTTCAAACTTTAGCAATCGCATTTTGCAACAAATTACGCAGCTTAGCAAATTTAACCGACGGGAAATATTGGGCGAATTTTGGCAATAAAGAATTTCCACTAAATATTGGTGTGCTTAATTTTGTTGGCTATTTTTCAACCATACAAAACATCACTTTGCTACTTTGAAAATTACTAATTAATTCAGTCAGCGGATCTAGAAGAAAGTCGATCGCGTACTGCAAATTTAGAAGTAATGATTAGCTGTCTCTTTTTCCATTTAGTGTTGTTCTAAAATCTCATACTTAATATGAATTCAGCATCTTTTATATGTTCATAATAACAAGGTTACTCCTAAACAATATCCTAACATTGAGGTCACTTTCAAAACTGACCATCGTATATATTCATTGTTAAACCAATCAAATTTACATTTTACTCGCATGCAGTTGCCGCATTAATCTTCAGATTTTGCAGTGGCGATTTGAAATTTGCATTGATGAATTTTAACAAGAAGAGTATTTCTAAGAACTAACGAAAAATTAGACGAAAATGATTGAGCTCTGTATTAACGTACAGCAAAAGGCTATAACTGCAATTAACAATGTGCGTTACGATGTTTTGAGGTGCATCCAATACCTTTTTAACCGTTTTAGAAAGAGATGAATTAAATTAAAGTATCATTTAAAGAGCCGTATTGCTGCGTGTGCTCAATTAACGAACGTGAATTCCTTCATTTCATATCAATAATGGCATTGCAACTATAGCTCACACTTATGAAGGGAAAATTTTAGAAAATTCAACAAATTAAAGTTTCTCTAAAAATCCGTATTAATATTTTTTCGGAAAACATGTAAAACTAATGGCTTTTGTTTATGAATCGATATGCGTTCAGAAGCATTCCTACGCCAGACTTTAGGTGCTAAATATGATCATTATAAAATGAAGGAATTTTTGAAATATTCAACTGTTTGGGAATGTGGAATGAAATTTTGACATTTTGATGGAAAACTTTCTGGTGATTCGTGCGTTGATCCAGTTATTTTTTCATTTATTAATTGAGGTAACTTAATTAATATGGGCGACTTATCGTTAAGAACGAAAAATTAACCAACTAACAGCGATATCGTCACACTGTCGCATTTTGCAATTGCCAACTTAACTTGTTAAAATAACTTAGCGAATTATCTGTTGGCGAAATACATAGATAGTTGGGTACTTTTTGAGGTAAAAAAAAGCAAAAAGACTGTAAAGTTATAAAGTTGGGAACTGAGAAAATTTTTCGGAACTTCAGTAAGTTTACGAAATGATGTGTGAATTCCGTATGATTAAAGACGTAAAACTTTCAGGTATCCCATTTGCATTAATCGTTCTTACGTCTTTGGTCGATCAGAGTGCATTGCATCCATTTGAGTAAGTCGGCATTTAAGTAAATGAAATCCTTTTTGAAGCCCCTTTGTTAGCACGAAAATTTCAGCATTGTTTGTGAAATTCCATTTCCACAATTTTTACTGCACAAAGTATACGAACGAAAGCCGTGCGTTCAAAGCGCTACATAAAAGCTAAAGAAAGCAAGTTTCACTGGTTATGAACAAGTATAAGCATATATATATATATATATATATATATACATGCATGTTTATATATATAATTTAAAGCTGTTATATATATATATATATATATATATATATATATATATTTTAAAAATCGTCATGTACTATTGCAAGCTGGGAAAATTATCAGAAGGACCGATAAAAACGATTCCAGCTTACAGTTAACCACAATAATGCTTTCAGTAGGTTAACTTAATTGTCACTCATGCAGTGAATAATTTAGGTGTTCAAAATGGAGCCAAGCCGACTCAGATTACATCCTTCTTCTACCGATGACAACCATTATTTGTGTGAGTGTTTACAGTTATGTTATTATTTTAAAGTAATGAAAATTTCTTCCACAAGACAATATATTTCTACGAATTCTTCCTATTCCTTTTAGTATAAACACTTTTATTGCAAAATACATTTTCCTATAGTGTTTTCGTGAGATATATTCATTTTACAGTATTTATTGAGTGAAATAATTCACGTAGGCTAATTTTAAGTTTCAACTTTAATTCAACAAGCATTTAAAGTACTATCAGACGAAAGGTGATGCGAGAAACTATGTTATTTCAAGGAAATAGAAGCAACTGTCTGAAGGCGATTTTTAAGGCATTTTTGTAGCCAAATTTTCTGAAAATGAATAATTTGATCTAATAGAGGTTTTATTATTGCAAGAAAACGCATAATTGGATTGAGTATTCATATAGCGAACTACGCTCACCATGTAGTACTATCATCCACATGGACGCTGCAACGGTGCAAGGAACATGTTGCACATGCGTGGTATGCAAATATGCACTATGTTTGCCAGTGCTTGTGCCTATATGGGTGATAGATTGCTGAGGTGTAACCCCTCTAGGGGCTAATTTCGTCTTCTGTGAGATACTCCAGAAATGCTCTTCCATTTCACGCCTATTTAAAACATTAATGTCATACATGAAGAAATAAAGACGATGATTGCATAGAATTGAATAATTACCATGGAATTATTGGATGCATATATTTTAGTTGAATGTATGCTTCTTAGTTGTTATTATGTATGTTGTCCTCTCGAAACTTCGCCTCTCTGTGAGAACCGAATTCGACGTTTACAAGTAAGTAGACAATCTTTTATTGCCCGGGTTCATTTTCGATTTTATTTGCATATCGTTGAAACACTTCAGAAAGCACAATGAAGTTATGGCGATTAGAGAAATCTTTTTACTACGTAAGTGCGTTTCGACCCGACAATGACCTGTGATGAATAGTTACAATTTAAAAGTCCTTAATACTCGATGGCCATGTTCTTTCGTAAATTCTCCACCTTTCGCTTTTGCTTCCTTCAATGATTCTTTCATGAAGAAAAAAGGCGCGCATCATTTGGCATGAATTAATGCATCATTGAAGAAGTAGTAGCATTAACAAATTTCTCGACATGCTTATGAATAATTAATTTGTGATCGATAATGTGGAGAAAATCAGTAACACCGATTGCAAGGTTTAATAAATAAGATATTTCCTCAATAATTCGATTTTTATGAGATCCAACAGTGCTCCATTAGACTTTCCTCTCTTACTTGGTCACAATTAACGTCGAAGAATTTTTGAAGGAAAGGAGCTCGTGCACTTCTCATATTGTGTCCACTGCTTGGTATCAATTATTTATTTGTTTTATACCATCCGCACAGACCACGTTTGCTATCATTGTTCATTCACTACTACACCGTCGTCATCTCTTCCATGCAGGTAGTGTAGATTGCAACAGATAAATCATATATGGATGCAAAATAGGAGTGCTGCCTTGCCACTTGCAAAGAAATATCATTTGCATCGAAAACTTCTCAAATCGGATGAGAAAATTTATCGTAGCAACAGAAACCATAAAATGATAGAAATAACACAACTAATTGTTATACATTGCCGATGATGATGAAAATAGGAAAACGGAGTGCGAAGTATTTTGCAGTTAGAGGGAAAGAAGTGGATTAACAATGGAGTAGCACAAATACCTGGTCGGTTAACTTTTTTCTTCGTCGATTGCCTTAGAATATTCTTAATTGCTATAACACTTATTACTGTTAAGGTTTAGAGCAAATGTTTTATGGTTTTCTGCATTTACAAGGAAGTTCCTCTTCATCTCTCGAGAGAAAGTATACATGACGTGTTTCACTTGAAAAGTAGCCTATTTTTAAATATTTGAATCTATTTCCAGGTAATTGTAGGTTTTTTCCAAGCAATAGATAAGTGGCAAAGCAGTTCTGCTCTAATCATTGGGGTTTACAAACTTCACTATAAACGAGTGCGTTCCCCTCAAACATTCGTACAAAATACGAACGGGATTTTCAGATAAGAGAATGGATTTGAGACAATGAGACCCTTAAAATTAATCAGTATAGTTTTTTTAAACTTAGCTAGGCATTGATTTTATTCTTTTTAAGCAATGATCACAAATGAGTGAATGCATATAAACATTGACTAACCAACATATCGATTTTCCAAGAAGATATGAGAATTCTCGGGAATTTTACTGCAGTTTCACTGAAAAATATGAAAAAATTTCGCTTCACTTTTGAATTTCAATTGAATTAATTGAATGAGGAATTGTTTTAGGGATTCCTCATCGCGTTATTTTTCTGCTTCCGAAACAAAGAGGTGAGTCTATTTGTTGCCCATAACCACAAAAAAGAGAGATGCAGTGTTACCAAATATCAGAAACCGATTTTCAATGCAAAATTGAATGTTGCATAGAAATGTGAAACGATGAGGTCAACGGTTCAATTCTGACATCAACTTTTTCGGCTCACTTTGCTCGTCTTAACGCAAAAATTCTCAATTCAATTTGATTTTTTATTTGCTCCATTTTCAGCTCATTTTTTTTTGTTCATCTAAGTTTCACCCTTAATTTACCATATTTAGTTTGAAATTTTTTCATCTCGCTTCGTCTCCCCTTAAGCGATAATATTAGCGGTCGCTTCACTTACGCGTATCGTTTGCCTTGTTTCGTTCAGCGGATACAATGAATAGTGAAATTCCGGAAGAATCGCTGAAAACTTCTGGCTGACATCCCTTCACCGAGAAACTTCAACCTTTCCTCAATCCTCGAATTTGAAGGCGACACAAATAGGAAAATTTCACATACAAACAGACATTCGGCTCTGAATTTTGTCTATGCTGTACTAATAGGACTTTCCAGGCCGTTATTTATTGGTGAGTCAAGCGAATGTGACGATCGTTTTCGTAGCAAAAAGTCTGCAGCATCAAATGCATTCTCGAAATTTGTGAGCGAGTGAGCGAGATGTCTTTTGATGAGTTTCCAATGAGTGCTTACATGATTTAACGGATTTTTTGCTGTCCAAGTCTGCCTTCAGTCTGATGCTCTCAGCATGTTGCCAATAATTTCTATCGAAGATAAATAGTGGACGGTTATTCAGTGAGTTGTATGTTGTTGTAGTAATGGAATCCGCGAGCGATATCAATCAATTGTCTAATATAATAACCTGATAGAACTTGTTAATTTGTTTTTTTCACAAGGAAGGCTATCAGGCAATGTGAATCTCGCTATTAATTGCTCCGAATCACTGAGGTACCACAATAGCAGATGCGGGTACGGTGATTGCGAATTTGATATAATTGTTCGATGCGACGACGGTCAGGGATGGGAAATTTCCACACGAAAAACCTCTGACTTCCTTCTGTCAAACAAATTTTGGATCGTTGCATGTCGCCATTCCGTTATATCAAACGATATTCTTATAACAGTTTAGAACGCAAGGTGGTAAAGTAAAACGGAAAAATGAACAGAATACGTTATGAATGATGTGGAATAATCGCCCTGGAAGATCGTTTGGTAAGTGGAGTGGTGAGCTTTTCAGAATCTGAAACAATTTGAGAAGGGTCGTCATGCTTCTAATTTGATCGCAAGTTACAACTCCATATGCATCTAAGAAACACCGACAAGAAACATCGCACAAGAAACAGTGTTTTGTTATATTAATCTCAATTTAATCATTAGTTAATTCTGTCGTTGCAGTACACTCCTTTAACTTGTGTTTTACTACCTGCAACTTTAAAAAATTAGTTCAGTAAAGTTTTTTTCATGGAGCAATAGTTATAGAACAAGATCCTAAACTTGAAAATGCTTTCAGGTTAAAAGAATCAGTTAACCGTTATATTTCATTTTGAGCTTGGGTGATGATTGTAGGTACAGGAATGCTTGGGTCGTTCGTTTACCGAATTGCGACTTTCGTTGAAGATGCGTGCTGAACGAAAACGACGTGGTGCGACTGAGCGACAGAGTGGTGACCACTCACAAGTCACTCTTCTCTCACTGTCACAACATCCTTAAGCAACGTTTTCACTGAACATTCACAAATCTCATAATTCCAATGTTATTCCTTCATTGTGCACCATCTATACTTAAGCAGCATTATGCGGATCTAAAAAGTTGCAATTTTTATCGTCAGTCATCGAAGCGATAATATATATCGCCAACGTTTTTGCAAATTCGAATCGGAAAAGCGCTCTTGTGTGCGAAACTTCATAAGTATTCGATATCGGCCTTATAAAAACGGACTTTTTGAGGTTTAAGCAGGATGTGCATAAGCAACGGTGCTATCATTTGCTTGTTGTAAGAAAGCGCTACTAATGAAAGAGAAGCCTACAGACGACGCATATAAGGAATTGTTGTGCCAAATCAGGTATTCAGCGATTTGAAGAGGCACTCTCATTTATTTTGATGCTCTGTATCATATTTTAACTAAGCCGATTTTTATGGGCGTTCATGAAGTTCCTTAATAAACTATGAATTTGAGGTGGGAAAGCGCGCAAATGACCTATGTGTTCAACTTGCTAAGAATATTCCATCGCATGTATAAAAAATTCTTCAAATATAGAAATCTCAACCGAAAATGTTAGAAAATTCTATTTTTTGGCTCATATTCAGATAAGTATTCAATAGAAAGTTGCTGATATGCAGTAAGATTGTCTCCTAGTACTTTTTCTGATATACGCTGTGGAAAATTCACAAATCGTTATGCGCTTACAATGCTTATCATAAAAAGATAACGAAGAGTTTTATTATTATCCCGTATCATGTCATATGAACGCATACACATTTTATATCGAGACGCTCACCTATAACTGTTTAAATATTAGCGAATATATTCGGTAATTAAATTAATCACACGGAGAGTGATGTCTATATTTTTTTGTAATGAGATTTGTGAGCTTGGCGGAAGTGCAAGCGACGAGTAGAGCACTTACGTCACAAAACTGAGAAAGAAGGAACAACGCTTTGTAATAAATCTAAATGTGAACACAGCTGTGAGTAGTGAATGCCTTCCACAAATTCTTTGCTTTTACATTTCATGTGCATATGTTTTACCTCTTTACTATGGAGCTGTTAATATCCGTGGAAAGTCGATGAAGTGATCGTCCACATTTTCGAGGAAAATTTCAGCAATTTGCTTTATTATAAATGCCCGAGAGCTGTGCTGAATCGTTCGAGAGTTCACTCGTTTTGTTGAGAGTATCTATACGATTAGTAACAGTCAATTAAATAGCCAAATTTTCTATTTATATATGTTATAATATCATAAAAGAAATGGTTATGCGTATTTAGTAATTCCAAACTATTCAAGATGAAGAAATCTCTCAACATTTTATTGTTTTCACCGACGACAATCTCATTGTTATTGAAAAAAAAAAAACAAAAACAAAAATGCCACCGGAGAAGTGGGAAGAGAAAGAAGTTCCGAATGGATGAAAAGTCGAGACAAATGTCGCAGCAAAATTACCGCAATTGGAGGCGAATCCTCAACCACCCATAATCTTATCTGACTCCAACGCAAATATGTTCCTATACAATTAAGATATGCATGAAACAGAAGTGGTGTTTACAACGAAATCACTCATTCAGCTGTTCGGAATATCTGTGCGAACGAAATACGCCATCAATAAGTGAGGCGCTCTAACAATAAAGTGTTCGCTTTTTTTGCACGACTGTTCATCGATGTTCGTTCAAACATACCATTACTGTTTGTTCTATTGTTTTTTATTTACCTAAATGAGTCAGTATAACAGTAAATAGCAAAGAACTCAACAATGAAGTCTGCATATACACTGTCAATTACTTCGACTATTACTTCGATGAAGGTGCCATTTCGGACAAAAGCAAAGATTGGTAATATTATTGGAGAGAATAGCTGCATGTTTACACATATAAGGTGCACAACAATACAGCATATTTTCGAAAGATCGACTTAGCACAATAGCAAATTTGGAACATCGGCAACAATGACCAAAAATCAGCCGACATTAATCAGTAGGAGACGATAAACGCACTCAATAATGTGCAGTGTTATCAGACAGAAGAAAGCGATTTTCGGGGAAATTCGGATACGACCAAGAGGATATAGATGGTGGCCTAAAGATATTTGTTCAAGGTGGCTCAAAGGTGAACGAAGTACGGAAAAATGGTTCGCTGTATATAGTTAGCTAAATACGCTTAAGGCACTCGATGATATTGGAAGACAGAAGGAGATATCTCAACACGAGAATGGAGAATTTTCACAGCTGATGAGGTGCACACGCATATCAATCAAAAACGCCTCAAAGGCTTCTGGATTCTTATACGAGTCTGAAGATAGATAACTTGCACTCGCAACGGTTTACAAGCAAATATTATTTATCTCATTAAAGAGTGCTTAAATATTGGGCTGAATTTTTGTAGATAGAGAATCTTGCGGTTGTTTAAACGGTATGAGATGGCAGCAGCTGCACTGCCCAAATGGTGGGACGTCAATGAATAAATTAAGTATTTTCTCAAATAAAGCTAACTTCGATGCAGCAATAACCTTTATATGTGACAAGGCAGTTTTGAGTACAAACATTACGGGGCATATTCGTTGGCAACGTTACAGATTTTTATGAACGTTCAGCGCTTGCATGCGGCAGTTCTCCTGCATCAAAAAACACTCGCACGCACCCCGCATGAATTATCTCATGTTTGAAGCGCATGCTTTGTTTTCAAACATTTAAAACATCGGTCCAATTTGCCCGATTTGAGGGTTACCGCTTTTATAAATACAAACTCATCTGCCTCTGTCTAGCTGAGCATAATCATCTGAAGGATGGCTGAGTGATGAGTTGCTCAGCATCGTTCTCTTGAAAATATTCTCAGTGACACGTTCCTCTTATCGTTCACCTTCATACCCACTCGCACCCTGCTCCCTTTCCCTAGCCTTTCTTCCACCTCTTGTCGCGTAGAGCACCAGTGAGCAATTTATAAAAATTACTTTATGTTCGCGATTAAAAATGCTTCGGATGAGCAAAGAGTGCACCGCCATTAGTGCATTCATATTGCGCAAATACGAAAAAAGCACACCGAGGGGGTGTCAGTTGGCTCGGCCGAACCTCAGGTATGATGCGAATCGAATGAGTCCTATGTTCTAAGGCTGCCTGCAGACAGCTGCTCGATCTCGCTGCCAGCCGTTTTGTTGTTTTCTCAATTAGTTCGAAGGCCGTATGACGTCATTACACTTCTCATTTACTCGGAAAAATAAACTTTATTTTGCTGCAGTTAAAACATATAGGAGAGGTCGATTTCCTATAGCGGTCTTTGCAGCTGTTTCTTTTGATAGCACTAAGCCGATGTATTAGTAGAATAATTGTCGAGTGATGATCGGCGCCTGGATTACGTTCAATTTATAGCCACTTAGCGATGGATCAATCTGGGTCTCGATTTCATGACTGCACTTCGTCCACTCCACACCGGAATCGGGACGCGACTTAATTTACCACTATTAATAATATTCGTTCTGTGAATCCAGCTTTTTCAGCCCATGTTGAATTTTCAAGTAGCGTTTTCATTGAAAACGCCTTCCTGATGTAGTACTCTCTAATGTCGTTCTCAAGGATCTTCCAGACTGATATTCGAAGAACATATAACGATTCGAAATGCCTCTTAAGCCAACTAATATACCACCAAAAAGCTTCCATAATGAAGGAATTCATAACTTCCAGTTTCGAATTCATCACCTTTTGAGATCAGCGCGTTCTCTTTCAAAACGATTCCAATTTATGACAGGGGATTTGCTGTTATCTCTAGGTCGTCAATTTGCTATATAAAATGATCTAAGGAAATTCGCTGATTTCTCTCTCAGACGCGCTTTTTCTCAGGAGACAGCTAAGATTGCTTCTCAATAGCAGATATCGATCCACCCACTAAATGAGGATCGCTTCATTCATCTTTCATATTATTTTTACCGATGCATTATACTAATATAAAAAACTGATTCAACATGCCAACATTTCCTGCTATTATCGGATTGTGGGCGATTAAGATAGAAGAGGGTGGGTGGTCAATATAATTGTTTTCCGAGAAGATATCGCAGCGTCCACATAGACCGCTCTGAGTGGTTTTCAATTCGCAGTGCTCTTTCTTTTTCAGTGAATCATTTACATAGAATAAATGATCTCATCACGGCAACGAGGAACAGCTCGAGAAGCGATCGCCAAATTCAGCAATATTGCTAAGGAAGCCGAGAATAGCACAAAAAGGTGAGCGTCCCTTTAGCGTGAAATTGAGCTCTCCTCACTCCTCTCTTCGAGCCGATCCTCTCATTCAAGAAATTAAGAGATGGGCGTTCGAATTGTTGCGACATTTTGAATTTGGTGTTTCTTTCTTCATTTTTTGAGAGCCGATTTAATTACGTAGAGGTTTTTCATTAAACAATTCTTCGAAATTTGCTACTCGTAATCCGATAAATTTTTTTGTTTTAAGATGCTTAATTTCAGAAAATTCGTCCATATTTTATTCAACGTGGAATACAATACAATCTGTTTGTGAGGGGTGTTTATTTAATGCAGTGGAAAAATGATAACAAAGCTAAGAAGTGATGCTTTGCGGCTTTAAGTGACTCTTCCGTTTAACCTTCAATTAGCAAGTTAGATATTCATGTGGGCTTGGAAATTCCGTTAGATTATTGCTGAAATTCATGTGGGTTTGGAAATTCCGTTAGATCATTGCTGAAATTCATGTGGGCTTGGAAATTCCGTTAGATTATTGCTGAACACTCAGGTATGGTCCAGAGGTTTTTATCTTGCAGTTATCTTCACCTCTCTTCGATGATGCTTCTCCGCTGTTTTTGAGTGCTCCCAACTCGACGTACAGAATTTTTTGATAAGAATCACAACACTACTAAATTTCGCGCAAAACTGTTTGCGTTTCCTAAGTGATACTACAATCATTTCATACGAAATTTTACGAAGGATTAATAAAATCTACGAAATCGAATCTCTGAAATCAGTGGTTAACTTTGGCTAGAACAATCGAAAACTGTGGTGGTTTGTTCGATTTATCTGGTCTAAATGATGTTCTGAACGGTCTGAATGAGAACACTACGAAACAATGACGATTAGAAAAAGCGTTTCGAGGAATTCATTCGTTCCACAAAACAGCCGAACTTCCAGTAGTACAAGGAAAGGAATTACAAACCCGAGCAAGCAGTTCATTGGTTTATTTTAAATTCTTCCTCTTGGGTATCCGTGGGTAGCCGAATCATAAATTTCGTGGGATGAATTGCAGATCGGATATGAAATTTTAAGATAAATAGAAAAAATTGAGCTTTTTATTTTTTTTTCTTAAAATATCATGGGAAGTATGAACGTTGGAGTACAATAAAATCGAATTTCATGTTTTGCGTTGAAACTCGATCTGAACATGTTATGGATGATATGACGAAGGCAAGTTTTTCGTTGCTTTTCAGACAAGAGAATTATCATCTTTTCAAGAAAAACTTCCCTATAAGCTAATTATTTGATCGAATTCACCAGGAATTTCCATAAGATATATTCAGTTTGCATCAAGCAACTTCAAAAATGAAAATGAATTAACCTAAAATTTCCCCGAAATCTTTCCAAAATGCTCAAGTTTATCTGCAAAAGTAATACTGTTGTATTATTGAAATATGTGATTCGAATTGCTCTCCAAATTTTTATTTCATCATTGTCGAGTAAATAATTTTTGCACTAATATAATCTTGTGTTAACTGATAAGGAAATCATCTTATAATGTTTCTTATCAATATCACTTATTTTATGCTTCAGCTTTGGTTCACGTTCTGTAACAACGTTACGTGGCTCGGCAACGGACGCCATTCATAAATTCAACAAGACCGCAACAACAAACGACGAAAAGATCAACAAGTAAACATTACTTAACTTGTTGCTTGTTTATTGAACTTTGGATTAGTCTGCAGTATTGATGGGTGTGGTATGCTTGCATTTCATCACATTTCTATTTTATTACTTTCATTTGGCGAAAAGAAAATTTTGACAACATGAAAAATTGAGGAAACTGGTAATTCCATCTTTTATGAGTTTTTTAAATGTTTCTGATCTACGGATTGCCAAAAAAAACGTAAATTTAGCCCGTTTTGGAGAGCAAAAAGTAAAGTTCCAACGGCGCCAAATTTTCTCATCGCTTATGTTGGCATAACATATATTGCCCTTCGGAAAGGATAAATAAAGCCAATAATGCGATGAACATGAATATTTCAGTCGTATTTTTATCTAGAACTTGCTAAGTCGATTCCACCTGAAAGACATTGATAAGTTGCCGATAAGCAAGCGGAAGTATTATTCAGCAATGATACGACAAACTCACGGGAACTAAATTCGGTGAGGAGACGAGGAGGTGCCCGTGATACGATAGAACGATTCAATCGAGTCGCCGAAATCAACAAGGAAAAACTTGACAAGTTAGTGTGCAGTTCTTATCGCGTTTTATTTATCATAGTGAGCAGAAAAAAGTGGTCCGCTATTGTTTTAGAATCACAATGCAAGTAATATTTCCATGAACATGATAATTTTCGATGGATTTTCCCTTTGGTTTCCTGGATCAGAGCTCATTTGTGCCAACTTAAACTAATGTCACCATTTATGATATCGCTTTTAAGTCCATGTGGTGAAACTTTTCTCGGTAAATGCTCCAAAGTAACAGACGTATATTGAAGCCGATTCTTCTCACTGTATTTACTTTCTTGTTTGCAAATTGTCAGCGGATAAGTACCAGTCAGCTTTGCAAACTAGTAAAAATGTGATTTTTAGGCACGTTGATACGATCACTGATTATCCCACTTAACAGTAATTTTGCTTTTAAAATAAAATTGAAATCTGATCGAAACTGGTATAGGTTTAACAGGATCTATTCTTTCATTGAAGCTTCTGCGAAGTCATTTCTTGTAAAAATGGCGTTCATGTATCCTAGCAGTTTCTGTGTAGTTTATTCGTTGCAACATGTTAAATGTTTTACAATGATTTGAGCCATATTAAATGCTGAATTTGATAAATCTCAGGATAGATCCGTTTTAGAAACCCATTTTCTGAAACCTACTCAATACAGCATTTCGATAAGAATGCTGACGATTATGGTCGGCCAACGCGTGGCTCAAAGACTGAAGCGAGAGGAATCAAAGCTGGTTTGTTTAATTTGTTGTGCCTTAGCTTTGCATAATGTAATGATATGAATCAAAATGCAATTATCGTTTAGTGAGGTTAGAAGTGAGGGAATTGAGCAATCAAAAAATATATATATATATTCTTAAACGAGGTTTAATGTTATTATATTATTGAAGAGATCATTTTCGCGGAAAGAATCAAAGTTTTCAAATGTTTTTCCAGAGAAAATGCTTAAAACTGTTATTTGTTACGTTATTAAACATCGCATGCGGTACTTCTTGAACCTAATTCTTTCTTTTATTCGTTCATTTAGATTTTCCTCTCATGCCAAGTTTCCTCTAAATCTGCAGTTGGAAGCAAAAAAGAAAGTATCATAAATTCTATGGAATATTTATATCTTCGTTAACGGCTTCGTTGATGCACTATCTTTATAGTAGTGAGAATCATTTGAGCAATGATCCATTTGTTCACTTTCAGTTCACTTCTTTTAGTAATAATCATTCACTTTCTATCAAATTATTATTAAATTTCACAGTAAAGCGGTTAGGAACAATATGATCGATTATTATTTCAATTAGAGGCGAAGAATATAATTGAAGTCCTATAAGAAATTCAAAAACCATTGAACACGCTGCTAAATAAACTAAGGTAAACATTGGAATTGGTCTATGCACTCGATAGCCATTTGTTCCACGATTCACTCAGATAATTGTTGCGTAAGCGAATGTAATGAGCACGTTTGCGAATCCAACAAAGAGTAATATCTTCTAATAAGAAACTTTGCAGGTGTTTATATTAGTAGAGAGGTGCTTTTCCTATGTGAGACAATTGAAGCGAATGCGGTTGGCGAACATCCAAATAGAGTCATCAAATTCGGACCACTTTTTTACACATATGCTCATTATTCCGACAAGGTGAGTGGAGAGATCTCCATCACTGACAGCAATAAATTAGAGTTTTGAACTCCGGAAGTGACTGCCACCTTGGTAAACGCCGAAAGATGAGAATATTGGTATAAAGTAATGGTGTAGAAATTGAAAGAGCCTTTTGCAATCTTCTACTTTATGGGAATTGAAAGAGAGGAGGAAAGCGACAGCGTAAAAACTCAAAGATACATGTCCAGCATTTCTTGTCCCGTTTTCTGCTTCCGCCTCACCTCCACCTGTCGCCTTCGCTGACTGGGTTACCCCGCTTAGTTGAACCGGTGGCGCAGAGTTGAATTCGCAAATTACGAAAGTAGCCTTGTTCATTGTGATTTACTATTTGATATCGAATATGTTGCTTGTTTTTTTTGTCGACTTCTTCGGATCGCTGACCAGAAATTTATAAAGAATATAACTTTTATTTGCAATTTTAAGTAGTTCAAGTGCTGTAATCATAACCAGTTCACCACCTCTTCAAATCTCTCAACTATAGTATCATTTTCAATTAATATACTTCAAACGCCGCATATTAATCTCTGTGTCCATATGAGGATTTAAATACAACGCCTGACACTAAGCATTTTTCTGCTAGACAAACCCAAAATTAATATGGTGAAGAAAAAATAAAAAGATAGTGAATCATGATGCGTTGCGCTGGTAAACAAATGTTTTACAGTTGGTTGGTATGTTATTACGGGCACGTAAGTACAAACTGGTCGATTTCGAAGGGGAGATGCTGTATCAAGGACAAGATGACGACAAGGTGATTAGAATGCTGATGCCGATCGAGAAGATCCGCAAGGTGGTCACCTCATCCGGTGACCCGGTCAACTGCATTGCAATCGTTAAATAATTAAATTATGTATTCTTTGGCCAATCACTTTTTATCACTAAAACGGTAAACCGTTAGTGATGAGATCTAGATTTCACGCGAATAGCGCGGCCAATATTGGTCTTTTGACCGAAACGGTGCATAAGGGAAGCAAGGAAGTGAGAAGGAGAGAATGGATGAATGCGATGATAAATTTATTTTAAAAGGCAGATTCTTTCACTAATCTCCCAAGGAATGCATTCGATAATGAAAGTCGTTTCCGATTTGCCGAAATCCACTGCAGGTGGCCACAGCAAATGTATAAGATTTAAGGCTTCATAGCTCTGGTACTACTGCAGTGATACGTAATAGTTGTTGATTTTGATGAGTCTGGAAGTGGTAAACTTTTGTGATACTTTCCCCCCATTCGGGAGGACAGTAGAGGTAGTATGTCCATTGGGTCGACTCTGGTTTAAGGTGCATCTAAAGCTGGTCACGTTATCCGCATTCTCTCTTTTCATCTCCTTTTTCTTTACGATATTTCATATCCGGTTCTGACATAATAATATTTTTTAATATTCCCCAAATTTTTTATTTCCCTTATAACAAATAATATTCATATTTCCCAAATTTCCAGCAAAAGTGCAATCAACGAATGAAGAGCATTTGATCAGTAAACGTGTTTTATTAGGGGAATATCCAATGGCACTTCTATATGTGAAATATCTGTTCGGTTTATGCTTGAGATGTTGAACTTGAGATTCGTAGAAGACTTTTCGTTAAATGCTATTCTCTTCCGTTAACGTTTCAAGTAGCTTTATCATTAAGGAAGTCTTCGGGCATTGAACCGTTTAATCATGAAGTGCCGTTGAGTGCGCATCATCTAAGTGAAATCAACGCAACATGGGAACCAATGTAAAGAAAAAAGTTAGAGGTACTGCCAAATGTTCACAGTTATGAAAAAATAATTGCGAGTGTTTGTGGTTGTGTGCCAATTGATGATAACGTTGCGAATTTGAAACCACTTTCAGTTTACTTCCGCTTCAACGAGTTCGCTCATACTCTCCATCAAATAGACGATTAGTCAATGCAACTGCCTATCACCTTATGAAATCGACGTTTTCGACATGTGTAATAAATAAAATCGAATTTTAATCGAGAGTAAATCAGAGGAATAGAAGAGACATTTGAATCAAATGCGTGGACTGATTCTATCTTCGGTTTTAACAGCTTTTTTGATAGTCGATGAAACACTTTCCACGATTCGATGCAAACGTTGGGTTGGATTATCCTCAAAGTGATTTTCATGAGGTACTTGAGGTTTTTGAATGAAATATCACAGGCGAATAGATTATTGCTACAGTTGCCGTTCATTGTAAATATGGAAGAAAAGCATGTGTTCACTGCTTATGCGTTATATCGATACTTTCTTTGTGTTTCATCCACTATATTTTGTCCGTTTATGAATAAAATGTAACACGAAAACACTCTCTTCGAGAATGTGGATGGATGATGAACAATAGTTAGCTAATAGAGAGAAACACACTGTGCAAAGGAGAGAAGGTGAAAGAGAAAGAGAGAGAATCTGCCATAGAGAAAACGAAAAGGGAATTTTTCTTTGAGCATTGAAACTGAATAGAAAAAATGCAACATTTGCAAGCTTAGTTTAAAGGTGAGTAGGTTCAAAGCTGGGTCAAGTTTGAGGTCTTCAAACGCAAACATTATGCAAAAATCGATCACTCTAACGGACTTGATCTCATCATTTCAATGATGGATTAGCGTATAGCGAAAACACTTCACAGTGAACTTCTCTCGCATTGCTTGTCCATTGACGCTCGTTGAACTACTTTAAAGAACGAAAAGGGAAAATTTCAACGGACGGGAGCATAGAATATGCCAGTCCGCAGTAATTTCCATCCAAATTCACTATGAATACCCGAAATGGAAAATAATGCAACGCTTAAAAAAGGAGAAAACAAAAACAATGCAGTTGCCGAATTCAACGAAATCCTTCATCGAAATGACTTTGTTGGATTCGTTGTGAATAAGTCAGCTTAAAATATTTACTAAAAGTACAGTAGGAATACAACAATGGCGCATCCAAGAAGAATCATCAAAACGATGAGAAAGATAATGCAATAGTCGAACTTCTCGAAACCTTCGATCATCTCCGCGATGGTTGGTTTCTGAGGACATGGAGTGACCCTTTCCGATATCCGTGGTAGAGGCATTGAACTAGATGTTTGTTGTTCGTTCATAAGAGGTGCCCTAAAACATTATCCACAAACGGTCACGCTGTAGATTGACAATCGATTGAAGAAAACGCATTTTTTAAAGAAACCTGTCTGGCCTTTGACGTCCAATATATCATCGAAGATGAGTCGAAAATAGTGGCCATTGATCGAAAATAGATAAGATGCTAAAATGTAAAGAAGAAGACGTTGTGATCTATATATCCGTTTATTTCCACTATCTCAAATGAACGATGAGGCACCGTAGTTTAGTCGTAAGTTTTTCCTTAGCCAAAAAGACATTTTCTTCAAACTTTTAAAAAATAAACAAATATTTGCAAAGTGGGGAAAAAGATCAACACTCGAAAATGAATGCACTCATCGTTATACCACTCGCGTTAAGATGGGATCAAAAACGAGTTCCCAAGTTGTTTTGGCTCTTCATCTTTCATATATAATCGAGATCACTGAATTCTACTGTTTCACTAAATCAATTTAGAATATGCAAGTTTAGGGTGAAGAAAATATTGGAGGAGGATACCTTTCATCGTGGGGGAAATAACATTAAAAATTAAGAATTCTCAACAATGAAATCCACATCACCATCACCTAACATGACCATGTATACAATGTGAGAGAACTCAATGAGACCGATGTTCGCGCTATCGAAAAAGAAATTGTTTCGGTCGTCTTCGCTCATTATTCACTTTCATAGACAAATGACGTGATGAACTTAAACAGCTGATTTTTTAATGACCGTCCCCATTTTCATTCGAGAACAGCAAATGTTCTCTTTTTTCACGACATCTTCACATCATATTCCCTTCTCATTGACCTCATCTCTAAAGTATACCTCCTATAGACTCATCTGCGTCAACTGAATGAACCATCACTCTCTCACTGCGCAATAAAATCTCTCTCCTCAGCGTAAACACATGCAGAGCGCACTTTGTGTCACTTGTAATCTGCTAGTTCCCACATAATGCAGTTAAGCGAGAAGGAAGAACTAATAAAGGCTATGCATTCATCACACTTCCGGCTTCCCTGTTCAACTTAAATTCGACATCCAGTTTAAAACGCAAAAAGTAAAGTTCGAAGGCGTGGTAGGTATTTTAGAATTAAACGGAACGAAATCGATACAAAGTTAGACACGAATAGTAATAGCAACCTCCACAAAAATGCGAATTTGCTGGTGGCGAGCACACGATGTTGCTTTTCTTCCATTGCATAGCAGGCAGGCCTTTGCCCTTCATCCTCCCTCCCCTACCACTTTCATCAATCGAATATGTTGAGCTAGAGGCAAAACAATAGAGGATAACAAATATTGATTGTATGAAAGGTTTCACGATCACAATTTCCAAATTTGCAACATTACGCGATTGATGGGAATCCATATCTACAGCCAAATACCAAATAGTGCCTACTGTTCTTGACTCGATGAATCCGTTGATGAATCGCTCGTTTCGGCTTCATTTAACCGCGCGTCTTTCCGCATGCTGTCCAAGACACATGGGACGAATGATGATGAGGATGAATCACTTGTCGCCGAGACGAAAAGGCCTCTACATTACTCAGCTTTTCTTTGTTAATAATAAACGATGCATAGAGGACCCCACAGATGACTATTCGTTTTATTCAATTCCCTAGTTACCACATATGGAAATTTTGGTTGAAATGTTAAAGGAATAGAATTGTCTGCTGCCTAGTTTTCCATTGCAAAATAAGTTTGCATTTCATTTCCAACTTCTGTTATTTCCAATGCAATTACAACGTCTCTGCTCGACACTTTCTCGGGATGTGCACTACTCGCTTATGCCTAATGCAGAATGTATGGTTTCGAAAGTGACAGTTCCAGAACTTGTTGATATTTGTGGAATTTGATTAAAGAAACGAACTTCTCTATCTCAGGATTGATAACGTTAAGTGGGGTGGAATATTGATTGTTAAATTTCGTCGCGGTGCTCAGCGGCCAGAGTTCCATCTACGTCTAACCTTCAATAGTGAAGTGTTTACGGCGAACAACTTCCAGTTCAGCGTCCCTGAAATATTGTAATGAATGATCAAAAGATATTCCACCCCCACTGTATTATTTCATCCTTCAAAATAGGTATTCATTTTGAGGTAATTTGACTTGATTTTAGAATTTATGAATTCAAGGTGATGCATTCAAGGAATCTCACCCATATTGATTTGTGTCGACTACTAAAGAGCAATAGTCCGCTTTGTGGCGAAACATTATCACTTGGTCCGATAGTGAAGGGATAAAGCTTTGAGGCTCATTTGCTGCAATTCTGCATAATATGCATTCTTCAATTTTAAAAAATACAGCATTTCTAGTCGCCATATTTCTATTATAATATTTATAGCTGTCATATAGAAGAGCACTGAATTGTTTCCAAATGTAATTTAAGAAGGTTTTAACTTGCATACATAACATTCAATTAAGTAGCATATCCACTGCATTACTCCTTGACTTTGGTCTCAAAAACTAATAGAATGCGGCACTGAAATCTTGCTCGCCACTATCAACCACACGTCCTAGGGATTATCTTTGGTCAAATTTGACTATAGGCGTTCAGCAGAAAAGCATCAAAAAGTTAAAGATTTTCGTGGAAATGCGCCATTTAGAGCTTTTCCAAGTTAGAGCATTTGAAAGCCCTACTTTCCATATGGGCAACCAAGATTGAAAGCCTAGACTGTTGACAATCTATGGCGTCATTTCCTTTCAAAATCCTAAACGAGAATCAGACTGCATGAAAGGTCGCTATGTGAGTGGGTGAGGAACTTTGCTGCTAAATCAACGCTTCATAAGGTAAGAATTATTTATTCGGAATAACTTAAAAGCATCAATTAATGTCAGCCGTCTGTATTGTTATATCAATCGAAATATTAACAAAACAATCTGTGCGTTTCACTAATCGCTTATGAAAAAACCGTATAGATGACGGCAATAAGCGGTGAATCATCAAAGAATGTATTTATGAAACAATTTTAAACCGATCTTAGAGCCCGCTAAGAAAAGAAGCAAAGTTGGGGACACAACCTTGATAACACTTTGCTATAGCAATTATGCTGAACTTTTTCACTTCTTTAGACTATTTGAGAACAGCTTCGAATTTATTGACTAAAAACTGCTGCTGTGAGTATATGGCTATGCCATTATCTATCCGATAACATTTGCTACGCCGATCTAAGTTGCATATCTGCAAAGAATGTAATCAGGCAAAGCACAATTCATTGTCTGACTAAGCAAATAGAATCCAATTAACCGCGGTGGGCTGCTATGGCAGTTCACTGAAAGTGGTACCGTTTACTTTCTTAGGCATTAAAACGTTGGAGGTATAAAATCTGGGTGAACAATTCCGTTGGCTTTCGTCAATACTCGTTAGCGATAAGTGCACTCATTTCCGTTGGTATACTGCGAAATAAATGCATTGCAGCACGTCTGGAATTGTGCCCTTCTTGAGCATTTCCATATCACTAAATTTATCACCACTGCACCGATTACGCACTAAACTGATTTGCATATGTAGTAACGCTTCATTCAGCAATAACAAAAAATGATCGCTCATTTGAGAAACAAATTTGCATACTCAGTAACAGAGCAGTTAAAATTGCCAATTCTTCAACTAGCACACTGCCACAATAGTCAACGACGGTCAGAAGTGATCAGAAATGCGATACATATATCACAGCAGATTTCGTGTAATCTAACTGCAAAATCCCATTTCAGTGTCAAATAGAACAAAACAGTTACAATAGTGGGTATCGTTGAGTGATGAAAGGAAGAAGTTAATTTTATATGTCAGAAGGTAAAATGCACAACGCGCAAATGCCTATAATATTAAAACATAACCTCTAGAAATAAATCGGAATTGGACCACTCTCAGACAAGATTGGCATTTAAGGATGATGGTTTCTTCAACGTTTCAAGGCACTTATTCCGATGGATTTCTTAAACGTTTCTGTGGAAAACTATTTTAAACGACTACATGCACTAAGAGATACGCGATACGCTGACGAAAAGATTATATAACTTGTAGCACTCTCATATGGTTATATGATATATTACAATAATGTTCTAGTGGCAATCAAAAATTATTGTGCCAATTGGAGGAAAATATTCGGTGCAAAAAATTGCATTTCATAATGTATAATAATCAATAGCCGGGCGGCAATCATAACTTCGAATTATCAACAACAGTTGTGTCTATAACTGTACATTACGCAATAACGCCGATTTAGAGATGATTAATAAATAGGCGATAAGAGAGTGGTGGAGAGGGGAAGAAAGCTATACTGGACAGAGGAAGCAGCGAAGAGCAAACACCTCTCTAAACAATCGAGACGTGACGTGCAAATAAACCTGTTAAGCATAGAGAAACGCATCACCGGTCCGCGCATCCCACTCTATATTTCTTCTACAGCGCTCGCCGTCCGAAACACTGTCAATTCAATCAACAACTGTAAAGTGACTCGCCGCTACAATTACATGTGTCTCCGAATGTGGTGCTTGAAGTTTTGTTTACTCTATTCACCTCCTCACCTTTCATCCCTCCCCCTCTCCTACTCCCATTCGGCACTATTCGGTCCTTAATTCTCTTCTTTTCCTGGAAGCCACTTTATTTTATTAGTGCGCTGTGAACATTTCACTTCAATCATCCACTATGTCAACACACCACCGGATCAACAATTTCCCACTTACGTTTTACATTTCTAAAGGAGCGCTTTCTAGCTCAGAACAAAGCGATCGCTAATGAAAATGTTGGTAAATTCGCTAAGTTATAAGTTAACGACGGCACTTCTGTGTAATGCATGTTATGCGTGATGTTGAACGAGGTTCCGCGACAAAGGCGCCTCAGATATTCACAACTCTAAAAGGCTGAGTATTATGCAGCATTAAAATTTACCTAAAGCCCAAACATGATTTCAGTGAGAGCTTTAAACTGATGACTGTCCAGTATGCGCACAACAGTTGGGAGTGCAACTGTGGCGACATCGTTGAACAATAGGCTAAAAGCATTTTTGGTGCAGTCGCTGCTGTTTAAAATGTGAAAGGCTAATGCGGAAGATGATTGCTATAAAAAACACAGATGAAAAAATGCACCAGACCAACCGCTACGATACGAGCTTCTGCACTTCGCCCAGATGACCGACCAATTTCATAAATTCCCAGCAGATAATTACTGTTTTCAAATCCAACCAGCAGAGAAAATTATTTCCTCGATAATTGTCGAATTGAAGCTACCATTGCAAATATAAAGCATTGCAAAATCGAACTGCGGACAATGCAACACAAACAACTAGGTGTGGCAAGCAAACCCAGGAGCAGTCCTTCTAGTAAAAACCTTCACCTTTTAAAAGCTTGTTTAGAAGCTTTAAAAGCTTTCTATTCTTCGGTCAAACGTTGCCAAAAACCTCATAGTAAAACCTAAAAGCAGTCATTAGGGTTAACCGCTTCGCGAAGTACTTGAAGAGTCCAGAATCGTAGAGTATTCTCATATGACATATAGCAGCAGGATGCCTGACGTCCTTGAAATGGAAACGTTCATGCAAAACGCCACTGTTTGATGCAAAGTGCATTTACCGCTGTACCACCTACATCTTTATGGCGGTCCGTGAAAACGGGTACATTTACGCTCAACAGAATCAGTTCAACAAGTTTGTTAATGCTGTACAGAACACGGAACACTGAAGATATCCTGGATGGAGAACGGCAGATTGAATTGAACGACGATAAAAATGCAGCGGAGACCACAATGAAAGAATGCTTTTGGTGAGCCGCCAAGCAAACTTCGTCGGACGGGATTTCATGATTATTCTAAACAGTGGTATGCATGCAAGGGGTGATTTTACTCTTCAATTTGTGAAGAAAATCAAGTTCGACGGTCACAACTTTAGTGAATCAGAAATTTTTAAATGTTTGAAAAGTACCTCGAGAGGAGCCCGAGAATGACAGTACCGCATGACTACAGGAATGAATGCAATGTTAAGAAGGCTCCTATTACTGAATTTATGGCATTCACTGCATCATGCATGAAATAATGTGCTCTCTGGAGTGGAAACATTATGCAACGTCCCAGGTTTAGAACCTGAGTAAAATGTTCCGATCACTTTGCTCACCACCTCAAGCATGCCATCAGATACGGTTACTTTAATAAATCTAAGCAGTAATAGAACAACATGGGATGCAGTTGTGATCTTTCATATGAGATCTGTAGGAAAATGAACACCTTGAAATTGAATCTTTGTTTTCGAGAAGTGAGGAAATTTTGGGCGGATTAACGTGAAAAATGCGGTGAAAAAATAACTTGCGACTCCTCATCCGGAATATAAATGTGCACTCCTCTGTAATTTCATCTAGATGATAGAGCATGTGTTAAGAGTGCGGAATTTGGATGGAAGGACAGTAGATAACAGATGGACTCTGAATTGGTTGTGCGTGGAACACAACGCAGCGAAATGATTGCCACAGCACCGCGATCGACGCCAATGAACCAAAGTTTAACGCCCGTTAGAGCGTTTTATGGATCAACTAATGAAGTGTTCATTCACGTGGTCAAAGAGGTAGATGCGCACATTGTTTGGGAATAAGCTATCTACAAAAGAAGGTCCATTTGCAGTTTTTATATAAGTTTTGTAAGCAGTTTCATGTCATGTACGGAAGTGTAGGTGTAATTCAGTGAGACATTTGAAGGAAGCAAGGGTTGAAAATCGATGCATTACGTGCTTCATGACTGATCTTTGTAGAATATTACTAACACTCAAAAGTTTTTGACCGGCAGTGCAATAAAATTATCCTGCGAAGTTTTTGCTTTTTCCCTCTACTTCCAGGACTTCAGTAATGTGGAAATCTCATTCTATTAACTATTTTTTCGCATTTACGTGTTTAGTAAAGCTAATGAACAATGGCATCGAAACATTGCTGAGTGTTCCCAGTTCCAATTTTATACTTACAAACTTTCGACGATCATCAGATGGGTATTTCTGGGGATCAACCACACGAACTTCCAACAACAGAAACAACAATGATTTCGGTTGGCTTTCAAACACTTTATGAACTTCCATTCTTTCCGCTGAATATGAATGACGTCGATTCCATCTCCTGGTTATATGCTTTATGTTTCCGATTCATTTCGGGATGTGCAGAAATGAATGGTCAGCTTCCTCTGTCGTTTCCCTTTCATAAGTGGGGACTCCCGGTCGCTGAATTTGCATGAGGCCAACCGTATGCACCCCGCTCGTATCTTCCAGGCCCCTGCTACTTCCTTAAAAAAAACTCCGATCCCCAGAATTCGCACAGCAACTGCGTCAACACGCTTAGCCATAAGTGCAGGCGCGTCACTTAGCCATTACTTCCACACTGACATTAGATTTACCTAAAATAGTGGATTTAATTATCGCGTATGTGATGGTCGCGCTGCTTTGAAATTCGATTTTATTCGAATTTTGGATCGTTGCCGGAATTCCCGAATTCGCTAACGCGCAAATACTCTTAAACGTGTTTCAAATGCTGTTGTTCCACTGAAAAACAACAAATTGGAATTTGAAGGGACGCCATATTGAGAGCGGATATAAATCGCTACCTCGACATTTTTACTCACAGAAGAACACTAATAGTTTATCTATAAATGTGAGGGTCAATACAGCTATGAAGGATTCTCCCTCTTGAAAGGGAATTCTCCCAAATTCGGGCGGCTGTTCGAGTTTTTTGAATGCCCAATGGAAACCCCGGCAATGTTATTAAAACTGTAAAATTTTTTATTGATTTACCCTTGGAACCAAAATTATCGGTTCCTCTCGAGCAGTGAGATTTAAATTTTCTCCACAAATGCCAATGACTAAAGAAGCTTTGGAATATGACAATGAAATGTCAGCTAACAGTATATCGTTCATAACGTTTTTGAGCGAAAATGGGAGAAATAGGGATATTTTTGCACAATGGTGTTTATATTTTTTCATAATCCGTCGAAAGAATGATGCTGATACTCCGCTTGACGAGAACGAATTTCTATCCCCTTTGCCGCAGTTTTATTCGGCGACACCATATATTTTTTAAATCACCTCTAAGCATGCTATCATCTTTCGGCTTGTCACTTAAACAAAAACATTACCCTTCTATCCGTCACCTTCGCAATCCCTCTACTTCCGCAGAGTCCTAGTTTATTCTAGTTTTCCGTCACATTCGCTACCCATCCACCTCCGCAGACTCATAGCTTGTTCTGGAGTTCCGTAACCTTCGCAACCCCTCTACCTCAGCAGAGTCCTTAGTTTATCCTGGCAATCCGTCACCTTCGCAGGGCTCCAGTTTATTCTAGCCTTCCGTCACCCTCGCAAGCTCTCCACCTCCGCAGTCCCAATTTATTCTGTCATTCCATCACCATCGTAATCGCAGAGTACTAGTTTATTGTAGACTTCCGTCACCTTGGGAACCGCAGAGTGATCGTTCATTCTAGTTTTCCGTCACCTCCGCAATCGCAAACTCCTAATTTATTCTGGCATTCCGTCACCTTCGCAACAGGAGAGTCCTAATTTAGTCTGGCATTCCGTCACCATCGTAATCGCAGAGTCCTAGTTTATTCTAGCTTTCCGTCACTCCGCAGAGTGATCGTTCATTCTAGTTTTCCGTCACCATCGTAATCGCAGAGTCCTGATTTATTCTAGTTTCCGTCACCTTCGCAACCCCTCCAAATCCGCAGAGTCCTAGTTTATTGTAGACTTCCGTCACGTCCGCAATCGCAAAGTTATAATTTATTCTGGCGTTCGGTCACCATCATAATCGCAGAGCACTAGCTTATTCTAGCATTCCGTCACCATCGCAACCCCTCCAAATCCACGGAGTCCGAATTTATTCTGGTTTTCCGTCACCTTCGCAACCGCACAGTCCTAATTTTTTCTCGCATCCCGCCACCTCCGCAATCGCAGAGTCCCAATTTCTTCTGGCATTCGGTCATCTTCGCAACAGCAGATTATTCGTTTATTCTAGAATTCCGTCACCTTCGCCAGCTCTCCACCTTCGCAGAGTCCTGGTTTATTGTAGCCTTCCGTCATCTTGGGAACCGCAGAGTGATCGTTCATTCTAGTTTTCCGTCACCTTCGCAATCTCAAAGTCCTAATTTAACCTGGCATTCCGTCACCTTCGCAACGCAGAGTATTTGTTTATTCTAGTTTTCCGTCACCTTCGCAACAGCAGAGTCCTAATTTATTCTGGCATTCGGTCACCATCGTAATCGCAGAGTGATCGTTTATTCTAGTTTTCCGTCACCTTCGCAATCGCAAAGTCCTTTAATTGGCATTCCGTCACCTTCCAGCAGAGTCCTAATTTATTCTGGCATTCCTTCACCTTCGCAACCGCAGAGTCCTAATTTATTCTGGCATTCCGTCACCATCGTAATCGCAGAGTCCTTTATTCTAGTTTTCCGTCACCTCGCAATCGCACAAAGTACTAATTTATTCTGGCATTCCGTCACCTTCGCAAGCCCTCCACCTTTGCACAGTCCTAGTTTATTCTGGCCTTCCGTCACCTTCGCAACCGCACAGTCCTAGTTTATTCTCCATTCGTCACCTTCGCACCAGCAGAGTCCGAGTTTGTTCTCGCATTCCGTCACCTTCGCAATCGCAGAGTACTATTTTATTCTAGCCTTCCGTCACCTTCGCAACAGCAGAGTCCTAATTTATTCTAGTTTTCCGTCACTTTCGCAACCGCACAGTCCTAGTTTATTCTCGCACTTCCGTCACCATCGCAATCGCAGAGTACTATTTTACTCTAGACTTCCGTCACATCCGCATATCCTGCAGCTTCGCAGAGTCCTAATTTTTCCTTTCATTCGGTCACCTTCTCAACGGCAGAGTCCTGGTTTATTCTAGGTTTCCGTCATCTTCGCAGCCGCAGATTGCTAGTTTATTCTGGCCTTCCGTCACCTTCGCAACCCCTCCACTCCCGCAGACTCATAGTTTATTCGAGAATTCCGTCACATTAGCTATCCCTTCACCTCCGCAGACTCATAATTTATTCTAGCCTTCCGTCACCTTCGCAAACCCTTTACCTCGGCAGGGTCCTAATTTATTCTAGCGTTCATTCAGATTTCTTGTCGGTGGAATCCTGCTCAAGCCGTATCATCTAAAAATACCGTCGCGCATATCTACAAATTGTGGTATTTGCGCTGTTGTCGCGTCTTATAAAATGCATATTCGGAAGTTTCGAAATTGCCGCGTGTTCGTTTGAAGAGTTCTTCGTTATACAGGTGCAAGTGGACGGCTTTCATTCCAAGTTTAATGGCGCTACTTGTGTGATAGGGAGGTGGGGGAGACTGGAAGCTGTGATAGGGAGGTGGGGGAGACTGGAAGCTGTGATAGGGAGGTGGGGGAGACTGGAAGCTGTGATAGGGAGGTGGGGGAGACTGGAAGCTGTGATAGGGAGGTGGGGGAGACTGGAAGCTAAGGAAGTGCATCTTTTGTGGTTAGGGGTGTTTAGATGTAACTCGGAGGTTCATTTGTGTTGTTCGGTGTTGTTAATTCTTTCCGTTTAAGAAACGTACACCTAATGGCCGTGTAATCTTTCTTGATATGTTTATCGCTTCCGGCACGAAAAACTGCCCAACAGCTAATTAATTTCAACGGGATTTAAGGGAAGATGGATTTTGGACCGCCTGTTTACACCGTTTGTGCTGAAAGTAACAATTGATACAAGCGTGTTTGTACTTCCTCCACAGTAGAATGCCGTCTCTATCACACATTTCGTGTGTTCGTTTTCTCACGACCGTTTTACAGCGGTGGGTTGAAGTTTCACAGCGAGGGAGAGGTTCACTTGCTCATAAATCGTCGGCTTGGCATCGAGGCGAGGCTGGCACGATATGTGCGCCTTTTGTGGGCTTACCTGCCTGATACAGGTGCTCAAACTAGTTTTTGGGAGGAGACTGACTTCATCTTCATGTGTTTTTTATGTGACCGAACGGTCAAGCTAAAATCGATTTTTGAACCTGACCCGACCTGTTGTCTAGCAAATCGAGCAAAGGGGAGAGGTGAATCTGGCTGGGGCTCCAGCTGCATCTTCTGCTCTATGCAAGATTGTCTTAGAGTTCAATGATCTTCATTATTGCACAGTATTTATGATTTACTAGTTGTAATGAAAAAGGAAGTAGGAAAGGGAAGGAGCTGTTGCAAATATGGTTTCTTTAACATAAGGGGAAGAGTGAATGGCTTCCACAAAAAATTAAATGATCATAGTTGGTGGGATATTCGCTTGTTCATGCAGTTATCAGGATCGTGCCATGCATGCATTTCGTGGTGTCGTTTAGCGCAATGGTGTTTCTATTTTTTCTCAATCCTTCGAAAGAATGATGCTGATACCCTCCTTAAGGAGAACGAATTTCTATTCCCTTTTGTCCGCAGTTTTCTTCGGCGATTGGGGGATAGCAGTTGATTCGCTAGTCGACCAGCAAATTTTTCCATCTCTGCAGTGGCAAAGACAAAGTTGGGTTTTATAGTTTCGCGGAGCATAATGAACGGAAATTTTAATGTTATTTTAATTGTGATTTATCCTCATTAAACGTTCACATTGATTGTTAAAGTTTTCTTATGCGATCGAAATAGATAAATCTATTAAGAAATACTTCATTTTTGCTTTCAATGGTGAGGTAGTTGAATTGGATTTTGCATAAAATAAATGATTTCAGAGAATGAATGAAACAAACAATGCGGTGGGAAGTGTGAAGGGATCGTCTTTGGATGAGCAATTCAAATTCTGTGAACGCATCATCGACGATTGCGAGAATGGCGCATTTAGTACGAAAGAAATGCAGGCAAATCTTATCTCTTAATTTCTTTAATTTTCATTAGAACTGAGCTCTTCATATTATGCTCATCTAACTTAACATTCTTCTGATCTTTTTTCCTCTCACTCTCTGCTAGTAATACGTCGTTTTTTATTGTTATCTATTCTTTTTTTTGTGAATTTTCACTTATTTTTTGAAATATCGGCCATCTAATAAATCGTCCGTAGTATTGAGTTATAGATAAATCTGTAATATGCATAACTTGCCTCGAGAAGGAGTAGGTTGGCTCGACGTTATTTCACAGCGAATTTTGAAGGCTCCACTCAAGGAATGTAAAGAAAAATTGGAAAATCTGACACGAGAGGTGAGCGCACGTGAGCTGTTCAGTCGGAATGAGAGGGTGGACGAGTTGCCTACTGGCACATTGCAGTATCTTTTGTTGCCTTCCTACCTCGCAACTACCGTCCAGAATATCATCGTTGAACCAGAACGTCGTCTTGAAGCTCTCGATCAAGCCAGGGTATTGCCTTTAAATATTGTGGTCCCATAGAACATATTTTATTGTTCCCTGTTTGGTAGGAAAATTATTGTTTTATTATGACGGTTTTCACTCATCTTTTCTTTGGTGCTTTTGGCCGCCTATATTCTTCAATAACTTTCAGCTAACTTTGTTATGTTTGAACATTTTAAAGGATTTCATCCCTCCAGCTAATGTTGACGAAATGGCGCAAGCTTTTATTTATCAAATATTTCGGATCGCATGATCACTCTGAAGCGATGAAATTTTCTTTCTAGACTGTTATAACTGCTCTTCTCAACAGATTCTGCCAGACCTGTTAAATTTATGTGGAAGCTTGGATGGTCGGCAGTTGTTCGCTTTCTTGTAGTAAATAAAACTCTCAAGGCCCAGCAGCAACGGTAAAAGGAGAGAGGAAAAGGAGATAATAGGAGCGTAAACATCGTTTAAGGATGAAGAAATGCATTTTTTTATGCCATGAGGAAATGATTGCGAGATTGACCACGAAATGTTGTTGAAAGTTGTCTATTAGTGCTATCCGATTTGTCAGTTTCTGATGTTATTAGTGGAGTCCAACTCATTCAGCGTTCTTTCAAACTCATTTTTCAAGTATCGAGTTGTGGTCCCACTTTTTAGTTAACTTCGAGCAAACCAAGTACAAGTGCAAACTTTACCTATCATTGACCAAAAATTAGAAGTAATCCATTCGAAGGAGGAACGAAGGAGACAATGCGATAACCTGCGATGTTTAATTTAGTCCATTTTCTAAGAATATTTTGTGGCTAGCGCTAAGTTTTCACTTGCAGGTGTCTTTAGTTATATGTGCAGTCCCACAGAATTGGGATCAGAAAAATCTATAGTTGTGATATTTCCAACATTTTTCTCGAACTATTTTCCATCTGTATAAATTTTCGAAAAAGTTCCATATAAGATCAGTACGATCTAATTCTTTCGAAAATTGCAACAGCAGATCTGTTGAGTTGAGGTTTACTTGCGTGATTTCCTGGAGCGTCTTCTTTCGTATGAAGTGATCGGCTTCTCACTGCCGTGGTTAAAAGATGAAGATGACGAAGGGGATGTGAGGACGATAATGAAATCAAAACCCGATCCAAGTCAGATACGTGCAAACAAATTGCGGCGTTACGAGCAGCAGAAGGAAATGGAGGATAACTTAGCAAGGCTCAATTTGGAACGCTCACGGAACGCGGAGGACGACTCTGTTTTGGTCGGCATATCGTTTCTCTTGTTTTTTTAGTGGAATTTTAGATGTTGGCACATCAAAAGAAAGAAATTATTTAAACCGAAAATCACCTCCTCCATATTTTTCTAAAAGGAGGAGGTTTCCGGTAGATATCTTTTTTTCTATATCTGGCATCTTTTATTTTTCTCGTGTCTCGGATCCTTACCCATAAACTTCTCGCGTCAGTTAATTTTGGTGGGATATTCACTTGTCACTTTAGATTGCTCTCATCAATAATCCATTTTGCAATATGAAAGTCCTTTGACCATGAGAGCATTCCTGCTACATTATTAACTCGTTCCCCCCTTTAATATTTGAAGTACGGTTTAGATGTAGAGATTCTTTTCTAATCATGTGTACGTTTTTCATGCCAGCAGAATAGTTGCCTTTTAAGTTAATATCATGTTTGTGAGGCCACACATAAGTTGATCGAACTTGCTCGTTCTGTCCTCCACCTCTCACGACTCCCTTCCATCTGGCTGCATATCTCGTGCATGTATAATTTAGGAATGGTGTTTTTCAGCGCGAGACTTTAATGACTCGTCTTCGGTTGTTTGCGCTGAAGGCAGTCAGTGAGCTGGAACAGATCGATGAAGAGCGTCCACTAGCGGAGCACATGCTGAAAATAAGGAGTGGACATGAACCTCCGCAGACCTTCAAATCGCGTATGCTTTTACGTGCTTTCGATTAATTCGTTTTAAATAAATTTTATTTTTCATCTTTGATTCTCTCTCAATTACACGTTATAATGTGCAAATGCCTGTGAAATGTTAAGGATGTTTTCGGATAGCGTTGTGTACTTGAAGGAGTATTGTTTCCGGTGACTGATGGTACTGCAGAAAGGTGAGGATCAATTGTCGTACAGTAGTCGAAACTCAAAGTCGAGTTGATCGACAACATCTGTCGGGATTCATTCGCTGCTTTTTAAATTCTCTCCCATATTAGCAGCATTTTTGTTAGGTCTTATGAAACCTAAGAGTATATTTTGCTATCGCAGTGAAGTTTTATTAACAGTAGAAGCAGAGTTTGTTTGTAAACGTTCACATAAGGAGCCTAAGAGCGCTCATTTATACTGTATGTGAAGAATCAAGCGCCAAAAGTGATGATGTGCGTTTTTGCTTGGAGTCCCGCTCCTCCACCCCAGTTTTTCTCTCCTTTTCCCCTTTCCTCTTCAACCGCTCTTTTCGCTGGGATCGTCTTGAGTGCCCTCTAATGAATAATCTTTGTTGGTAATAGTGGTACAATAGTTGGATGCGACCAGGTCACTGTGTATTATTTCGCGTCACACCAATACGTTATAAAAAGATTTTCTAGAGTATTGCTTGGTTCTTTAAGTGTTCTCGTTTGAGATCCTCATGGGATTTGTGTTTCTCTCCACAGATTAACAAATCGAGCAGCCCTATCGCTCCTTTTTGGCGTCTTGCCTTTCTGCAAGAGCATATTGCAGTTCCGCCGTGTAAGTACTTGCGTGTGGGTTTGTCGCTTGCTTCTATGGTTGAAGCCGTAATCCTTGAAAGATTCAAACGACGATGAACTTTTTTAGTTGTGCTGGGCACAGTTCAATGCTTAGGAGGTCTCTTATACATAAACTTTCTGCGAAATTTAAGGAAATTTATTTTTTCAGCAATTGTTCTTAATGCGGCGAAACAAGTGGGATGAGGTAGGAGGGTTCCACAAAATCCGCTTTATGGGTTCCGCAATTCGGATCAGTGAGCGTCTTAAATGACCAAAGAATGATAAAGCACTGATACAGTTCATTCATTTTTCAGTCGGATTAACCTTCCCTCCAATACCATAATGAGAATGGTCTGTTTACGATACCATTCCATACGCAGAAAATTATTTACATGTATAGCTGTCATTTGAAGTAGTTTCTGGTCATTTGAAGTAGTAAAATTATTTACATCCAAAACAATCTACTCGAATAGCTCCGTATTCTCTGAAACATTTTCTCAATGATGGAGAGCACTAAGGGAGTGCTGCTGCTTTCGTCATTGTTGTGGCAGCGATGTTGTTAAAAGATTATTATAAAATAATAATTAAGCAGGACCATCAAGACCGCCCATAATCATAACGCGAGATGCACTGCAAAAGAAGGTATTTGGTTTGGGATACCCGAGCATACCGACTGTCACCGTAGACGAGTGGTATAACGACATGATGAAACAAGGAAGGTCTGTTTCTGTTTCAATTACCCGTTCGCGTTTTTTTCGGAAATGATGAAAATTTGGATCGGTGATGCTGTTTAATGCTCACAATAGTATGAAACAATGAAGGTAATGGGAAGTAGATTCCATTCTGCAAATTATTCAGCATGTCACACGTGAAAGTTTGAGGAAAGGGATATCCGCTGCACACTTGCAGGCATTTTGTATCAATTTCCATATAGTTCTGATTTGGGCTGAGTAGGTCATACATTGTATGACCTCATAAATTGTTGGTCAATCCCACCGCCGATCTAATTGTCAGCCACATACGATAGACAGTTCGTGGGTTCCTGCATATACTAGTCTGCTTCATCTTTTGTCCCATAATTATTTCATGTCCATAGTTGTTTGATTTATGAATAATATCTCTAATGCATCATTCCCTAGGGATCCTGAAAGTTTCTTTTAGAAGCTTCTAAGCTCCACATCCGAAGGTATGGTCTTCTCAAACACCTATTTGTATGAAGTACACTTTTCCCGATCGATTCGCGAATAACCGATTATCTTGCCGCCGCATCATTTACTTTCCCTCTCATTAGCCTCCCTTGCACCTACATCAAATTTCACCGTCCAGTTCTGTGAAGCCGTGAAGAGTCTCCAGAGGTTTATAAGCAGGCAAAGTCGTAGTTTTCTCCTCAAAAAAGATTTGGATTTGCTGATAATTAATAAACACTAAACACTGCAGTTGATCTATTTGTAGCGAACTGTATTGCCTCTTAACGGATCCGTGTAGATATAGCAGTAGTTGTTTGCAGCCATAGTTGAGCATCTTTGAAGGTTTGGGAATATGCAGACGGGGTCGTCAAATGAAAAGAAGTTATCAGAGAGCGACGAGGATAACGATGCGGCGGAGGAAGAAAAGAGAGCTCACGAACAAAGATGGGACGACTATAAGGATAGTGAGTGGTTTATTGTTTTCTCTTGTTGGCTGTCATCGTGCACTGAACGGATGCTAATGGTTTTATTACTACAAACGGTTGACAGCATTCGAATCGCTGTCGTTCTTCGAGGTTGCCGTTCTATGGGTCAAGGGTCAGCTATGAAATAAGATGTTTAATTTGAACATTTAATTAAGGAATAAAGATAATTCAAGGTCCCATAATTTAGTACGTCGCAGTATAATTTGATGTTTGGTCTATAATTTTTGTTTGAAGAGGAATGGAAATGTATGAGCAGAGAAGGGAAGTATTTCTGTGGGTAATTTAAATGAATATAGCAGAAATGATATTAAAGCGTTGATTTACAGGTGAAACATCAAAATCACCCGGTGAACCGCCATTTGCCCTCATTTGAAATGTTTTGACATTGGTGGATTAGATAAGAGCTGAATTCTCAATTCACTTTTTAGTTACGAATTCATAATACAGTACGTTGAGCTTGATTTCTGTTACATGCAATATTCCACTAATGAAATTATCCGCACTTGCCGAGTTGAGAGATCGAAGAGGGAGAGAGCTGGGAGTGGGGGAGAGGGGGGAGGGGCATTGAGGAGAAAGAGATCTCTAATAAGCATCCGCGAGGTATAGGAAGCTGAGCATGCAGTCTCTGTCGAAGTTTTTTGAAATGTTCTGTCATTGCAGTCCTTCTTTCTTAGGTCGATGTTGACCGTTGTTAAAGGTGACCTCACCTACAACAGCTCAAATTTTTCGTCGTTTATGCGTTCGGTCGATCAACTCCTATTGAAGGCAACAATGGGAAATTTGTAAATAGCGAAGTATTAAATGTTAAAGAGTGATATTTCACAGGTAGGAAGAGGACAAAAAATATAACTTGCGGGAAACATCTAACTGTGAAGTTATACTCCAGCAAGAGGGGAAATAGGCAGAAGCAACTTGGAGAAGATGGAACTATGTCGGAAAAATTTTAATCGTCTTTTTTTCAATCAGGGGGGAAGAGGTGCGTGCGCTTATCAAGTCGCACTCTTTCAAACTTTCGGTATTAGGCAGGGCAGATGGCGTAAGAGATATCATTTAACTTAGTAGATTCCCCTACCGCATAATTTGGACATGACAGCTTGTGAGTAGTATTTTTATACAAGTGGAGGTGCGTCTCTGTGGCTATTGTATTGCTTTTTAGATATGGCTAGGATTGAATCCTATGATCGATGAATTTATTCTATTTTTAGCACACCGTCGCGGATGGGGCAACACACACAACAAGGGTTGAACGACGATGTCAACACTGTCGACGCTTTTTTTTGTCCTTTCGTCGATCAGTGTTTGTGCATACCTACATCTTGTTGTATAAGGAAAACCAATGCGTTCTGATATCTCGATAGTTCTTGACAGTATGGTGCATTTGGAATTGAAAAGGTTTTTTAGAATATAACGCTTTCATTTTTAGAAGGGGAAGGAGGGAGAGGGAAAGGGTTGCGATTTTTGCAACCGCATTGCATGCAAGTTCGATCGCGCCATATTTTAGTTAACTGATGCGTTTGATTCTTTTTCCACCACGACAACGGTACGTTTAAAACATCACTGAAAGTTGTTGGCATCATCTTCATCTCTCGTTCTCCATGATGATAACTGTTGAAACGATTTCATCGCTGTGTTTTTGTGTTTTATATTTCTTGATTTCTGGGATATTTGTACGTATTTAGTAAGTTTAATTTGAGGAGAGATTTTTGTACTCACTGACTCATAAATCATTCTTTTTTTGACCGAGAAAAAAGCGTGGAATTGAGCTTTCATCGTATCAAATGTTTAGGCGAAATCAAACGCATCTCTTACGTTCTTTAGGGGCAACTGAAGTTGGAAATAATTCGGCAAATGAAAGGAAGAAGTTTGCTGTTGCAGTAATTTATGAGAGTTCAATAGGTCTTCAATGGGCATTTTTAGTGCAGAAGAAAAGTGGAGATATCCCTTAATGCTCTTACCTAGCATTACAGACGATAGATTTGTGGTGTAAAATATCCGTAGAAAAAGTGATGTAAAAATTTTCTTTTTGATGGTGCTTTTTTGATTATTTACAAGATTGGATCCGCCTTTCTCTCTTCAGTGTCATGCCTCACCTTCGTTCTCATGATGAGCCTTTATGTGTTTATGTGTTGTTGCGGTGGTCGAGGCTTGTGCCGTCAACGAGAGTTCTCTTATATGCGGTATCGCTTGATGCATAGTTCAATAAAGCCAGTCAATTCGGTTTTCGTTGTTGAAAATCTATAGTCGGTAACTCAAGCCGATACAGTATTAACGTACTTGAAACTGTGACGAGAAGTTTACTTTTATAGTTGTGTTGCTGACTGCATGAGTTCGCATACTAACAACCTTCTTTGATGGCTTGCAGGTGGCGATCTCTGCGAGTATTTGCGTAGTTCGCTTTATGAGCATATACTTAACGATCGCAACTATCGTCTATGTGTAGATATTCTTTTACTCAAGCTATTTGGAAGTTTCTTCTTGTCGCCCTCCATCAATCCGAGATCGATTGGGGCTTTAGACGTTCGTCCATTATACGTTCCATTGCGCTACATTAGGGAATAATTTATATATCTTTGGCAAAAAATATTCTCATTCATTTGTTTAAAAGATCACTGAATCCCAACGTAGCGAGTTTAGCTTACTTCCGATGTTGCACAGCTTCTAAGATGTCGCTGTTTTTGGGACACTTGCGCTTCAGTTGTGCTAGGACAGCCAATCATGAAAGAAGCCGATGAGCTTAGTTTTATGGTTTTTTGAAGGGGCGGATAAGTAGCAGGCAGGTGATTGATAAAGTGGCGTTTTCATTTGGCATAGATAGGGTGTTGTGAGATTGAGAACTCTTTATTGTGGTTGTTTGGAAGGAAGCGGATGATCGTTTCGGTTAGTTTTTTATAGAAGATGAATTCTGAAATTTTTGGACAAATTTGCAGTTTATTTAGTAATTCAGAAATGCTGCTTAGTTTGTTTGTTGAATCAGAGTGCGGATCGCAATGAAGAACTCTGCTAAGAAAAGGTATTGTCGGGGACGAGTTCTTCTGAGTTTTTCTTTGCATGCAGGCGGAGCGAAATGAAAAGAAGCGTAAGAAAGGGATAAAGTAGAGAATAGTAATAACTGTGTCGGGAGGTTTGGTTTTCGATGAGAGGAAGGAGGGCGTGCGTTGTGGGATATCGGGAGCGGCTTCTCAGAGTATGGACCGATGGAAATATGGAGGGATGCATCCCCTATTGACCTTCCCCCCACTCCCTCTGTGAAGCAGTCCCTGATGACGGAGGTCTAGGTGAAAAGCGGCCAACGTTAGCAAGAGCGTCGATGATTTGGAAAAGTGTGGACGGAATACTTGCGCACACGTTTTGGTTCATTGTGGGAAGTTTAGTTGATGTAGCTATCCTCGCAGTAGGTATGCATTTGGGAATTTGGTGTCTTGCATTATAATAGCTGTTGCCTGGTCATGAATTCTGCTTCTCGTTTAAGGCGTTAGCTTGCGCTGTATCAGTGATTTTTAGATCGTAGCCAATACCCCCAGCATGAGGGGCAGAAGTTTCGTCGAGGGAAGGTATAGGTATAATATTATCTCTGTCAGATAGTTCAGAGCTAGTAGGTGTTTTAAGAGAGAAGTCCGTTGATATGCAGAGGGTTGTTCGTGGCAGCATAAGGTGCTTCAGTTTGAACCCCATTAATGAATTCGGTCGTTGAATCGCTCCGAACTCTTGTGGTATGCTTGTTTACTAGAGCTGATGGTCTGTGGCGTTTCGTATGATTTGTTGAGGGATCTGTTGGCACATTCGATCTCTATATTCGAATCGTTTTTAGTGCGCGGAATGACCGAGATTTTTTGAATTTTTGGCTGCCTATTGTAGAAATTTGTGGATATATCCTGGATTTATGTTTAGAATTGAAGTTTGGAGAATTTAATTTAGTTTGCCTATGGCTTCAGGCTGAATTGGGGAAATCGAGTATATTGGAATGAACGAAAGATAAAGCGGTTGCTTTTTCACTAGATGAAGCTTCATAATTGGGCATTGTAATGTGGACGAGAATAGCGGGTGAGTGCAGTTGCCAACAAGTCCTAGCATGCCGGTAAATAAGTTATTGGCTTATCAGTAAAGAGTGTGAGCATGGTGACGGCAGTTGAGGTTCATGTATCTGCATTCGTGGCCTCCTGTATAGCTTGAAGTGTCTTTAGTTTGAAATTTGGTAACTCTGGGGTTTGAATTCTTTCTTCGACTACCGCATTACATTTGTAAAAGTGATTCTTTTGACATCTGTGTAATAGGAAGGGGACCTTCAACTAACTGTGAGGGGCAAACTTAGCTGCTTAGAGAGGAGAGAGGAGTAAAACCTAAATGTCGTCAGCATTCGCAAATAGTGGATAGTACAGCATAGGGAGCAGTTGTCCGACGTGATAGCAGCGAACGGTAGAGAAAGAGTTGCGGAAGGCGTTATTGCTTCGAATAAAAGTACTGCCCCGCTATTTTCGTTTGATAGCGCAAGTTCATCAGATATTTGTAAATATGCATGATCTGTTTCACGCCATCTTCGAATTTATAGTTGGCTTGCGTCTGTCTCATTCAGATTTCAGAGAAAATTATATTTGATGGCAAATGGAACCCTTTCCGCTAGTGGGAGATGCAAGCCGACAATCTCATCTTATGCTTGATTCTGAGAATGGAGCCTTAACGGATTTTGTTCTCTAAAAGAGTTGTTTTATCATATGTGGTGGTTTAGATGTGATTTCTGTGCTAAGTAGTCTTGATGTTGAGCTCATTTCCACAGATAATGTATCGTAGCAGAAAACACAGCGATGACTCCTCTTCCGATGACGGATTTCCGACGACACGGAAGTACGTTCGTATGGAGCAAGACAAGAAGGTCGATGCAGGAAGCAAAAATAAGTTCGTCCGTTTCTCTGCGTGTTTTTATTTGTGTTGCAGTGGTAGTTGCATCATGGTCTCGATCTTTGGTCGACTTTGCAGTACTTACATCTGCAGGTCTTTCGAGGCATGGGCATCTCATGTAGCAGGGAAAGGATGAATGGCGAGGATTGCTTTGAATTTTATGGGCAAATGAAGTTTTATTGATGAAATTATATTTTTAAACGTCTTTTGTATAAAGCTGATTGGAATTTAGACGAATTTAGCCCTTTCATACCTGCGTAAGAAAGGACAGGGAGAGATATTGCAGACATCCCATCAGTTGCAGTGTCTTGGCTGCCACTGGATGGAACTGTTGCTTATGAGTACAGACGTTTAGTATGAAAGCAAAGAAGATGAACTGTCGTCGTTCCCTTGTTTGCTATCACTTCGTGGCCAAGTCATTTCACTATTTACAACTTAATCCCCACTTTGTGTAATTCGAAGAGAAACTTTCTCGAAGTGGAAATGTGAAGGGATGTCCTATAGAACGATGACATTACTTATGTGCACTCTCAGTATTTAAATAGACTTTTAATTCAGGTTGCAAGCGGAACACTTGAAGTTGTGCTTATAGATTCATATGTTTTGTGGTAAAATGTGCATTGCAGCTAGGAAAATTCACCGATTGCATCAATTTTCGTCTAGTTGGAAAGCATTTAGATACTTTGCGTTCAAAGTAGACCGGAATCATTTTAAGAGATGTTGCGACCTTCGTCCCAATCACTTTATCAGTAGGTTCCACACGTAGCTAGTGGATTCTTGTTCTCGTTCTCTTTCGTAAATGAATGAAAATATTTTAAACGAAACGGAAGTCGTTGATAAGCTCACTGTATGATAAACTTTTTGTTTTCACCGATCAAATTTGACGATCACTTTGGAAATTAATTTAGTTATTTGAAATTTTCGTCTGCGAACAAAGTTTAGTTGTGAAGTGGAGGTGTGTCGAATGAACTTCCAGGGTCGTAAATCGTGAAAATCCACGAAAGAAAACTTTCAGTCTTTTCCATGAACTTCCTCAATATTGCCCGTTATATGGGATTCGGTCTGCAATGAAGTCGTGTATGTGGCCAAACACAATTGCTGCGCGGGGACATCGCATTTTCCGTTAAATGCGAGGTCAGAACTGATCAGGAGTTGGTAGATTGAAATGAATTTGAGTAAGCCTTGACTCGTTCTCTTTCTTCCTCTCTCTCTGCAGTTCCCACCCCTTTTTCTTCTCTGTCGTCTCTCACCTTTGTCCTTAGATTGCAAATAATCTGACGGGGAAGGGTATATACTCCGTGATTGTATAATACATATTCACATACGGAGTGACTCCACAGTAAACGATCACTGTAGGTTACCAGTCGGGCGGAAAAAAGAGGTCTAGAATTTATGATGCCACAATAACAGCTTTAGCTTCGTTTCATATCAAGAAGCAAACTTCGACTCACCACAGCGGCAGTGGATTGATTTATGAGCAGTATATGAATACTTTGAATTGAAAATAGTATTCTGAACTCATAAGAATGAGAAGGAAAATTGTTCAAGCTTCTCTGCAAGTGTAAAAATATTGCTAAAGTTTGTTTAAACGAGCGCACAGATTATTTCAGCTATCAGGTTGCGAAACAATCGATTTTAATTGGCAGTGTCTGAATGATTGCATCGCCGTCAAATTGATCCAATGTTGTCTTCATCTGTTTATATTTTCTGAATTCGTCGATTGATTAAGGGATCGACTCACGAAATACATAAGTGCAAATTGAAAGAAAAACTTGAAAAGGAGAGCTTATATCAGCTGAGTTCACTAATTTCAAAAGCTCCTATGTGAAGAGGTGAACTGAGGCCAGTTATTGGGCAGGGTTATTGCTGGGAATCTTCAACGTTTTTTTTTCTAATATTAATCCATATTTTCATCTCTTGTGCAAGAAAATATTGTTGTTCGATTTTTTTCCTTTCAAGGAAAAGGTTGAATATCTGGTCGGAGGTGTTGCAAGAGCGCGAGCTTGCTGAAGGCATTTCGGAGAATCTTGACATAGAAGGAGGAGGAAAGAAGATCAGTCGAGGCGTCGAAAGTTACGTTCTGCCGAAAAATCGCCTCGATAAAACCAATTACGAATCACGTGTAATTTTCCCCTCTCATATATTACATTGAAGTTTATACGTATGATAAAACGCTTCTCGTTTTCTTTGTTTAACTGAATTTCTTGCCCCATTGAGCAGTTTGTGCGCTAGTTTGAACTTATTAGCGGAAATTCGCGTTAACATTCGTTTGAAGCGGACACATGTGTTCACTCAGATAGTATGTTTGATTTTTTTGTATATTTGGTGTTTTATTTTGGCACCTTTCTTAGACTTTTTCTTCTCGTTTAAAAACACTGAAAGTCCATTGTGTATGAAAATGTGGCGGCAGAAAAGATTAGTCGTTTCGACCGCCCCTATCACCTCTTTCAGAGGGGGGAATCCGTATATTTTTATTGAATTGTCACATGAGATATGAGATCCCTATGTGTGACTTGTTTTTAGAATTATTTCTTTCCGTGGACTCCTATCGGTATTTCATACTCGTCTTTCCTTGTTTCCTAAGAATCGATATAGGGGACGTTTCGTGAATTATAGCGCCACCCAAAATATTAAATTATATATGAAGCATTTTTCATAACTACATGCCTATTCGCGAAATTGTTCAGGACGACGCTAGTTTTCGAACTTAGAGGTACTGAGGACTTTTTTCGTTGGGGAATTTGAAACTTCGCGGATCATCTTTTGTATACCATTACGTTTAGACGAAGTCTTCTCATAAAAAAGCTTCGTCGGCCACCGATGAACTCGTTGGCATGCTTTTGAGCTCACCTAATTGGAAGTCGATTATCTTATATTTTCGTGATCTTATTTTGAAACTTTTGAGGAGAGAGCGAAAATGAAAATTAAGAACTTTCCTTTGTTCAAAGGTTTTATTTGCGTTTGTTTTGTCATGAGACACCTTGCATGGGGAATTTAGCTGCGTTTAGAGTCCTTTGAAGAACTTATACTTCATTTTATTGAAGTTCTCCGGGTTTGGTGGTATTGTCATTAGTGTTTGCAAATTTTGCTTAAAGAAATGCGTCCTGACGGTGGAAAGGGGAGAGAAAATTCCAATTGTACTGCACGCTGACTTACCAGCAGATACTTATTATAGAAAAAATGAAAGAGATCCACGAAAAAACGGTGGCAACAATCGAGCATCGGCATGTACGGTGAAGAAAATCACAGCTCTCATAGACGGAACCAGAAGATGGGAAACATTGCGTTCTTATTGCACGATGAGGTTTACGGAGCTGGCAAGAAAGAGCTATAACAGATGCTTGCAAGTGTTCAATTGAATATTGCAAGAATCTGTCGGCTCTCACTTCCGTACTTAGCTGACTACAGGGTGTTTATTTTGCAGAAAGGGGAACAGGGCAACTCAAGTGAACCTTTTCTGAACATTACTTCGGAGGATTCTTCCTGGTGAACGTGATGTCCAGTCTTATCTTAAAGAATACCGCTAGTAAGAAATTCTCGAATCGAACTGAAGTCGATTAGGGCATAGATGAGCTTATCTTTGTCCTTGGTACGTGCATTTAGGTTGTGATCGTAGCTGATGATCGAAGACTGAAGATTCCGCAGAGTGAAAGTAATTTCTTTAATCAATGGGTTTTTCGTCTCTCTTTAGCATACTTTTTCCTATGTAATCTCTTGCGGCCCAGTTGTGGCATTGTTTCGAGATTGGATTGTAGAATGCGATTGTCGATTGTTGGGAGAAAGTGCCTTCGTTAAATTTGTTTTCTCTGAGTTCAGCAATTGAAGTCGGAAACTCTAGTTTTAATGGGCCTTGTGGTGGTAAAATACGATGACGAATAGAAGGGTGAATATGAGAGATATTGCTTTGGAGTTTAGATTAATTAGTTATGTTAAGGTTGACATTTCCTTTGCGTTATCCTGTGTCTGCTTTTTGTGAAATTCTTGACTCGGGGCCAGTGCAGCACTAGTTCGTTTCAAAAATCAGACTGCTGATGTGATAGAACAGTCGATCTTTGATTTCCTTTTCAGCCAGTCCGTCAATATGCGGACAGTCCATTCGATGACGAGTATTTGCGCGACGTGGATAGTCCGGGTGTTTCGAAGGTAATTTTTCAGTTTACTCCATACGTTGTGCGTAGTTGATAGCTGAACTAGGACTGTTTCACTTATACAGAAAATTGATAGAGTATAACTTTATCCTAGAAATAATTTTTTGTTTCATTTATCGTGTTAGATTGGATTGGAAAGTTCGAATTACATAAATGGACACTTGCAATTCGAACTTTTCTTCCTCATTTTGATACATAAGTTAAGAATTTTATGGTATACATGTAATGGTAGTTTTACCTCTTGAATTTGAAGTTTTTTTGTAGGATTTGGACGAAACGGCTGAGCAAGAGGATCAAAATGAGCGATGGAGATACAAGAAAAGCGGAACTGGAGGAAAGCAGAACGAACGACAACAGCCTTTGCGCCACAGCCGTCGTGATCGCTCCGTTGGATTCCAGAGAGGTGTCACTTTTTTATCGGTTATTATTTCTTCTGCAGCAGCCTTCTTTTCCAGTTGTTTGGTCTTGGAACTTTCACTGTTTCAGTATTATAGTGAAGTAATTTCCGTTTTTGAATTTTAGTTTCGTTTCTGTTTATTTGCAGATGACTATGATCACATTTATCAAAGTGGGTTCGAAATTTTGCAGGGTATTCTCGAGATTGTTTCACCGGGAGAAACTGTCGAAAACGTACGTGGACTGATCGTAAGACCTGTGCACTTGTAAGCAAAGACTATTCATTGGAAGCACTAATGGCAGCCGAGTTTCCATCCGGATTGCCGATTGATGAGCTCAGCAAGAGAATCGCGAAAGTGCTCGGCGAACGTGATGGCTCCAGCGTCATTGCGTAAATTCTTGTTATTCGCGTGCATGATGAACGAGATGCAGAGTTCGAATGATTTGCAAGGGTGTGATAATAATCGAGAGTGCGTTGAAAATTTGTGGACATGCGATAGTGATAAACAACTAATTTGTATCAGTGCAAAAGATTTGATCACTGATGATGGGCGTCGCGAGCAGTTTTTCATCTTTGAGAAATTGAGAGCACCAAGATTTTGCACTCTTTTTACTACCAGTCGTTCTGTATATCAAGTCATTACACTCTTTAGACAGTCAGTTCCCCTTACTTCCCCTCTACGTTCTTCCCACTCATTTTCACTTCACTGAGAAAACGTCTTGAAATAAGTTTATTAATTTTTTTTGCGTCAGATAACATGCCAGTAGTTTTCGTGTGATATCTGGGGATTTGCGAAAAAGATCCAGCTAGAACTGATTTACCACGTTTACCGGAATTTACACTCAGAGGTGCAAATAATCCCAGTCGAATATTTTGAGAGATCGTATATGAGTGGAGAAGTCGTCGCTTTTGTTATAGGGCGGTAAAGGCTGTGGGCGAGACACTTGCATTGAAATTGTTTGAAGAAGCGCGCAACGTGGAAGCATCTGGTGGTATGTTGGTTGCTAATGGCAGCAGACGCCGTACCCCAGGTGGTGTATTTCTGGCGCTGTTCAAGGCGAATCCTGATGTCTCACAAGCAGCTAAGGTATGCATTTTCAGTGGTTACCGCCCACGCGCTTGGTAGCCTAAAATTTGAAGATCATGGTTGTTCTTAGACAATTAGGAGTTATCTTTTGCAATGAAAAGCGGACTTTTTGAGCTGCATTGTGGAAAAGTGCATCATGTGTGCAGCAGATCGGCAATATTTTCAAAGAACCTGTTTTAGAATTTTAAGCAAAGCTTGGATTGTCATTTAATTCACGACGATGACTGTTGGGCACTGTGAAGTGGCGATAGAACTTCAATCCTTAATCAGTTACTTCTCACCTGATATAATTCATTTTCCACTTTGAGAGAAATAAAAGAAGTGATTGTAGCAAAAAGTTTTAGCCATTATGTGTTAATCAGTTATCCTATTGATATGTAAAGAAGGTATTCGAAATACTTATTGTATATGGGGATGACATGCAACTCTCTTAAAGTTCGTGTGCGTGTTTTCATTTGCTTATTTTCCTTTACCACTATTCATTTTTTTCTCTTTTTGTTAAATTTATGTGTATGTACTTACAAATGCATACGCAGACATTTATTCATAGGATGCGATGAACGATGTGCAGAAGGTGTTATCGCGAGAAATGAAAAAGGCAAAAAGGCAGGGCGGAGGATTAACGGAAGTAAGTGTAACCAGTCCGTTTTGCTTTTCATGGTATTGCATTCGTTTCTGCGCTCTTCAGCCATATTGTTACTTTGTTCTTTGTGTGTTTCTAAGTATGCGGTATTTGTGTCTGTGCTCGTGTATATTTCTGCCTTTTTGTGAGTATTAGTTGTTGCCGTTCTCGGGTCATAATGATGGAACTTTTATCCCCCACAGTACGTGCATATTCCGCGGGAGATTCTGAATGCTTGGATTTTTAGCATATTCCGGGTTCCTCTTTGTAAAACGAGTTTTGTGCCATTTTCATGTTTTTCATACCCATGCGTTTAGCAGCGTCAACTTTTCAGTAGTTCGTAGGAATTGGATTACTCTTTAAAGAGCCGTTCAGTTTGCATGGCCCCACAACTGGCTGAATGCGGGAATAAACAATTTTGTAGCGTCAGTAGGTTTGATTTCTTATTAAAATGTACTGCTAAGTTCTCGGTGATTCCAACACTTAGTAATCATCATATGCATAAGATAGTTCACACTTCAGTAAAGGAGAATAAATCGTTGCCGCATCAAAGTTATCACGAATAACACGTGGATGTTACGTGTGACATGACTGCTGCCCAAAATTTATCAAATGAATCGTATTTTTAGTCATTCTTCATAACATCATTGCAGCTTACTTATAAAACCTGGGAGGTTTTCTTCGAGAGTCGGTTAGGTCGATTTCGAAAGTGAATTTTCAGCATTTAATCCTTACAGCCGGTTGGTGCTTGAGAGGGAACTATGCTGGTGACTTTCTTTCTTTATTGCTGCTGGCTTAATTTGTGTTATTCAATGAAGAATTATGTCTGCCAGGTTATTCAAGCACACTTAACGCTGTTTGCCAACAGACTGTATAGAGTTACGTATTTTTTTCAGGGAATTATTCATTCGCAGTGATAATGGAGAGGAAATTCACGGAAACATAAGTGAGATTTAGGCACACTTCATTTCAGATGTTCCATTGGGCTCGCTTAATAGCCTTGTGAAAATTGATCACACTCTCCTCATCTTTTTTACCTTCAATAAGCGCAGCAATGCTTTCATTACGTTTGTTATGCCTACCAAAGCATGTATAGGTCGCCTTTCATATGAAATATTATTTTCCATGAAAGATGCAAAGGAAAGAGGAAAGCTTGATTTTTCTGTCTAAAATATTATGTTGATTTCAAAGTGTTTTATGTTGCATTGTAAGTTTCGTTAAAGTGATTTCTTCTAATTTCTCATCGATGCGTTTTTTTAATTACTTTGTTTTTGATGCGGAAAAGGAGGTTATGATTTTTCGCCTATTTAGTAGTGGTTTTGGTTAGGGAAGGTTGTTGTTTTCCTCGAAAATGTTTCGATTCAGCAGTTTTGAGTTTCAAAATAGCTGCATTTGCTCGAATAACTGCTTTTTACTATGATTTCTCAGTTAGGATTTTCCCAACTTATTGCTTCTCCTTGTTCTGCTGTTTCTGGATCTTCGTTAGGATAATTGAGTTTCCCTTTGGTAACTATTTTTTCATCCATTATAACTTTTTAAAATCTCTTTCCGACGATATTTATATCTTTCAGCAATGCGGTGGGGGTTAAACTGGTTTCTTTCATTGTCAAAAGCTCCCTTGTTGGTTTATATTTACCGAAGGCCACGATGTGTTTTAAAGTGTTCCGTTAGCGTTTCAAGTTCTCTTCAGGATGGAACGGAATTGAAACCGTTACCGAATGCGATGGAAGTAGTTCGGGCTGTGCATGAATCGAAAGGGGCGCGGATGAAGAACGACGAAGTGATGGAGGAGGGTGAGATTATGGATGATTAGCATCATTCAAGCAAGCGTCGGACGCTCATTTCCCACCTTAATTGGCATATTTATGATTAGCGTTTGCCACTGATGTTGCTCAGCAGATCGCCATATTCATGGAAAGCGCGCAACTGTATCATTTACATCTGTTGTGACCCATTTGTCTGCTTTCATCATTGGATCATGTCGGCAACTTGGTTTATTATCGACTTTCAGATTTTTAGTCATTTATATTTCACTTTTTGTCAACTGTTAAGTTTTTAATATAGCGGAGGTCTCATATGATATTATAAATGTGAGACTATGTGAGTCTTCATTCGTTGACCAGTATTAATCTCCAGAAGCTGATATTATTAGCCTGCTAGGTTTTGATTCATGTGGAACAAATTTTTAGTATAGCAGCACTCTGAGAAGACGAAGAAGTTAGTTATATTCTATAGCTTGAACTGTAGATCCCTATATGTCGAGGTGGGCTTCAGTTTTTAATATATTTACGATTGCGGTTGATTACATCATTGGTTAGTCGATGCTAGCGATATTTCTCAGGTGGGTGAAAAGGTCATGTTTCATTGGCTGTTGCACGGAGTGGAGGCGCTTTTTTCGAAGAAGTAGATGCTAGGATATTGAGAAGTGGCTGTTTTTAATGGTGCAGATCGTGTTCGCTTCGCAGGTGAACCTTTCATGATTTCTTACTTTGCTTTCGAGGGAATATCGTTATGAGGAAAACCAAAATAGGCTAAGATGGTCTTCATTATAGGTTGATGTTGCAGAAAGTTCTCAAATACATTCATCGTATACAGGACGAGGAGAAAAAGCAGAAGGAACAGAAGGAACGCATTCCTTTGTTTAAGAATAAGTAAGGTGGGCAGTCTCAGAGTTAAATTGAGTGCAGCTGCTTGAGTGCCTTAATTTGAAATCTTTCTTTGTCCTAACATTGTAGCTCTATCAGCTTTAATCACACATTTTCAACGTTTCTTCCTCGCCTTATCGTACTAGACGGACGCACTTTTATGAGCTGTTTCAGCATTTTAAAATACGTCGTTTGTTTGAGAAATCAGAGTAGCACTTCCGTTTCCCAGTTGCAATTTAGGAATTTTTGTCCGTTTAGTTATGCATTGTCGCAAATTGGTAAATTGTAAACGATCTATCTTTTAGACTATTTGCAGTAGCAGGTACCTAATCATCAGGGCAGGGACTCTTTTGCAAGTACACCCCTTATCGTCATAAACTGAAGTAACGCATATCCTGTATTGCTGATGGATTGCCTATACTTATAAGTAATGCTCTGAAAGGAGTGGTGCATCGTAGCGCGGCGTCGTAGTGCCGTTCGTTTTTTTACGTATAGTCACTTCTTAGTCTGTCGTACGTTATTATCGACCTGTGATATGCCAATCTTAGAAGATATTCATTAGAAAAGTTGCGTATCCCTTGTATGTTCCTTTATCCTACACAGGGGCGCATGCAGCTGAACGACTGCTGCCTAGACTTTTACTGTCTGTGGTCGTAGAACCTCTAGTTGCAATTCTGAGGTCAGTATTTCACATGCAATATGATCAGTGTTTATATACTAGTTCGATTTTGCTGAACGATAGAATCGATAGATTTTTAAGCATGTTTATGTATGAGACGTCCAAAAATGTTCTTGGATGGAAGGAAGAAGGGGCGAATGAAGTAGTGCCCCGTCCGCTTGTCGTCATCTCTAAATGCGAACTTGTTAATGCATCTAGGCGATATAGTATGAGTGGATTTTCAAGTCGAGTCATTCGAAAATGAGGGTTTATTGCTTGGTCCCTTTTTTTCGTGACCACCGGTTTGAGTTTGATCCTTTTTTCGCGAATTTGCAAAATTCGTTTCATTACTACTTCGTTTAAGGTGATTGTTTCCTCCACTCCTTCCTCTTTTTAAATCTTTCGCCGTACTTAAGAAAATTCCTGGGAGATGATTCGGGTACGTTCAGTTGGTTACCAATTCGTTTTTGGCTTCTCGGAAGTAGAAATGGGGAATTTTGAGTGCATATGGCGAGCACGTCGAATAGCTGCTGAATAAGGTCGAGCGGTACGGAGTACCTTCGTAAATTTTTGGAACACTGTTGATAATCATTGTGTTTATTTTTGTTGAGATTTGCTGTTTCATTTCACTATATTTATCAGCGTTGTTATCACTGTTCTTTGCTTTGTTGTTCTTTTATGACTCTTTATTTTGCATGTGACGAGCTTAGAATTTGTACCACATGGTTTATGGGAGATGAACCGGAATGTCGAAAGACATATGCCGGAACTTTTCGGCATAAAACCGAAAGGTCCTAAAAGCAGAAAGTATCTTATGAAAGCACACATGCTCAGCAACCCCCATCTTCTTTTCTCATGCACTTGAATGTGATATGCTGGGACAAAGCTGTGCGCGAAGTGGCGTTGAAACCAGGCGTAGTATAGTTGCTTTTCCCGCAAGTAGACTGCCATTTCTATTTGGCGCTAAGAGTGAACAGCTTGTACCGCGCCGTCAATATTGTTTGATCTTGTTGCGTTTATTCTTCATTGAATGCTAGAATTGGAGGTTCTCAGTCTGCAAATGAGGTGATGTCGAGCCGTGCTGCTGATAGTAAGCTATCGTTTGCTTATTTCGGCGAAAAAGGTGATGCGTGTGGAATGTGTCAAAAAAGCATGACTTTTGCAAGTTAAGAAAGGTGAATTCAGCTGCCCGAAATTTGATGCAAAGAAAGTGAATCCGTAAGTTGGCCAGCAGAACAAGGATGAGACAAGCGCCAGATGCATTTACAAAAGTACTCCTTTACAGCTTTTCAGCTGTGGAGAGTTAAGTGATGGGGGTTTCCGCTGGCATTCAAATTCAATGTTGAGTTCGTCTGCGGCTTCAGCTTGTTTTTCTTGGTCAAGTTCTTGTTTGTTTTCAATTCTCCAAGAGTTACTTCGTATCAAATTTATGGAGGGATAATAAGCAGATACTCCTTAACTTGTTGCAGCATTACAGGTTGATCTGATATATCCGATTCACCGGTGTTAAGCGTATGCGTTTATGAGTTCAGTTCTAAAGACAGCCTAACATTAAAAAAATGGGGATTATATCAAGGGGGTTAGGTTGGAAATCTGCAATTAAATGACTGAAACAAGTGAGGGGAAAAAACTTCTGTCTTGATATGGAAGCAAGATGCGAGAATTCGAGGATTTGTTGAAAGACGTTCGAGGATTGTTAAAAGATTATGATGCAGCACCGAGTATAACTGTTATTTCAGATGGTGGAGTGTAATATGGTCAAGTAGACGTAGAAGGTTCTCTGTGAGGTTGAGGGGCTTCATCAGTCAGTCCACTCGATGAAATATATTTCTGTGCTTTAAATCAAAAAACTGCGATTGTGATTCGTTCTTTGCGCGATTTAAAGTTTCGATGTAGCAAAGTTCAGGAGAGAAAGAGCTGTAAGTTAATGTTGTAGCTATGACGACAAGAGAGGATGGCAGTGATGTAGATGATGTAGACACGAAGAGCACATCGGACAGCAGTGGAAGCTCTTTAGTTTGTTCGCAACAAGCTGAGGATATAGACGAAGATGACGTTGTGCTGCAACAAATCCAGAAGTTGCTGAGTAGAAGAGAGAGCAGGAATGAAGAAGCCCGTATCCGGTAATGTCATATGTTTTGTAATATTTGTCTTAAGGCAAAGGGTGCTGTATAACCTGGATTTAGTGGGCGCTTTCAGGAAATGCTGGTAGGAACGGAACTGAAGAGCGTTGGATTAAATGTTTTATGTCTTTCTCGCCGTTAGTCTTTCTCTCGTTGTCAAAGAATATCCTGATATCTGGAAACTGCATTATTATGTAGTTCCATTCAAAAAAATTTTGCACTATGACGTAACGAAACGTCTGTGTTGGTTTGAAATTTGGTCGATTATGAAGAGGTAATGTAGGCGGATTGCTTTATTCCGAACTTAGCAAAGTTGACATTCGGACGCAAAAAATGCGTCGTTAGCGAGTTGCTGTTGCTCCGTTTTATACGTTTCTCGTGTCGATGCACTTTATAGAAAAGTCCCACTTGTTTGCATGTATTAGTGTCTCCGCCTACGTGTCCGATGATTTGAACTATGGAGCTCGCAACTAATTATGCACATTTTATGGGAATTGTTGCTAATAAGCAACAATTCCCATAAAGCAGTCGCAGATTATGTCGACTTCTTCTGCATACTTTGTTCTTTGTTTTATTTGCTTTTGAGAGTTACGCTTTTAAAGTACGTTAAATAAAGTGTGTGACATAAGTTGATTTGTCCGATAGTTTGAACTTGATAATCACTAAAACTGGAGTTTAGGAATCGGGCGGCTATTCAAGGATAAAAGCTCGATGTTAACTGATCCATCGATTTTGAACACTTACGTGTCTTGAAGCTTTCGGGTTAAAATAAATTAACACAGCTGCGCATCGTTCACTAATAGCAACAAAACTTTCGAACCGACGGCCACCACGTTGCGGTGAACGATTGTGCTGCAACTCGATTTTGCATAGGTCGACTTCAGTGATATCAATTCTTCTCTGGCCCATAGTATTTCTCTGTTTCAATATTTCTGTAGTTGCGTAATTCAAACCCGTTAGCCACGGTGCGTGTTCACTCAGTGGTATTTGTGGTTCCGACGTATACTGCGTTGTGTTCCACTTTTGTTGAGTAAAATTGGTTTGGCTTGCGGCGTTTTGTTCTCAGCAATCAGGCAGCAGTGCAACGGAACAATTGTAGGAGAGGGAGCTGGTGCTAGGAAGTCGTCAAATCCAGCTGGAGATTAGTGAGCAAGCTGCTGGATCTCTTTTTTCCTTACTCTTTCCTGCTTCATACGTTTCAGTCCTCCCTCTTTCCCTTTCCTTGTTCTCGACATCGCAACTTTAGTATGAAAGTGAATGCGCACTAGGGAAAAGGCTTTGCAGTATCAGAGTATTTAACAAGGAACATGTACACATGCGAATCTCTCATAAAAGATTTATATAGCGCACTATTTCAACATGGTTACACCTTGAAAGTATCATTAATTTTTAGCTCTTATAGAAGCGGATAGTCTAATGAGCGAAATTTGTGTCAGCTGAGTTGATGAGCTTTTCTAATCGTCTCGAGAAACAGTTTAAATATGTGCAGAGTTTAGTTATCTTCAATGGCAGCGCGAGCAAAAGGAGGCGTATGAGGAATCGAAACAGTTCGAAGCTTACTGGAGAAGACGACATCAGGAAGACAAAGATTTATGGAGAGATAAGGTTGCATTGTTCATGCGATGTTTTATTTACTTATCTACTTATGCTCTGTTTATATATATAACCCAGTCGGTGATGCATGAGTTTTCGTGATGTTTGTCGAAAGACCTTCACATAGCATTTCGGTTCGACGGTTTTCTTCTTGTGTAGTAGCATTGGCGTAGAGTAGTGTTGTTTACTGTTAATTAGTGAAGGTGATTGAATTGGTAATAATAATTAAATGAATCACCCCTTCCGATTAAATGTATAGTGTGATATAACACCAAATTACCAGGTTGTCTCTAAAATAGCTTAGAGGGATGAAGAACTTCAGATTCAAGCAAAATACGAGTTGTTTAATTAGAGGCGACTTGGCTCAAAGCTGAAGAATGGTTCTTGTCGGTTGCATTTTATAAAGTTCCACTGCTTTTCTGTACCAATTATTTCCGCATAAACATCAAGGAGGATTTATTCAGAAGATCGGGAGTCACGTTGTGGAAATTTAACTAATTCGTTGAGTTGTTTTTCTGTTTGATATAACTGTTAAGCAGGTTAGACATTGCGCCAGGGAAGGTGCTGTGTATGCGCTTTTGTAATTTGCTTGAGTAATTAACCAATCGCATAAATTGTCGACAAGAACGAAACAGATTATTACAAAAAAGGCAGTTGAAACTTGCAATTTAGCCGCTCTAGGCGACGATGCAAAGTTATTTCTGAAAGTTTCGTTTCTCGTAAACATGACCGTTGGCAAATTAAAGTCAGATAGATGTGAGATAGGGCGAGTTTTTTAAAATCGTCATTCAATATTTCAATTATTTTTGAATCATGAAAGCTCATGATTTCGGAATCGCTAGTTTTCTTGTTGAAAGTGCCAGTAGGATAAAAAGATCAACATAAGCGCATACCGTGCAGACGTACATTAGCAGTGCACCCAGACAAGAGCAACTACTTTACAAAGGCGTACAAAGTTGTTATCTGAATTAATGTCAATGAAGTTGGATAGTTTTGATGTCGAGACCGATCTCTACTTATGACTGAATTCATCAGCTATAGATTGATCGAATTACAGCGTGTGAATTGAGGAGTGAAGTGCCATCAGGCAGGACCATTAATTCCTTCACATCTGTTTTCTTCTCTTGAGCCACGATCGCCATAACAGTCCAGAAATCAAGAAAATTTTATTCATTGTTGATATCTACAAAGCCAATTTGGATATAAAGCTCGCTGAAGTAAACTTTTGATTATGCTGCACTTATGCGCATCGATACGCCTCTCTGCCTGTCCGGTAGTTTTAACTCATAAATTACTGAAGAAGCAGCGATGAAATCCGATGAATATAATCTTATTACCTACTCTATGACCATTCACCCTCAATTTTATTCCTATTGAATCTTTTTTGTGAGTTTCTGAACTACAGGTCACTTTTGCCTAGCAGCCTGGAGAAATGGCGCACAAAGTATGAAATTTTTCTCTCCGGATTTGTGCGGTAGATCAGGACCATAGGAAAACGATTGTTAGGCATTTTATTGCAGATTTTCGGACAATCTGTTATCGATACCGAAGTGAATGTAAAAACACAAGTCGCGCCATCGACTAGGGGTGCTTCTCAACTATCCTTAATCGTGCGATGTTGCGGAATTTTTCTGTTTGTTCAATTATGTGCTATCCTTAGTGGACGAGGAGAGGTCCTTAGACATCGGATAAATCCACTGATCCACTTTTCCTTTAACTCACCTACCCTACCAATTCCCTGAACAGCGCAGTAGTACAACTTTGTGTCACCACAGTTCTCTGACGTGAGGGGGTCACTCAGTTGCGACTCTTTCCTCGCTTTAAAAAACCAAATTGATTTCTTGGCACTTCGCCAAATCCAGCACTCGCATAATTTCTTTTTCAAGTAGATCCTCGAAGAATGCTCGATCAAATTCTCATGTATTCTTCGATCTATGTTCGAATCTTTGCAAATATGATTGAAGAAAACTATCTGACCCCTTTTCTTGTATAGTCTTACTAATATTGCGCAGAATTCTAATGGACGGCTTTCCGATAACTCTACGAAGTTCTGCTGAAAATTCAGGACTTCGCAAATGCCGTCGATAAAATGAGCCGAGCTGGTTATAAGGGCAAGTACGGCGATTTTGAAGTGCCCGATGAGATCATTCAACAACTCAATGCTCTATATATGCAAGTTACGGTTGGAGACTATGGTTAGTATTCGCTCTTAAAGAAGTGCCACAGTAGTTCCCACCCTTGATGAGCAGACTACTTCTCCTGTCAGATCTTCCCTCATTGCAAAAGCGATTCTTCTCCTTTGCTCATGCTCTATAGTTTCTCCCCTCTCCTATCACTAAAATTCTTGACCAATGCATATACACATCTATGAAAATCTGCAGTTCACGGAGAGCGCTATGTTTCGCAGGCGACTGCATAGCAGCGTTCTCTAAATAGTTTTGAAATGTTCTGAAACTTTTCTTCGCTAAGATTATAGAAGACGAGAATAAGTACCAAAGCACAGAACTGAGGTCCTTCCTCCGCTTTCGGAAAAAGGTAAAACGAAAAAGGAGGAAAGAGTTTATCGATGTCTATGTTGGCTTTAGGTGATGAGGTAGGAAAGAACTATCGGTAAAATGAACTAAAGGGAGAATTTGGGGGGAGAATTTATGACCACGCCGAATTATTATAGCTTATGTAATGTAACTGGCAATAAATATTTTTTGCAAATGCAATAAACGCTTCATGAATGAGTTTTCAGATGGGAATAGCCGTTTAAAGTGTGCATCGCTGTGGAAGGAACTCGTTGGTGAGTTTTATCATTAGAGAGGTGTGGATTGTATTTGCTGCCTTAGACAATCAAACTCCTTCAGTTGACAGCCTGGAAGCGCGCCCGACCGTGGATTTTGGTTCTGCAGACGTTTGTCATTATTTGTTCACATAAATGCACTCTAGTCATCGGGATACGATTTTCACATCGCCGACTCACCTGTCTTCATGTGTGCTTAGAGAGATATGTTCGCTTGAAGCGGTGTTTTCCCGAATATAAGTTTAGGGAATATATTTAAAAAAAAACTATGGGGCGAGTTGCATACGTTATGATCCGAACTGGACAGCGATAGAGACGTCTGTAAGAAAAAGGTGCGAGGTAGATAGATGGTATTGGTGAGATAAAATGCTTCTCTTTGATAAATTTGCGCTATCCTTCAATCTGAAGGATTAATTTTGATTCGCATACACAAGTCTTTTACATAAGCGCTTTGATAGCGATAATCTACTAAGAGGCGATGTTTTACCCAAACCTGGCCTAAGTGATGATATCTCTTCCTACTTCTTAAATAATGATGATTCCCGCACTGCCAGATAATAATCCCTTTGTGTTTAGCGCATGTCCCTCACACCGATACTTTCAACTCGTCAAACAACGAAGGTTACAGTGATGAGGTCTCGCGAATATTGTTGATGTCATAAATGATCCCCTAAACATAATTTCATTCTGACCGCCTGTCCTTTACAAGAGTTACTGATATATACAGTTGTTATAAAATTCTCGCATCAATTTTTTTTTCCGGCTGATTGGATGCGATCCTGTAATGGACATTTGGCTAGGGTTTATGTTAATGCTACATCTGAGTTCCAGTCCCAGGTTCCAGCGACTTTCATAGTTTCGGTTCCGATTTCATGTTAGCATTTGCATTAAAGTTGTACTTTGTTACCTGATATCTGGATTCTGGTACTCTTATAGGTCCTTTTTCTATAAATTTGCTCCCGAAGCAATACTAATTTCTGCAGCCGGTCGATAAGAAGCAAGAACAATTTGGGCGCTAAGTGACGGGGTTGCTCTTTTGTTAGAAGATATTTGACGCAACTTAATGACCATGTGTAGTGATATAAGTAGTTGACGGGAGGTTGTCTGTATTTGAAAAAGGCAACCAAAGTTTTAAGAAAACAAAGAAACTGGTCGGTCCACATGAAATAAAGCAGCTCTGCAAAAGTAATATCACTGCTACAGTGAGAGGGGCGTTTTCTTCTTTAACACTAATTGGATGGCAAGCTCATATTCATGTAAGTGATAGTGAGGAAGTAAACCACTAGTCTAGACAACATTGATAGGATTTTTCGATTTATTTATATTCGACGTTTACTTTTAAATCGTTTGCATATATCGCTTATACTCGTGCAATCTTATGAGCTTTTAGCTGATAAAGTAATTTGTAAATGTAAGGGAATATTGCCATTATTTATGGCACAGCTGACTTGTAGCTGAAAGCTCAGTATTTCTGCGCGATAGCGGACGAAAATAATCTTTGAGCGGAGTGAGGGATTCCATATCTTTTCTCAACCTTTCACTTATCAACAGCAAGTGTAAAACAACGGGAGTTAGTCCATTGAAATTTTAAAGTGCTGCTGCATTCCTCCCATTCTTTCCAAGCGCTAGAGTCGCCCTCTCTTGTTGCTTCACTTGCGAGGCGGAGGCTTCGTCAATGAAAAACCTCATTCCTTGCAAAATTAAATTGCCTACAGCTACTTCCTTTTTCCATTATCTATGAAAAATAGACGCGGAACATCATCATGTACTATATCGGGCCGTCGCTTGCTCGTTTTCATCGTTGCTTCATGAAAGCGCATTATGGTAGTGTCGAATCCAAGCGTAGATATGTTTGTGTCTTTGGTTTGAACGATGAAATCGCAGAGGTTAGAGAAATTAATTTTTGGCGGTTGTTACGGGACATAGGCCAACTGTCAGTGTCATATTTTACAGAGTGAGTGATATTTCAGGTATCAAAAAGTGCCGAAAAATTTGACTGCAAGGTCGCAGTTCCAGTGGTCTTAAAATCGACACTGTCTGCACATTTCCGTAAGGAGAAAACATTCTCCATACTTATTTTTTAGGTAAGTCGCGGATCGAATGTCAACGTGAATTTATTAAACTGACAAATAAAGCAATAACAACATATGGATGGAATCCACCGGAAGGTTGGCAATAACTCGTTGAGTTTTGTCGATGTGAACGTCAATTTTGCTTGCCGTTGACATCAGAATATTGTTGACGGCCCCTTATTCCTTTATCTTTGCAGTTTCCCTCATTTACAAAGAAGTATTGCTGTCTTTAGAATACATCAGCAATTTAATTTCTTCTGTCTTCTCAGGTTGTTACTATGTGTCAGATGTTATCGTTTTTTGGGCGACCATGTTTTATTGAATAAAAGGATGTTACCTGCTAACTGCACACAAACATCGATTCAACAGTTCATCTTTTAAAGCAGTGTGAGCAACAATCCCATTCTTTAAAAGTGCGAGGGCAAGGAAGAAGGAAGGAGGAGGAGTATGGGAAATGCCACCGACAATCAACAATTATGTCACAAAATGGCAGTAAAATGCGAGCGTGTTCGAAACACAGGCATTGAATTCAATGTTGGCGGTCGCCATCTATTTTTATTTCTTTCTCTTTCATTCCATTTTCCTTCGGTCTCTTTTATTCCAGTTTCCATTGAAACAATGTGAATATCCAGTCTGTTTTCATCGTGAACAATATCATGTTTTGTAACGTTTTTCTCACCAAATTGATGTTTTTCTCACTTCAACGCAGTTAAACGCTTTCTATATTATGAGCTAGCCTCTTCAAATATAACAAGGAATGAATGTCGTTCTGTCATAATTGTGCTATCCGTCCAATTTAGGAACGAAGACACTTGCAATCATTGATGCGTATTGATACGACCGTCATTTATATAAATAAACGTTTGTTTATCAGTAAATGATTAAAAAATATGGATTAATCAGTGAACATCAATTATACACAAAGATGAGATATAACAAGAACGCAACGATACAAATCACCTTATAATAAATAAATAGATGCAATAAAAAAACGGTTACTTGACATGGAGCGGCCTAGAATTCATATATAAGACATGGTGAACAAAATGTGGCATTGCGGCTGAAGAAGATAAATTAATATTATAAAGGTTAGTTCGTATAAGGATGGAAGATTGGATAGGGCTTGACTGCAGAGCTTTCACCGATCTGACCTTTAACTAGTGGAGCATTACTTCAAAGAAATTTGTGCGCAAAGTCTCACGTAAAAAAGGAACGAGTTCGAAAGGGCAAATAAAATTAGCTTATGAATTACATCTATGAATTGTCGATGACGTTTAAAAAATGCAGGAGTTTTATCGTTGCAGTCGGCTTAGACGTTTACGTTTAAGGCGTAGATCTACTACTGAATCCTTTTCAGGTTACAAAAGGAAAGCTTAAAATTCGTTGAAATAACCGTTTCTTGCAGCGAAAGATTCCGGGTTTCAATGAACTGGTCTTTCAAGAACATTAACTCTCCACGATACAGAATGGATAAATTACTAATCAAGCTCGTTTTGTTGCCAGTTACAATAGAGAAAGTAGAATCTCTGAGCTAGAGATTAACTACTTTGAAAACAGTTACTTGGTGAAATTGAAACCATATAGGCTCCACAGATCAGAAAAGCGGCGAAAATCACCTTTGGGACAGCTCGAGTCTCTCCTTTAGGCGGACTTTTAATAAGCCTTTATTTTATTTTTTTTTTTTTTTTTGATTAAATTGTTAAGTCTGGGCTAGATGCAGGTCAACGTAAATAAACAATTATTTGAGGAAAGAATGTATATTATTTTTGAACATCGTCAGACTACACTTTCAAGGCTTGGTGCTGAGGCTTAACTTTACATTTCCAGCTTACGTTAGACAGCATTTATGCGTTTTAGTGGAAATCTCCCTGATAACAGACTTTCAAATCACTGAAAAATTCTTTGAAACAATAACACTTTCTCCTCAGTATAAAAATTAAGTATGAAAATTACGGCTGTCGGTGTGTAGAATGACGAGTTTTTTAAGAGGTCTTAGGAAATCATTATTTAAAGTACGTGACAGTCATAATTATGCACTAAATTCCTCGACGTCTTGGAAGCTTATAGTTTTACTTGCTCATTACTTATGAACAGCGTCAATGTTTAATGCCTCTATTCTCGAACATTGCGAAGTTTTCTCACAGCCCTTACTGTAGAACCAATAATGTTTTTGTTTAATGATGCTGCCTCACTTTGCACTGTTTGCATCAATTTACTCGACATTCGGCAAGTGCAAAGCAAAAATTTTGTATAGACCCACGCTCGCTGTGTGCATGTGCCACTGATAGAAGCTGGATTCGAAAGCGATTCATATGTTCCGCCTGATCACACACATCTAGGGTTATCATTCGTCGATAACAGTGCTGCGCTGGCTGTTTACGGCCAACACTCGCAAACTTTAAGGGTGTCACAGTGCATCGCGCACAGTTAAGTGATGTGCGATTCGAGCACATGGTTGCATGCATTGACGTATGCGGTTAAGTGATATGTAGAGCGACTTGAATTAGGTCACAGGTAGTCTACGGAAAACATCGAAAACGTTGATTTCGATAGTCGAGAGCACACGTTGCCGCAAGTAATATTCTCGATGCATATACCCTCCATGGTGCTACTCATAAACGCACCAATGTACGCTATTTAAAAGCTAATATAATATTTGTGCATCAGCATTCCCAAATTCTACAGCAATATGCACTAAAAAATAAATGTTTAGAATGACAACTATGTAAGGATAATAATGTAAAGATGTAAAGATAACTATGTAAAGATAACATCTATGAATATTCGTGCGCGATCGAAAACGAAATGAAGTAAGAGCAAGAGAAATGACCCACCAAAGGACATAGCGCAATTTGCAGGTTGGCAATAGCCCGCATACTAGCAATCGTTGCCGTCACTTATTAACAAACAAGTAATGCGAGAAATAATGCAAGACTTTTAAATGAATCGACTACTCACATAAACTTTCGTTTCTAGCATTCGACAGGTTGGTTGATTTGCATGACTTTAGCTCGAGGGAGAGATGGATTTGGTGAACCTGCGAAAAAATGGGAGCCTCTTTCTTAAGCCGTCCTTAGGACGAGGATGAGGGAGGGGTTGACAAGAAGGATTCCCTCTAAATCCAGCTCAGCAAATATGGCAACGACATCGCTCATAAGATGCTGTGATCCCATGAACCAAATATATTCTAAATTGTGTTAGTTAGAGCTGCCACGTCAGTGTTGCACGAGGTGGTAAAAGTGATGTAACTGATTAGTGTTGCGAAGATTAAATTATTCCTGATGAATGTTTTCACTTTGTCTTTAATCGTATGCGCACAAATATTACATCGCTGGGCATCGCAAACGTCAAGACTATGTGAAGGTAGCTGGCAGATCTTGCATGAATAAGTAATATAATATGCTCGACGCCTGTTAAAGTTGCCGCTGACTCCTCTTCCAATGTTTGGGAACCTCATCCCAATGTGTGTTGACACTGCGGTGGAATTTCTTCTCACTAACCACGAAAGCTATGCTCATGAAATTTGGTAGATTAAATCCAAATCATGGTTTGCTAATACGGCGGCCTGCCTTTCCGGCCATTCATCTTTATAGCAGCTCATGGAACGCAAATGTGATGGTTAACTTGCATATGAGAATTCTGTCGTTGAATTTAAACGGATGGTCGACAAAGACGAGTTAATTCATTAGTAATGTTTCAAGCTCGCATGTGTTTCGCCTCCGAGATCGTAAATACGCAGCGGCATAAAATGTTAAAAGTTCTCTTCAAAGCAAAAATTCCATTTGCTCTAGATCAAAAAGAGCGGCAACCGCATCCCTCCCGAGATTCAGCGGCCGTTCATGTACAAACTTTGAAGTCCTTTTTTTTAATTTCTCAGATTTTGAGATCCCACTTTATTTTTTCTTCAGATTTCTTTTTTCAGATTTTTTGGATTCTTCAGATATTCAGATTTTTGCAGATCCCTGGAAGCTTTCAGCAGTCAGATGTAAGAGATCGATAGGCTCTAGGGAATTCGCTCGAAACGGCAAGACATTGGACTGATCTTTCATTTTCCATGCGCTTCTGCTAAACCAACTTGCAAATGTGCTTTACAACAGTATGCAATGCTCAGCTCGCGACATGCACTGAACGCCGTAGGGACTATGTCTGATATACAATTTGCAGTGCACAATATGGAACGTGGGACATGCAATCGTGGATTACAATGTGCGGCCTGCAGCATATGGCATGCAGCGAGAAGTGTACGACCTGTGCTATCCTCACTACACGCATGTATGCTTGCGTGCATCTGTTACTTTCTCAGGAGCTCCACTGAAGCTGGAGTTATGATGGTCGACAGGTGTAGGTAGTTCATGGAAGGATTTCCTTGCAACGCAATGTGTAAATTCATGTTGTCATGTCAATTTTGAATGGAACGTTAGACGCTTTAATGTGGGAAGAAATTTCCACCTTTGGCGTTTTCATTCTGCAGCAATACTAAGGTTGCGAAACAATGAGGAGAGGTTTCCAACACAACTGACGTCACTCTGACACAGCGTTTTAACAAGAATCCCGCAGAGAGCAACTTGTGAGTGCAAGAGCCTCATGAACAAGTCAACTGGAGAAAGTCGGGAAACTGCGCAATGAGGAATAGTTTTGTTGGGACGGCGTCCAGGAAGAGAAAATTTGAGAGGGAAAAGTCATTGTTTGAGAACGGCGGTCCATCTTACACTGGAAGATTCTTTTTTCGAGATTTTCTCAACAGCTAGCGATTCGTCGAAAGCTGAATCCAAAAAAAGTCTAGGGAGCAAATCCGGAAAGCTTACCAGCGAAGAGTGATTCTGTCGGAGCAGAGTGGGACATGAAGAGTTGGGAATCGTTACCAGGCAAGGCCTCCAATGGTAATTCCACAAAAAGACTGAGACCGCATGATCAATCCAGCTGGTTCTGTTTCGTAATCCCCACATTGCTAAGAAGTTCACTAACTTACCATGAGATATTAGGTTTGCGAAATAATGTTTTTACATTTTACTTGATTGATACCCATAATGTCCTCAGTACAAGTCTGCCCCAAAAGATCCGTTTTTTATGAACCAGCCGGTCTGAAATTGTAGAAAAAACGTGTGCGAAAATTTTCCAACTCTTCATGTTTCTGTCTTTTCCGAAATCCACCGATCGGCGTGAAATATAATGCAAGCAATCATCGTACATTAATATCACAAGCTTCAAATCCTGTGATCGCGACGCAGTGATTTGTTACAAATATATGCGGAAGCGATTTTTTGTGGAAAATTTTCTGGAAATAAGCGAATTAGTTAAAGCCTGTTTACAGTACTTAGCATAACAGTGCTTTCCTTTCAGCCTATGAAAATGTTCAGCTGAAAGAGGGCATGTAAGAACTTCCCATCTGGCACGTTGCTTCAGACCCAGTTGGCGATTCGTTAAATCTTGCCGTTCGCATTGTACGAAATTAGCACTCCATAGCTGGTTTCTCACTTCACTCAAATTTCGCTATGTTGAAAATGATTTTGACAGCATGTGATAAGGCACTGGACTATTCCTATCTTCTCCTCTCCTCCTTTCACTCCATCACCGAATCATTCTCTGCTCATCACCCCGCCTCCCCTCTTCCCGTTTTCTTGAACGCATAGCCGAAAAGTTGCGCAAATGATAGGTCTAAACGACAGTCCAACTACAACTCCTTCGACTGTTTCGCAGATTCCAAACAGATGCTTACATCAGCTTCCAAAGCACTCAAAAATGTGCATAAAACGCAAGCTTCAAAATCGTACTCAACCTTACTATCGAAACAAAAGTTGAGGATGGTTAATAAAACCTGTCGTTTCATTGGTTTCCTATCGTTCGTCGCAAATGTGAGGAAAACAACAGGCAATTTTCGTCCGTTACCACCCTCCCTCTTTTTTACTGCATGGGAATCAATAATCGACACATTATTAATATATATGTAAAAATAGGCAATAAGTTGCAGTGACGAGTTTGAACGCATGAGCATATCATGAGAGCCTTCATGATTTCAACCACCTCGTGGTTACCGTTTCATCCCAGTCTGTCATGGCAAATAAGAATTTCCCCCAAGATTGTTTAATGTAATACGACGTTCAAAGACATTGAATCGAGTGTCGTCGATGCTGCGAAGATCGTTTAATTTGATTCAGCATGTCGACGGCACATTTCATTCAATAAATCGTTGAATTAGAGAGAGGTTGCGTGATGTTGAGGTTTATTGCTTGGGTAACTAAATTACCAGCGGAATTTTAGGAGCAAGCTTCTCTATGTTCACCCGAAACAAGTATGTGAGAGTGAAGCGAACGGTACCCCTGAAATATTGAATATATTTAACGTTCAGAATGATAGTAGTCAGACGAAATGTTGATTGTTCATCCGTACAATAATATTTCACCACCACGCTATATTTAGCAATAAGCATATTTGAAGAAAAGGAGGGTGCAGCAATGCGACTTACTGATAGATTACTGCTTCATTTAGGACGTCACGTACCAATGATCAGTGATCACAGAAGGGCATGTCTTTGTAAAGGAGTAAAGTGCGATACAGCGAAAAACGATGCAGCGAGGTTCATCTCCGTGATATATGTCAAAAAACATTCATGTGAGAACGGCTAAAGAGACGGAAATGGGCCGAGGAGTTTGAAGATATAGAGGGGGTCAGACTTGGAAATGGCAGGAGAGCTAGAGGGGAAGAGGAGAAGAGAAAGAAAAGAGGAAGTAGGTGGTGACACGGCTGTGTTACAGTGAATTCACCCGAAAATCGGAGAAATAGATCCCTAAATCCGCTTTATTGGAACCCCAAATCGAGGACTTTAGCACTAAGCATATCTTCTTGAAGATAACAGCATAAAATTCCACTGTCTAATATAATCTTACCCATTTTTTATTCGCTTTAATTACTTTTCCACATATTGTTCTTATATGTGATGATTTTTCGCTTAGTGATGTCATATGACGTGTGATGTCATTAAAGTGTTTCATTTTTCTTTTCTGCTTTCTTCTTTCTTTGCGCCTTTTCTGGAATATCCCACCTCGACGGTCGACAACGATAGTGGAAATAACTTCGTTATGTACTGGAAGAAGCGCATTCTCCATACGATAAGTTTACCTTTTTTACGTTTTCAAGCCACCTTTGATGTGATGTATTTCAAATGAAAGCATTATTCAAAGAAAATCTTGTACCTTTGCATGTATGAATTGTCTACGTATCATTGAAAAAACAAGTGTAGCGAACATTATATTATAGTCCAGCGGCTGGAAATGGCAGAGAACTGTCAACGAAACAATATGCAGAACAGAGTGTATTCATTAAAGACAGATATGTGATTGCATTTGTCAGATCGATATATGCATCATTGCGAGCCACCTATTGCACATAGTTCGACATTAATTGCACATAGCCTTTACACGTTGAAACACACAGACGCATATGAGAACACCGGTTGCTGGTCGAGGAAGGGAGAGCACAAGAGAGGGAACAAAGTAATTTAGAAAAGTTATCACAAAGAAAGTATGAAAAGTAACGATCATGTGTGAATGGGCTTTCATCCGAAGAGGGCGAAAGAGCACATGTGGAACTGGAGATCGTAATAGAAGACGCATCAACAACAAACGACAGCCAATAAAACGGTATACAATTTTCCGACGAAACATACAGCAAAATACTCTGCCGAATGACCATAATAGGGGATAAATGCATATGAGTTGGTAAAGTTTTTTATTCAGAGTGAACGACGTTTTTTTGCACATCTTTTAAGAGCTCAATATGCGATATAAAAGCTAATATTTGACTAGCGTTGTGTATTTCCACACGATCATTACTCCAGAGACAACTTTTTTTACACAGAAATCAGCATACTGACATAGCAGCACACATCCGGAAATTGGAAAATATCATCAGACAACTACATTACACATACTTTACATTTGTAATTCAACTGCACGCAAATGGAAGTAAATAAATTGCAAACGCATTAAGATGAAATGTAAGAGTAGAATACATCTCGGCACAGGACTGCATTCTGCTTGTACAACTGTTACTCCAGAATTTTAAAATGGGCTAAACTCATGGTTCTTGATGTCATTTATAATATCCACCCGTCGAATGAACAGACAACTTCTAGTCAGTCAGCTGCACAGAACAGACTATGGTTTGAAACTTCCATTCGGCTGTAAATTACGTGCGGAAGGGAATGGACCTATTGTTAAGAGCAAAAAATCAATTAGCACGTCTTTGCGCTTGCAAAACCCGATAGAAATATCGTTTTGCTACAACTGTATGTACATACACTCGAAACACTGCAATGATATGCAATCAGTAAGCGTATACTGCAATGATATGCAAATGATATGAGTAAACATTGCAATGATATGCGATTAGTAACACTAAAGATAAGGCAGTGGTATGTGGCTGCTAGGGGAATTTAGTTTTTAAAACGACCCCGCAGCATGATGACTTCTCACATCACACTACAGCTAGTCCAGCTCGGTTTGCTGAGATACCTTTGCCACTTACAGGATAAAACAAACTTTAAAATCCATTTACTTGTAAGCATTCTAAGTTTAATGAGGATAATGCCTGAATGTGGGTAAAGGAGAAAAAATAAAGCAATTAGCTGATTTAATATCTCTGACGACCACAGTTATTAAGTCATCTCGTAACCGAACCACAAATTTTTTCCTAAATATATCTATATTCACTATAAGATACACAGATTCTACTCTGAATACACAATCATTGCAGAATTCCACTAATCCTTCTTAGCGCGTAATCCATGATAAAAGTTGACCAACTGATACGGCTGATGAGATAAGCGTTGGTAGATCTTCGATAATATTTCATGACTACTAGTTGGTTTTAGCTTGCTGATATTTGCAAAAAATACATGTTATATCCAATTTGCCGACAAAATTGCAAAGAATTAGTACATTTACAAATGAAAGGAAAACGACTAGCAAAATAAAATCAATGCAATTAACAAAAGTTCCTTCTAAACTTCTTGTTTCATTTGCTTTTTCTGCAAGTTCCACTCGGAAATCAAACCTGATGGCGGATGTGAGAAGTGGAAAATAGATTCCAATCATTTACTCTTAGAGTTATGTCAGTCGACTATAGAAATTGTTTCTTGGAATGTTTTTCCGGGACATCTGAATGTATTTGCGGCTGCTTATCGTCGTTATCGAATTCCGCATCTTGGCATGTGTCTCGTTTCTTAGTACGTATCCTACCTTTCTTTCTTGCTATCTCTTCACACATCTTATCATCTGGATATGGAATGTTTTCTTCGCAAAAACTATGAAGAAGCTACAAGGTTTTTGCAGCCATAAGATTTTCTCACTTCTAATGTCTCATAATGGAAGGTCTTTCCCTTTGAAAAAATAGATACCTCCTCCTTAAAAACGATGAAAATTGTGATGAGATTTGATGACTTCAGAGAGGTTACATGAAAAACTGACCTATCAGTTTAATATCTAAATGCAGGCTCTGACCACCGGCTGAACGTAAAAGTTTCAATTCGCACGTACATATATAATTATGCTACGTATAATTATTTATCCTTAATTAAACAAGAACAACAAATGGAATCTGAAAGGCAAATGGATATTCCATCCACTTACGAATTATTATCGACTGACTTCAGAAAGCGGTATTGGCAAAACTGTAAGAGTGGATGACTGTCAAGGTCGAGGGGGAGGGATGGGGACGAGGAGGTGGTGGTGATGGGTTTGGAACTTTGCTATGAGATGGCAGTACTCTTAATGCACTAATAACGTGAAAAAATGATTAAAAAACTTCCTATCAAAGAAACGAGGATCGAAAACGGATGTGTGTGAGTGTCGCTGTCCGTGCGATGTCGGCAGTCGACGCCGTTGGCGTCGAGATGTTCGATGCGTCGATAAAGTGTGTTCCCGAATGAAGTCATGTGCCATCCTTACCGTAACCAACTCGTCGTCCACTTCTTTCTTATGCGTTCCCTCTTCTTGATAGTATTTGTGCAAGCCATTTAAGAAGTTACAGACAGCCTCTACTGAAAAAGAAGGAGAGAAAGTGATTTATGTTGGGAAAAGCTTATGAGTGGAGGAGAAAAAACTGAAACTTGAGAACTTTTATCGCGGTTCCAATGTAATGCAAAAATAGAACGTTGCACGCCACTAACACACCACTGTTGTATCCGCATACGTTTTTTGCAGCTGCAGTTTATAAAGTGAGGAATCATTGGAGTTAAAGATGAGGATTCCTCTGGAGGTGTGATCTGACCACCTGTTGTAGTTACATATCACTGAATAGACGTTCATCTCTCGCTGCTGAGAAGAGTTAGAGACACTTGAGCATATATACAAGTTGCAGTTACTTCGTAACAAGAAACTGCATCTTGCAAACATTCAAACTGAACAAAGAAATGATCTCTTGCAATTCTGCAATTTTTACAAGACCGTACGCATTGTCGATTCGATTCGATGATGAATGCATTATTGCAATGTGTTTAAATGTTTGATGATAGGTCATGTAATGACTGCAAAAGCGCATATCGTGCCGATGCTCTCAACTTGTTTTCTTGAAACATTAAATGCGGTTTTTCCATTTTAACATAGAAGCGGAAGCATCAAACTATATTTTTAATTGAAAATTATGGATGCGCTCCTGTAATTTGGCTCTTTAAAACAATACTGCAGTTGCGAGAGGGCAAAAATATTTAGAGCGCATCAAAGAGGCTAGCACAATGCGCGTTTTTAGCGTTCCCCTCGTTGCAGCGATCTACTCGATGATGCATTAAACGCACTATAACATGTTTTCCAAAAAGAGCAATCACTTGCTGAAATGTACGCCCCAGAAAAACTCACTTCTCCTCAGAACTTCAACCACTCAAAAACTTTGGTTGTGAGGATTTGACCTTTCAGCAGTATGACGGTGACCGCCTTGAGTGAAGTTAAACTTGAACATTTCAATGAAAGTAAAGGTATACTTATAGGCCTTATAAAGATTATTAAGTAAGATATGTTAAAGTGTGGAAAGGTGGAGGGCAAAGTGAAATCATAATGCCACTGCCTCTTTGGTTGCAACTGAAGCAACCGCATAAACAGATGAACACCAGTGCATCGCCAACATATCATCAGTTGGCAACAGATAAATCGCTGGGGAAAGATGAGAACATATCGGAAGGCAAGTCGTCATTAAGAGCATTAAAAAGATTGATTAGTGTATCAATACAGTCTGCAACCAAACCTCAGGTTAAGGAGTGTGAGGAGTCGTTTTTACCAAATATTAGCAAAGGATGACAACGACATTTGAACTTTTTCGGGCTTCAATGACGAAAACGGATCAAGACGTGACAGTGGACAGGGAAGGATGGGTGAAAGGGAGGTAACTTACTTACATATGTTGAGCGGAATTTTCTCAATGTCAGTCAGTGGGTGACCGGGAATGGGATAGAAGAGAGAGGGTGTTGAGGGGAATTAGGCTCAGTTTCTGTGGAACTAGAACTGTGGCCTCAAATAGTAGAGAGCATTTGTCTAAACGGTAAAATCGCAGAAGTCACGTAGCCCAAATGCACACTGTGTCCGCATTTTTCAAGTTTTCTCGTCATAGACCGTCAGCAACAACAGCACTAAATTTCCAAGAAGGCTTTGCCGAATGTGTCAACTTTTCATTAGATTAGAATCATTGGCTGAAAAAAAGGAGCGGAAAAAAAACAAAGAGAGGAATGAGTTCGATTTGATTTCATAAATCACACAGCACTTATCGGCGACCATCATTAATTCGAAGGTGAAGTGAAAATTGTCATGCACTACAAGTGCAACGTTGGAGGGCGACATCTGAAGAGACACCGCAGACAAAAAACCGACAGAAATTTAATCGGCAACCTTATGAAGAGAGTCCACCTAAAAACAATTCCCCCATCTTGCGGTTAGCGCATCAAAAACAAACTGCGAACGAGTCTACCACTGCAATCACTATCCAGTATTTTCTCTTGCTATATTCCTTCTATTTCACTCTCTTAAGGAGTATTTGCATAAACTTACACAAAATATACATATATAAACTGAGCTGTCCACTCCTTTAAAAGATCACTTCTGTCACCTGATCGGATGTAAAGCAAATGCAAAATTTCCTGGCATCTCCTGCTACTTTGAGTTATTTCTTTTGGGTGGTGTGGATGAAGTACGTTAGGTAACAACCTATGGTGCAGCTAGCCCTAGTCGCCCCAACTTGAAATCATCGGACAAACGAATACATACACATGCGCAAACTTGAACTACACTCACAACTCAACGAGCGCATGGGAGATTTTGCTACGCTTCGAATAATAGTAGTAATTCGGAATGTGAACCTCAGCAAGCTCTTTTGCAGCACTGAAACACATCACCATCTTTCTTTTCACCTTGGCTTTTACGTCAACAAAAATGTTCGGATCAATGCTCCGTAGGAGGGAGAAAAGCACCTCTCACAAGCTTGCAACAATTTCCCTGTACTTCATAAATAACTTCACTCTATTGTTACATTCGTCACTACAAATGTAGATGCAACGGAAAGCTTCCACACTGACGTAGCAAAGAAGAAATCGATAAACGCATCAGAAAGACTGCGTGATGAGCGCCTAAATACATTCACTCAGCTCAACAGATTAAACGCTTGTTGAAAAGTATAAGAACAGCGATAGAAAATCCGATAATTTAGTTCGAATTAAAGCAGACTCGTATTTTAAACTACAACTCAAACTTCATTTTAGACCAAATTGCAAAGTTTAGTAGCATCGCACGCTCCAATACTTCATGAACTACATGATCGATGTGACGTCAATTACACTTCAGAGTTTAATTGTTGCGATTCGCAGCTTGAATATTTCAGACAGAACTTAAAACCTTAAACAGACAGCTAGGCGCACACAATACAGCTAACATATAGCGTCTTTACTATTCGATAGGTCCAGTACTTTAGGCGTTTATTTTTGAATTTAACATCCTCAACAAAACCGTCAAATTATTTTTCGACGTTTTCGTCCCAACGTACAGAGTTGGCGACTCTATTCCGTAATTAATTGACCATGAACGAATGCACATATGGGACACACTTAGTGAACATGATTCAACGTCAGCTGCACGTTACTCGAAACCCGACAGTCAGTCATCGACTGATACTTTTTTTTATATGCTCCACTGTTTGATTTAATTGTAACCTGCTCCAGCGATTAGCGATCCTAAGCATTTGTTATAGCACATGTCGCTCATATTTGTATTTTATTCAACTCGACTCATTTTAAAATGGATCGCCGACAATTACGACCGACTTGTTCGTCGTTCACATGCAATTTCTCCTGTACGAATACGAGTATTCCTCATCAAGTTCGAAGTAATCTAGTGGTTTTGACACAGACGAATTTAAAGACTCAAATGAAATCTTCAAAAATTGATGTAGAAAACATTAATATTTCAAGGAATCTATGGTCAATGAGTGAAAAATAATGAGGCTAGATGCAAGCGCTGCATGCGAGTATGCTAAAGAAACAACTTCATCTGACCCCATAATAAGAACTTACTGTACTGTCGTGCGCTCTCGTAGGGAAAGTCAAGCTTCTTTTGCAGCAGCGATTCGAACCTCTCTTTCACATTATTATCTTCTTTGCATTGTGGTATCACTGCAGCTGAAAATACCCATTCATTGATTCAGCTCCTATACAATGACGTGGTGATGCTATTCGTATAACTTCTTCCTCGGCAAACTTTATAACGTGACGGGAAAAATGGAAGACAGCAACTAGAAAGTAGAATATTTCGCAACATATAAAATATTTCTTACTTCTTGAAAAGTAAAAGATAATTTCTGAAGCAAGAATGTGTCGTAAATTGATAGGACTGCATGGCGAAAAGCATCAAGTCGACCCCAATATATAGTATGATGAATGTGGTACCACAGTTCGTAAGAAAACCGATAAGATCAAATTGTCGAAAAAATCCTACTCTGGAGCTTCTTCTTCAAATCGTTCACTTTCGAGGCGACACTTTGTCTCCTGGTCAGCATCGAACTCATTACTGCAAAAAAAGAATTTTTTAATAGAAAAGCATTCAATTTCATCTGCCAAACGGAGTTCAAAATGTTGATGGTGAACATGCTCCATCACAAACTCCAAATTTATTAAGCTCTATCTTAGCAAAAAATAGTATATTGTATGATTTCGACTCATCCTACAGAAGAGCACTATTCATTAAAGCATCGAAATCCATAAAAACTCCATTCAAAACAAAAAATCAATTGCAGCTTCGAAGCGCTGCCAAAGTGTGCCAAAAATGAGCAAGATTTACCTGCATTATCTAATGATAAATTTACCACTGATCCATTTTCCACTTGAAAACAAAAAACAGGTAGCAACAAAAACTTAGCAGATGACATTGAAAAATACGGATTTATTTATTTACAGATTCATCGGCAACTTTAGCAGTGAAGTAGCCATTACATTTAGCAGATACATATCTAACCCCGCTGAAATCGGTAGCGGTTGGTTATCTACCAACACATCTTGACAACTTGCTCTATGATCACCTAGTGCTTGTAGTGGTCGACAGTATTTTAGAGTGATTAATGACTTAACCAGATGTTATTTTCAACTACTTGGACGCCAAGTATTTATCAGATAGAGTTCCTGCGGAACAACTAAAACAACAGTGCAGAAAAAAAGAAAAATGAGCACGAATATTCTTCAAATTAACAAATTTTCGATCAAGGACTTAGTCTATTTCAATAGACGATGAATAGGTGATATTAAGTCCCATCTCACAAATAGGTTAAAATCACGCAACTAACTAGTGCAAGCAAAACGAGTGAATACTTACAGTTACTACCAATATCCATTGATGCTTTATGCTCGATTTGACGTGGCAATACCTCAGACATGAGCCAAACAAATAGGCATAAATTCGATGGACCAACTGTAAATAACAAACAGACATGATATGAATTTGATCGCTTGTGGAATATTTCGAATATCAACTTGTGTCAGTACTCTAATGCCAGAGAGACTTAAAAACTCTATCGCCTTATTGATGCTATTGATGTTACTCATAATATGAGCATGGACACAGTAAACGCCAGCCATATTGTTTTCAAAGCAACAAGACGAGCAACCGTAATTTTCTCATTCTGGAAAGCACAATACACTGTGCTCAAATAAACCTCTATTATTCATCCTTATGCTTCATTGTTGGGAAGAACTGAGATCCTAAAATTAATGAGTAATTGTATCGATGAAATAATTTATCTATTTTCCGATATCACTGTTTTCGAAGTTATTTAGATGGGTCCAAAACATTTTCTTGAAGAAAAATAATCGAAGCCATTGAAGAAAACATCCGTAAAAGATGCGCCGCCAAGTGTGAACTCAGCGCAGCTGCTAAGTCTGCTATTTTAGCCTCTTACTCCATCACATCATATTAGGTCTACGTAATTTTTGTCAACAACTTTGTTCTATAGGCTTTAATAATTATGACCTATATTAATAACCCATAATATACTACAATACTGAGGAATCTTTCCAATATGGGCCTTAATTTACGTGTGAAAAGCAGTGATATCATTAGCAGAATGCTAGAACTTCTCAAATAATCGCTTAAGAATAGCATCAATATTCTGCTAGCTATAAATTAATTCACTTACTATAGTTCCAGTTGAGAGCGCATTTATCATCTAAGTCGAATGACCCATGCTCGAGAACACCCTTCTTATAGATTGGGAACATTATCGCATCCTGACGTTTACTATGTCCCAAGCCTAGTGCATGTCCAATCTCATGGACAAACACGTTGGAAAATGCAGTTCCCTCTCCATTACCATCGCTTGTCCACTTCTCGGAATCATCTACAAAACTCCTATAAAAAGATTATGCGATCAAACATTTGTTATTTCTTCTTCGCATATAAATTTTCATTTGTAAGGAATAAATATGAAGAGCGCTCTATTATTTTCAGTGTTCCAAATTCTAGAATGCATTATTAACTTTAAAAAACAATTTCCATTCAGCAATCCCTCATTTGCTATCTGTTAATGTAGATTTTGCTCACTGATGATGAAGAACACATGACAGCATCAGAATTTAACAGAAATGAGATTAATGCAACCTTGAACTTACGACGCTACGAAAAAATCTTCTCCTTCTCTGAAATGTCGACTTTCTTTCAGAGTCCCATTTACTCTACAATATTCTGCATTCGCATACAAAATCATCTCAACTTTCATTTCAACATCGGCATTTTCCTCTTTTTACTTTATTCTCCTTATTTTAATAACACTTCATAATACCTCCACTGCGAAGTAAGAATGAGAATTATCAGTTAATAATAAAAATCAGTGCATAGAATTTGCCTGATCGAGAATTAACACCAAAATAGCACTTAAGTTCGCTTCAGCCACCGAATATTCAGCAGTATTCTGGGTGCCTGCACACAGCCTAATTCGAACGAGATGCTCCATATGTCGAAACGAATTTCGAGCGCCGTTAACGATGATGGTAAAACCATGCTGCAGGATGTGATGTCGTTGTCTACAGTAAGAATTTTTCCAAATGAGAGATCTTTCCAGAAAACTTTCCGCTAAGTTCTATGGAAATCTGCAAAAACGCTGCTTCAGCTCATTTGGCCATAGCAGTGGCATTTTTGAAAATGTTAGTGACAACCGTCATGCCATATATAACCAACAATAAGGAAATAATTCACTGATTTAAAAGTGACGGTCTATGACCAATACTGCAAATCGCTAGATGATATGATTGGCACAGTACGATTACGACAATGACGGCATGATTTATTTGCAATCAGGTTCTGATATTGCGCATTTTTTGTGCTTCGCTGAACTCCTTCCTCAAAAGGGCATTCTGGCGATGTTGTGTCTGTGCGCATATATGTATGGGTCAGCCTGTTTGTCCACTGTCTCAGTTTCGACCACCACCAAAGTTAGAGTTATATCCCACACCTGTTGGATATCCCACACCTGTTGGATTTTTATTCTACACCAACTACGCCACAGAAAATGAATCTGTTTTAGAAAACTGATTCAAACGGCCGGTTCATTTTGAATAAGAAAGCGTTATGTTGCAATGTCTCTCAATGACTTGTGAAAACAAGCTGGCCAGACTAGTGGATTTCAAAAAGTTACTGTGCTAGCATCTCTTGCATTCTTACTCACATTCATAGTGGAACGGCTCATATAGAGATTTCGAATTTTCGTCGTTGATTTACCAAACATTCCAATACGAAACTAAGCTCATGCCATAAAAGACGAAACATGGCGCGCTGAATGGCGTTTCACACTCGAATTGGAAGCGCAAGATGCATCGAAAACGTACTTAGAAGCTATCATAAAATTAGCATGACTTTTGATTCTTTCAGTAATTATCACTCCTTTACCTTTGCTAATCCTTCTTGCTCTTACTACTTTAGTTTCTTCATAGCCTTTCATCACATCTGATATCAATTACTTTCAAGTGGAACGCATTAGAACATTCAAGAAACACTGAAAAAGTGCTAACCAAGATGGATATCTCCATTTAATGTGCCAGTTTCCTGATATGTTGGATAGAATGTATGCGCTAGAATATTGGTGTGATCACCAGTGCCATCGAATTTATACGCATCGCCATGATCGCCTTCTGCCCAGAGGATTGTAATGTCTGCGTCTGCTTCTCGTTCGGCTTCTTCGAATTGCAAATTCACCGACGGCATCGACTGAATCATCGTCTGTGTCGACCACAGTGCAAATGACTTCCGAACAATTGATCTGTAGCATTACTAAGCTTTGGATAAGGAGTTGATCTGATTTCATTAGCGATGAAACATGCATTTTTTTTTCCATCTGCAAATATATTTCTCTTCATTGCTTCCCTCAAATTGCTGTCGATCCAGTAACTGGTAGACATTAATCCGGCAGTTAGACGTACTAACTTGCATGTACATTTGCCTACAGTGGCTACTAATATCAATGAATTCTCACAGGGATGGCACAATTCCAGAAATACGGTTTCTTTGCCTGCCAAAACTTTGAGCAACTTTTTTTTACCCGCAACCTTGTGGTATTACCTTGTGCACGCTTTTCATATTATGGCATCAGTTCACCAGTCACTGATAACCCAACTAGACCTCAACAAAATTATTGAGCTGAACATACAATGAAAACCACATTGGGCTGTTATGCCTATTCCTCAAAGCTAAAAAAAGCAGTCGGAGATCGAGCTAATATTCCCTTGCCGTTCGCCTAAGCGTACATAACCTTAACAGTGAAGAATAGACGTGAAAATAGCTGCAAGCATATCTGCAGACAGATTCACAGCTCATGGATACAAGGCAAGCGTCGGTGAGAAATTACGTGCTGTTGCAATCGACAATGAAAACATTTTGGGCGAAGTTCGATTACATTCGAAGAGAACACTTTGGTGAGCAACCCAGATGGGTTTTGTGTTACTGCATTCGACAAATCAACCCTATTATCAAAATTATCTGTTTTTGTTAAGCAGAAATTACACTTTTGATCCTTAATTTGCTGCGACGAATTTGTGCCTACAAAAGCATAAAAATTCGTGCACCACTCTCACAATTTTCTACCGCTTCTATGCTACCGTACTGTTATCACCTAATATAATTAATATAATTCACCTAATATAATTTAATTAATGCTCAATATCCGAGGCTCAAGAATACGATGCTGAGAAGCAGTACGTATGACTCCAGATTTTAAAAAAATCGTGTTCGGAGAAGCATAAGTCAGGTTATACATCATGTAAATGAAAATTTGAACTTCCTCTTTTCCTAGGACTTTGTGACTCGTTATCACATTAAATATCTTAGAAATCAATACGAGCACTTAGTTTTTGAAATTTATACAGAAAGGCGGGAAGGTATCAATCAGAAAAACCTTTTCCTTGCATGCCACCATGTTGTCCCTTCATCGCCTTTGCGCATGCTATGGTAACCGAGTCTTCTAACTTTGCTCATCTGAGCTGACATATAATTGTTGTTCGTCGCACCCCGCTAAACTCGACCAGAATCTTACTATTTATAAATGTTTTGTACTTCATATCAAATAGCTTTGATTTTCGTCGCGTATTTCTCTAAGCACAGTTTGCTTATAGCGCTGCAACGAAATTGTATTCGCATTTATCCATGTGCACGTGTTTCTGTCTACGCATCCGCTCGTGCAGCAGTTTCTGTCCGAGAACCAACGGAGCTAAAGTCACATAATTTGGCATATATAATTAAACAACAGCCCGACGAGTGTATGCTCAGCTTTTACGCTGATGCGCCAAATTTGAATGGATCATAAACACCCTGAAGTGCCTGAAATTTGTCCTACCGAGCGGTTATCTTCAACAGGTAACGTCATATAACGAAAGAAACATTTTACAGAGTTTATTTCAGCGATTTAGTTGACTAAATATGAACGTGCTCTTGCACTTTTTTAATTCGATGGCAACTTTCAAGACCGGTTGATCCAATGAACAGGACACTGCAAAAGCACAAATCTTTCGCATTCCTCGCGCATTTGTTCCTCTTACTAGAAGAATAATTGCAGTGAAAGAAATAAAACAAAAGCAACAACAACGAAGTGATCCACATGCTGGGAGGCATCCGGGCAAGCTCTTTATTGACTGTAGTAACTAAAGAGAAGAAAGAAAAACTTTGTTTCCGGTGCAAGTATATCTTTTGAGGTTTACTTTCCCGCTCATCGCCATAGCTCTACTATAAAAAGCAAATATGCACGACCTCCAAATTAAAAAAATGGAAACGCGAGTGATCAATGCCGATCGCATTTTGGTGATTTTTCAGATCAAGATTATTTAGAGCTCAGCTCCTATAAGAATGCCCGAGTGATGATGTGACTATAAAGAGTTCAGTTCCTACTCAAGGAAAAGCTATAATAAGATCGAAATAGTTCCGCATATACGAAGATGTCTGTCCTTTTTTAAACCGTCGTCAAATTTCCGCTTTTTCTTAAGTTTGCAACCGAGTTTTTGAGGTGATCGAGCATCTTCTGAGAAACTGATTGTGATCGTTCGATTGTCGAGTAAACGTGCTTTCTATGCGATGATTTACACCTTCACTGATATCCTACAATGTTTTTTGTTGTCGAGTGATTGATGAAGTTATTTCCCAGTTTTCAAGTCACCGAACGTTCTTTCCACTTTTTGCAGCAAATCTTCTAAAAAATATTGGCCGATCCGGTCGCACATTTCATTGTCACTAGTTTCACTTCCCGTTTTTAAAAGAAGTTTCTTTTCAAGACAGTTTTTTATGGGCAGACGGCGACCCAGATGTGTGAACGTGCAAACGAATTACACACAGAAAACAAAGCACACATTTCTATGTACGAATATTTGGAAACGCACCCTTTTTGATAAATGTTCTCAATGTGCATTGAAATTGCTGTCTACTTGATTGCCGGTGTAACGAAAGGACTAGAGGGAGGGAGTGGAGGCACGAGGATGATGAAATGAGACGTATGAAGTGGGCAGAATAGAGGCGCAACACAGTGAAGGAAATACACTGAAAGACATTAACGTGTAAGCCTGCGTGGCAATGTGCCAGTTCTTGCAAACTACTTCTTAAACGCGAGCTAATGTCGAAGTAACGACAATCCACTGAAGTCGTTCAGTGAATGAAAAATGGTTAAAAGCCTGCGAGAACGGAGAATTGAGGGCAATTATTATTGCCCGCAGTGACGAAATCTACTCGGCCGCCGCACTCGAATATGTCGCGTTGAACAAGATGATTCAAAAATTTAAGCACCCAACTCGCGACCTAAAGAACTCAGAGTTGCACTTCTAGTACAAGTTCCAGCAGAAAATTTGCAAAGGAAACGTCATTTTAATTAGCAGGCCGAATTCAAATACTAAAGTGAACATGTTCCGAGGGTGATGTAAAGGATGCCGCTATCCTCAATAGTGTTCAAAAAGTGAACTGTTGAAATTCTTTTATGGGTTTCAAAAATTGAAATGTTCGACAGTTCAATTTTCGATCGCCACAGATCGGTGGTCGAACTGTCGCACAACCGCAGCCTGCTGATTGTATTGCGCACATCAGTTATGATGGCCAGAATTCAAAAGCAACAATCTCACTAGGCTTCATAGTACTGCTCAAACTTCTAATTCTCTTTCTGATCGGACAGATGAATAACTATCATAATTTGCAGTTTTGGCTACTCTTTCAACGTCTGAAGTGTTAAAATAGAACGAAAAATGAGAAGAAAAGTGGGAAACATTGATGAAAAGATACATCGGCAGAGAAATCGAGCACGGGTGAAATAGCCAATGTTTTTAATGGTTCAAATGGATTGTGGGTAATCGTAAGCTACTCTTAGTAGAACGTAGCAGTGTTTTGGTGCACTTTCGATCTTTGCAAAACGTACTTTCCTTTCTCATGAAAGGGTATATCGAGCAATAAACGGTTATACTTTTGATAAAAGAAAGTATTTGGAAGAGGCATGTGAGGAACTGGTTAAAAAGCAAAATGACAAAAAATTAAAAGCTGCTGCGTGAAGGTTTAAAGCTTAGCAAAAACTTTTTCGGTATATATTATCATGAACAGTACAAGGTTATGAATAGCTCTCGCCTCTGGAAAATTGGTTGAGAAATGAATAATTAAGTTAGGAAATAAGAGATGTTGAAAAAATTACCTGATTTCGGAACGTGGCATGTCCTTTGTGTAATGGCTGATGAACCATTTCAACTTGAGAACATTATCGGCACTAAGTTTATCCCAACGTGACGTTTGAGCTGTAGCTGAAATTTAAAATCAACGACGATTCACGTGCGTGCTCGACATTTCGGCTTTAAACGTCCGACAACAAAAAATCAATGAGGTGACTCACAAGCAACACCTGAAATGCACCCTTAGTTTGTCCACAGACACGAGAGGTACGTAATAGCTCGGCCGGTAAAAGAATTTTGAAAGTTTTAGAAGCATAGTTCAAGTACATGTTTTTCCATGCAAAAATATATACATGTGAATAAATAAACGTTATATATATACATATATGTATATACGAATCTAATTCAAAATTCTATAGTACCCTAAGACACATTTGAAGTAATCAATTGTGCACTTCTGAGAGTGTAAATGCATTGACGCTTAGCCTGCGAAAAAGCCTCAAATTCTGCAAAAATGTTATTTTTACATCGCACGCCCGAAACAACTCTCAGCGGTGAACTTTATGCTGTTCTGTAACTTCAGATTGAATTATCCGTTCTTTCCTCGTTGTTTCATCGAAAGCGCAGTGGCGCAACGTAGCCTACGGCTGTAAAACTCTTCATACTAAAATATTAGACGTACGGACAATTAGTAAGTTTCGGAACCACTGACAGCGGAGTTCAAAGAAAGTCAAAAACGCCGCTAGAACACAAGAACTTCAATAGAGAAGTCAGAAGTTAGCCTGCGTCTATTTCCGGGAGCTTCGTTAGATATTTTGCATTAGATTTGTTAATTTATAAGTCCCGATTGTCAGTTGATATATGTATGGGACAGATCTTCATAACTTGCGATCCTCGGACGACCGGGGAGGTGAGCCAGAGGATAGAGATGAGATATAAGGTCTAGGAAATAGAGAGGCCAGCCCAGCTGGCCCTAAGAAGTTCAACCACGTTGCAAGATATAAGTATTAAAGAAATGACTATTTTAGCTCCTCTGACCGTTTGGCGCTCTTTTTTATGAAAAAGCCATTTTTCGATTCGACTACGTGTTAATAATCCTCTACATCAAAGTTACTTCTAGTGGCTCATCTAGATTTTTATGGATCGTTTTGAGGCCATTGTGGTTTGAACTTTACATTCAGCAGTCTTTTAAACTTCTTGCAAAGGCAAATATGTACGCAAATAACCATATGCTGCCATAAAGAGTTCAGCGCATATAGATTTGCGAAGGTGGGCAAAAGCGCAAAAGCCAATCGATCTCGAAAACGCATCGCTTTATGTGCTTTGTAAGATTCACTGAAGACGCAGAATTCCTCGGCAGTTTCATTTCTGTCCTCATGTCCGCCTGCATCGATGTGAGTGTTCATATATACAGATGCATGAACGTGGGTTCTGTCAGCGTGCACGTATATGCATATGAACACTTACAGTGTATGTATTTGTGCATGTGCATATGTAGCTAGCTGTTTACGTATCCGTTGGTTAAAAATATGCTACTGCGAATATGGGCACATCTGTCCATGTGTGCACCTACTGACGTGCGCATGCGCGTATGAGTTTGCATGTGTATTTTTTTTTGTTTGGCCAGTAGTTTCAAGTACGTGCCACAGACAATGTAGCAGTAAGTACCATATAATTATAAATCTGGGCTGCTATAAAACATAAGCAGCAATGAAAACTGCTAATGAAATTTGCTTCATGAACGGTCACATTAGTCCTTAAATCACACCTAGTCGTTTTCATAATAGTACTCCTGATGATCCTCTGCCTCTATATACTTGTACAGCTAGCTAATCTGATCGGATGAAATGCGAAAACATATATCATACCCGTTCCCTTGTTATTGCTGCTGAGCAGTTTCCCGTTCCTATGCAAATAAAACATATTTCTATGTCAGTTCATCCTTTATAAACCACAAAAACAGTGGCGTCAATTGAATCACGCATTACGACCGATCTATTGAAATCTGTTTAAGTGGGTGAAAGGGCGAGGAAATGTTGAGCAGCAGAATGAAGTTGTCTGGGATAAGCTGAAACTGCTCTAAACTTTTGTAAACTTATTTCTGCACGAAAACAGTTTAAGCAAACGCCTAACAAGTATTCCAGTGGAATTTTATGAGAGCCGGTGTTGCACAGCTCTATCACTGCCAGTGTTGAGTAGCTGTGATAAACCTTTTACATCGCATTTGGCCGCACCTTTATTCTGTAACTACGTCTTCCGCAAAAGGTCTAATACTTATATTCCTCCTCTACAGTCGATCTTCCCTTTTAAAACCGATGTTCATCTAATCACTTTATTGCACCTTTGACCGCCCAGAGCTTTCACTATACGTTTTATCATATTTGGTAAAATAAACCATGAGTGAATGAAACAGCGCACAAGCAATGCTTTAATGAAAATTTTTGGGATATTTCTATTGCGGAGATTCAGAAAAAGAAAAAACTTCAGAGAATTTCAGCAAAACCAATCATGTAATGAACACTCCCATAAAGTTCGTCATGTCACCATCAAACTTGTAAACATGGTTTGTGCCTCTTTGCCGTCAATGATTTGTCCTCCGTATCTTGTGATGAGTAGTGGCATTTTACTCTGGGAATTAGCCCGGAAAGTCGACTTTGGAGTTAACCTATCAACTGATTTCTCACTCTAATGAAGTAGGTATCGGAGAAGACATCTTCTCGTTTTTTCAGAACTGGAGTTGTCAAAAGTCTACCCTTCCTGAAGTAGGGGTCTAGAATTTGAATTCTCACCAGGATAATCTTATAAACTTTCATAGAAATGCGCGTATCCAAGTTCCTGCTTGAATATTTCGCTCTAGTGTACCCATCGTCTCCGAATTCTTCAATCTCAAATCTTTTAGGACTTGAGAGTGCCTTGGAGTGGTGGATTTGCTACATGCAAACTCGGAACTTGCTATGATTTGTATGAAGGCAACATTGAATACCATTAATCATATGGGTCAGATGGTGCGTTCCGTGCGCTGAAGGCAAATTGCGTGCATCGCAGTTCCTCAAAACAAGCCGGATGCGAGCGGGCGTCGATTCTTGATGCAACAAGTGTTCCAGACAAGTTTTCTTATGGCATTTAAAAAACAGACTTCTTATCGCGGGAGGTTTCACCAACTGCTTTTACAATGAAATGTTCGCATTTAACGGCACTGCGCTGAATCATTAAGTGACATTACTGTGCAAAGATATTGCAACTATAGCACCGCAAGCAACACCAAGGATGCTTGTTTAGATGCCTAGATTAGTGAGGAATGTGTTTTTCTTATCGAACCGCACATATATTTGGGTTATTTCAGTGTCATCTAGGCATGAGAGCTGCTATATTGAGAACGATATCATACCGAATCTCTTGGTGCGACGTTTATGGATAATAACACTAGTACATCGAGGTCTCAACATTTCGCGGAATGTTTCATCGTCAAGCTGACCGGATATGGTCAAACCAGATGAATACTGGAAGCGAGCGATCGAATCATGCAACGGTCGACCTTTTTCCACTGGTTTGATGAATCCGAAGCGTTCCAAGTATTCCTACAACAGATTCTTAAAATAAGGAAAAACCCAGTGATCGAGTTCACTCAGTCAGTCTTACAGCAACGTCTCCGTACAGCCGCCTCGCTAATCTCACTGGTCTGAATACGCGCTTTCTCTATCACATTCGCTCCACTGAGAACTCATGATGCGACTTGAAGTTCAGCCTTAAGTGTGGCGCATGAAAGAGCAGCATTATTCAGCTGTATTTGTTAACTGACTGATTAACGATTCTTGACCAGCCTTGATAGAAACTTCCGGCCAATGATTAACAACTCTCAAATAAAGTAACTGTTTTGCAAACATTTCCATCATGTATTTTAGATAAAGATATTCCAGTAATTGCCTCAAAACAAAAATAATCCACATACATCATTCGCATTTCATGCAGTGCTTCGAAACAGAAACAAGTCACTATTTCATTGAATGCACTTCTTCAGTTATATCTTTGTCGCTAAGAAACGAACACTTTTTACTTGAAAGGTCTAGTGGAAAACAGGCACATTTCAGTGTTATTCTGCTTTGTTTCGAATGTTCCAAAAAAGTCTCAATGAAAAACAGAGTGAAAAGGTTTCTGTGCAAACATATTTTTCCGGCAAGGGGCTCCTTCGTCAAAAAATATCTTTGCACTAAAACCTTTGATCTGTCATGCAGCGTTTGCTCCTTTCGTCTACAGCAGGCATCTGTGTCCACTGCCACTATAATTCGATACTTAATGTTAGCATATGAAAGGATTGAGGGACTGGTACTAAGAACCATCTTTGCAAGAAGCAGGAAGGAATGGAATTCGTTACCCTTGACGAAGAAGTTTTATAGAGAGTGAGACAATTATGAGTTATTTGAATAAAAAAAAAACTTTCGAGCTGCCCAGTTCCTGATCTTTGTGCAATATGTTTCCTGAAATTTTCGCGAAAGCACGTTACGACGTTTTGTGTGTGTGTCTATGTGTCTGCGTGTTTGCGTGCGTGTAGGGTGCGTGGATATGTGTTCGCATATTCATCAGATGTGGGAACCACCTCAGGCTAATATTGCAAAAACTGCTGAACATAACAAATACTATGGCGTCACCCTCTCAATTGACACAAGTAATAACCAGTGGAGATGATTATAGGTGGCAAATTTACCTGAAATCTCGTATGTATTCCGTTCAGTCCGACCGACAATAACTCTCTGTAGAAGATTTATACATTGTGAATGGATCAATGAAATGAAATCATACAGGTGTTATTGTGCACTCTATTTTCGGGTAAATAGGAAGCAAAAGCGCGCAACACACCGTTTCATGCAGTATGCATATGCATTTGACGAGCGCACAGATTGCGCTGTATTGTCTCGAAAAAAAGCTCACAGATTCATTAATTCATCCGCAGAATTAAATTTGCTATACATCCAGGGGAACGAGTCTATCGCAGTGTCTGGTACCGTTGAAATAAATACTGAAATAGGCACCACATTGTACCATGGACCATAAAATATGCTGCTACGATAAAACATGTGGGTGTATCATGTGATGGTGGGCTAGAATACAAAAAGTACCAAAAAAAGTGTAGTATTATAGCTGCTCTAAACAGCTGAAGGCGTTCATCAATAACAACAAAAATAAACGATGCAACGGCAAGCGAAGAATAAAAAGAACATTTGAAAACGAAATGCAGAGTGGAGAAAAGCACTACGAAATGTTGATGTTCAAAAAATAGGCGCCCAAGTGGATGAGCGTTGTGCTGGTGCTCTTTCTTCGGGAAACCTCAATGGTACATTAATCCCTAAGCATATTTTTAGGAATTTGATTTGCCATCGTTGATTGATTTGCGAACTAGTCAACGTGGAAGTATAATCTTCATTCACATAATATAGACACTGCCTATCGAGAATGGGGTGTACATTTCTATAGAACTTCAACTGGAATTTCGATCTTCTGATAGGAAGATGGTGACGTATGCGAATACGTGCACCGTTGTTTGATAAATGAACACAAAAAAAAAACACCAAAAGAGGCGATCGTCTATTGTCCTTAGTGCGCAAAGGTGTCATCTATTCATCAGCTGAACAAGCAGATTACCAATATCAGTTCGTATTTTATGTAGAAAAAAAGGCAAAAGCATTGCAATATTTAGTGAGATTTAACTATTCCAATGATTTGTGCTGAGCGTAGCGATATATATATTCTCTCATTCGAAGTAGATGGCACATTTAACGACTGTAATAATTCAGCGGTGAGCATGACAAAATAGTGATTGGACGATCGGCTTATAGTGTTCCCAGCTGATCGGAATATAAATCAGTGAATAAAAAAGCAACGATTTTCGACCGAAGTATCTCAGAGAAAGTGATCGATACGTATGAAAGCAATTTATCGATGAGTTTGCATTAGTTGGGCGAAAATGTCGACCGACTGAGGACGAAAAGGCCATTTGTGTACGATTATAAACGAAACAAATTCAACGCGTCTACAGTGGAGAAAGAATTGTGTCAACCCCCCTTCAATCGCTACACTTCTCCAATTGTTGAAATTCTTTGCAACATTCACTCACCTATACCTCTAAGCTGTTATAGACGTCTCATGCTTCAGTTACTTCATAAAAAACTTAATAACTGCATCACAGAATCGTAGACTATGTTCAGCAATTCTATTTCCTAACAAAAAAAGTCATACGATCAACTGACAGTTACAATATGAGCCTTCTATCCTAGGAACTGCAACTTTTCAGGAAAACCTCGACAGAGAGAACTGTCGAGAATTCGACACTAATAATATGCAACTATTTCTTTTCATGTGAATCTTTTAACGACTTATCTAATTTCAACGTCCGTCTACCATACGTACGATAAGCACACAAATGACAAATGAGTTTACAGATCTTGATGGGATGTTGCAACCCTGTTGCATTTTTATTTTTCGCCCCCAAAACTGATAAAAACAGTGAAGCGCTGCTACAATAAGCGAAAAATTTAGCTTTAGCGAAGAAAATATCTGTATTTGATTTCGTTGGTATTATTTGCTAAATAGTGGTGCAATTCTTACGTTATTATTGGGAAGACTAGCGGGTGTGACCGCAGTATTCAGCAGAGGCACGAATTCCTCGAGTATTATGAAAATAGATGCGCAGAGTCTAGAGAAGCGAAGATAGTAACACAAGTGTGGAAAGGTGAAGATAGGTAAAAATTCCACTGCTGCAGTCGATTTGAATGTAGTTCGAGAGCTTGAAGTTCTGAACAGCGCTGCATAAGGTGATGGAACACGTTAGTCAACCAACATAACTTCGGAGTCTCACTCGATAAACCGTTCTAACGCGTAAAGAGTTAAGAGGTGACTATGTCTACACAAGCCGGGCTTATATTCATTGGAGAAATTGTCTCGTGGTCATTCCTTCTTGCTCGATGCAGTAGGCGAAAGAAGCATGCTACAAAAGGAGATTGGCTGTCTGAGTAAGACACAGACTGACCTGTGCGTGAATGAGTCGTTCTGCGTTTTGCAGGGAAAGAGCTCGAGCTGCATTCGGAGTAACCTGAGACAGAGCAACACCAACCCCAGGTCCCATAAGTGGGTAAGCTCGAGTGTTTGGCATGACCACAGAGAGGAGAGTACCCAGCAACGTGAGCTGTTGCTTGACCATTGTGCGCTGGCTGTCCGCTCCCAGCGTCTGCCCGTAATGAATCCCAAGTGGTTGTCGCGCTGAGTCTTCTTACTTGCCACGCCCATCTGCTTCCCTCTGTCTTATTCGTCGTTTTCTCTAGCTCACTAAATTTTTCTAGCGTTATTTTCCAGTCGTAAAGATTGTTTTGTGTGCTGTCGCTGTTGATCACGTTTTAGTGGTGGTAACAGAAGCCTCCCAACAATATGACTAGACAAACCCTCGTTACTGTGTGTTGATATGTCAGCTGCCTTGTTGGTGTGTTTCCTCGCACTACAGTAATACGTCCGTCGTTCCGTTGTTAGATGCTGGTCTCAAGCACGATTTCGTGAACATATCAACCAACTGACAGGTCCTTAGTCTTAGGCTTTAAGCGGATAAATTATTTTTGGAATGTTGAGTGTCTGAAAGGTACATCGTAGAGCACCATTCTGTTCCGACCAACACTTGATTCATGTGAACAATCCATGCCCAGCTCGCAGAGATTTACTTTAATGACTGAAAAATTGCATTATTTCTGATATTAAACGTTGCACTTTTATCTAATCACTCCTTATCACTCTAAGGAATTATTTTCGTTTGTGTGACCACCTAATCATTTCTGCGGCAGTAAAACCACAAGAAAACTGTGAATAAGTTTCCATCTTAAAGCATTAATGCTCTATAGTTCCTACCTGCATTCATAACAAACATCTCTGCAGCATTCGTAACCTTGGTGCAAATCTTTCGTTTTGAAAGTCAACTTGCAAGCCTATCCACAGTGCCATCAGCTTCATTGGAGAGTACTGCTTCGGATCCGCAAATGCTATAGCTTTTGTCTGTTTACACACATCATATGAAGGTATTTTCATTGGCATTGCAAACGAAACCAATATAACGCTTCAAGTAGTTTCGCAGAAAATATTTTCACTGATCCGCTCTAAATGTTATCAATGCACCTAGTGATTGTCGGATATTAATCTGAACGCGCAGGATCTTTCCATACTCATTTCAAGACTCTAAGGCCTCTATCTTGCCCTCTCAACGTGTGCTTATATGTGCCGTTTTAAATTACGCCGCAGATAGCGTATATTTAAATGAGCGTGATTGCAAATAAAGAAATGGAACATTGGTGGCCACCAATGGGAAAAAACTGCGTTTTCGAGTAAGCCCTTCGAGAGTGGAGTGAGTTTTCCCGTTTCCACTCCTTCATCTCATCATCCCAAACGGATTCCTTTCGTTGATATTAAAATGAGAAATTTTCATGGGTCCAAAGATATATATGGCTCTATTCGTTTTTGAGCTTTTGTAACTTAAAGTTTTGAGGAAATTTAATAAACAATTTCATTGCATGCATATACACAGTAAATATTTCCTTATGCTTTATTAACGGTACATCTGTCAAATAATATCGGTCCATTTCCTTTTACCTGATATTGCTGTCATGTCATCAAAGTGTTGTATTACACACAAGCCAGAACTAATAAGACCCTGTAAAAATTAGGCCAAGTTGTGGCCTTCGTAACTGCTCATTGAGATTCCATCCAACCAAAGAAAGGGTGAGGGTGCCGGTGATTCGCCCTTTGCAAAGTGTTTTCCGATTAAGTTTCATTTCATTTGCTACCAATTACAGGTCGGCGAGCCGAAAAGTAATCGATTTGTGATTTTACAGAATATGCCCAAACTTATTCCGCGAGCACTTTGCTCAGGAGGAAGATGAATCTGCTCTATTTTTTGCAGGTAGGGCTGCATGAGTGCATGCACTGCTAGGAAAAAACAGTGGACTTTCCCCTTAAGGCGTTTTCTTGGCAAATATTCTGCATGTCGAGAGCGGAAGGCGTGGAGAGGCAGATTTGCAACGCATAGCGCCGTATAAAAATTATAGCGCAAGCTGTCGCATGACATGGGATGAAAGGGTGCTGGTATGTCGCATATGAAGATGCAGAATGACCATATATTGCCCACATTATGAAAAGATGCCCAAAATGTGAAGATCATGACGTTGCGTATTCCCGTTGAATTAAAATTGGAATTTCTTGATAATATGAAAGACGTGGCCTAATATTTGAGCACATGATCGAACTGAGAAATTTGCTGTTGCTTAAACAGGTTGATATTGAGAGATAAGCCTTTGCAAAACTATTACAACTTTAACCGATAAAATTGCAAGGTTATCAGCGAAAAGTTCCTCCGGTTCGATGTTATCACGCTGCTGCCTCTCGCCCATTTCGCGCATGATACATTTCGCCCGTTCGTTGCCCAAGTCATATTTTCTTTGCACCTCTACTTATCATTTCAACTTAGTGCATCCCTGAAAGTGAAAAGAAAAATTTTTGCGTAATTTATTTCAAGCATTTTCTTGCCGTGAAAGTTAAGATTTTAGATAATTGGAGTGAAAAAGTGATAAAAGTGGAAACGCCAATAAGGCAACAATGGTGATTACAGCAATAATTGTAAATGCGGCAATATTAAATTAGTTGATGTGATTGTTGTCACTACTGCTACATGCCGCAGTCGAAACCTCGCGATACACTGAAAACCCTACTGAACGATTTCAGCACTTTATGAACCAACAGAAATTCCTCAACGCCGTCAAGCGAGCTTGCTCGCTGCTTTCAGATATTGCCTACGGTAACCACTGAATCAAGTAATTTGGGAGAAATTTTCAAATATTAATAAATCCCTATCGAATATGCGTATCAGTCATTTTATCCCCACAGAATAAATTTAAAAATATAAATATTTCGAATAATAAATCTCGGGATATGCAAGTTGTCGTTGCGTACAAATATATCCCTTAAGGCGATATACCTCTAAACTGTATCCCAAAGCTTTTCACTGAGCTGCCGCTAAAATTTCTAACTGGGTACAGTGGCGGTCTGTAAAATGAGAGCTTACCTGAAATGTGTAAGAGCCTTCAGTAGTAATTGAAAACCTTAAAAATTGCGGATTTTTCGTTGATAGCAGACATATCGTTTCTTTCATCGTTGATATACGTCTCGGACGCACAAGTACAATAAATCAGAATAGGACAGTATTGAATCTAAATACTTGGTGCTTAGGTTGGGGTTGAAAATGATAGTGGGTTTCACCTCTTTGAAAAATTCAAATACTGTGATAAGCAATTTATCAGTCTTTGTTCGACGTTCTGATGAGTGTCAAGATGTCTCCCCTCCTCTGAATGTGCCACCGATAAAGATGAAGGACGTAACGATGAACTGATATGGAGGAATACTGGTTTCGTCTCGATTTTTTCGAACAGACCGAGAGACGTCGTTCACAGCATTGTAGATGTGCCATAATAAACAAAGATATGAAGCGAAAAGTGGTACCGGCTAGAAGTTTGGCGAATTTACTAAGCGATGTGTTGGGAACAGATCGTAACTTGTCCATTAAAACAAAGAGAAGCGACGACGAAGGGCGCTGATTCAGTAACTAAATTTTGCTCTTAGTATGTTAATGAGGATAGTTCAGAACATCGATTGATCATTGATGATCTGAGATATTTGAGGCCTACTGTTCTTAGCAGTTTATCAACAAAACTTTTCATTTGAATTTCATAAGCAAGTGAAAGAAAGCAGGCAAGTAAGTCCAAGTGGCCCGTTGACCTTCGAATACCCTATTCCGAGGCTAGATCATCGACGAGCGCTCGATCGACCGGCAGGGCTTCTCTTCTTGGTCAGGAGGCTCTCTGCCATTGACCAAAAGATAGTGTGATGAATATGTAACAAATTTATACGGCTGATTCCGCAGTGAGCTTTTTTGAGGTTGATTCGAGCTGAGTTATTTCAATATGCTACGTTTCCCAGAATTTAATGACATTTATAATCCAACTCATTACTGTGGTAATGGGACGTTTTAGACGAAATTAATAGCAACTAGAGATGTGTTCGATGACTGTAGGATTTTATAGCGGATATAAGTGAGTAGTGCACATACGGGTGGATATGATCGTATTGTTCTGTGAGAAGCGAAAGGGAGCGTGAGTGGCGGAATGGCGTTGTCGAAGACAACAAGTCTAAGTGGCCGGTCATCGAACCTCCTCTCATCTTATCGCTCGCACTCCACGATGTTTGGCGGTTCGGCCAAGGCAGTGCGCATACCTGTTTAGGCTCAGAAGCCTCTAAGCTCCTCACCCAATGGACTCGTCATTAGTTTACGTCGGCTCAAGCACGTTCACATTGCCAAATGTTCACACGCCGTTAAATCTATATATATATATATATATATATATATATATATATATATGCAGTTAAATCAATCCTATCTGCATATACATAGATATTATATATATATATATATATATATATATATATATATATATATGTATAGTGAGAGAAAGATTTCCCAGCACTGCTTTTTCGAATACGACGATGGTAACGATAATTTTGGATAATAATAGGTCATAAACGACAATTCCCTCTAAGCGATGATGACGAGTTTGGAAGCAGAAAGCTTTAAGCAAATTGAAGGGTGTTCTCAAAGTGGACCATATCTTAACTTCATTATAGCCGAAGTTGCTTTACCTAAAGGGAAGGCTTTCTATCATCGCATCTCACCTCCTCCCGTGTCTTCGAAAGAAGGAATATTCCTCAACGTAATCAATGTTCAAAAAATGAGCAAATAATACAAATGCGAAAATAAGAACCATCCAAAAATTTTAAAGGCATTTAACTCAGATTCCGGCATTACCTGCTTCCTTATCGAATCTTATGTTAGTTTTTCCATATTAGTGAAGTGAGAAGGGAATGCATTCCTGTCTAGCCATCCAACGAAGGCTGAATCCAGGGCTGCGAAGTAGAATGGCGAGATGTTAAGAGTGAGGTTTAGAAAAGGTATCTGAGCTGAGCACAAAAATGGAATTACACAAATATCGCATTTTTGCACTATTCAATGAACTGTTTAACAGCGCTCGATCGAGAGAGATGAAGCGAGAACATGAGAATGATTTTCGGTGTTTAACTAGAACACTTAAGGGTGAAGACTCTGAGGTGAGGTTCGTAATGCATCTCTTTGACACTCATTCACAACATCAATAACAGGAGTTCAAACAGCACTCCGATAGCTGTCATCTTCGATCTACAGTCGACTCACTGAACGAATTGTGCACATATCATCAATCAAAATGACTCTCATTCCTTTCCATTCCTCATGTAAGAAAACGTCTTATCAATGCATAACACCTCAGGTGTGCGTTATTTGCATTGAAGAGGCATTCACATTAAATGAATTACCAATTACTGTTTTCGGTTAAAATGCTTCTCCGATGTTGTTATCGAACTGGGATCTTCTGCTTTGCGTTCTTGTAAATCAACTGCACATTTTCACAGAGAGTGAATCGTTAATATAAGTCAATGAGGCTAGACTTACCATTGTTGTTATGAGGTTTGTGGATATTCGTGGTGCATTGGTGAAGCTGAAACACATGAGGAGTATTGTAAAAAAAATCCATTTTCTGGAGCGGCGAGACGGCGCGTCTACTCAAAAAATTCCGTCACGCGAAGAGGCGATCTCATCAGTAAACGATGAGCTTCTTTTATTTGTCCATATTGCACCGTCCATATTTGTGCGCCGTAAAGTGTGCACGCACAGAATCACACATATGCATCGCATAAATGTAGTGCTGTTACACTCCACATGAAAAATGTAACGCCACTAATAATGCACGAAGTTGTCGGTGTGATTTCTTTGCAGAACTGCATATGGTTCTTTTCACTGCTGTGAGAGATGGTACTGTAATTGCGTGATTTCCTCTAATTAGTATTAATGTAAATTTGCACGGTGGTAGTGAATTATGGCAGTACATCTATATGTTTCTTTTGTTGAACCTATAGCTGTAGGTTGACGGATGTGGCCACATCTGCGGTCAGGATGAAAAATTAATCAAAAGGTACGGTGCGAAAGGTAAAACACATTCAAGTTTGACGCCACACTGAGAGTGACATTAAAACTGAACAGAAATTAGACGGAAGTCTTGATAAGAATGGAATAAACCATTGTTACACATTGTGAAGAATGAGGAAATTGCTTGTACATCGTTATAAGTTTATATTTGCATGTGCAAAATGAAGCTGAAATTATTTATTCTTCAACATACGTTTCCTCTGCAAATTGACACATTTGGGCCCTGCTGCTTCACACCTATCTCTTTGGTTAGATTCTCTCGCTTCGATTTTGTTACTATTCAGAAATCGAGCAAATTGTAAATTCTCTTCGATCATATTCCTCGTCCTCTCTTTCTCAGTCTTCAAAATCGTGTACCTGCAAATCCGAGATTCATTCCTCAATGAGAATTCCGCAGCATACTTTACTGACGTTCAGGTGAAACAGCTGTTTAACAAAAGTGAAAATAATATTTTCTCAGCACTGCGTACAGCAGCAACTCGAATAAATTACACGACCTGAAGTTCAGTACTCAAAACAAAATAACAGGTGCACACAAATTTAGACGAAATTGTTGTGCTCTACGACTTCTTCTTCTGAATGGTCTTTTTGTGACTATACGGTGAGCAACTAGCATGAAAGCATTTCCTTAATGCAAAATTGGGCATGTGAATTCGAGCATACTCCAGCAGTAAAAACAATTTAATGTTGATTATGATAACACCAGTATTAGACAAATGAGTTTAATTTATCTGAAGGATTTTCTGAAAGGTTGTATGGTGAACTGTCATCAAATGCAAAACGGTTATCATAAGGTGGGGTATGAAAGTGAAGAAACAATTCATACTAGAATGCTTTGGAACAAAGCCCAGTAGTGTCGTTTCTTAGAAAACAGCGAGTGGCGTTCGCATTCTTCACATCCAGAATTCGCGTAGACAGATCGACGGAGGCTAATGCATTTAAAGAAGAATGCGAAGTGATTCGCTGAAAACACTGTATTGAATGAGCAATATTTCACTGAACGTAAATTTTTTCGTTTTTAGATACAACATCGATGTGATGGCTAACCTTAGCGCTGTTGCGACAATGAAATGATCCTCTGCTTAAATGAATCTGCCTGAATGGATTTAGTTGCATCTGGAAGTTTTATATGTTTAACTGAATACGCAACAATAACTATAGTCAAATGATGTACTTAAAAGTGATTTTATCAAGTTGAGGACAAACGGTGTCCAACCTTCATAGCAGTAAACTTTACAACACCGTTTTACAGTTTTGTTGTTGAAAATCGATTGATTTGTTGCATTATTTCAGTCAACAAAAATCAGCTGTGTACAAATGAGATTACACAAAGTTAGTTCTTGGGAAGGATCATTGGAAATACGAAAAATAAAGCTTTATACCTTTAGCGATTCCCACATCGTATATGATTGCCCACTGATTGCGAGTGTGCAGCAAAGTGCTTATATGAACATGTGCATTTGGTGCCTTTCGTGAGCTGTTCCAATGTTTTCTCGGCTTCTACTCGTTTTTTCTTAAAATGCGCATTTTGAACTGCGATACATTTCCATGTTTTTTTGCATTATTTATCTTCATATTCATGTATTCATCTCCTCGTCTGCACACATTTGAACAAATTTATTCAATATAAATATTTTCAAATACATATATATATATATATATATATATATATATATATATATATATATATATATATATATATATGCAATGAAGTTTTGATTTCAACAGAAATTTTCTAGTGATCCAGACTTTTAGCAAACTTAGATTCGTCGGAAGAAAGGCGGAGTTTTGGATTCCGTTCCCAGTGGTTGCAAAACGTTTTCCTCTGAAGCTACAACAATAAAATGTAACAAACATAATATACACCTCAATAGGAATGCATTAGTTTCATGCACTATTTATCGGCGTTCTTCCATGCTATGTATGTAAACCACTGAGAATATTCGGCACGCTTTTAAAATTTATAAATTTAAATTTCACATACGGGGTAAATTTTCCTAATTACCGAGAAAAGATGAATTTATGAAAACATCGTTTTTGTAACTATCGTAGAAACTTTCGCTAAACAGTCAGAAGCAGCATCATCTTTGAGAGTGAGCGCTACAATCTCACGATTGGGAACTATGAAACAAAAAAATCGTCGTACGCGACGAGCAAAATGATCTATACATGTTTCTTGGAATCAGAAGAATGAATTGGCTATGAAATTCACAACGGAGTTGGCAAGACACCGTTTTTCTCAGTAACAAGGAATCATCAAGCTTTGAGCTGTCGAAGAGAGAACTTTTCAAAAGCTTTTCAACTTTTCCGTTTTGAAGTTTCGAGTCAGAGGCAAATGTCAATGCTACAGAAATTAAGCGAACATCCGTGAAGCTAAAAGTGGGGTTGAAGTTGCTAGAATCTATAGTCGTAAAGGACCAAAACGACAATTAGACCCCCACTTCAAATAGCCTAACTTCTTGCCGTATGCATATTGGAAAAATCGAAAACTCTTCCACAGACGGGAAAGTCTGCGTAAGAAATACACAGTTTAATGTCAACGAGACTGCTATTCTGCAAAAGAATCTCATTTTTAGTGAATGTATATTAACACCGCGGAAGAGTGCAACAACGACTCCAAGCCCCTACACTTGTTTGCGCGTCTAACCTGCATGTTATAGATGTTTAATTTTGTGATCAAAGGTGCTGCATAGAACGATTTTAGCTAACACCAGTCGATCGATTTTAAAAACAACTACAGATATTTTGATCGTTCCACGGATTCTGATGCATTCAGCACTAGCGCCAATGGACGGATCGGTGAAAGTATAAGAGCGTTATTCCGCATAATTAGTGAGAGAAACTTACTGGTCAAATCGGAGAAGTACACGGCGTAGCAGCTGTTTCTGCGATTTTCCCCGACTATTTCGTTAATGAGGCAGCATAATTAGGAAGCCGGCTGGTATAACATGCGAGATTTTCTTCCATTTTGAAACGCTCACTGCAGGAGAACAACCACTGGCTATCTCACACCAAGCGAGATGGAGCGTTTCCCAAAATTTCGAAACGGAAGCGTTGCCAAACACCATAAAAGGCGTTTCACCATGCGTACGGGGTTGATTATGATTGGCAGATACTGCACTTAAGAGCACATTCTTGCTCTATGAAATCGCTTAAATTAGTCCACGGAATGCCTTGCAGCAGAAAAAATTGTTTCTGTTGCGCTCCGTATCTGACTGCTCAGTCATTCGGAGAGTTTTATGGTTACAAAGTGATTGGTTAGCCATATGATATAGCTTTCTGCGTTCAGTTCACGAATAAGTCTAGTTCCTGGATAAGCTTGGTTCTATTCGATTCACGCCTTAAATAGCGAAAAAAGCCTTTAAAGGCGAGATCTCAGCAGTATTTGCGCTTTAGCATTTCAGCTCAAGAAGTTTAACAGCTACTCAAATATCCAAAAAGCATTCACAAGACTAATAACGCCTTTCACGTTCGAAACAAAGTTCATTTTGAACTGCACTGGAACAGTGGCAATGCAATAAGCAAAACGATTTTGAACTCGTATCGTAACTCTTGGAGAAAGCAGCCAATCAAAAGGACGTTGAAATTTAAGTCCGATTTCTAAGTCCGGACGTTGAAATTTAAGTTTTGTGGGAGACAGAACACATGCGTGTTCTGTCTCCCACAAAACTTCATCATCTGCAGCCTTTCGGTCTGCAAGTAGGAGCAACCGAACAACATACAGACAAAAATGTGCAAAGAGGCAGACTCGATGTTACCTTACTAAGAATTTGTGCAGTGCAAAAGCGTACAAAAGTAGAACGATGACTTCCAATGCTTCGAAGTTTTCCATGCCGCCTTACAGTTGTTTCCACGACAACTGCAAATAATGAAATGCCTCTTTAGCTATCCAGTCCACCACGTCCCACCTCACTCGAATGAATATCAGTCCTTCCATACTTCAGAATAACATATTATTGGGAGACCTGCACTGGGAGATGTTTTGCAAAGCGTTGTGTTGTTGCTGTTTCCTCTGATCAAATTGCGTAGACGTCTAATGATTTGCAGACACGTAGTAGTATGACTGAATCAAAAAATTGTAGATATTAACAAAAGTTTAAATAATATTGCATAGGGTCGCAGAAACAGCTGAAGTTACCTGGAATTCAATGGTGCTGCAACATCAACACAAAAAAGAACTTTCTGCGCATTTATAAGGAAGAATGCCGATGCTGAACCCAAAGGAACAATACTGTCACATCCGTATCCTCTCTATGCTTCTTGACAGCGAATTTGATTCATTCACGATAAATGGATGTTTGTCATATATGAGATAAAGCGTTAGATGGAGATGTTTCTTTCATTAAAATTATATCCATCGAAAATTGCCCACTCGCAGAATTTTGCTTCATTGAATACTCGCAGGCAATTGAAAACAGGTGCTCACATATGTACGCTTGAAGATGAAAGGGAAGGAAACGATGAAATAAGAAAATTTTTATTATGTATAATATGAGCAAACTATTCGTATATGACAGTGATGCGATGAGGAAAAACATTCAGTTTTATTTTTAAAACGACTGTTATGTATAAAATGCAACCACACAAAATTGAAGAGGAGAAGAATAAAAATTTCATATAGAAGGTAAATAAACGCAATCACCGAGCACCGCCATCCGAGCACCGAATATATTTAGTGTCCCCCTGTCGAATACTCCTGAAAAGGTTTCTTCTGCTTTACAATAAGGTTCTCAATTTTATGACAACTTTCAACTTATTACTATGTATGAAATATCTGAAACGAAATCAAGAAACAACTGAGTTTCGTTATATATAACTCATATCAGTGCGCTGTTTGCATTTGCGCATTGATGTCAAAACGCTAAATTTTCCTAGCCAAAAAATCTAATCACACAATTCGTCCAGAAGAGATTACTTCAAATCGTGGTCCTCTAAAACCCATTGATTGATTACACGAGTGAAATGTGGTGAATATATAACTTCCTCATATCTGTGAGGTAAAAATGTGGACAAATAGATGCACATCGTTTGATAGCCGCCACAAAAAACGGTTGTACAGAATAAATTAGTGAACAAGTTAATCTTCAAACACGAAACACATAAAGTCTCACTAGGTCTTCATCATTTTCAGATAACGTAACATAAAACAGTCGAACGAACCTCTTTATAGGAGCGCTGATATCGTTCCTCTACACTTTCCTTCACACCCTCATCTACACCTTCTGCAATTATACAAAGTTTTTAAGTTCACCAGTTACTAAGCACAATTTATCGGCAGTGCAAAATATATACCTGATACATGTACCAAACTGCTAGCTAACATCTGATCAATTCCAATACAGTGGATTCCATTAAAACATTACAGTCCGATCTAAATGTTTTCTTATCCATATAATGAATACTACAGAAAGCTACAGAAAGCTGTGTAAGGACTAGACTGTAACTAAAAAATGGTTTCGCTTCAATAATCATAACTGGTCATTTGGAACTTAATGAAAGATGGTCTTGCGAGTTGACGCCTTCTGAAGTTTTAAGGATAAATTAAATGAATTTCTGACGTATAATATTCATAAACTTCGACTTACAGCACCTTGAAACTGGTGAAATTTTGGAGGCAGTAAGGCAAAGAATGTTATATTTTATGCAACTGTGATAAATCAATGATGTTGCTGCTTATAAGTTCGAATCGAGCGGCCCTTTCCTGCACAGTTCACCATCCTGTGTAAAAAAAATGTTCAGTTTAAAAATATGTCCAGAGGGCTTCTAAGTTTTTCCTAATATTGGATGACTGGATGAGGAACTGATTTTATGGACTGGCAAATGCAAATGAAAAAACACTCATTACCGCGATCGACTTGTGAAATGGAGGTACTATACTTCTTCATGCGATCAAGCGTCTGTCCCATTGGCTCATTGACAATATCAATGAGATCGTCCGGCCAATTACGTGATGAAGGACTCACTTCAGCAGCACCCTCTGCAACAATATTTCAAAGATCACTTCGTTGGATAGCACCTTTTGTGGCACTGTTGCGACACTCAAAACATGTGCCGCAACAGCTGCGGCATTTCGCAAGCAGTAATTTCAACAGTCAATGAGCGAACTTAAGAAAGATGCTTCTTTTAGAAAGATTAGAACTTTAAATCTGTTTATTTTTGGTGACAGCCATCACAAGATACGTTTTAATCAGTCACAGCGCTCGTTATGAAGTTGCAGAGTGTAATCCTAAAACAACGTCTATTACAGCACATTCGCTAGTTGCTACGTGACTTAATAATGAAGAGGAGCATTGCTATAATACATTTTCTTCTTTTAGATCCAACTTCTCTTAAAGGTTAAGTTTGACAGCGCTTCAGGCTAGGTAGTTAAGATCCACAAGCTTAATGCAAATGCAGCAACCTTGACTATTAAAGCAATCTTCGGCAACAAAGTGCCTTAAATGAAAGAGTTCTTTGTCTAGTGAAATAAAAAACGGCTGCTTTTCCGACGAGGAAAACAGCTGCATTTCAACGAAACTGTGTGGTTAACCCCACGTGATATATGGAACTCATTATCTAAGCTAATAAATCAAATTCCAACATCCGATCTTGTCACACATCAAACAAACATACATAACGTAATCCTACCTGGACAGCAAGTGTTGTTCTCTTTATGAACCTGCCTTGATTCTCATAGCAACTTCCAGTCGTTAAATGACCCCAAAAGTTCCCAATAGCAAAACGTCAAATATCGTACATTATAACTTTTTTACGCGTTACATCTCTTTCAGTGCAACGTTTGCTGTTTACCTTTGAATGCCTTATGTGAGAATCCAGTGCAACAAAATATATATTATCTTTAGCGAACATCTGAACAGATTAAGAAGTGAAGATAGAAACGGACATTATTTAGCACCACAAAAGAAGAAGAGAAAAAAGGATCATTCGTGGTGATGAAATTGGAGCAGGTGAGCGGTGGGATTACCTTTGCGAGATGTGCTATAGGATGTGGTGCCAGTGGTCCTGACTGGCACTGAGACGGCATATCGTGAAGATGTAGCTGTTCCTGTGGCATTAACGCCTCCAGTCGTTGTAGATGACTTCACTTCACTCCTACTTGCTTGGTAAGAGTCTAGAAGAAAGGGGAATCATCCAACTAATCTTGCATGCTTCAACAGTGCAGTTGTGCGCATTGTTACAATCGAAAGCATTCTGTTAGCAATTGTTGCACCCATTTTCACCCTCATTACAGCCGCTTTAGGGAATTCGATCCTAGAGGTTAAATGGAAGAAAACATTTCATTGCGTATTTATTCAGGAACATCTCATGATGAAAGTTTGAATTTTTATATGACAAATATTTTTCGGTCAAGCCGATTGCCAATAGGTGCAATAAAGTCCCACCCTTCCTCCTAAATTTTAAATTTTTAAAAAAATATGAATCCCATATCTACTGATGGGATGATACTTTGGCTTTTTTCAGTACAAAAACCGTAAAATTTAACTACGTGAGGGAATCCCTATAATGTAATGATGTGCTTGGATGATGACTGCGTCGTAAAATAGAACTGAAATAAGTGATGAAATTGCGAGAATATCACACTACCCAGCACCCCTCTAAGCATAACGATCGATTATTTGCGGAGGTTGGAGGCTTGTACTGCTGTTGATAGTGATACAAAGAAAGTAGGAGAAGCACCTCAAGTAGACCATCAGCAGCGATCCATTTGTGATTTCTAGGCATTTAAGCATCGCAGAGTGGTAACGAAAACTTAACACTGATGCAGCCAAGCTTCAAAACTAAGCAAGCCATTCCGCCAGGCTATTTTTACAGTCGCGGCTTACGGCATGGTAACAGGTCCTGGTCAATGCATGCTGTATAGATATGCTGCTATGAAGTATTAGCGGAACCTTTGCTCGACGGTACTCGAGGATCAAAGTGATTACTGTTTACTCGATGGTACCAACAGAGAGCTTCAGCAACTCAGGTGCAATAAACGCAGTGCGTACCGTAGTCATAATTCGAATATCCACGAGCGCGTGAACGGATTGTGTCGTTCATATATCCAGTATCGGAACTGTAGCCACGTGGTGTCGAACGGTCTGGCGAGCGGGACAATGTGTCCAGTTCTCTTTGCAACGTATGCAACGCATCTCGTCGTGTATGTGGCGTCGAAGGACCCGGTCGTGTGCCATCGAGCAGTGTCTGCGATGCGTAACGACGTGGGCTGCCCATGTCCGAACGACTACGGTAGTTGTAACGACGTGAGTAGGTGTCGGTGGCGGAACGATCGGCCGCTGATGCACGACTGATGTACGACGTGCCGGTGCCCGAAAGGTATCGCTGACGCTCACCTGTGTCTGAAAGAGCCTCGTCTGCGTCGCTACGCACTTCCACAAAAACGAAAATACACTTCTTTCATGCTCTTTTAAGGAACGACCTGTACGCCACTTTCGACAGCAAAACTGAAAGCTCGTGTAGTCCATATAGAAATCAGGCATGGCTCGACAACATACTACGCATTTTCGAGTTCACTGATTACTCGGAGGAATTTTATGAAAGAAGTAGGTGGGTAATGATTTGTAAAGGTTTGATTAGCTTGGAAAACCAACAAACGAACAACCAACAACCACCACCGCCGGGTAGATGCTATCAAATGCGCAAGCAACCGAAGTCACTTAATTTGATCAATCACTCGATAAGTGGACTAATCAGGAAGAGAACCAATCAGAAAAACCAAAAAATTTATGAAGCGTTTAGTGAAAACCAAGGCACGCGATAGAGAATTAAGAACTCCAGAGAAGTATTAATACACAGCAAAAGGAATTAGTGTAAGCATTTCATTTGGGATCAATCGCCACATAGGTGAACATAATCATAGCGAGGTACAGTTAGGAACAGTTTTTCGAATGGGCATACCAACACAACGAAAGACGTCAACAACAACAGTAGCTACAACGTACCTCGGGCGAGCGCAGATGCTGACAGTGAACGGCGATTTCTTCCGAGGCTGCCATACGCCTCTGTTTCGCTTCCATATTTGAGATAATCTCCTGGCTGAAAACATAACCAACACTCAGTTTCCTACTTTGCAAAAGGCCGTTGGATGCGTTCGACCATCAATTAAGAATAAGAAATTCATTTCACTTCATTTTAAAGCTCATGACAAATATACAACATTTGCCAGAAGACGATATAATAATTTATTTTAAAGTGAATTAGTTAGACAATTTTGGCCTTCTGAACTATACGATCGTCTCTCAGTAGTATATTCAGACATTTTGTTTCAAGTAATAGCTTGAAAGCATTTTTCCTTCAGCCGTTCACAAAGCGGAAATTCGCCGACCTCTTATTTTTTTCTCTTACTATTCAGTGTGCAAAAATTGCCTCAAAAGGGAGAGATGGTGAACGTAGAAGTTTCACAAACGGTACGAACATTTATTCATTGCCCATTTGTGGTTGGTGAAAACAGAAGAAGGGTACTAATCTTCGTGGCGACATTGAAGAGGAAAATGGGGGAAGAGGACGGCGAAAGGACGGATGATTGAAAAAGAAATGAGAACGGGGAACTGGCTCCACTGCAACAAGTGAGCAAGAGTAGAGTTAATGTATTTAGTGACTGAAATGTTCGATACGATGCAGCAAAGGTCACACCGTGTAATGCCTCCTAAGTGTGCTCCTTCTCGACGACGAAGTCAGTTCTTCTAGTTCTTGCTCCAATTGTTTTCCACTGGACGAGTAAGTCACTCCTATTCCCTCCGGTTGTTGATTATCTAAAAACAGCGGCATTTTACAAATGAGATGACCACCATCGGCAACGCCATGACGAATTGTTTAATTCCCAATAACTTAATGTTGATACTTTGTTGCTTTAGGAAAACCTTGGCTAAATAAATGCAAAAAGGATGTGCACCCAAAAAGCTCAAAAATTTTTGCGGGCGGTTTTCTTAGTTGATACTTTCACCAAAGCAATAACACGTGAACCTGAACAATCAAACAACCCACATAACCTGAGCAAGCCGCACCTCAATCGCATGAACTAACCATTCCAACGATCTAGACCGACTCTTTCAAACTTCATTGGTCAAGTACTCCACATTACTCTCCCAAGAAACAAACGGAAGCCCTTCTGAAAGCGGTGGCATATGCGCAGCAAAGCCCACAACCGGTGCTCTCCATCAAATGGTTTTCGGGGGATACGATAGTGCGTGCTACTAGATAAGTTTTTTCAGCAATGGTCAGCGCAATTTCGACCCGATGCGATGTCCGAAGATGCGATATATCCTCGTGGAAAACGAATCAGAAATACAGCCTAACGGGTGTCATAAACGACCGAGACGTACGCAACGGCCTCACCTATCACTGCTTGATCCAACATAGGACCTGCACCACTCATAAAATTTAATGATCTTGACGGCAGAATAGCACTGTCCTTGTGAAAATTTAACATAGGAAAAGCTTACATGCCTCAAACATATGTCTGTTTCTTTTCGGCTTTCAACGTCTGCTTCGAAATACTCTTCTCCTGAGGGAGATGAGGGGGGGAGGACGGAGAGGAGGAGGAAATTCTAAAGAGACCTACAGACGTGATAGATTTTTGTTGTGTGAATCTCGTCGCCACCTCCTTTCGATTTGTCCTGTAGAATCTCCGTTAGTTTAGTAAGACTCTCTTGCAATTTACGAGTTTCTTCGAACGTCTGCAAATTGATCGCACATGAAAATTGTGAGATATCGCGCACTCATATTTGGATATTATATGACATACAACAGGAAGGTTCAATGTTTTCAGAAATTTTAATGCATCCGTGATAAAGCAGAAACCGGCCACATATTTTTTTCTGTTAATCCACGGCAGATTGTGGAATTGTAACAATTGGGGCTTCGAGGAGTGCATCACCCCAACAGCAGGAAAACAGCTTTTGCTTTGCACTTAAACGACTGTAATTTTCACGCCCAAAGTAATATTCAAGAAAGAAAAGCTGGCACAAAAATCAGCTGCCGGAGTGAGTATACTATTCCATGGGTGGGAATTTTCCGGCTGATGCGTTCAGGGACCTAAATATCCAATCGGATTGCAACTGTTCTTTGCAAAGCCCATACAAAACGCAACTAGTCATTGCAACATTCTTTGAACTGCAATTGTTTGTTGCAATCTTTGTTTGAATCGCAATCAATTACTGCAATGTTCTTTCGATCTGCGAAGACATACCGCTGTGAATGTGACCACCATTTCGAGATTCACGCAATGCCATATTGCGAGGACACTTTCATAGCAATTTTCGCAGTAAACTTGATTCACACATATTTGCGTGGAGAATGAGCGTAATTTCGCTTAAATCGTTACTGTGTTTGCAATATGCAATTTCTTTCATCACCACTAGTCCCATTAAGATAAAAATACATTTATGGTGAATTTCTGGAGCCGCTGGAGGAGTAAATAAACTGAAATTTGAATCTTACAAGCAAAAAGCTCATGAAAATTAGTGGAAAATAACTTTGGAGAGCAACCTAATTATGTTAAGATGATCAGGCTGCAGAAAACATCGACAAATAAACGTTAGTAAGCAAATGAAAAAACAAGCGAGTATAAAAGACTTATGTCGTTTTTTTCCGCTCACCATACCTGCTATTAATAAAAACGTGCAATATTCAGCTTCTTGATCGTATCACCTGTAAGGCGAGCACACTTACTTCCAGATGCCGTTAACGAGCGAAAAATTAAGAATTCGCCAAAAAAGTGGAGCAGCCAGAAAGAACAGTTGATTTACATAAACGAGTGTTAGTAGTTCTAAAGAACTGGTGAACGAGGGTTACTTACACGACTATGATGTGAAACAGGGAATGTGTTGAGTGGGGTAGAAGTACGTGCAGATCCGGTTAGTGCAGTGTTAGTTAGGGAGTCGAGCTCAGTGGAACGATCCTCGTAGAAACCCGAGTGGTTTATAAGAGATATATTCTCCTAAATAGCACACAGTGGATGTTCGTTATTAGTTGCGCCTATCTAGCATCTAAGATTGATGCCAGAGGTCATTATATTGTACGGGTGCAATTGTTGCGAAAATTCTTCACTCTGAACCACTACTATGTTTTCGGCTGGAAAGACTTTCGAATTATTCAGCTGAACTCATCAAATCTGAAATCAGTACTTGATTTCAAATGCACATTATTAGGTAAATGAAGACCCTTGGGAATTTTGCTTTAAAAAAACTGAAAGTAAGTTTTCCAATATATTTTTTGTCATTTACAAAGTTCTATTGCGACGCATCTTTCCAGCATCTCGTAAGACCACACAACGCAAAATCAGAGCCCATCTTTCTCTATAAATCTGCATAGTGTTGCACTACTGAAGCCATTCATAGGTGAAATCATCGTGTAAAGCAACGCAATCCCTTGGCCGAATGTATTAGAACGCGGAACGTGATGCGTTCAGGAAAGGTTAATCGGGATGCTTGCTAATAGGACAAACAGCATTACTCGATGTTCAGTGCTTCGGCTGCTCGTTCCCTCTTTGAAACCATCAATATAACCGGCACGGAATTCCTCTTGATTAGGGTATTGTTCTTCGAGTCTTCGCAAAAGATTTGTCGAAATGCGATCACCGAAAACACCCGAATTGCCATCGCGGAATCCTTGCATGTAACCAGAAGAGTAGCTTCCTCCTTGCCCACGTTGCGCTAGATTATGCATAGAAGTGGTCATGCCTGTCATGCCAGCATCCCTGCAATGCTAATTCATTTTTTAACCCAAAAATGAAGTCATAATATAAAATGACTTTTTGGCGCGTTATGCGTTGTTCGTAGTTTCGTTAAACAGATAAAGGGAACCGGAAGTGACTAGCGCTTTTTTTCGCACGAAACCGAACGGTTATATAGATCTTCCGCTACAAATTCTTTCTTTAGCATCTAATCGCCTGAGAAACAAAATACGGCCTGCAAACTTAGTGCCACGTTTGCCAATTCGTAAATTTTCTAGAAGTATTCGAATCGAACAGAAGAACTCGATGATGATTTTATGCAAACATTATGACTAGTAAATTTCGCAGCTCTTCTGATTCCACGGTTCTCGACTTGAGGTTACTCAGAGGACAAAACGGCAAACATACAAGTTGACAAACGCATAGATGTGACGGTTCTATAATGGGCTCATCCATTAGCCTTTCAATGCCTATGTATTTTAAGAACCTTCTGTGGTGGAAAACATCAGACGAAATACAAAGTACGAAGTACATGTTCCAATAAAAAAATTCCCGTATTTCAGCATCTCTCCTAATTATTACAGCATCATCGTCTTTCCTCACTCTTTAAAAGAACGCTGACATGTAAAATACATAAACTGCGTCAATGACGGCGGGCTGAATAATGTGAAGCAGCATTCGCTGTGAAATGCAAGTCATCGGTTGTTTCATACTGAAAGATGTACTGCTTAGTTCCCTTGTCTATCATTATACATCATCTGATCTTTGAATATGAAGTCCCACCGTAGTCCTTTCACGTATCCTTCATGGAATCGGTCGTCTCGTGCACCGTAGTCATCGTCCATACGACGGCGCGCTGCTGACGCACTACCAAGTTTATTGGCGTCACGGAACCCACGAACGTAGCCGTCTTCGAAGTCCCCTCGAGCTGTAACATTTCTCGTTTATTTAAAAAAAAAAAAAACAACGCTCAAAGGATGCTGCTTCCCATTCAGAACTATTGCTGCAAATCTGTATTAGGCTTTGAAACTTCTGGCTGATCTGAGCAGACTTTTTGATGTTCCGTAGACAGGAAAACACATCAAGCTGCGGTGATATCAGCATGGTTAGTCAACGCAGTGATCTTTCTAATGAGTTCTCAGAGGAAACTATACTGTCCGGACAAGCAATGGTTTACATCAAGTGGCGTAAACTACTCAAGAAGCAACTGGAGGAGCCAGCGCCATGTGCACCACTTCTGTTTTGCAAATCAAGAGGTTTCACCTAATGCAAACAGACATTAAACTTGCATGAAAATGCATCTATATCTATTTTCCGACAATGCTAGTGAGGATCTTCAACAAACGATTCGATTCTCTGGCCAAACTGGGTGCTAGCTTCAAATGGATTCACGTAAAATGCCTAAAACTACGTGAACTTTCAACTTCTTTAGGTGCTTCATATGTATTATATTTCCACCCGAGCCCGACGAATGGGCTTAAAAATTGATCCAGGAGGTCTGATGCAGGAGGCAGTGCGAATTATTTCCGCTGGATCTCCAAAATTCTTATTTTAGTGGTTACCAAACTGAGCCTACCGAGAAGACAGACAATCAATCTTCGCATACGTAAACAGATATAACGTCGTCGTAATATGCTTCGCAGGTTTTTTGCTTTGGAAGGTAAAATAAACTGATTTCCCCTGAAAGGTGAACCTTTTGACGAGCACACGTTCGTGTTAACGCATGACTAGCGCCGTCACGTAATTGTTGCAGAAGGTTTTATAAAGTGCAGACGTGAGAAAACAGTGCTCACGAACTGGTTCTTGAAAACAGTGGGGCCTCATCGGCGGCTGATGTTCTTCACTTGTCTACAAGAAGTACATGCTCTTCTGTAAATGACTAAACATTTAAGTGAAACTTCAACTTTGCGATCTTCACAAGTAGCAAACAGTTCCTCGTAATTCTGCGTCCTTCATTAAACGTCGCCAATTACTTCTTGTGCTTCGAAACAAATTAGTGCGACCTTGCAGTCAACAAGAAACTAATGCAACAACGGATCAAATGTACTACTATATAAATTTTCATGCGTTGTGTCCATTCATCTACGGTTCTCGTTCGCATATAGGCGGAGCAATCAGCGTAAAATGTGTCGGTTTAAATGGAGGGGTGCAGAGATGGAGCGACGATGCATCTCCTCTCTCAAATTGTGGTCGTACATCACGATCGCGAACGCGATCATGAAGGACACCAAATTGTGCCTGGCAAAAACGTGCGCAAATTCAATAATGTTGACAGGAAGAGAGACTAGTTTTGTCGCTTACCAACGCAAGACTAACTTGACTCATAAGTCAATTTCTCGTAAACACTCTCAAAAGCATATACTTCAGAATTCGCCGCTGTGTAACCTAATTATTGAAATAATCGTATAGAAAATGCTGATATCCTTTAGTTCATTTCAGAGAATTTGATGTGTGAGCGAAGAGCATGAACGTGAGGTTGGATGACTGATGCCATGATGGATTGACGAACCAACTGCTAGTTGCAACATTTTTCAATCAAGGCTGCGAACATCAACGGTCGGAACCCAACGGTTTTTTACGCAGAACCAGCATAATGCATTTCGCGGCATCTCATGCCTGTCGAGTTTGAAATGCTGAGGAAATACCTACATCACAATTTTTTGTTTGCATGTAGGCGGTAAGCTTGCAACAGGTGAAAATAAGCGTGAAGATGAGAATTTTTTGAATCACTGCAATACCTTTAAAAGTTAGCAATAAGTAAACAACAGAATTTATAAAAAAATATTAAGGGGGGTTGTAACATTTGCTTCTATCAACAACGCTATAGATGAATAAATTGTCATTTTTTGATTTGAAAAAGGACCTAAACAAGCATCAGACGCTGATGTCAAAAAAGCACTGACCAAACTGAAAGAAAACACCAGAAGTAAGCATTTAAGTGGAACTCACCGCCGGCTGCAGCAGCCTTCTGTTCGAGTGACGTACGAATATCCTCGACACGTGACGAAAGTGCCTGCATATTCTGTTCCATACCACTTTTTTCCACCTGAAACCCGTCGCTGAAACTTCCTGGAAAGCTTCCATTCATAGCGATTAACAAATCTGCTTTAATATATGTCACTAGTTGGTACTGATTGTTCCATTATTACCCTTAATTGAAGCACGAATTTTAGTTTAACCATGGAAACGGGTTCTTCATTCCGACTGGAGAATTACGTAAAATCGTACCTTTATGGAAAAACAATGCTGCTCTCGCAGCAGCATTAACGTTCTGGCATATATTGTGAACAATTTGACAATAAAAGTAGATTGTAAACACTGCACTTAATCAAATGATCAATTCAGCTACATCCGGTCACAATGACGAATATTCGAAATATTTCGATCACATTGTTACTCGTTCGATTTATGCTGTTGCGCTAAATAAGGTGAAGGTGGAAGTTTTAATAATAAACAAGCATAAAGCACCAACATCGCTTGCAAGGAGTGGAACAGTTTGTCCGTTTGTGATGATACGTTGCTCTTTCCTTGCACGATATCGTCTGAAATCTCAACCTTACATGAGAACTACACTTTTACACATTAAGAAGAATACTGTTATATCTAATTTCACCGCAACAATCACTGAAAAGAAACGTTGTGAAAAACAAAGTTAGTGGGGATTCACACCAATTCATCCGTTAAACCTCAATGTTAAGAAGAGATAGCGAAGTTTAACTGTAAACAAACACTCTGCAATATTAGCAATAGATGATCGGAAGAGAATAATGAAAATGACGCACTTTTTAAAATAATATTATAGGAAGCCGACGGAACGCGGAATGACTTTTTGGGCAATCTGGCAAGGAGATAAATTCATAGAAAGGAATTCGATTTATGTGAAGTGTTTGTGATCAAGTTCAGTTATGTGAAAGAAGGAATGCGTTCGAAATTGTTTTTGACACGTTATACGGGACCTAAATCTGGTTTACAATGGATGCGCACAGCGGGCGAATTCGGTGCTTCCGTCATGCAATTTACACATGATCGCTGACTATTTAGTAAAATGTTCGAAAGACAGAGAAATTGATGTAAATGGGTTCGTCTGAAAATAGAAATAAACGGAATCTAATTTCGAACCATAAGATACTTCATTATCAAACGAAAGCGGATAATTCATCATAGACCAAACAATTTTTTATTCGCCTTTCCCGATTTCGTCTTACAGTTATACGGAATGAATTCTCGAGATCAGCGAGTATAACGGCTCAATTTCGTTTCCAGATAAGGTTCGTGCTATCAAAATCAACAAGAAACTACCTTTAATTACTGGTGGAAAACTTTACACAACTTGTTCAAGAATAATACGCAAACATCTCAAGAGAACTTAGTTCTCTATTAAGATCCCTCATTAACTGCAATAAATGAAATCGGTAGCAGCTTTGATGTGTGGATTAAAGATATAAATAAAACAGTGAAGTGATAAGAAAGATACCCTTGAAGGCACCAAAGAAGGCAACAAGTAAGCAGAATTAGCAGGAGAAGGAGGAGCAAAAGAAGAAGTAGCCACCACCACGGCCATCCAGAAATCGCATATGGACTCGCTGAAATATTCTTACTGTACAATCGAAGAGAAATAAAATAAAACACTCACAACAGCACAACCACTACGAACCAATTGTGCCGTCACATTTACACATAACTGACGACCTGCCAAATCGAAAAAATGCCCTTACGAAGGATTGAAAATACCGACTTCAATTTATTGCTATGGAAGTAGGCCATTCTATGGAGAATGTTTCGAACTGTTCAACAGAAACAATTTCAAAAACAACTTAGTCTATTCTCGGATACGAGAAATTGAAGAAAAATGAAGGGAGGATGAAAAATCATTAAGTTAACTAAAATGAAAGTAACGTTGTGGAAATCTTTTATGGGGTAACTGCTAACAGTATTCTAGACATGCCCTCCACCTCAACAAAATTGATTTGATAGATCACTGTCGAAGCGCTGGAATAATCGACTCCATTCTTCTCGCACGAATTTGTGGATGTATTTTCCGATAAATTCGAAATTAGGGATTTGAGGAAACGTTATGAATCGATCATGTTTGTCGCCTCGGTTAAGAATCTGTAGTAACTGGATAAATATGATGCCCTCAAGAATCCGTTTATTGCCAAGCTGTAGCTTGTTTGTTCCAATTAAAATAATATTGCTGCCAATTTTTAAGCAGAAGGAAAATACCTCACGAGAGAAAACAACACTCACTCATTCTTACAGAGCATAAATTTGGGATAGACAGAACGCTGCGAACTTCGCTCAAAACCAGTAGAGTTGAAGGAAGATGGAAAAAGAACGACATCCATAAACCTCGAAGTTTTAGATAGAGAGGTTGGCATATTTATATACATATTATCCCACAGCGGTCCTCATGACATGAGCAACAAAAGGAAATGCGGAACGCTTACTTCCTTCAATGTCATCGAAGCCTATCGCTCGCGCAGGAAAACAAAAGATGGAAGAGAGAATAACTAAACGAGAATCATGAGAGGATGGAAAAACATCATCCGATTAACAGTGACTGAACGAAGACGACAGAAAAATTAAAACTTCGAAATCAATATTGAGATTAACGCTCTCTTCGATCTTGATTTTGTAGAACTGCGATGATGATATATCTTACCTCTATACATTACCCGTCGCATAAAGGTACAGAAAATGTTTGCAGATGGAAATATTCAACTTATTTTGCTTATATACAAGGATACAAAAACTGCAATTATCGTCGAGTCCAGCAGCGCTTAAAATATAGTAAGTGCAAGATCAGAAGTGGATGTGAATAAAAGTAACAATGCAGGAATGGGGAAGGAATTGAACAAGGGATGGCAGTATAGATCAAACATATAGTACATGCGACGAGAGAGCTAGGGTTAGGTTCGAGGTGCAGAAGAGCCGGGTTCACTCACAAATAGTAGCAGAGACCCGCTAGGCAACAGCTCAGCAAGAGAAGGAGCAACGCGACAAGTAGCAGATAATACCACGGCACTGCTGCCCACCAGCCCTTCACATCTGAAACGCACTTTGCCGGAAAAAGCCCAACTTATTGTCCTGACACTTAACGCCCACGAGATGGAACATCTCCCTCCTCCTACTCGCATCGACAGACGAAAACAGGAACACTCAATACATCACAGAAAAAAAACCCAGATGATCTTGCAGGCAGTCAATCACTCTTCGATAAAAAAACTTTGAATAGCTCTCACTTGTTTTTGTTTAACTTGCCCCACCTTCAGAAATGAGCACCTCAGGTATCGTCAAACATTGGAACATTCGCTCTTTGCAACATGAACTTCAAGAGATCGATAATCAATCAGACAATTAAACAGCGTGCTCACTTCGAAAAATTCCGCGATATATGAGAAATAAATATCCATGTATGGATCAGGTAAGTTAACTGAATGTGTCTCTGCATTCCAGCAGACACATTTCTTATCATTTGAACATTTAATGAGGTATTTTTTCCTTAATTATACCGTGGAAGGAGAGGATAAAGCACTGTGGATAACTGGATTTCAATGCTGTATCAAGTTGTTTCACTAGGACTGATAATGGTGGAGGAAAGCATCAATTAGCGTGAAAATTCTCCTACCATCGGGCCAAGCGGCCATATTGGGTGAAGGGAGCGGTGCGCGAAGGCGGTGGCAGCAATTGCGTCTTTAATGGCGTAATAAAAACGAGCGACTCGCCACATCTCGAGCATCTCTGTGCACTCTGCGAAGAGTAACTCCCTCTCCTGTTCACTCCTACTTTCACATAGTCTATTGCATGTTGGCATGTTTTATTGTTATCCTTTGCAGCTGATAGCCAAATGCCCATTATTTATCACGTTATGAACGTTTCTTCCGTTTTTTTTTTTTGCAAAACGAGATCTCTTTCACATGACACACCAACACCTGCAAGCACCACAAACCAACAACCTGTTGTCGATCACCTTGTGGTGTCACATATCGCGCACCTATGCATCACGCTATAACCCTCCTCCGAGAGAATGTCGCCCAATGTGGGCGATGCCCTTTTCGTTGCGGGTATTTTAGAGACCGATTCACTTCCGGTATGTGGCCAAATATTGAAGAAGAATGAGGATAACCGTGACATCTGCTTTTTCATCTTGTACTTTAATGCGGCACTTTTACCCATATGAACATGCCGTTATTTAGACCGCTCTGACCGGCAAAAAATTACTATTCATCCTTCAGTGCTGACATCTAATTTCAAGCTGACCACCTGAGCAGGTTAATGTCAAATTCGTTGAAACTGAAGAATCTCTGTAAAATTTTTAAATTCATTACGTAACATTAAAGAAGACAAATCAGCGTTCCTGGTTCTGCTACAAGCTAACTATACAGCGGTTACTTCGAAAGAAGCTTTGAAAGTCTCTGTTCCATTCATGAGCGGAATTCACGGAATTCATTAGGAATCTCAATTCCAGTTCTACTTTATAGCACCAGTAGCTTCCAAGGATCATCTCTTGCAATATCATTGTTCAAATAATCAGCACGCGATTAACCTTCACCTAATGATATAAATGCTTACAAATGAAAAATACCCTGAACAGAAATCACTGATGTTGATTAAGAAATTTGCGCACATACTTTAATCATTAACAATCCTCAAACTTGAATTGGTTCAAACTTCAAGTTTCGGAGTTGCACGCTTCCTCATCATAGGCTTCCTGAGTCGAAAAATTGCTTAAAAGCAATGTAATTTCAATCAGATTAAGTATTATGGCCATCAGTATATATTATCGTTTGTGTTGGGGGAAAGGGAGATGCGAATGGCGACAAGAAATCTTGTGAGCGTAGACATTTACGATGCAATGCGTTCGTAGGGTTATTGAAAAAGGGTGTGGGTCTCGTTAAGCGCAGGAAGTTGTGGCAACTGACGAAACGTTTTGCCGTAGAACCGTTGCCTCACTCCACAGAACAGTGAGCTAAGGACAAACGACTACAAATGAATATTAAACGTTTTCGCCGAGAATTACATTGAAATAGTGGAATTTAAGCTGTTTCAATAGCAATAATTTGCGCGTTTGTGCACATCTTTGCCGTATCGGCGAGAATTTCTGCACTCGTTTCTGTTTCCTTCCACCTAGCTTGCGCACACACTTTAATCATTAAACTTTTTGACAACTACGTTGAAATTTTGGTGCATAGAAACTCTATTTTTAAGAGTCTCATGATCGCGATGAAAAGAAAAAACGCTTTATAAATGAACTGTCGTGAAAAGTGCTAAAAACTGTCAAGTAATGAATGTACCATGCGAGATGAAAAAAAAAACAGCGTTGCATAAGCAGTTTTCTGGTTTGTTCTTTGACGTTGTACGAAATGATCAAACAGACTGAAGGCATCGTCCTTCATTCATCTTCACTATCGTTGCTGTAATGTTTTGAGGGAAACAAACGTTCGTTCATGGGCTTGTTTCGTAGAAAAATATATTGAAAAGTGAACTGAGCATCTAGTTAGCTGCTTACCTCGCTGACGTGCAACTACCGCTGGTTTACCGTCCAGTTCCCAAACCGAGTAGATTTCATAGTTATATTTCTTCCCTTTCACCAACGGATAGTTCAGATAACCACCGATAACAGATGCATCGCCGATCCGTACTTTGCGCGGTGCTGGCAGTGTATCAGCGGTAAAAGATGCAGCCACATAATAAGGTAGTTTCTGTTTTGTGGCAGTCACCTTGTCGGTCAGTTCGGTCCAGTTGGTGTTTCCTGCTGGCTCGCGTTCATCTACTACCACGTAATATCGACTATAAACACAGCGACATTGCAATTTTTATTTCTGACGAACGAATACTTCAGTAAATGAAATATAACTATTGAAGAATTCCTCAACAACAATTCCTCATAAAGCTTTGACGGATTAAAGAGTCTAGTAATACTAATACTACTAATAATAAGAGAAGCGGAGGTTTTTGAAGTTGCATTCACTAAAAAATGAATGGGTTCCAATAAGTCGTACTGAAACAAGCTTCTTGTCCAAGAAACTAATACTCATCGAAAATACATTCAAAACTGCCGTATAAACTCAGACTGATGTCCCTCCCCGTTGAAGACAAGCGCTCTCTCGCGAGGCGTTCCACCAATCTAAATTACCTATATAATCATTCTATGCGATACGAATAAAATGTGAGCATGTAATCTCAATCGAAGCGCCATCCTTAGAGCGTAAGTTGAAGCCAGTCGTAGAGCCGTCCACTTAGAGACCATGTTTGTGTCTCGGAGGAGTGTCCACTAGCATGACGAAGACACATTATGCAGTGCGTAGATTTTTTTTCACATTTTACAATACAATCGACAAATATGGCAATTTGTTTGTTTGATGGCTGTTCGGTTTGTTTGCGCTGCCACTACAATGCTGCTCGTTCGTTAAGTATTCGACGCTGACAGTGTAATGGGCAAGTCTCCTTACTGCGAAACCGGACCACTTCAAAGCCGGTTTGAAGACTGCTCTAAGGGAGACTGCGCACATTTACCTCTGAATCAACAACCCTATGCAACTACCTAAAATCATATAACTATAATCATGGATTGATTACCTATTTGTATTTTATGCTCAGCTAACTAAATTCATAACTATTATTAGCCACAATGATCGTACATAGTAGTCACCTCCACCAATATATAACACCTCAATTTAAAATATGAATGCTCATTTCAAAGGCAACTAGGGTGATCGCTTCTGCGCTAGTTGCAGGGGGAAAAAAATGAAGCATATGAGGATACTCACGAGATATTTTGTGGTTGAGACTCAACAGGCCCTACGTCGACCTCCCAGAAGGTGCCAGGAGCTCCAATATTTTCGACCATATATGGTGGTGGTACAATGCAACATCCTTTTTTTCGATCGGCTTTTTCACTTACACTCGGTTTGCCCGCAGTTTTCCAATGATTCCATTGCTCGTTTACCTGAACGTATGAAGTGAAATCTAATCATTGCCAGATAATTAAGCAGTTCCCATGATACTTTTTGAATACACAAATAAGCGGATAATTTATTTATGCTCACTTTACGGCAATAACTTTCATGCATCCATTTTGGCTCAAAACTGTCGCGAAGTCTAATTGGAAGCAATGAAACCGACGATGTCAATAATGAATTCAGTGATGGCTGTAGGATGAAAAAGCACTCAAGAATAATGTGCCCACTGATGTAAGCTTTAAAATTTTATGCCATCATAGTGTTTTAGAGACGGTGTGTGTTGTGACTTCACATAGATGCCCTTATAAAATATAAATCATATTAAAACTCGTGTGGAAACAAACGGCACGGTATGTGCTTTTCCACTCTCGCTCATTACACCAGTCAGTTGCACTACTACCAGTGATCAATAAAATGTGCGAAAAAACGTATTCATGTCGATGTCAACAAGAAATCATGTAGGTCTCTTGCAAAAAATCCTTTGTTTTAGACGCAGTCAACATAAAACGCAAATCTGAAATCACATTCTTGAGGCATATCTCAGGCTATTGCTACCTGACAACTTACGATGATATCCATAAAAACATTACGTCTATCTTCTTCAAGCCTTGCAGCCTGCTTTTCTATCACAACCAGAGATCGCAACCCTCTCAAGTAACATAGCTCTGCATTTAAATCTGACTCACATCTGAACTCATATAAATTTCCAGGCGCTTCTAAGTGACTAAAATGTTTTTCGAGTTCAATGGATCAGCTCTGAGCTGTTGTAGGCGCACGACATTATGGTAATGATATATATCAAAGTGCGCAAACCTGCATGGATGATTTCCAAGTTGGAACTAACGCACCGACAGAGGCATGCATGAATGTAAACAACGAGGAAAGACAATGCATTACCATTATGCACTATGCACGTGCAAAAATTGCAGTTGCGTTTTGAAAGAACTGAAGCGATTTTTTTGGAAAAGGCATTAAAGTACCTTTGCTCTAACTTGGAAGACATACTCCGACGGGCTGTACTCGAGATTATAAACGAGATAGCAATGGCGATTGCATCCATCCTTCGGACACAGTAGCTCGATGGCCCTTTGCGGTGTTTCTTCATTCCACACGGCGTCGTTCTCTTTGAGACGCAAGTACCGTACCTGATAATGTGTTGCCATGTTCAAATCGATCGGCTCCCAATTCAGTGAGACTGCGTAGTTGGTCCTGTCGCAAAATACGAGATTCCGTACAACGAACCATCCCTGTGGAAGTGTAGCATATACTCCAGATGCTCCATCGGCAATGCCACGTGGTTGCAGTGTTACATTATACACCGTTGATGGCTCAAGATCTCGAATTGTGAAATTGGTTGTTATCCCATCGACTTGCGCCGACTTGATGACATTGAGTCGTAAATGTGGCGATACCGAATAAAGTGTCTTCCATGTGAGCTGAAATAAAACAATGGAACAATCATTTGTTTGAAGAGATGATAGAGATGTTTTCATATCTCTTCTCTGCTTCGATTAGGAGTATTTCTGAGAATGGGGTCATAAATCATTCGTAGCAATAACTGGTGGAACATAAGCAAAAGAGTATCACCAAATGCTTTTCAAAATCAACTACTTATGCTACGATGTTAACTGTTGATAATCTCAGAACATGGAAAATCTGGTCGCTTATCACATGCCGATATTATGTGTAGTTAATACTCGCTCGTCTTTCCCAATGTAAAATAAGATGCAGTTAAAATTTGGACACCACTGAAATTATTTGGTTTTATCAAATTTTGAAGAACTGCTGCAGCTGCAGCTGCAGTTAGAAACGTTTCAGAGGTTCAGTGGTACATTTTGACTTAGAAACGCTTACAATGTAACCTCTATCCGTTGCCCATACCGGCTCCCATTCAACAGTTAGCGTGGTTGGCGTGCGATACACAAGTCGTAGTATATGATTCTGTCCACGCGCCAATGTACTGTACGTGCCCCATAGAATTTGTCCATAGCCACTGTCTGTACCCGCTTGAACGGTAATATTGTAGATAGTATCTGGCCGCAAGTCCTCAAACCTTATCGAACTCCCTGGATATGGCACAGTATAATTCTTTGGACGACCTGTCACACCTTTGATAGCATCGAATGGGGCAATTGTCACCTGAAACAATGAGAGAATGAAGTTCATGACAACGCATCTAGTTTTGGATGCATTACAGCAACGAAGCACATTCCTCTCAAGTTGATATCACATACTCTTTGACATCATACAATTATCGCTCGATGACGACATGTTCATTGCGCTGCTTCGTTGAATAAAAAAAAAACGCGTTCCAGCGCCAAATATGAAACATCGCAAGAGAATGCTGTTTGCATCAGCAACAAGACGCAAAAAACAGCATACACGATAGTGAGTAATGAGATCCTTGTATTGAGGGTCGAATATCTCTGGTGGACTCCATGCAACGTGCATCATCGTATCGGATTTCTCGAGTAATTTCAGGTCAGTTGGCGATGGCAGCCACAGCAGAAGACCTTCAGCTGCAATGAGGTTCGAATTTTCTCAATCGACACGACATTCTTAACATCGCGTACCAAATGATACGTTGAAAGGTGGGTTAGTTTTCGTTACAGAATTTCAACAAATCGTATCGTTTTTTAATATATCATAAAGCACATCAATCTGTGAAAGACTTATTTCGAAAAATAGCAACGATTTCCCCCAACAAACCATTATTAATGAAAAGTTTACGATATACGCCCTGTAAATTCGATTTGGAATGCGCTTTTCTAGAATATCTCCAGAATTCTACTCCCAATCTCGATAGTGTAGAAGTGCAGTAATCGCTAGGTATCTGTTGTAAACGGTTCAAAACATCAACTTTTAGTTGCCACCCTTAAATACAACGACTATTTCATTAAAAAGATCTTATTAAATAATTGAAAACCACAAGCAGCGCTACTCCAGTGAAAGTCAAATTAAGGCTGCTGAATATCTCAAGGTGATTTAACACCAGAGGAAGATTTCAGAAAGAAACTGGGAAAAAATGTGCAAAATTTGACGTTGTGGTTTGGGAATTTTATTTTCCGAAAAGAAATTCTCCTAAATTATTATGCAAGCGAAAATTCCGGTAGCTTCTCTGAAGATACATCAATGAATCCTAAAAATATTCGTACAATCCCTGCTGTAGGAAATAAACAGAAGAGGATCAACACAGAATACCGAAATCAGTAGTCGCGAATACTTCGGAAATGAACCACAAGCGTTTTCCTTGAGAAAGACCTTGGACAGTTATATTATAGTGTGTGACCGGATCCAGTCCATGGAAGTGGTAATCGTTTTGCGAGCCTGGTGTCCTGAACTCATGAGGATGCTGGTCGAGTGCACTGGCCACTGAGATATTCACCTGTGATTAATCCAACTTAATAAAATCCTATTACGACCGAACTTCAACTCAACGCTTTTCTGATTACGGAGTGAGGATCTATTTGCAAGCTGACAACTCTGTTATAGACGCAAAATTTAAGTGGCTTCGCTTTCCGCTTCTCTTCCCCTCCCGCTTTTCTCAATGCTAACAGGAAACACCTTCTTGGTAGTGATGTACGTATCGTTTGATAAGCATCAATGTCAGTAATCTGCGTTTTGGACTGGTTAATCTAAAGTGGAAATACGGGGAAATGTTCACCAGATATTCGTCGATCAGATCACGAATTACAGGTGGCACTGTCCAGTTCACTCTGAGGTTATCGTGTCCTGCAGAGACGAGTCGAAGTTTTCCAGGAATAGGACCGTCATCAGTGGAGCGGGTTGTGGCGAAATATGCTGGCGACCATTCACCCCAGTTGCCGCTGGTTGACTGCGCCTAAATAGCACTAGCTGTTACGCATCAGTAAGCTAGAAGTCTAGAGGGATGAATAAGACAAGTGAAGGAATGGGCATACGTAATTACGCAAGACCGAATTTAGATCAGTATTTATCCTCTCCTCATCTTAGGTTCACTTTTTTTTTCACTTGACTCCGCGTCTTTACCTTACTCATTCAGGTTCCGTCCCGGGGTCATTCCTCCTTCGTTCTTCTCTTCCCTCTGCCTATAACCGCGCATCAAATGCAGCTGTTTAGGAAAAATAATAGTCGAGAAAACTAATTGGAAGATTAAAGCTATATATGTTCCTTATGACAGATTCTTTTGGATAAACAGAGCATTTTATGACTGCTGCTTTCCCTTAGTTGCTGCGAAAAAAAAACATTGACAAACAAACATCGGTGATTTATGTTCTAATGTGAAAACTACAATCACACCAACCTGAACTGCGAATCTGTAGGTGGTGTCTGGTTGTAGTGATTCAGCTGTCGTGCACAGATTGTCGTTTGTAATCAGTGGGCTTTTGTAACCGAAGCAGCTGAGTTGATCGCGCGACAGCTCCACTTCGACTGGATTCGAATCATCGGCTCGTGGACTGTGTCTGATTTTGTACGCCACTACAGGTGCTCTCTCAGGATAAGGTGGCAGCCAGGTAAGCTGTATCGATTTGGGCTTGGTCTGCACGGCCGTCAACTCACGTGGTGCACCTAACTCGGAGCCAGTAGTACGAACCTGAATTGTCTGTGACCATGGTCCAGCACCTTCTTTGGTGTATGCACGAACACGAATATTATAGAGTGAACCCGGCTTAAGTTGGTCAACAACGGCGTTCGTTCGTGGTGTCACACCCTCGCGCTGTTCTTCGTTCCATTCGTCAACACCGCTTACTTGATATTCGTATTGCGTGATTTTACCATTTTGGTCTCCACACAACGGCGCTTCCCACTTGAATCCAATTTCTGTATCTTTACGTGAATCACTACGCAGATTAATTGGCGCTCCGCTTGGTACATCGGTTTGAGTGCGGAATCTGCGGACAGTTTTCGGTGTTTCGATCGACGAATGCAATGTTGGTGGTTTGCGAGGTGTTACAATAACCTCATATTCGGAGCCCGGCTTGAGATCATCAATGATGACCTGTTTATCTTGCACGTTGTATTTAGTGATCGGCTCATGATCGCCGCTATGTGAATCCAAACAACCACCAAGTTGCTTCAGTTTATACGTGATATCGACTCCGTAATTCCACTTTTGATCTTGATCGGCCAAATCCCAAATCACCGTTGCCGATGTCGTACTTTTCGGCTCCACTTTGACAAACAGTTCACCGGGTAATGCCTGCGTGACCAATGAAACACGTTCACTCCATGGGCTATGTTGTGGTTTCTCACCCTCTTCAACGGTCTGTGTGCGCATCTTGATCTCCCATTTCGTACCAGGTACAGTCGGTAAGATGAGCTCTTGCGGTGCGTCGAAAGCCACCGTCATCACCCCTCGAGATGTCGTATTAACGAAGTCGATTACGTATTCCACCTCTTCACATTTCCATGATGTTTCTTCAGGATTCTTCCAGACTAACTTTATTGTCTCGAAGTCAACAGACTCCAGTTTCAGCTGAGTTGGGGGCTCTTCCGGTCCTGAAATATTTCTCATTTCAATAACTGCGGTTTTAACTTGACAAAATCGTTCGGTCTACAAAGGAAAGCAGAACATCTGAAAGACTGAGACTGAAAGTAAAGCTTTTTTGAAGTAATCTTTCTAGAGATATAAAGAAGAAAGCCCACGGCACCCTCTTCAACTTGATCTGATTCTCTGATAGCAAATTCATGGAATGAAGAGTCAATACAAGCATTTTTCAGAGCAGCAAACCTGCGGAATATTCACTTCATGTAAAAACAGGAAATATAAAAAAGTATCGCAGTAGCGGAAATAGGATCTTTCCGGTCTAGTGCGATTTATAGGTAATGTTAAAAATAGGCCAAAATCTCACGTCCGCAATTAGTGACAGCTTTGACTTCAGGTCCAGGAGCGCCTCTTTTGTCGTTCTTGCCAACTATCTTTATTCTAAAGAAGTATTCGGTGGCTTCCTCTAGCGCACGTACTTGCACCTTGTACTCGTTCTGTCGAGAGCGATGCTTCGTTATGCCATTATATTCTTGCCAGTCATCATCTTCATTCTCCGATTTGTACTCTAACACATAACCAACCACATGCGCTGCCTACAATGATAAATGGATGTTCGTTGCCAAACAAACATCACTGCCACTCTTCGGTAGCGCGGAAAAATTCGAAATGCTGCGCTATTCCATACCACTTTCTCGATTCTTTCACCCTAAGGAAGTATTACTCGAAGTGATCGCATTAAAGTAACTTGAACAAAACTACGTTAATTGATTTCCCCAGCATAGCAATTGCATTAAGATGCTGCATTTTATTCGGCAACTCAAATATGCTCATTGCGAAAACGCACTCGATGATGATAGATGACTCAGATTCGTCTTTTCTTCACTTTCGGTATAATTTGTAAAAATATTTGCTTAGAGGAGCTGAAATTCTCCTTTGTTACTCGCTTCCGTTTACTTCAATGGAACTAAAAACAAACGGAAAAGCGTGTCGGATGGACTGGCGGCCTATGTGCCCTTTTGCACTTTTGCTCGCCGAACAAAACAGAGCGTCAAAATAGAAAGAAGAAATAAAATGGGCTCTACAACTTATTCACTTTCGAATGATCCAACTGCTTGAACTACTTCTCGAAAACGATTGCTTTTCGTGATATGGTCGCTGCAAAATAAAACTCCTCCCACTTGCGAAAATGCATGCGCAGCTTAGACACACACGAATCGTAACCCATTTCGAAGTTGAACGATGAGCTTAGAAGTCGGCTACAGAGGCTCGATTTGCGTATTTTTAGCTCCTTGGTTCCACGTTAAAGTCCAAAAGGTATGGTCCAACAGTCAGGACTGACGTTGCCACTATGCATGATAAGCGCTTAATAATGAAAAAATGCGAACTCTTTATCAGATCTACTGCCTTGTCGTTTCTGTTACTTCATAATGTAGAAAGTAGAAGTGATGGTGAGATTAACTGAGCAAGCTTGACGGTCGAGAACGAAAATATGAATAAGCGAGAACATGACGAAAGAAAACAAAATAATCGAAATATCGCTATGAGCACCTGACTTGGATCCAATCCATGCCACTTGACAGTGATGCTCGTTGGCCTCGTGTCGATCACCTGAAGCTCCCTTTCAAGCACAGGAATATCTGCAAAATTTTCGTCATTATGTCATATGCTAATCCGTTCATATTTAATAGTTTTATTGCTAAGAAGCATAAAATACAAAACCACTATGCATATTGCCTCATTTAAAGAATTAAAAAAACACACACATCAATAACAGAATTGATTCCTTCGACCATAGTTAGTAAAGCGCATATTTTCAACTCCTTATATGGGAAACTTCCGTACCTTTACACGTCGTCATTCTCTCGCAATTTATTCAAAATATGAAACCTTGCAACGTTTCAGCGCTTTGACATTGGTTCTCACGATGCGATAGCTTTAATGACTAATGAAAAAGTAGGAAATCCTTGCAGTAACACACAGAGTCTTTAGGCATTTGAGTGAATGAAACTGCTCAAAATGTGAAGTTTTCGGCGTTTCTCGTGGGCAAATTTTGTAAGAAAAACTAGAGCAACAAATTTCACGAAACATTCATCACCACGGACGGCTCGAAACATTGAGATTTCAGATATCTAATCTCATTCAATGACTCAGCAATTATGCGTTCAACTGAAAGAATCAACGAAAGTGCATATTTACGTTTTCAAGAATTTTCTTTCCCGACGTCACAACACAAAAAACCCCCGAAGACACTAATTGATGTTATTTGATTGGCGCTAATGTCATGACGCCATGACGCCATGCCACGTTCAGTGCCTTCAAATCTCACTGTAACGAAACGTGGCCACATTCAAAAACTTTCCTTTCCCGCTGTCTCCCTTCATTCTTCCTCACTAGCTCTGATGAATTTAATCCTTTTTTCCTCGTCGTATCGTCATTACGCCCAGTTGCTGCATGCGAGCGTAATAACCAACTTTGTTCATAGGTGCGAGCGTTAAGTGCATCACTCCATTCGCCCCATCCTGCACCGTCGTTATGTGCGGCCACTTGAATCTCGTACTCTTGTTCCGGTTCGAGGTCCACCACACGATAGCAAAGTCGTTCTTTTTTGCTCGAGTCGGAACACTCAAGCCTCACTTCGGGAACTCGCACTTCTTTGTAATTCATCTGAACATTTGAAAGTGAAACTGCGCTCTTCTTAGAACTCTTCTTGAAAGAACTTGAAGGACTTGTTCAAGAACTTCTCACAGACCACTCAAGAACGTTAGGAACCCCTTTCAGTCAATTTGATTCAACTGGGACGAAACCATTACAACCTTGGTAGCGGAAATAACTCATTATTGTAGCGCAGGAAATCCATTCAGAAGGTGCGTTGGTGTGAAGGGAGGAGGGAAGAGAGGAGATTGGAGAAAGATCAGATTCCGCCTTTTTAATTTGGTGATTCCCTTCAAGATATCGAAAGCTCCCTCCATGAACTAGCCATAAAAGTATAAGCACATGAAGTAAAACTAACAGTAGGCCCTCTTATCTACTATAGCATCTGTTTTCCTTTGAAAGAGAAAGTTACAATTATGAAAGGGCTGCTTCTGCCCGCGTAGCGTCTTTAGAATGCCAAAAAGCAATAAAACTCTATGCGTAGTCAATTTCAGTCTCCACGAATGGGACTAAACAGACAGTGAAGACTAACAATATTACATTATCAGTGCCAACCTTATTAATACTAAACGGTCACTCAAAAGTGCCTTACCTGTCCAGCAGGTGTGTGTCGTATTCTATATTCATTAGTATTTCCATACGGCGGTGATGGAGGAAGGAATGATATTTCAATTGCGTGCGGGAATGACCGTTCTTCTACGAGATCAGTGGGTTGCGGAGGTGCTGAAAAACGATTTCAGTATGTTCGAGACCTTTTGGAAGTCAAATATCGTGATGAAGAGAAAAAATTGTTGGAAGACGCTTGTGAGGCTCTCACAATGACAAAAATATGCACGAGCAGATTATCCAATAAAGCAGAAAGAGTTAAAAAAGCACATCCTCGGAAGATTCTAATCTTCACAACATAGGAATCAAGCGCACAACTGAGTGATCTATACTCTTTGTAGTCTCTAAATCTCATCTCAAGATGATAGAAGTCCACATCTATCAGTATAGCCTGAAAAATAACATCACTCCAATATCAGGAACGATGGAAAATGTTGTTAGTCGCCTTGAAAAAGAGAAGTTCACTTACATGCGGGAAGTGTCTGGAATGTTGTCCAATCTGAATACGGTCCCTCTCCCTTGACATTGTTTGCTCGCACGCGGGCACGGTATCTAGTGAACGGAATCAGTCGGTCAAATAACACTCGCCGTCCAATGCTGTGATCGGTGCGATTCTCGTCCCATTCATCCAAGCTATCAAGCTGATAGTCATACTCGGTGATTTTACCATTCCTCAGCTCGCAGTCTGGTTCGTTCCAAAGTAAGTCAGCACGTGTCTGCGTTACCGAACTCACGCGAACGTTTTGCGGTGCTCCAGTTGGTGCTAAATGCGATTATCGATGCATGAACTGCACCAATTACGATAAGGCAGGTATTTTTACAGCTCTTTCGAAGCATAACAGATTCGCTCACGAATATGCTTCCGCTGTTTGAACATATTTTATCCTCGATGAGTGCACAAAACGTCTCAAGAAGCATTTATAACACTGCGAGAGTGTGAATTACATACGAAGCTTTTGTACCCGCAAAAGGTGTCGTAGGTAATCTTCCAGTCCTGTTTTCGGCCAAATATGACATACTTTCCCGCTCAAGACTCGGCTCCGACTATTTCTCAACTTTCAACGGTTTCTTCCATTGAAGAAAAGATCTCTCATTGAAAAAGCAGTTTTTCAGCTCTTTCGTTTTTTAGAGCAGGATTGCTCTACTCAAATGAGCCCCCAGGCTTTCTCTTCCCTGATAGGGATTTTTTATTTCTAATATCCCACCATTTTCACATATATTTACAAACAATACCGTGTTTACTTACGTGCTTCCGCTGTCGTCACTGTGACCCTTTCGGATTGTGGTCCCGTTTGTGAGGTATGTGCTACCACATAGATTTCGTATGTGGAATCGGGAAGGAGATTATCGAGCACAAGTCTTTCACCATGGACATTTTTCGTAATAGGCTGCGACGAACGAGGACCACATTCGCCTCTGGATTTTAACTGATAGACCACTGTGTAGCCTGTTATAACACCGTTGGTTTGTGCTGGTGCTCTCCATGAGACAATCGCCGAATTTGGACCATTAGGGCGCGCATCCAGGTCATTAACGACACCAGGAGCACCCTCTGCAGTAGTCACTGACACCTCTTTACTCCAAGCCGAAGCACCTGCATCATTCTCAACACGTACACGTACCCGCCAGACCGTATTCGGAGCCGAATCGAGTACTTGTTCCGTAGTACCACTAAAACAGTTCAGAGTCCGCATATTCTCAGATAGAACCGTTAGTTGCCAGTAGTTCTTCCTCAGAGGCATCCAAAACAGCCGCTCCCATCCCTCCCCCCCCCCCCCTCCTCCCCCATCCCTCAAGAGTAGAAGACTCTAAGAAGCTGCATTCAATAAACGCATGAAGCATTTAGCCTCAAGCAAGCTCCTCAAAGAAAATGCTTGTGCGATTGATTTTTGTTTATCATGAATAAATGTGACTGTAGATCGTATTCCAACTCGTTTCATCAAAGGAATTCCGAATCGGGACATAAGGTTGAAGTGTTAAGAAGCTACCTTGGCAGATCAACTTGTTTTCTTGGTGCAGTGCCGTTGTAGTACTCCATTTTGTACCTGATGGTTGAGCAGAGCCAAGAACTTTGAACGGGAGCCAACCAGCTAACACGAACTTGCATTGACGATGGCGACTGTGCATTCACATTCAACGGAGGTGACCGTGGGGCTGTAAACGATGTGATTTCATGCAATATTCGGAATAAACGATAACGGATCAGCAGAAAAAAAAAGAATCATCAAAGACGTTGAAAGCATATTACGTGGTACGCTGTTTCGATTCTGCTATAGAGTACTCAGGAACAAGAGGAAGTGAACTATCACATGGGAGAAACAGGTGATCTCTCACACCTGAGACTTTCCGGAGGTACCAAGATTCTGTGTCGCTCTCATATCACATTATATGACTGCAGAGGAGCTGCATGTGATAAATTTACCAATTTGATTTGATATAAAGGATCCAGCTATTGTGATGGCACGCTCTGGATGAGGTGTAGGTGGTTAGAAGCCTCAGGGATATATGCTTATTAAGAACATAAAAGATGAGGCGGTTAGTAGGATGTTCATGCTGACTGACTAGTTAGTACCACTGGATGCCTCATAAAATTTGGTGAGTCTTACCGTACTTGAGACCAAGGATCCATAAGTGGTTGTATGACATCATGCTACAGAGTATATTTTCTCAAATGGTCAGTTCTAGGCGATCTTATACTGAAAGAAGTACTAACCTGCGCATCCAGTTCTTCCTCTTCCCTCAGGACTTGGTTGGCTGACTCGTTGTTTCCTGTCAACAACCTTTATACGAACGAAGTAGAGCGTATCAGCGTCAAGGTTCGCCAACTTCATGTGGTAAATTCGCTTCAGCGGGTCATGCTCCACAATACCACCATATTCGGTGAATGTTGGGTTATCGCTCGATCGAATCTCGACGATGTAGCCGCGTATTCTGTTCTTTGGATCGGAAAGACCGTTCCATTGCACATCGAGCCCATTCGCACCATCGGGACTAACTTGTGGTGCACTCGTTACTGATGGCACTTTGAATGGATCAGTGGAATAGCGAGTCCATATTACAGGACCAAAGCCACGCTTTGTACCAGCCGATATGCTCACATTGTACGACGTTTCAGGCAGAAGATTGTCAAGGAGGTACGTGAGCGTTGGATGGTCAACCAGGAAGCTCTTCACCTCATCACGCGGATCTTCCATCGAAATAATACTCACTCTATATTGCGTAATGTGACCCATTGGATCTGGAGGAGGAACCCATCTAATGTATAACGAATGATCCGTCTTGTCGATCAGCTCGATAGCTCTTGGAGCGTCTGGAAGGATCTGAAGTGTGTTTGCAATAATCGGACTGCTCCAAGGACCATAGGAACCTCCTTCGATGCGAGTCGCCACTTGAACGCGATACTGTTGCCCATTTTCGAGTCCTGTGACGTTAAAGCAGTACCGAGGACTTTCTGCTGGACATTGCAAAGCTGGATCCTTGATGCCCTTTTCGATACCGTTCCATGTCTTGGCATTGAGTAGCTGGTAACGAATTTTGTAAGCGTCATGCGGTCCATAAGGTGGATATGGTGGGAGCCAAGAGACCATGAAGAATTCCGTTCCTTCAAGCGCAACCACAAGATCCTGTGGTGGCAGCGGGGCGTCTGCTTTGGCAGTCATTGCATCCAAATTCTCCGTATTCGGGCCACCACCAATGCTATTGAAAGCCTTAACGCGCATCACGTATTTTGTAAACGGCGTTAAACCATCGATTGTTATTTTGCTATCTGTTGTGTTGGCGATTTGCCTCTCAAGTTTGGCCCAATCGTCTTGTCCAAGAATTTCGTATTCGTAGCTTGTTATGTGTCCATGGCGTTGCGAGCACTCAACTGGTTCCCACTGGAAGTTAATGGACCGTTCAAGGGCGTACCCGGTTTGCAGGTTAAGTGGTGGAGCACTTGGAGGCTGCTGTTCTGTTGCGATCTCTTTGGTTTCCTCGGGTCCAAGTTCTGTCGTTCGAGCGCGCACTCGTACTTCGTACAATGAGAAAGGTAACAAACCGGTCAGTGTGTACTCCAAATCCTTATGATTGTAGACAGTGATGAAATCACGGCTTACATCGCGTGGTTCTTCGTTGGGACACGCAAGACGGTGCTTTAGACGATAGCTGATATCGTAACCCACGATGGTGCCCCTTTGCACGAGTGGTGGCAGCCACCTTACGTGTACTTCATTGGGTCCTCTCGCGCGAAGTCTCAGATCACGCACGGCTCCCGGTGTGCCCTGACGAGTTGCGATGGTTTGTTCTTCACTCCATCGGCTTGATCCAACCTGATTGCTGGATCGTACCTTGATTGTCCATCGCGTGTTCGGTTCTGCTTGAAATATATACTCGGTCTGGTCACCGGTTATAGGAACAATACGTTCGGGCTGGTTGCCGATTCTGTAAGCGACTTCGAAATTCAACTGATCGCATTGCCACGTGTCTTTGGCAGGCCGAGCCCACGAAACACGTACTTCATTGGTCGACGGTGCGTCGACACGAATACCCTGAGGTGGTGACGAAGGTGCAGTACATTTTGTCCTTGCACGCACTTCGGGACTAGGTGGCGACTGTTCGTTTTGCATTGAAACAACGCGCACTCGCAGATCGACGGCGCTGTTGGACGGCAGCTGTAACTATTAGCTTTATTTTTCGTTTGCTACACATTATCAGCCGTAAAGCAAAACAAAACAAAATGAAACCTGTGAAGGAAATTACTCGATCAAAATGTGAATATCGAATATTTCGCCTCAAATTTCGTCTAGTTAGTTTAGGAAATGTTGATTTTGCAGGCAATTTAAAAACTGCTAATAGTTAATCAAATGTACTAAAAAAGAGGAATCTTCATATTTGCCGGCTATTAGAAACAAATTCGTTGGGAAATATGTGAAAAAACTCGAAATTTGAATTGGAAAAGTTCCACTCTGCTCGAATCTCGTCGCTTTTAGAAAATCATGGATGTGAAATACAGGATTTTGCAAGGGAAAGCTCATTTATTGCTTCTCTTTTTGTTAAGGTACTTCAAGGATCGTTCATCGTTCTTTGATTGCTGCGGCGCTATTTTAGGCATAGTCGTGCTAGCAGTTCCATATTCTCCTTTCCAACATTTATCTCCGGTTCACTAAGAAGCTGAAAAGAGGAAAGAGGTGGGAGAGAATTATAACGGCGAGGTTTCTCTCAGTCAAAGATCAATAAGTTACTCTTCAGGAATTACCTGATCGATTTGAGCGGCATACAACCGTCTGCCTGGATAAGCAGGTACGCGTTTACTATACTGTTGCCACGTTCCATCAGCAAGACGATACTCAACAATGAATCCACTGAACTCGCCTCGAGGAGCATCCCATTCGAGTTTCACCAACGTTGGCTGCTCTTCAATAATTCGTGGTGCTGATAACAGAGCTTGAAGAGGAGCCGAATCTGTTCGCATTTCGATGCTACTACCTGGGTGTAATCTTGAACCGCTAGAAGCTTGAACGGTGATATTGTAAAGAGTATTTGGTGACAGATTATCAACACGATATTGTGTGGTGGCACGATCAACTGAGAACGTCTGCGGTCGAGCACCACCACGTCCCAATGGTGTCACATGGATACGGAATCCTCCAACGCGTGACACATCCACTGAATTGACTACCCAAGCAATGTGAAGGCTGTTTGCGGAACCACCGAGTCTCGAAATAGAGCTCACATGAACGGGCCCTTCGGTGATGTGACCACGTTGTGATTCACTCCATGGTGACCAATGACCATTTGGACCACCAGCCGCAACCTAGAAATTTGCGAGAATTGCTCTAAAGTAGCAAACTGTTGCCGACGACTATAAATTTTTCGTAACAAGTGGAACAAATTGCTGTAGTAGAAAAATGAAAAGTCTACGACTCCGTGAAAATAATATGATATACTTTAGTTGCACGGTGTTCAAAAAGGGCATTTTTACTGAAAATGAAATGGAAGAAAAATTACAAATATATTGGAAACAGAAATGTTCAAGAAAGAAGGTGATTGAGCAAAGCATTTGATGCTTTGTTATGACTGCTTCGTTCTCCCTCCTCCTCCATCGGATGTTTTGTTTTTGGGCGTAGCGACGTGTCGGCAATTTCGAACGGAGATTTTGTATAGGCATGTAATAAATGCAATCACCCTACAAACGCCGATCTTCTCACAACATTTTATTCTGGATTTAGATGAGCTTTCCATCGCCTTTTCTGGATTTAGGCGAGGTTTCCATCGCCTTTCCGACTGTAAATGTGTAGTGAAAAGACAATGTTAGCTGGTTTTCACACTGTACTTGGCCAATAACAATAAAACAAGAATCCTAAATAATCGAATATTATAGTGAAAGAGAACTAGGAATTAAGGTAGAAGAGATGCTTTTGATCCAATTAAACAAACCCTAAAATTATATTCTCGTTCAGGTTGCAATCCATCAATACGCCCACAATGGAGACGCGATCCCGACGGTGCTATTGGTAGTCTTTCAAAACGGATAACGTCCTGAGTGCATGGGTTGTTTGCTGGAAATACTCGCTCCTGATAGTTTTCGGTGCCCACAATTGCATATTGGCATTTATATTTATCGACGTATCCTCTCGGTTGTTGCCATACGAGATGAGCAGTATCAGCGCCTGTATTTATCACCTTGACCATAGGGGGTGGTTCTATCTGAAAAAGGAATTATAGGTCATGAGACGCACTAAATGGACGAAAAGATGCTTGTGACAGATGGTTCAAATCCATTTTGAAATGTGAATTAACCTTTTCTCTTCTCCACATCCACCACATCAACCCAAAATCATATTTCAAATTCTCTTCACCATTAACTACTTTAGAGCAAAGTTACTCTTTTCTTATCTAGATATGCTCCTAATTATGATAGTGAGCAGCTTATTGACTAGAAATTTAAATCTTTTGTTCTATGAACTTCGTAAGTTTTTGTGTGTCTGAATGGTTTTCTTCCAGACCACCGAATACGATGGAGCCGGAATTACAGCCTGTTTTAGTCCATTCACTTACGACAACATTTGCTGAAAACGGTTCATCATGATGTAAGAAGAAACATTCCGAAATAAAATTGAGGAAGAGACCTGTGGTGCAGCAGCAGTCTGGAAGTGAACAGGTTTCGACCATGGGCCGGGCCCCTTGCGGGTATATGCCCTCAGACGAGTCGCGTATCGTGTGAACGGACTAAGTTCAATGATCTTGGCCCTTGTACCGCGCACTGTGTTTGTTGCGAATGGCACCTGTGAATCACCATCAACATGACGCACTTCGTACTCGTATTCGGTGAGTTCGCCGTTTGTCTGCAGACAAGGTGGTGCTTGCCAACTTATGTCCACCTCAGTTGGTAGGGGGTTTTCGGCACGAATATAGAGCGGTGCTGCATTTGGAGTGGCTTGATCTGTTTGCACTTCTTCGGTAACAGGCTCTCCTACAACGACATTGTGTATTTATTTGTAAACTGCTGGTCAATTTTATTTCGGTGTCAATTATCCCCTTAGTTTTACCTCATACTGCTTAGAAATTCCTGCCTCAAAAGCCTTGACACGATCACTGCAGGCACGATTCGCACGATGATATCGTGGCTTATTGGTTTATTGGCTGAAGAGCATGATCGAATGAATCCAACAACGCGCAGCTATTCTAAAATGTGATCTGACTAAAATTTGATGAACTACTCTGGCTGAAAAGATTACTCAAATATCAAAGCTTCACAGGCTGACTATATAGATATAGAAGCAATTATGAACAACGAATCACAAATCACGTGTTGAAGGAAACAAACAGACGAAACACATCAATGGGTTTTTAACGGACGGACCGGCGATATTCGTTTTCGCAGCAACACTGACTCGATAGTGAGAATGAGGCGATAATCCTTGAAGTGTAAACGAGGGTCTTTCACTGCTGACCGTTATCGCTCTTTCGGGTGTCTGATCACACATGCCCCTGAAGCAAAATATGCATGTACATTGTGCGTTGACCGAATGATCTGGCAGCCAAAGCCATACCGTAATAACACAGTAATTAGATCGCTTGATGTTTGCTTCTTGAAGCTTCGGCATGAAATTATGCTCGCTGGAGCTAGAGATACCAAATATATTTAATGTTTTCAGAAGAATATATGCTATCGATGCTTGTGTAATTTTTAGTTTGCTGAGTATGGAGAAATATGAGAGAGCGACGCCCATAACGCTTTTTAAACGATCCCTTAACGCTGCAAACAAATAAACAACGAAATATAACTGCAAATCTTGCTCGATGAAGATGTGGTTTGCTGGATTCTTTCCTCTCGGACAACTCTTCCGAAACTTTTCAGAGAAAATACACGAATCTGCATTTAGCGTGTATCTTCGTCATATTTATTATCTCACTGTTCAACGAAATAACACTGCAACGGAGGCCAATTAAGTTGCACCATAAGTTCCAATTTATCACGACTTCTCTTGTACAAGAAAATGACTGTCATAATGTCAAGAAAAAAGTTCGCTGTACGCTGCTAAGAAATTTCGGCAAGAGAATGCATTGTTTGATCCTTGAACAAATGAGTATTTGCTAATTTCGAATCGCGTTACAGAGCCCTGTGGTGAAATGGGCTCTCTCACTATTTTACATCGATATGCACCTAAGCCATTGAATATGAAATATTCTATATAAAAGACTCTCCCTTCTTCTCAAGGACAACTAGTAGCTGAAATAACTTCTGAAATTTTTAGAAGAGTGTGGAGAGTATTTGTAAGATTGACGGTGGAGTTTCAGAATGAGAAAAAACACGAAGAAATACTTCGAGAGAAGTTGATAGGTGATTTCATATCCAGTTATCTGTCCATTTGGATTCTGAGGTTGTCTCCATGATAGTTGTAATGAATCTGGTGACATTGGATAGATTCGGAAATCGGATACAGGTCCCGGAGCTGAAACAGCTAACATGTCCGAAACCCCTTTAAAAACTACTCATTATAAATTGAAGAATCTTTCAGTAAAAGAAACGGCCATTGTTAGGAGAACTTGGGAACCTTCTGTTATACTGCTCATTAGAATAGAATCTGGTAGATTTCATTTCTGTCTTATACTTCTTACTGGCAATTATCGACGGAAGGATCACTGGCATTGACACCTACGAGCATATTGAAAATAAAAAGGAACTGGACACCGCAAGTTCTCTGGAAAATATTTTATCAACGTTAATGAAGTAACGTTACCCAAAACGTTTGCCACTCCCAATTTACATAAGAACTTTTTAAATTTTGGTTGTATAGTTAGGTCTAGCAGAAATCCTCTGAAACCACGATTCGTTCCTACATAATATCTTAGGCTTTTAAAATGGCATTTTAGCAATTATTGCAATTTGGTTAGACAAAGAACAGCTATCAAGTATTATTACAGTGCAAAAAATTCTTGTTATGGATATAGTTTAAAGAAAAATGAAAGACGTGTTAAAATGATTCTGAGTGCTGATTCTTCCACTTCATTCATTGCTTTGTCGCACGATAACATTATTAAAACAATGGAAATTTTAAAGCACGTGTGTTTCGCAATTTCAAAGATAGCTTCTCTGGAAGTTTTGCAACAACAAAGCCTCATTTTTACCGGATAGTTATGAGTTCATGACTCATGCACTTGCGCTGTATAAAGGACAAATTATGGATATTATGAAATTTACTGTTGAAGAAAGCTATGTTACTTTTTCCACGTTTTCTTTTTAGACAAACTAAAGGAGTGACCATGGGTCGTAATGCCAGTCCTAATATAGCTCATCTTACTCTGTATGCTATGGAATATGAATGTGCCAAAACTCCGCGTTTTAACGCTATTTCTTGTAGGCACGTTGATGATTTATTAATACTGAACAGAGGAAATTTTCACTGCATTGCGAAATTAATTTGTGGAGAATCTTTACAAAGTGAAATCACGTACAGCGGTAGCCAAGGCTAATTTCTTGAACTCAAAGTTGACATTTGCTAGCAAAGGTGCCATTTGAAACATAAGAATTTACTTTTGCAGGGAACAAGTTTACTCAGTTGAAGCGTAATGTCCCAATGTTCATACATACATAAAACATTGAATCTCTCGAGTCTTTCGATTCAGCAAAATATGTTCAGTTAGCGCAGATTTTGTCAATAAATCTAAAAATCTGCTTAAAATCATAAAGAGAAAGGTTTAGGTGTTAGATTGACGAAAAAAATATCTATTTAAAGGATTAGTTAGTAAATTATCCTACGAAGGGACCTACACATGATTAACAGACTTTAGAACTTAAAGAAGAATCATTACGTAGATTAGAATTCCTACGATATTCGTTTATTTATTTATATATTCTATACATACAATTTTATTCATTTTAATGCATTGACAAGGGAGAACTGTTTTATAGAACTTAGGTGCTATCTTTTAGAGTTGACGCGCGACAAATGGCGCATCGTATACAATTACTGACCTATATGGGATAATATTTCCACGACTGACCTCATTATGGATATTTTCTTTATAGATAATTATTGATGTTTACGTTATACAATTGGACGACTGAAACATGAAACTTCATTCTGATATTCCTTTACAGCTTTCAATATGTTTTCCTTAGCACTTTCGACTTTCTTGTTCATTACGCTATTATAACAAACGTTCTATCTATATATAGATATGTTACTCCACTTCATCCCGTACAACATACACAGAATGTGTCATCAACTTTATCTTCCTCTACTAACTGGGCTTATGTGTTTTGTTCCCGCGAGGCTCGCTCATAACTCACGTGTACGCTGAACGGATAAGCGCCGAAACGTGTTCACCTTTTATTCGCATATCTATTCCATTCATATCTCAAACCATATTGTTAATATTTCATCTTCTGACGATGGGTCGCGCATAGCTCATAGCCATATCAGTTCTCTCTTTATGTTTTAGGCTTCTTATAAGATCGTCTTTCTCTACATGTATCCCATGGAGCTCTGCAAAACCGCAGGAATTCATTATATTCATTTTGTGGTCCACAATGAATGATGACGCTTACCTGTCCCCTGAGTTTGAGTAGTAACTGATCTTGTCCACTGCGATTCTCCACTGGGATTTGCTGCTTGTACTTCGAAGGTCCATTGCGTGAATGGTTCCGAGTCGAAGATTACCTCGTTCTCACCGTTTGTTAGATTGCGAAATCCTTGATTTCTTGGTGTGCTATACTTCACCACGTACCACACACGGTCACAATTCCATTCCGTCTCGTGAAGCGTCTGAAATATGAATGAACTTTATTATTGAGAAATAAATCCGGCCACCAACTGAACATCACAAGTAGTGGAATACGGAGGAAAACGAAAACATGAGAGAAGTAGACTGGTCATTAACACGGCAGAAATTTTGCTCCAGGAAGAATAAACTTGCCTAAAAGACATCGAATCCAACATTTTCATTTCTCGTCTTGAACTTACAAAAAAATGGAACCCAATGATGTGATTTCGCTTGTGAGTTGCAGCAGAAGAATTCAATCGTTAAAGAAGAACTCTTGTTGAGGTATATATCAGATTGTGAGCTCAACCACTTCCACATTTTAATGATATCTCAAAGCGACTTGTACCCTCCAGGATAGTCGAATCTGAGTTGGTCCAATCGATGAGACAGTGACGTCCGAAGGAGGTCGTCTGGGAGGTGAACATCGTGATTGCGTCTGCACGCTGACTGTTGGCGACGTATATGCGATTGCTCTGTTTGGATCTATTGCATGTACACGAACTTGGTAGAGTTCTCCAGCTGCCAGTTCACTTAGGTCAATACTGTATGGGCGTTGCCAGCCTGTATAGGGGATCTATAAAATATCGAGGTTAACTTATCGGCAAACGATATTACGTCAACAAATAGATCAAATTTAAGTTTCAATGAAGCTGTGAAATCTGTGGTCAGTTGTCAAATGACTCCACACTCTCATGAAATACAGATTACAAGCAAAATAGTACTCTCATTCAGAAACCATGAAACCTTAAAGCTGATCGAAGATTAAAGATGGATAAAATACCATTATCAAACATGGCAAAATCTTTTTACTCAGATATGCCAATAGCCATTTAGGAAAGAATGTTCACCGAAGCCAGGAGAGAGAATATTCTCTCCTCTTTTACAGCAGAAAACTTACCCTATGTTTCTCTGGATATGAAAGTTTGCTCATAAAGAAACTATCAGGTGGCCGAATTGTATCAATAAACACTGGTTTTAGAAAAGCTGAGCCATGGATCCAAGCTTATCATCGCTATTATTATGCTAACGAATTGATTGCAACGTACTTGAAATTGGCATTTCGCCTTCCTCATCCTACCTTAAAAATGTGGGCACACTTTAGATACCTGGGATCGATATTTCTGCCACTGCGGTTCTTTATGCGATCTCCATTCGAGTTCATATGCAACAACGAGATCATCGACACGCTCTTTGCTCGACCAGGAGATGATCGGAATTCCTTGCCGGTAGTTGACGTTGGGACCAACGATGAGTTCGCCAACTGGTGGGGTTCTTGTCGAGACGCTCGCTGACCATGACGAATAACCAGCCGTGTTCTTGCTGCGGATTCGCACGGTCCATGGTTGGTTCGCATCGCTATTAAAAACATGCGTTGTTTGACGGCCATCCACAATCACAGGCTGCTGATTTGCTGGCTCAGTCGCCTGTAGTTCCACTTGGATATTATCGCACTGCCATGTACTCTGTGGTGGTTGCACCCAGCTAACGCGTGCATGTCTCGAATCAGGCGCTTCGATTTGTAGATGTGATGGCGGATGAGTTGGCGCTGAAAGCAAAAATTAACATATCCACTTTATCGAAATTCGCTATTCCACAGGATTGCTTTAGTACGTCATCAGAGCAACAGTATCTTAATAAAAGCATGAACAAAACGATGAATCAATAGGGATTAACTGAACTGTACACTTGAGAATTGTTTCTGCGTTCGGCTATAATCGGAATTGAACAAAAGAGACGACTTCCGCAGAACGGATGTCTCAAAACGGTACGATAAATGTTAAAGGCGAACTTCATTCGAACGCTTGTATTCTTTTTTAGACATTCATTGCGTCACGTCAACTTGCAGTGATTCCATTCTACTAGAAAAAAAAAAACAAATTGAACAATAATGACAAAAAAGAAACAGGAGAGGTTTACAAACTCACCGGTACAAGTCGTTCGAGCTGATGCCTCGGCACTTGTGTACATTACGTAAGAGTTGCGGTCGAGTACTTGAATATGAACATAGTAATTTCTGCCGAGTTGCAAACCCGTTAAAAGTTGAGAATAGTGCTGATTATCGCCAATGTAAGGCACAATTTGACTAAAATCCGTCAAAAACATAAGACGCCACCGGAAATGATTTGGGAAGCGACGTTGTATTAAAGCATCAAGCTACATTCACGTCAGTTTTGTGCAAATTTCAACTGAAATATTGCAAAGAAAACGCCTTCAAAAGGGCGAGGTTGAAGGGAAGAGGTAAAAAAGAATGGTGTAAGAAAGAATGGGATAAGAAAGAATGGAAAGAAAGGAATACTTTCAAGCATAAAAGATGATTTCCCATAGCAAAGGAAGATAGATTCCGGTGTGGGAGAACAGTGATTTGGCCACTTTCCATGATTACTTAAGATGAGTTTCCATTAGACGCCTCCAAAAATGCCTGCTGTTGATCTTACGACGGAACCATTACATTTAGCACCAATCTGCACATTTCGCAAGCTATAATTTCATGCACTCTAAATTCCTTCCGTCATGAAATTCCCATTGGAGAAAATTAGGCGATGAGATGTCATCACATTTTAAATATATTGTTCTAGTTGCTTCTAAAGCACCGACCTTCAAATTTAATTGAAATGACTTGTTCGATATTCAACGAAAACAAGCTCACCCATAAGGATTCCAACCAGTGTTGTCACTCCTGAATTGTACACGATAACCGAATACTCCACGTCCATTACCTTCGCTGTTCCATTCAACACTCAAATCGCCTCCCCTTGCTGTCACTCGCGGTGTCGATATGAGAGCTGAATTAACGCAAATATATATTTAGGGATATGTGCTTCCACAACAACCGATTAGTGAAGCGACTTCAAGCAGTAGATGCCATTCAGCAACGAAACACTCAACCATTCCAGAATGTTGTGTCTTTCTTCAATCACATGCGTTCAGAGGCACTTTCCTGCTATCAGTCTTCTTATATGGAGATCCGCTGAATGAAGAGAGAGTGTTAAGTAGTAGTCGTGTCGATACACTCCTTCAACTCACTTTGAATGTTGTCATATCTTCTTGTCACCATACTGTCGTTTTATTTTCTCTAAATTGCTCACACAATTTGCATTTACGACCTCTTTAATATGTGAAGAACTGCAATCACCAACGGACAAAAGCACTCGTTCCAGTGCAATAAAGACTTCGTTAATACTTCAGAAATCATCGTAGAAAGAAATTTTCAATATGAGCTATGATAAATTATTACACTTTTGGATCATAATGTGGGGCCACAGTCGTTTTCTTCGTAAGATGAAATTGTGTATGCAATCTACAAGAAGTGCACTATTTTCGAGCAGTTATGTTTAAATATCAAATATTAATGTAAAGGATAGCGAGGAAGGCTGGAGGAACGTAGGGAGGCTCATTTATATTTCATTCGTGGAGAACTTCTTCAGCAATTCAATTAAATAAATAAAGTGATGTTTGTTGAATTACTGAAGATGCCACATAGCACGGTGCAAATCATATCATATTTTGAGCAATCGCTTCGTTCTTGAATTGATTCGACATGGCGATATTTCCTCATACGCCTACAACCAATTCAGCGATTCCTTGCATATTTTCAGCATTACGCATCTCCCTCCCCTGTCCGGGTTTGTAAACTGCGTCTAAACTACAATGCATTCAGAATGCTTTTTGGAAAAGGAATGACAACGCTAACATTTGTGGTACTATCTTGTGTTCCCGTTAAGTCGCTTCTGTTCCATTTGACCTCGAATGGAACAGTTATAGTTCCTCCACTAAAAAAGAGTTTGTAATGGCGAAATGCTCTTGCCGAATGGAGAAAATTTGTATACTTTTCTAATCTTGAAAGAATTTGGTGTGAAACTGAGAGCCTGGAAAAATTGTCAGACACTGTAAAAATATACTGGCAGCTAGCATCTTTGCAGGATATTTTTGGAATCGAATGTTTCTATTTCTATTAATCATCAGCAGACCCGTGAAGGAAGTTGATATAAAGCACATGAAATAAAAATAGAAGAGTAAGGAGTCTGCCGAAGTTGAGAGCCAAAGTAAGTTCTATTGTGAGAAGAAGGGTTTGAGTTGGTCCTCAATTCAAGATCATGCGATGATTGTTGACCGGAAAAAACGGGCTCATCGCAGTGGCCGACGTCTCAGAGAGCTTCTGACGGAACTTTTAAGGACGACTTCTAATTTTTATTGGATACAAAACAACGACATGTTCGTTTACTCGACATGTTTCGAGATATTCGCAAGCAGCTTTTTGTAGCCGTCGAACAGGGCATTTCTATAAGAAAATGTTTCCTACTTTCGAGGTGACGAATTTGAGTATTTCAATTGCACGAAGCGGTTGCCCACTTCGACCGAAAACTTCACATCGATCGCACTTCTCAAAAATGGCGATCCGAAGTTCATCCAGTCAAAAATGGCGATCCGAAGTTCATCCATTCAAAAAAAGAAAGAAAAAATGAGATTCTCGACAATAAAATGCACTGAGGCGGAGAAACTTCCTCGAGAAAAAGCTCATCACTATTATGCGGCTATCTGTTGCAAAGCGAATATGCTATGAGCTGCATGCAACTGTTGTTGCAAGTTAGGTTCAAGAGTATGTGTGAAGAAATACTAAACGGAAGCGTTAAATGCGTTGGGATCATTCATTAATGTTATAATAAGAGAGGTCATTAACGTGAATTTGTGTGTAAGCAGTATGAAAATTCCCTTAATGAGCATTTTGAAATTAGAGTTTCCCAGAGTTTTAGAGGGGATAAAGCGGCTTTTTATTCAGCACAAGATGCGAATCCATCGGAGATAATTGCATTATATGCAACATAAGAGTAAATACGTATTGGAAAAAGATATTAGGTAACGAAAAACTTATGTAATATTAAAAAGTTCAACTGCCCAATATTTATGAAGAATATTCCACTACATGTGAGGCTGTTAGGTCCGTAGGAGGGGAGAGAAACAAAACGAACGCAAATGACTGAGAACGAAGGAACGAAAGTAGTCAATGAAATGAGGAACGGCAGTAATGTGAAAGTCTCAGCTAGCAGAGAGGCAAACGAATTTTTGTTTCTACCGGCGATTGTCTGTACGCATGTCGAGTCTGCTGATCTATTGAGACATAGCGGCACGAGTTCACTGTGGCCAACTTCATCAACAACTTCGAAATCTTCTGGAACGAAGCTCAGATTGTTCAACACGTTTTAGCTTTATAGAAAATCACAACTTGAGTATGTGGTATTGTTGGGATGTGGGGGTGCACGAAATGTGGGAGGAGTTTGTATGCTAAAAAAGACGTTTTCTTCCATTTTAATGAAAATGTTTTTAGAACATATATGCTCGGCTCGATTACCTAGAATACTCTTATTTGAAGGACTGTGCAATACATGCGGCGGATACAGATATATATTGAAAATGAGTGGAGTACTGAGGGGAGAGGAAGGGAAGGGAGACAGCGAGAGAAATGACAGAAAGTTCGAAGAATTTCCAGCAAGATCCATAAAAATCCACACAAGTTAAGTGCTTCTATTGTTAAGTTGAACAACAATGTATATATAAGTTTGCCTGGATAAGAAAAGAGCCCTCAACTGATACTCAGAATGGAATTTTTAATGTAAACTTACTTTGAAATATCTAAATAACATAAATAAAAGGCTTTAGTGTTTGTAAAAATTAAAAAAACCGGAAAATGACTAATTAAAGATCCAATAGTAACTTCAAATGAGAAGAAAAAAAGAAGAGATCGAAATATACGGCCGACAATCTTTCTTTAAGAAATTGCAACATTTACGGATAACTTCCGCAATCACTCATTGTGTTTGTTTAACGCTGAAAAACTTCCGTCTTCCAAAGCGGTAAATAAATTTCAGTCGACAGTTATCTCATTAAATAAATTCTAGTCCATACTTACCTCATCAAATAATGTCAGTGAGAAAAAAGAGAAACTTCAACAAATGAACATTTCAAAAGAGTTACAGGGAGAAACGGATGGGCAAGTTGAACAAAAAGAGGGAGTAATATTCCTACAAAATAATTAGGAACGCCTCATCTGCGTGGTTGCTTTCCATTTCTGGCTACACATCAGTCGCTGACGTATTGCATTTCATAGTATAGAGGTGGCGTACCACATGAGGAAAAGAAATACGGGGAATTAAATGAACAAAAATAACACGGAATGGAAAAAACGACCGGGTTTGAGTGCAAAGGATGGATTCAGGGAATAGGAACAATACACCTTTAAATATTGATTGGACGAAGACATGAGACGTACACACAACAAACCTTCGCCCAGCTGACGTGAAGCGGAGTATTCGGAGCTTTGACCGGGAGCCCGACACCAGAAGTCAGTACGTGGATCACAAATAGAACGATGAACACGGACACGAACATTGACTGTATTGACTGCAAAGCGCAGCACGAGTGAGAGCACAATGGGCAAAATGAACGCAAACAGGAACAACACCAACAAAAACAACACAAGAACAACAAAGGGTGAGGAGAGCAACCAACCCATCAAGCAAAATAGTAAAGCAGATGAGCGATACATCATTCCAAAAGCAACCATTCTTCCCTAACTCAACCCACGATGCATCTGCCCTCATACAGCAATGTGGAATTTGATAATCCTGGGGGCATTACTTTTTCTAAGAATACAAACTCTGAGAGAAATTGCCACCAAGTTCAATGGGGCCATTCCATCACTATATGAAGAAGTGAGACTCTCTTTACTTTAATTATTTTTCGATTGCAATATTAAGTTATCATAGACTGGTGGCAGACACTAATAACTGTATCGAAAATAGGAGTAATTCTTAAAATTGGCCCGAGAGCTGTCAGCTCGGCTTCCGACCTTTGATTTCATTCAATAAGCACAAATGTGCCACCACGTCACCATATTTATGTCAATTTTTCCTCAGGGATGTTATGCATAAAATATACAACGAAGCAATAACGAAAATAACGAACCTTGTTGTTCTGTCTGCAGCTTGACAACCAAGCTTGCTGGACCCGTACCCGCGGTATTGCCAGCGCGTAGTTCGGCCTGCCATTCGCCACCGACCGGGTTCTCGAAACGATATTCCCTTACCCTGCCATCTACCTTCTGAGTGAAAGCTACTCCATTTTGGTAGCCCGTTATCAAGAAATAGGGCATACATTCAGGACTCTCGTGATTACTGTAGGTCCACTTTAGCAAAACACCATCGACAACATCTTCGAGACGAACGTCTTGAGGTGCCGCACTTGGTACTAAAATTTGAGATTGGACTGATTCAATAAGCACTTCAGCCGCAATCTCAAAACGGTCTTTTCCCAACATCTTTAAGACTTTTCTTATGGACGACCATGATAAGCCTCAGCCGTCACTACAGTCGTGATCTTTCTCATGCAGTGCGACCTCTCTGACAGCAGTCTCTCCTTGTTCAAACGACAACTATTACATTTAAGGGAAATAAAGCCTCTTGAAGTCAATACTCGGGAAAACCGGTGAAGTAATGCAGCGGCTTAAGGGTGGGGCTCAACGGCAAGCGCAAAAAAAAACGCGTGCCCAAATTGAACGCGCATTGCGTCAGTGCTCCGTCGTACAATTTTGATACATCGCATACATCTATGAACATTAACTGCATCGCATTATACAAGTGGTGCAAAATCGGAAAGTCGCACATCGGCCTTTATAGGCTGCTTCAACACTGCTACACGCTGTGACCTCCTTGAATGTCACAAAAAGTATCAAATTCGAAATGATTGAAGCACAGATATTTGCATCAGTTTACCTTGACACCGAACGGTGAAGCTGGCAACAGGTGAGATGGCGATCGTATGGCGAGACCTGTCGAGCGCAAGCACCCGCGCAAAGTAGCGACCGTTTGTGCGAAGACCGCTCAATTCTTGATGGAACTGCCTCTCGGACGGGGTATGTGTCACGAAGCCACCATACTGACTCCAATCACGATCACTCTCCGAACGAAGATCAATCTGTGAACGCCACAAATTAACGTATGAACGGTCCTCCTTCCCCTTTCCCCTTGACTGCATTAGACATTAAGATGAGTTCTGGGAATATCCTGCATTCAGACTACTTCCAGGTAAAAAGATGGGTTGACAAAGTTTTCTTGCAAATAGGTAAAGTTTTATAAGCTGTAGCTGTTGCTTGCCAGAGTTCCGGGGAAAATGCCCTTTTCTCTCTTTAATGATTTTTTTCATCAGTTACTTCCTTTCTTCTAAACATAATCCCAACATTCTTTTCCTTATAATTTGCAAACTAATTTGCCGTCCTATTCGTTCACCTGTGAGCACATAATTAAGGAAAAGAGAAAAACATTCATGTGGAGAAACGCAACAACTCTGTGAAATCAAACTGGCTAAGAGCTATTTGAACATTATGGTTTTCAGATTATGGCCATATAGGATATGATCGTGTTATTACAAGAATACCTCAGAAAGAAGACCAATAAATAATAGAGAAGTCTACCTGATAGGCAATAACGTTCGATGCATCACCGCCAACAACCCAATAGAGAATGGTGCGAGAACCACGCTGCTCGATGTGAGGTTGTTCGATGCCCAGTGACGGGCGAGCTCGATTCGCTGCAAAACATTCTCTTCTTCAAATGAGGTGCAAAAACAGAAAATTGCGTCTCATTTGTTAATCTCTATTAGTGGAAAGATTCTCTCTTTTTCTAAATACGCTTCCGTTCGATATGTTGGCTTGCTGCTCAAAAACTGACAAGGTGCCAGAGACCACCTTTCGACTATGAAGAACTGCAATTTCTTGCGCTTTTAGGTAGTCTCAATGTCTCGTAAACCCTCATTGGGACTGATTTTCTCAGTTAACTTCATTAACCAGTGACAGGCGATCACCAAGATTCGGGCGGTGAAGCTGCTTTGAGCAAGCGTACTTGTTTAAGACTAAAATAACAAGCGTTGCTGAGAGGCTAATTTAAAGGGGAAAATTATGAAAGGCATTAAGGAATTCTGAGACCGTCAGCGATTTGTCTCAAAATTTCTCAGATTCACAAATTTTTCCTACGCTCATCAAAGAAATGTTCACATCTTTCTTTGCGTCTGATTGCGATTCACTTATTGAATATTCTAAGATTTATAGCTGCATTCTCTCCTTTTCATATAGGACGATCGATGGGAATGCAGCAGAACGTTGTCCAGATTTAGTCTTAAACTTATTTTACTGGGATCCTAATCATTCAACTCGAGCACTATGCTTTCAATTTTACAGAAAGATGAGCGAAACTATAAATGCAAATATTTGTCTAAAAGTGCAGGAATAATGCTGTCTACAAACTTAAGCAGTCGCTCTTATTTATGAACCGAGTAAATAATAACAAACTGTTAAATAAATTGAATTCTTACCTAGAAGTCGAAAAAACGATCAAACATAAAGAGAAATCACAGAAGCGGTCTATAAAACTAAAAAATGACAACTGTCTACGCACTTCGATAAAAGCGGTTACTCATCCACCATCTGCCTCTGTTGGAAAAATATTATGGAAATAGCTGCAAGTTAAGAGTGACGAAAATTGCTCAAATGAGCGTTTTAGTTGGAACAGATGAGTGGCAAGCTAAATATGACCCTTAGCTGAGCTTACTTCAGTTGCACGAATAATAAGCCGAATGAAAGATCTCTTTGCTCAACTGGCTTGAATGTTGACAGCTCTGCCAGAGTTGTAACGGTACTCTGCATTTCCATCAACCATAAATTTTTGAAACACCTTCGTATTCGCGCTTACTTACTAAATACAGAAATAGTCTTACTAGAAGAAGTCATTGATCTTACTGGAAATTACGACTGATAAAATATTTTTGTATTATAAATTACGGATGTTCAAAATGCAATAGAAAAATTCCTCGTCTTTGACTGAGGCATTAGATGCGAAAATTAATCTCAAACACCCTCCGGAATCTCAAACACCCTCCGGAGTGTTATCTGCAATTCTTTTAAGGAAATGATCGAGCTGTTCAATTACGCAAAAGCTTGGCATCTGTACATTACATAACTAGAGCCTTAATTCCTAGGAAGGAAAAATACTTCGCAGGAGCTTCTGGATATTCATATTAGATTCATATTATAGACTCCACAAAATAAACTCATTTCAAATTGCTTCTCAAGTAGTAAACACCAATTCTATAATAAGAACTTCTTAAGTAAACCATATCAAGAGTATTTTCACAGAGAGCTGACCTAATATTACAGTGCCGAGGACGTTGCTCCGAAAATGTTTGGTTATGTAAACACATCATGCATATAATGTTTATTAGTATATTTCATGCATAAACTGTCATGCAGCATTCTGTGAGGGAATCTTTTACACATCCACGCGAATAATAACACTGTATGACTTTTTATGGATTAAATGACTGCAACAGGAGCATCTCTCCCTTGATGAGACGGTGATATTGTTGCATGAACACTCATAATTATCTGGCAGCTATATGTGAACGTTAAGTTGGCAACACATAAAGGGTTAACATCCTCCAAACATCATTACCCATCAGCTTTATGCTGGACTTAACAGTAGTTGGGCATCGACGCAGAATCCGGCGGATTTGGGGAACGCCTTCATAGGCATTTTATAGAAATAATAATGCAGTTGCAGATCAAAAACGATCTGGCAACTTCAGAAATAAATTTTAGTGCGTTTGAACTAAGCTGATCGCAATTATACAGCTCTTGATCCACGAATTCGTGGGATGTCCGCATTTCGATATTGTTCAGCGTCAACCATATTCATTTTCCAATTATATGCACATTCTTTGCTTACTTCCCGGGGTTACTGGTAAACCAATTCGATCGTCTCTTTGTATCGAAACACCACAAAAAATGCTTCTACTCGAATTCCTCTAAATAATGAGTGAGCCATAAAATTATCTCGTTACATAAAAAATTTGCCTTGTTGATTCGAGTGGTCTCAAGTAAAAAGCTGAACGTCGAACATGTCGTTGGCGAGGGTGAAGAAAAAAATTTTGTAGACGTGGAAAATTGAGGCAACGTTTGAAAAAATGGAACGATAGGAAAGGAGAGATGAGCAGCGGAAGCAAAGGGAGTAAACGAGAGAAGCGTAAGCGCCGAACGTAGGATGGAAAATACTCGATTTTGAGCTTACGTGGGAAACATGGTGCGCTCGGCGCTGTAGGTTCACATCGTGCAGGCGGAGTTTCTTGTTCTTGAGGTGGTTGTTGACCAGCATAACGTTGCAGTGAAATGACATCTGAGGCTGCAGGGCCAAATTCGCCCAATTCGGTGACGCCTCGTACAGAGATGTTGTAGGTCGAATAAGGGGAAAGCTGGGAAATGATGTGTGCAAAGTAGCTACCTGGAACTTTCTCCGTGCGCACCTTGCCCGAATGCATATCCTGGATGACAATCTAAACAAATTTAAGGGAATGTATCGCATCGTCACGCACTTCTGATCTTCACAGAATTCCAACATTCCGGCAGGAAATGTTTTTCAACAAACTACTGAGAGGTGATGGCAGTTAGAGGCTTTATAAGTTGCTAAAATCGCTTACATATGCAGATATTCTGCTTTGATTCGAAACCATGAGACGGTTTACTTAGTTTCAAGTCCTTTCCATTGGGGATTGCAACTCAACCTTGCTGCTTATCATAAGGTCGTTAAAGCCATTACAGAGGTTTGTGGAATTATGGATAGAAACGCATCAAAGGACAAACAATCAACAAGGACATGGCTAGCAAACAAATGAGATCGGTAAGTGGGAGCACAAAAGGGAAAATAAAGTAGTGAAAGAAGTGCCTCATAGAAGGGGATGTGCACAGAGCTAAGAGGAGGCAACCAGCGCAGCTCGACACTGGACGCATCTCGTGGACTCATTTGGAGATTATTCGGTGCAGATGGCAATGACGGTTCGCCTGAAAGCATCAGAATTCATATGTGAAACCTGAAATAAATTGCCAACACACATATAAACGCGGCGTACAGTGCAGTGAGAAGATGCAAAAAACGACAGCAGAAACATGCGGATAAAAGTGTGGTTTGAACCCCAATGTGTTACCTGCTTCGACGAGAATGAAGAACAGTGGACTTCCATGCGACGACCATTCACCACTGTGCAACTGATAGACCAGCTGAAATAACTCCATTATCGATCATATCAAACATACGCTCAAGAAAGGCAATAGTCGACTTTTTTCCACGAAATAAAGCCAGCTCGTGAAACGGTAAAACGCCAACCTCATGTTCAGGGTGAATCCGTGGAACTATGTTTGCACACTGGCTTACATCGTCTTTTTTCACTACTTCGATGAATATGCATTAGTGGGCACCGAAGAATGGTTCTGCTTTCGTTACCTGTGGCTGCTTAGGCAACAACCGGCAGATGATAACAGATGATAAAATTAGTATCAACACTTACATCAGCAGTATACTGCACTCCAAAAGAAAGCTGAGAGAGATCGTAGCAATAATCTTCTTCATCTGCCACTCCTTCCGGGCAGTGAAAAAAGTCCGGCGGCTCAACGATTCGAATCCAGTCATCACTAGCACTTTTCTTGTATGAGAGTCTTAAATTTTGACACTAAGAATTGTTTCCACAACATAACTATTCAACCTAATGTGAGAAGTATGCTAGATTTCAAAAAATACTCAGCACTTCAGGGAAACGCAACAACAGCTGACACTTGCGATGTTGCATCATGAGGGAAAATCATCAGTAATGGTCATTTTTAACAATGGTGATGCGTCAGAAACGTTCGCAAATGCGACAGAAGAATGAAGGAGCCTTTTTGCTAGCCTACCGCGTACCCCTCGCTTACAATATTCAAGCAACTACCTCCTTCCTTCGTACACCTGCTCTTCCTTTCCCATCCCTCAAAGTCATCCGCCGACACATTAAACTGCCACGCACTAGTTGATTCGGTTGCAGCTTTGCTTGCTTACTTGCTAGAGCCTAAAACTGCTTCATACTGTGGCCGATCCCCTCCGGTGTATGACGTTTCTCTTCATCCAAATCATCTGCCTTTCATTACAACTCTCCCTCGCCAGTGTGATAAGGTGTCTTCTAGTGCCTTATCGCAGATACTTTTTTGTCAGTCCGCAACTTAAATAGAAAAATATCCATAGATATTACTCGAAATTAATTAGTTCTGGATTCAATTTTAAATAATTTACGAAAATTACCCCAGAATCGCACACCACTCATCCCTTCTACTTGTTCCACTAATGAGCCTAACTTTTTTGAAGGCGCCCTTTGCAGTCGATCACTCAGAGCACTGTCTGCTTCTACTTCAAAATGACTCGTCCACTGCAACAATGAATACAGTTGTTAAATACCTGATGTGGAACCCGCTCTAACTCAAATCCTTTACGACCTCAAGCGGACTGACTCAGAGCGGTTAACAGTTGTTGGGATCTCAAGTAGCAGTACCTCATAATTCAAAGTATATGATGCGATTGAAAGTATGGTGAAATGCTGTGAGAAGTATTTAGGAGATGACGATCGACGAAACGAAAATAATGCAAAAGTGGTTTACTTGAATTTGGTGACTTCATTGATGTGCTCCTGTAGAGGTGTCCAGACAAGATAGGAACGTGGCGGGGCGAGTACAATTCGCAACTGGTAGATGTTACGATCATCTAAATAAGGCACATAATATATATAAGAAGATGCTGTTCCAGCGGTACAATATGCTACTTTTTCACCAGCACTTAGTTTTTGTTTTAATCAAATTTTTTTCCTACACTTACCTATTTTGAACTGCGCAGTAGATGAAGTCCACACAGGAGAAGTCCCCAGGAACTGTTCTAGCCGTTTTTTCTCATCTTTAGTTTTATTCCAAAGCTTCAAGTATACGTACTCGATAACATTATCATATTCTCTATACTTCTTTCCAAATTAATTCATAAAGAACTTTTCTTCTTTTGTACTTCTTGCCATCAATAAAACCATTCTAAAATCTAGGCTTCTATTTATTCGGATCATAAAAACTGTGCAAAATTTCACGGAAAGCGAACTTTTACGCAAAAGTGAGCGTCCAACAACAAATAGTTAGTGATATCTTAGCGTGAAACATAGAGCATTGCAACGTTCAGAGCAGTGTGAACGTGAAATCGAGTGCAACAACGGTAATCAAAAATTGCCATCTGATTGACGACACCGTTTTGTGCCTTTCCTCATCACTACTATGCAACAGTATCGATCTACGCCATCATCTGCTGAGAAGGTGGACTGTCTCATCGCCGTTATGTGTTCAACGATAGCTTTGCTATAATAAAAGATGATACCGTTGTTTAGAATATGGAAATATTTGAATTGGATTTGGTGAGGATTCATAAGTATTTTCATATCCTGGAAATTTAACTGTTACTTTTTATGATCGAATTGCAGTGCCGCCACATCTCACAGATATCGAAAGCGTATTGGCGAAGCAATTTTTATAGCAAGCGAATTTTCCTTTCGGTGCTTTTGCATGATGAAGCTACCATAGAAAATGTTTTTCTCGATGCCTCTTTCGTCGTAATAATGATAAAATATTCCGCTACTTATTCTTATTTCTCTTTGCAACGACACCTCAAGAAATTTTTTTGAGATGCCGGTTTGCAAATGAGTGATGCTAAATCTGTGTTACGTTTCACATGACCGAAGTTATCGAAACTTTCGGGAGGAGAAATGCCACGCCATATCCCCTTTCACCACGAAACTGGAAGATGTGGATATGGTAGCCCAGTAGCTGGCGTGATAAGTCCGTTTGTATCCAGCTACGCTTAATTTTTCTGGTCTACCTCTTAGTCAACTGCTGGACAAACATACAGGCAGATACAGCGCAGCAAATCGATGGATGGACGCGCATCCGCAAAGATACGTGCCTTTGCCGTCAGAACGTGCTTTTGCCGTGCAAATTTGCAAAAGCGAGCGAAAATAACTAGCCATAATGGTTTTTGCATACATTGTTACTGCAGTTTGAAAGATTTTTTAGGAACATTCCCTGCTGTCCTCAGAAAGTCACTCCTCCTTATCACTGAATAAACCCATCGTTCTAAAATCTTGCTATAAGCTCTCCGTTTCATTAGCAAGTACAGGAGATTTGTTTCAGACAGTGTGATGCAACATGCTTCAATTGCGATTCGATGAGCCTTGACTGGTATTGGCAATACAGATTACCTTAATTACCTGTAATCAGAGCTTTATCTTGTCGTTTATACCTTCGAAGCGGCGCATTTGGCATGTTGTTATGTGCTGTTAGTGATTCCCGTCCACCGGTTGCTGAACGTTAGCTGATGACATGTGCACAGTGAAATAGCACAATGTGTAATGTTAGTGCCTAATAGTTAGACAATTATCAGCGAAACCATATTATTGGAAAGAGGATTGTTTGGTCGTTGAATTGCGGATTTAGCAGAACGTCGGACAAGGAATCTCCTGTCTATACGATTTCTGCTCTGAATAAAGAATATTTGTGAAGGATTGGTCATCTCAGTGGTTCAAGACATTCGTCGTCGCGAAGTGATCTACCATTAGGAGCCGTAACTTCAGTGCACTTTCGCCGGAAGCAATGAGGTATCACAGGTGCAGCGAGAGGAGGTGAAACTTAAGAAGGGACCTAAGAAATCTGTGAGAAAGAAATCAAATTTCACCTAACCTGTCACACGCACATGACAAAAGAAGTCCTCTTATGCTTATGTAAATGTGGTATGAGGATATAAAAAGTGAATCACACTTATATAGGCATTATTAGTGGAAAGAAGACAATTTTTTCAAGATTATTGCATTCTAAGAAGCAGGACCAGCTTGAGAAAGTAAGTAATTTCTTGAAGGGCGTAAAGCAGTGAGGAAAGTGAACGTATTTTTGAGTTCACACTGGAGGGTATTCGTGTTAAAGTGGAATTTCAACTAAACATTCAATAATTCCCCATTCTGAGAATATTATTGCCGATGACCGGAAATGGATTTTCGAGAATGATTTTTTAGAGGGAAACTTTCTTATCATAAACAACTCGAAGGATGCAGCCTTAGCTGTTTTTGGTGCGAAAAATATGTGGCTAACAAAACGACAGGAAGAAGGACGAACGTGGTGAAGATGCGGACGATGTTGTGAAGCAAACAAAACACGCTTCAACCTACCAATAACACCAGAATGCGGTTTTGTTGTGGCATGAACGACATCGCTCCATGGGCTGTGTCCGTGTCCAGATCGAGACCTCACTCTAAATGCATAACGTGAGTCTGGCTCGAGATCGTTCAGTGCAACGGCATTACGTCCAACGTAGGAGGCCCCTTCCGGTTGTATGTCTGATTCCACATTCCATGACTGTAAAACGTATAATAATGAAAACGACGTTATTTAAGAGATATAATAACGATAAGAGGTATGGCATCAATAAGAGTCGACTGAATTTCAGAAATCATTAGTAAGCAATCATTCTTGCACAGCAAATCTTCTAAAATATGAGGCTGCTTTGAGCTACGATGAATTCTGCTTAATTTTATGTCAAGAATTCAGAGTTGAGTATTTTTAAGCACCATGATTTTAGAAGTGCACTTCTGCAATTCGCTGAGCGTGATATAGGAAATGCCTCTGTGGAGGAACTGTCGAATACCACACAAGCTTTTTTTCTAATTCCTTGAAAAGAGCAAGATTTCTTTGACCAAAAAACAAAGAAGAAAACGGTTTTGACATAACTTCACGACTCCAACTATAGCTGTGTTAAACGCCTTGTTAAGCTGACGCAGACTTCAATTAGCGAAAAGATGCCTCAACCTTTATGTCACTCTCAACCGAATAAACCGCCGGTTGTACTTCAAGTCACTTTTGAAATCTTGAGAACGCCACCTAATGAATAGAAAATACTGCATCATGCTCTGATTTCAACCGCTCCATCTCATAATGTCCATATTATTTCGATATTTTCGTGAGTGAATGGGAAAACGGCTCATCGAAGAGTGAATGAAGAATGAAGATCGCAACAGATCGTACAGTTCTCTCTATTAGAAGCTTCTTATGTGGCTGTTTATCGAGTCTTTATGAAACGAGCTGTCGGATCACCCTTGTTACCGTTATTCCCTCACTCCCTTCATCCATCCCCTCACCACCCTTCTCCTAATTGAAAAATCCTCAAGTGGTTGAGACATATAATGGAAAAGCAAGCGTACTGCATATTCGTAGCCGTCAATTGGTCCATATGTTTCATCACAGTGCGGTTTTTCCCATGTGTATTGAACTGTGCTCTCGGAAATAAAGCCAACACGGACATCCTGAGGTATTCCAGCGTCGCCGGTACAAGATTCAACCGATGCCGAACCAACTGTCACCTGAACCTACATTCTGTTGAAATGCACCATAAATTATGAATGAGATTAATCGCCACCTTTCGGTAAACGCGTTTTGCAGCTTAACGCCAACTCTCAACCCACCCCGGAAAACATAATATTCCATCATAGCAGGGTTAGTTGGGCAGCGGATTTCATTATTACCTGAAAAGGAGTCCTGGAGTCCAGAATTATCGAAAATCTCATTTAAAAAGTACAAAATAATCGAAAAAGAGGGGTCGATCGGATGAGACGTTTTATGAGGAAGTTGACTTATGAAGGAGAATAAAGTTTAGAGGAATTCGTTTTATAATAAAATATTGCGAATCAGAATTTATAAAAGTGCTCATCGAATGCGCAGTCATCTCCACTATAAGTTGTTCCAAATCCATTTGAACATCGTTGATTCATTTTATGCTGAGAAGAGGATTACTGCAAGAAGTATGACGATTTCGAAGGAAAATGCAAATTCCATTTAATGTGTACGCTTAGGATTTGCATATGCATATCCTTTGCATGATCGTTCGATGAAGTTCATATCTTAAAATTCTTTGATCACCAAATTTGGTGAACGTTAAATCATTTAGTTGAGAGAGATACCAATCAAATTTTAATCCGAATCATTCCAGTTATTTCCTGTCATCTTTCTTCCCTACACAACTGCACCTCATGTTAAAATATAGAGGAAATATGTGGCTCCTTTCTCAAACTAGAGCGATAAGAGCCTGAGATACATTTTTATCTGTACCTTCATTTAACTGCATTAGCAATTGAAAAGAACTATATCACAGAGGATGCTGTAATTACTAAGATCCTTGACAGGAAAAAACTAAATGAGGTTGGGAAAGTGCCAACTTCGCGTGTTTTAGTGAGCAGCCTTTGCTGGTCGTCGACAGTCATGACACGTAAAGAATAGAATGTCATATTATCAAAACGATCAACGACCATCTGATAGTCATTCGTATCTTCATCCACAGGAACATCGCCATATTTTCTCCACCTTTAAAGGAAATTTATAAATTATCGCCTTTCTTTTGACAAATACTGAACGGATTCTTAATAATTGGATGTTATTCGCACTAAACTTAAAATCATGCAATGAATTCAATGAAGAACCACGCATCCGAAAAATAGAGGTGAAATAAACGATCGCATTTTCATGAGAGGAAAAATTAGCTACGGAGAATATTTTGGATTTCCTGCGATCAATCTTATTCTCAAATCACTTTTGTAGTTTCAGCGGCAGATCGTCGGTAACGACGGGAAGGCTTTGTGCAGTAAGAAGAGAAGGCAAGTTGTTGCTCGACTACTGGGATAAAAGCAAAATTAATCGAACGCATAAGCAATATAAAACTTTATTCTTTCAAAATTCCCTAGCTTATAATTTCATAACATCAACAAGCATAGACTAACTCAGTTTCATTTGGCAGACGATATTCGACGATGAAGTTTTCAATGGGCTCCTTGACGTCAGGTTTGTTCCAGCGAACTAAAAAATGATTTGCGCCCTCCTTAACAATAGTCGGTTTCTCTTCCCACTCGGTACCTGGACTATTAACTGTCTTCGCCGAGTGCTTGTACACAAAGTGGGGTTCGTGATCCACGAATGCTACCACGCCAATGAGGTATTCAGTGTCCGGACGGAGGCCACCGAATGCGTGAGAGTTGATGACCGGTGCAACACGAGCACGTTCAACCAAACGGCCTTCGCTGTTCACCTCCACCGCCATCACCTAAAACGCTTCTCCGGTAATTTAATATAGATGACCACTGGAAAGAATAATTAACATCAAAAGTGAATGTAAACCCGAAGCACTTCATGAATACTTTATTCTGAAAATTAGGCCGGAGTTGTATCTGCGTGACTTCCTTGATCTCTGCATCCCTTTGATAACTTAGTACCTACATGGGGCTTTTTTCTCAAACACTCTTACACAATCCCCTTTTTGAGTGCAACAGATGAGTAGAAATTCAGCTCGCAGCTGCTCTAGCATCTGAAGTGCATCCATTGGTCAAATAAACATCAATTTTTGTTCTTGTTCTCGAGTAAAGGTTGCTATGAGTAAATAGAGACATTTAATCCTCGAATCAAATATTTGTGCGAAAGCAAGTCGTTGAGGTTAAACGATCGTTTCGACGACGACGATGACTGATTTCAATTCGAGGCACATTTCATCTACGAATATTGGCTTCCTGCTAAAAACTGCTACAAATAATGAAATTCCATCCAAATAAACAAATTAATCAGCCTAATTTTGAGATTCACAAAATTCCTGAAGGTTTACGAAGGAAACTTTCAAAGCAAAGAAAACTGGGTGGCTAATGGTTTCCATCTTTCACATTCTTCGACTTTACTTTACCGGCTGTTCTCCGGAAAGAAAAACGTACCACACCTACGAGACGACATTTAATCATTGTTTAAGAAATTTACATATATATTATCCACCTCGTTGCATATTTTGCAAATCCTTCGACTATTATAAAATATGAAAAACTTTTGTGGTCTTCCGGTCTTTATATCAGCGCACGGTAGAAGAGAAATAAATCAGCACCGTAGGACTATTTTCAGGTATTATTCTATAACGGTCGGGCGATTGCAGAATTCTTCATATTTCGGTGATGAGAAATGACGCATTGCACTTTAAAAGCCAGTCGTCTCGCTTATTGAATATTAAACTACGTCAAGATCGCTTCTGTATAGGCAAAGTTAAACAGCATTAAACCTATTGCAATGATTCGCAGACACTGTCACGAAATGATAAGTAATTAAATAAAAGCAGGACTTTGGAAGAAGCGGCTGTGCAATATGTCAGGGTATACTGTGAGCCCGCCAGAGGTACTTCTACCATCAAGCAAATGTTCGAATGTCAGATGTGTAAATGCCGTGCGTTATTTCAAGTTGATCATGAAGGCACCAGTCAGGATTGTACACGTTACCTGCTGAAAAGGCTGTCGTAAGTCTTAGCTAAGAGAAAAAGGACATGAATGGGTATTCAATGCAAAATCGGCTGGTGGTGAGAGGATGGAATTGCGAGCGTTGAGTAAAAATAGACATTAGAAAAACCTCGTAATACTGAAGTCGTTCGTCTTCGTAATGTGGCCAATGAATTCGCAACTGCGTATCTGTGCGATAATCGGTTTCCACGTCCGTTGAAACCTCAGGAGCTGAACGACGAATGCAATATGAACCACGTTATCATTTACACACAATCAATACTTTTGAAAGGAGAACTCCGTGCGTTTCTATTCCGTACAGCCACATTTGCATTAAATTTGTTTTAGAGTGTTCACATTTTTATTAAAGCTCCAAAATAACTCAGCGAATGAGAACAAACTGAATTTGTTAAACGGTTTTCGATGAAGTGTAAGCGGACATGTATAGGAAATATCGCTGAGACTCTATTCTCAGTTAATAAAAGTAATTCATACTCGATGCTGAAAATGATAGGCTATTATTAAAGTATTTCGGTTGGTAATCGCATTTCAGCGATGAAAATGAATTAATTTCTCTTCGGAAATTGCGAGAAACCCCTTACTGCACAGGCTGTTTCGATAGTGACATTCATGTACTTTAGCAGATTAGACTCGAAAATTAGATTGGAGTGTGATATTGCAAATCCATCAAATCTAGGAATTTGTGTGGTAAAACACATTATGAGATTATCATCATTGTTCGTATGACTTTCTGTGCATATCTATCTGTATGATGGTTTTAGCTGCAACCGAGTGTTACGAAAGGCTGAAGTTTCTGGCTGTAATGAATAGCAAACGATGGCCTTCTGAACGATCGCCCAAATCGACACAAGCTATAGGCGTTTTAATGTGTTTTAATTTTAATGCATTTAACGTTGACTAGCTTGCACATAAGGGAAGCTGGATCGCAAAAAAGCAGACACATCGAAGAATAGTACGAAGAATCAAAATCTTTAAAATTTAACTACTTGAGTCATAACTTTTGCTGCTTCTTGAAACTGATAGTCTGAAAAACACAACTGTTGAGGCCTATAATCTCGTTGTCCTTACACGCTTTCCACTTTTGAGTTGGCATTGAAAACGATCAACGAAATGAAAATGACTTTGATTTCAGTTGAGAAACGATCAACAATGGAAGATGCACTGAGGAGGGTCCTATACAATAAGGAATACTAAAATGCACGTAAAAACCCAGGTAAAAGTTATAACAGTGAACTTTCATAAAATATTACTGCATGTGAAGAATATTCGTTCAAAAGTGCACTCGATTATCAGAAATTTCAGATGAGTTAAACTGATCCTGTTCCTTAAAAATGATGAAAAATCAAAACGATTCCTTGTTTTCTAATCAAATTTACTAACCGCTGGTGATTTGCCAGAGGCAAATTTTTTGGCGACTAGGAACAAGTGAATTATTCATGAAACTCTCAGGATTCCAGTTAATTTCCACCCAACTCCCTTTCAAATTATTAGGGCCATAGATTTCTCTCATAGTGCCCTGATGGATCTGATTACGAATTCGATCATTTCGGCACTACCTTGTCCTTGCGTCTTGGCGACAATGGGATGCTCGTTCCAGGGGCCGAGATTACGTGAGCGGTCAGCGGCGCGAACACGCACCTGATACTCAGTGCCTGGTAGCAGGTTGGTCACGCTCACCGACGGATGCGTTACCGTTTGCCGGTGCACGTCGAACTGTGTCTCTACCCCTGATAGCTGCAAATGCCGCATTTCCAATTTTAACTCATATATTAGACAAAAAACATTGAATTATATTTGGAATATCACTGGCATGGCAAAAATATTCATAATGCACACCTCAAACAAAGTATTCACATATTGACGCTAAAATTAACTGAAGGAAAGAGGTAGTAGAGAAATAGGACGTGCAAATCAGTTGCAATCCTTTCCTAAATCCGTCTTTAACCTCATCCTTTGGGACATGAGTAGGGCATAAGAGGGAGACCGAGGTTTCCAAAAAGTCGAATTAAAATTCCTATCTTTGCGCCTGTATTTTCGAGCTGCTCATCCTATCACTAATCAAAGAAAGATTCGCAAAATGCACTCTGCGGCAACAAACATTTAATTAAAATAGTTTGAACGTTCGTAGAGAAAGCTATCAAAAGAAAACTGCTGCGCTGCATCCACAATACAAAAATATTTATTCACGACCTTAAATGCAAAAACTTCCTCGTCAACTAAATATGAGGAATTTAATCTAATTTAATCCATTAATGATGGCTCGCAACCGACATTTTTCCAGTCGCTCACCATCTGTTGCATATGCGAGCGTGTCGCATAAAATTAACGCAATTAAAGGCTGTTTTCGGGGGGGAAAAAAGAAACGAATAACGGTTGCATTTCATTCATATGACAGATTTAACATCGCCTCATTTTTATTGCGTCGACTCACTCGTCGGAAACATTTCTCGGAAAACAGCTGTTAAACAATATTAGGACGATACCTCAATGTGGTACTCGCCCACGGAGCCGCACTCTGGAGGTTCCCATGAAATAGCGACACTGTATTGGCCAGTTTGAGTAATATCCACGTTTCGTGGTGCTGTTAGATCGTCTAAAATTGAACTGAATCGAAAATTTATACAAACTATTCGAAAAAAATTAAAACTAGTAGCAACCTGTCGTAAGTACTATCGCACTTCATATTTATTAATATAACCAACAAGGAGTCATTAATGACTGTTGAATCCACCTTGAAATGTATAACCTATAGTGGATTGGGAATCGAAAATATAGCTCGAATGAACAGGCAGACTTGAGCCATAACCACAGATCAACTGCTATTCTCTTAATGAATTCATTACAAAACTCCTCTCTCTATGCTGATGATATGCAGTATGATGATACGGTCAAGGCTCAGATTGTAATGAAGCGCACAAGTTGATGAAATTAAGAGAATAAATATGGAGAAAGAGTAATTCAAATGACCAACCTGATTCGCATTTTATACTGACCATTTCGTTCCGAGCTCGAATTTCTGGAGTCTCAACCAGAATTTTGCCATTCTTGCCGAGAACCTTTATTCGCACAAAATATGCGATTCCAGTCGGAAGACGAGGAATCTAAAAGCGGAGTTGTTCGATATTCCAAAAATTGGTTGGCTTTTCTCCCTAGCTATAGACATCTATCCTAATTTATAGATTTAAAAGTGGCAGCCACGGCTGGATGTGAAGAAATATAATGAAAAGCATCTGGAAATTACCTAAAAACAATGAAAACTGCAGTATTTCGGAATCACTAAATGGAATTGAAATATTTTTTAGCAATAATCAGAATAATAAAGTCGAATTTTAAAAAGCCTGAATCTGGCAGGTACAGCGTAATGCTTGACCACTTTCATAAATATAATGCTCAGCATTACGCAACTTATTTGATAATCTTTTAGTCTCCTAAGAAAATGAGTCTTTTATCTGCAATTTCTCGATGAAATGAGGTTAAGTTTTAGTTGTACTTTGAGCTCATAATGCAACACAGAAAACGCTAGCACTGAATCCTTGATGGGCGTTTTTTAGAATAGAGCCTAAACAAAGCATCATATCTTGCAAATAGGTTTTTTTGCTGCAAGATCCAACGGCACGGCAGTGCTCTTCTCTTTAGCTCCCAGAAGAGACTGAGACCCAGAAGAGACAGTGTTATCGTTTATAAAGTTCTCTAATAGAAAATAATCAGGTACTGCGATTAGAAACGAAAGGAAAACGGAACCAAATTCAAATCACTTAGAGAGAGTCAGAAGTGAAGTGGAATTTAAAACTGGTAGAATCAAATGGTGAAATTTGAAAACGGTCGAAACCGCGCTGCTATTACTGAGCTGGCAATGAAGTCTTACCTGAACTCTGTACTGCAGGTTTGGGCCTTTATAGGGAATAATGCCATCGTGCACATGCCACTGAGTGTCTTTCTCGGCGCGGTATTCGACTGCAAATCCCCCTACGGTGTCGTCGGGATGATCGCCCGTCTGAATGCCTTCCCATTCAACTGTTAACAGACTTTGCGATCCGCCCGTATCCCGCCGTACACGAGCCTCCGGCCGGATACCTTCATAAACAGAATTTGGCATACTTTATTATGTATTCTCAGAGTAAATCAAGAGTTTGGCTATCATTCATTTGATCCTCTCTCAATGTTGCCGCTTCGACATCCATATCGGATTGTTGTTCCAATAAAGAGCTAAATCCTTCAAATATCTGCTCTCTCATCATGCAAACTCGTGTTTTGAAATCTTCAGTATTCATCATATGAGTGGAGTGAAATCGTGAATGATACAAATTCTGCAATACTCTTAAGGCAATAATCACCGAGAAATGAAACTTTGATTCTGACATATCGCTGCATAATCAGATGAGCGCAATGTTTAACAGCACTGCTTAATAATGATTGCATAAGAAACGTTTAGGAAGAGAAAATGCATAAGAGAAAATGCGGCCATATCCCTGTGGAATCGCCTCGCTAGAAAATACTGCCAGCCTTATCTGCGTTTGTATGAAATGGATAATGAAGGTGATGCGTGACACTTAATATGAGCATATGAGATGTGGGAAGCTGAATTAGCTAATCTAAGTGGAACGGTGCGACATCAAAATGCAAGTGCTCAAAACGGTTTTAGTTTTGGCCGCGTGCCTCAAAAAACGAAAGAATGCGAAGTGATGGGATGAAGGAAGTATGGATGAATAAGATGAAAAGTAATATGGAAAAGCAAAATATTCTCAGCTCTTCGTCTCTTCTACATCCATAGCTTCATCTATTCTACTCTGGCCACTCGAGGACATCGGCATCCACACTCTTTTACTCCTTCAACACTCAAATAACCCATGAGCTACTCGATATCCTTGTCCCTTGTCTAAATCTGACATGTTCCAAATTAAATAGTAAAATATCTAAAGAATTTCTGAAGTTGCAAATAGGCGAAGTCGAGCGACACATAAGCATATGCTGGAATGCTCAAATGTTCACGTCTCAAATCTTGACTTGCGCATGCATAGTTTGATAACGCGAACGTTATAGCGATATGGATACCTCTTTGCTTGAAATAATAAATGGTTCTGCTAAGCAACTGGAAGATTATTGACGAATGTGAAATCAGAATTGTGAGAAATAATTGGCATCGAACTAAATAAGGATGAGAAACTATAACCGTATATTAGTGGATAAACTTATTCATCCTTAGGCAGAGTAGGACAAATGAGAAGGGCTACTGAAGTTGACGTTATTCGCTATGTCCATATTTGTCAAAAATTTAACTTTCCTTCACACAGAATGCACTAACTTTAAAAGACATTTGCAAAGTGGTCTATGGCTGCGTCATATCTGCGACCATGTAGATATATGTTCGTATGTTTGTCTTTCCGTTCATCTAGTAATTTCACTTCTGGAATAACTAATACCAAAACAACTTTGTCTCATATAAAGAACCATCGAATAGCTAGCCTCTTATAGTACCAAAAACTCTCGTTCTTTTAACAGCAAAGATGTTGTCATCAATTAAAACCAACAAAATACCAAAATATTTCGACGTTTTTTACTCTCGTTGGACATTTATTTGACTACGATCGAGTCACAGACAAACGAATCTTGCCACAGCGAAAGGCGGAATAATTGAGGATATGTTTCATTCTTTATATGAGATTGATGAAAATGATCGTTGTTCTAAGAGGAAACATAACAGCATCGACTGCATCAGCTCTTCTGGTCAGCTTTGATATATTACTAAAAATTTTCGAAGAATAGTTTCCATTAGAATTTGTCGTCAAGAATAGCTCAGATAGCAATGCCACTGGTCGTGTTTATAAAACAAATTCGCACTCTGAAATGTGACACTCCGATTTGCTCAAATTGAGCAAACCGATTTGCTCTCCTCGGTTTGCATATAGTATCCCCCAACACTGAAAATTCTCTTGTTTGATCCTCGCAAATCGGCAGTCGTCAAAATTGGTCTTGCCATGTCCAAGAGCTATTTGCACAGCTCGCCCGAGAACCTAGTGGATAGCATTTCACGTCTGTAATGTACGTTTACAACTGCCATGTTTCCTGTGGAGTCTTCTTGAAGAAATCCTCTACAGTTGTCATTATTATGTCGAGTAGAGTGCCCCCGATGCCTCCACTCAACAATAATTTTATGCAGACTGAAAATCCTTCTAACGTGAACACTTGCACTGCATTCATAAGAAACGTTAACGGGAAAGACGTATTTTAATTCTGAGATAACTGAAAGCAAAGCAAACACTCAATAACTTTCCTTAAATTTTGCTGAACTCAACTGTGCTCACTGAGATATAATCCTCAATAACAGAAGCAAAGAAAGAACGAAGATGAAGGAAAAATACCGAGATCCTCTTTCTTTATGTGTATTTAGTTCGTTGGTCATCAACATTCCGCGGAAATCTCTCAGAAAGAATCGTCTTAATGCCCTCATACAAATTTACCTTAACTTAAATCCGCAAACCGTTAAAGCATCAACAGCGAATTTTGGTAAGTTCAAATGCATTTCATATGACGGACCACATTTCGCGTTTAATATTCACATTTGGAGATAGCTGTTGAAAAAAATTGTGCCAAAAAATCGCACAAACCTCACGCAGGTGGGATATCGACTTCATACTGACAAGGCTATGGAAAAGTGAACCTTTAGCAGAAATTTTGTGCACCTGGTCCCTTCATGGCGACGGTACTAATTCCTGCTCACTGTTGGTAGGTAATCTGTGAAAACGTTGACTGAACGAATGACATCCAAAGATGTTAATCGTGCCATCTACAGGGCCTTTGATGGATTTCTGAGGCGTTCTCGTCCTTGTTTCTGATGAACAACAATTCGACAGCCGTGAAAGCATGCATTTCTTCCTCTCATGTTTAGATGTCCGTAACCATTTTTCTAATGATTTATATGAAAGATGGTAATGGGAGATTATTTCAAGACATCTGCGGCACCTGTAAATTTAGCGATTTCAAACTTTCGGGTGAGCAGATACAACTGCTATAATGCGGCGATATGCTAACATCGAGAAGCTTTGTGCAGTTGGAAATTTGCATCACCATAAAAAAGTGATCACCGACTGCAAAGATTATCGAAAAAATTTCTTGGAAACTACTCCAAGGTCCTAAATAATATTTAATCACATTTTAGTTGACTTGTTCTAATGAGGATTTCTTTCTTCCCTCTTCGAAGCCAACATTTCCGAAGACTCCCCTACTTCCGTTTCAAATACTAAATGAAGCAGCTGAAAAGTAGGACTTCCCTCAATATGCACAATTTCGAGTGTGATAGTTGCGCAATGAATTGGAAATTCGTATTTGACACTTCGAAGAGCCTAAAAGCAACGGGTATCGTTGTTCGATTTCTTTGCAACTGAGGGCTTTTTTCATTGATGAATGACACATCATCGTCGAATGCCGTCCCGCTGCGAATACAGTTTTTAAATCGCCGTTTTATATGAGCGTTTCCCTTCGAATGTCTACGATTCAATTGAACGTATTTTGAATTCGTAAACAAACAACCGCTTAATGATATAATGGTGCTTGTTGTGTCCTTGAGACGGTGAGGCAAAGACAACAAATAGTGACGAAAGAGTATGTGGATGTAGGTATTGGAGGAAATAAACGACTGCCCCACAAAAATGATATATAATGCAACGTTTCAGTGATGACAAATATACAAAAAAACATTGAAACTGGAATGATATGCTATTTGGGAGCTAACGGAAAGATGTGTTTAAGGTAGCATATCGCTACTGCATTGCATTTTATCATATATGACACATAGACAAAAGTGCACTTTTTTTGCTACAAATGCCTTGTACACAATAGAATCCGAGCCTCCAGTCCTAAACTCCCCGGATAATTTCATGCAATACTTTAGGCACCCTCGTTCATGTTAGCTGTCTTATGTGCACTGTGGAATGAACAATAATTCCACAATCACTGGTGGATTAAATTATTAGCTATGGGACGGTTCATGAGGCATTTACCTAAGAAGCAAAAGATGTCGAAGTCGCCTCCCTCTATGAAGGTGTTTTTACCTCCTCACCAAAAATCGTTATCATCAACGTTTGATCCTCAACAAAGTTGACATTCATGTTACCATAGGATAAAGTGCACAAAAACTATGGTCATTTTCTAGCAATGAGCTGTGAACTGACATATCGGTGGCAGCTATGGATATCCTTATGTTTATGTTTATGGGGCTGTGTATGTGATATACGGTATGCAACATACTATGCACCTGCAAATGCCGCTACTATGCACCTTGGAAGGACAAGTTTATAGAAGTGCAGAGAAACGTGAACATCAGGCGATCTCAGAACACATTCTTCATACTATGCTTTTATAGAATCCGCGAAGATGTTTTTGACGATGTCATTCACGGCTGCCGCATCGAAGAAATTTATGCATTTGTGCGTACATATGTGAGACACGCATTGCATGCATGCATCCATCACAGACGTGATGCATATGTCCCCCTGTATACGTTCATCTCTATGTATGCGTATTTGTTTGTGTATTTACGTATGTGCGCGCATACACGGGACGTTTGAAAAAAGCAAACGATTAACCATGTAGCAGCGTGACATTATTGATGAAGGGTGGAATAAACGTCAAGAATAGGAGCCAATGCAGCGAAGACTGCTCTAGGATTACAGCGGTGGTGAGTGCTGACTTGACGCAGCCTAGAGATAGATGCTCACCAAACAGTGCAAACATGCCCTAAAGCATTCAAAGTTTCTATGAAATCCGGAAGCAGTTTCAGGCAAGAGACCTGCGCGTAATGTGATCATTGGCATATCGGCAGAATGGGCAAATTTTCATAAAGCAACGGTAAATGTATACTAAGTAATTCGACAAAATACAGAAATGACCTCATGGCAAGAGCCCTTTTTGCATTTAAAACACGCAGGTCTGCATACTTGAATCAGATTCTTATCTGTGATGTGGTCAAGCTGAATTTTTACTTCTATATTCCGAACTACCGATGAGTCGCTTCAAGTTCCTCGAAATAAACCTCTCATACATTGTAGGAAATATCCTCATTCAATAAAACCTCAAAAACAGAGCTCGTCCTCCTAGCTGCACAAGATTCGAAATATCATGGGAATTACACCTTTCGAATATCATGAAGATATAATCGCCAAGACGGCGTTGACATCATTTTGAACGCATTTTGAACGGCCGATATTTAGTTGCCATTTCCCATTTTGCACAGAAAAACGGTATTTAGCTGCAACCGACACAAATGGCAAGAAAATAATGCAGTAGAACAGCCAGCAGCGTAGCGCAGAAGACTCTGATCAACTCGATTCACTTGCACCAGGAGAACCGTCATACCTCATCCACTGATTTTTCCTCCTCCTCCTCCCTCCTGAACCTTCTCATCTCCCATGATTTTCTTCAAACACTGGCATTAAATACGCTCAACGGCGTGCTGTTATTAGACACAATTGTCCTTACGTCCTATCAGGAGCACGATGAATTTATATAAAAACGAAAAATGAATGTTCAACGAACGGAAAGACTTCTCGGGAAAAGGAGAATAAAAAATAACAAAAGCGATACCTCGTATTGACGAGATGAGAAGGAGGACGAGCAGGGCCCAAAGGCCTGCCGAGACCGCTCCCATCTGCAAACACTTTCTACAGATTAATCCTGAACAAGGATAACGATCGTTTACTCATAGCAGATGATGACGAAAGCGCATACGACACATGCACATAGTTCGGTAAGTAAAGAGGTCGCCAGCTGTTGCTCCTTCATTTTTATTTCTCAAGTAATAACTACAGACATAAACCGCGAATTCTTTCACATTTAATTTCTTATACATCTTTCACGCATATATCCATATTCTATAAACAACCAATGAACAATTTAATGCGTTTTATAAAGTTATATGCAGTGCCACCGCCAAGTAAACGTAAAGAACGATAATGAGTTTGCGGTGCTATGACACAAGTAGGAAGGGCCGCAAGCGAACTCTTGGCATAAACCGAATGTTCAATGCGAATATCAACGACTTTTAGAGTGCTAGACAAGACATTTCACATCAGTGGCCGAAGAACATTAAATCTGAAAGTCCCACTCGAAAAAGTGACAAAACACTCTCAAGTCCCATGAAATTAATATCGAAATGAAGGAAATCAAACCTTTTATTCTCCAAACTCGAGCTTCTTATTCGAAATACAATTGTTGGAAGTTTCTTTAATATATAGATACCATGATTGTATGAGTGCTTCATAAGGCCATTTTTACATCTGCTATTTCAACCCCAGTCTCGGCTAGTTAACTACCGAACTATGCTCGACTTTATAAAATGTTAAAGTGCTCTGCTGCATCATGCCACAATCAAGTGTCATGAGTACAATACAGATCAAAACAAGCGAAAACGCGCATCAAACGAGCCAACCTGAAATACACTTCCCTGCATCCTATTCATCTAACCTCGCCGACAAAAAAATAAAATCCCTTCATATCCCTTCGTATCCTCCCTCCCATTTATAGGGCTCCAGGCGCCTCGGAAACTCTTCTATAAAGGAATCTCTTGTTCGGTAATGCGCATTGGTGTAAGCAAAAATGCAAGCGGAAAATGCATAAATCTCTTCAAAAATGAAACTGATATATTAATATGAAATGTGACACATTATAGTCACCAACAGCGTGAAGTACATCCTAGGAACTATGCAAAACACGAGGAAACAAACCGATATACACAAAGATATATATGAGTAAAACGTTGTCTTAATGCTTTCTGACAATTTCGCAAAAGTGCTTAAAACTGATGCGCCGTCAAGTCAAAGGACGATGGGAAGGACGAAAATGCGGTTCTGATCCAATTTTCTCGGTGGATTCTTTTTTTGTTGGTTCTTGCACCATTCAACACATTTTTCCAACTCCATCTTCTTTTTTCTCTCAAATTCTTACGTAATCGTTTTAATGGGATCACCTTGAGATCTAAAATATAGAACCTGAAATGCAGAACTATCGGAATTTGCATCTCAAAAACAATAAACATAGAAGCGGAGCTCATCGCTTTGCATATTTGGAATCCCTGAAAACTTCACAATAAAATACTCTTTCTGTCATATTTGAAGATTTGTATTTGGTGATCCGTACACATATATCTATATATGTCCGTCGGGAAGGAGAAAAAAGTCTAAATTTCGCTGCCCATGAAGCTACTATATTAGGCAATTTGATGAGTATCGCATGCAGCATGGGTTCAGCACCCCTCACCCGCCGCACATGAGCATTCATGTAGAAGCATCATTTCTATCAAGCGATGCAAACAACAAATGATATTCTGAAACTTTATTCCACACTTGTTTGCTTTCTTGCCACGTTTGTTTTAATATATTGGTAATTTAGAGACGGACCCAATGAAAATGACTGTTGAAGTGCCGCATATCGTGCTGACTCCTCTTTTTTCTGTAGTGAGTTCCAAAACGGCACTCAAACTCGACTAACGCTTTATGGACTTGAAGTAACTGATTCCCTTTTAATCACCTAAACTTTCTTCTCAACTCTATCATCAGCATTACTATTTTTTCATTTGTTGTCACTCCTCTTCGAGTCTTTTTCCCACCTAATTCATAGCAAAATCGGGATAAAAATGCGAACATCTTAATTATCGAATATTTGAGAGAAAAGCATTAACAGAAGAGTGGTAAAGTTGTTCTAAATGGATAAGTAACCGATCGCTATGACAGCGCCGCATTTTATTTCATTCGTTGATTATTTTAGTCTCACAACAAGAGAGACTTGTCTGGAAATGCATCTGACGAGCGTCTTTGAATATCATTCATTGAATCAGTTATATTATCATTAAGATTCGTAACTAATATTCCTACTGCAATGAGAAATAATTATAAAGACGACTACCACAATATCCACTTTTTTAATCGACTCTGATGCCGAATCGAAAATTTCGAAGATGTCGGTCATCATTTTCAAGCAAAATATAAGAATTGCTGCAGACATGAAAACACTATTTCGGAGTTTTTGTAAGCGAAGCAATAAATTTTATTTGTTATCGCGAATGGGTTAAATGCGCAGTCGAACACCTGAATCAGCAACGAACCTCGAAGGAATTGCGTGCTGGAAATGCTCAAATAAGCAATCAATAAAGAAGCAAGCTACAATATCGATTGCAACATTGATAGCAAAAAATGTCGAAATAAATGCGTCACCTACCAACACCTACTACTACTCCATTGTAACCTCAAAAATGACCTGATGAACCACATGCTAATTGTGCAGTCTGCTCAGCTAACAGAGCATTAGCCCGCATTTTAATGCCCTTCGGTTTGTATCTTTTGATGACAAATCCCCTAACCAGCTAATTTTGAAATTTGGCTTGACATAGGCAGCGATACAGTCTATTTGCTAAAGGCAGGTCATTACGCAACCAACTACTGGACTACTCCTCAGTACCCGATATCAGAGACAGTGACGATTTTTCTTTCTCGCGAAGCAAAATGTCTTCCGTCAAATAATGGAATTCGTCAGAACTTCTTGTTTTCGTCACTTTCCTCACTAATTGAACGATGCGATTATCAGTGCGAAGGTAAGCGCATTGAATTCCGGCTGTTCATTCAATGTTTACGCAACGTACCTTTCGACATGCATTTGCACTGTAATCAGTGTAGTGTTTCAAAGTTTATTGGTCTCTTTAAGCATATGAGACGACTAAAAGAATGCTGTTCTCTCTTAGCAGCACGGTTTGAGAGAACGGTGAATTTTAATTGCATTATAAGAAGGAGGAGGAGGAGGAGGAGGAGGAGGAGGAACGGGAACGGCGCAAGCGCATTATATTTTCACTAGTTTTTCCGGCACAATTTCGAAGAAGTACGTTCTTCGCTTGCATTTCAAGTTAATCGATTGGATGCGCTTCTTCATAAAATTGATAGCATTAAACGATGCAACGATGATGAGAAAGATATTATGAATCTATGCTCGCAGTTTTACATGAAACTTTGAGTATCATCATTGAAATATTTTCGCTAATACGACTCGCCATTCAAATATTCATATAAGCCATTGAAATTTATATTCACACTTTGAAGCGTCCTGTGTTTTTGCATAAGTCGATGGAAAAGTTAAGAAGTAGGCGGACAATCTTTACAAGAATTTCTCCTTTATGGTTTAAGAAAACAGCGAAAACTTACCAGTTGCACTGCTTCTTCATGGGGCGATCACATATTCAACAAAGAAAGCGACATGTCACATAAGTGACTAATGACAAGAAAAGGTTCCCGTTTTCAGCGTTTTTTTGGGCTTCCTGTTTTCGACGCTCAATTTTGCAAGTGTTTTAGCTCATGACGCTGACCCTCGTAGACACAAAATATGCAGTTTATTTGTGGATCCTAAAGAGGAGGCTGAGGGGGGAAGGGAAAAAATACTTGCCTAATCTATTACATAACGTCGAAATAAGTAAGAATAATGGGAACAATGTTATCACACCGGTCCACTGAACTTTACACTAGAAATTTTTGAATACGTGATTGTATTGTTCAAGAATGCAACCGCTGATCAGAAGAACTGTCTTTCAGAAACCCAGAAGTCAGGATCAAGAACAAACGTGAGGAAAAATGAAAGTGAAATTATCAGAAATAAGTGATATATAAGAGCTGAGAGCATTACTGTAAGTTTTTTTGTGGCCTAACAGAAGGGATTATTAAAAAAGAATGAAAAAGAAGTGTTTAAGAGGTAAGGCAGGAAATTCTGAAGCATCTTATGGTCTTATTGCTCAAATAAAGGGATAGTTACCTGATGTGCCACAAAAACAGATCTGAAAATATCTTTCCACGCGCACTATACATAAAATGATCAACGATTTATGCGAAGCTGTGGGTTGCCAGCAGCCGAGATGGAAACGAATAGATGGGACATTCTTCGAGAAACGCGTTACACCCTTTCCCATCCCCGTCCTTTCTCTCCCTTTTCCTCCCTCGCTCTCATTTCCTCTGCATGTGTTCGAAGGACCATCTGAACGCAATCTTACGAACGATGCCCTGAGGCTGTCTGAAATCACTATCACTCTTAAACGACACTTCTACGCTATTTTATGCACATCGCACTGTTCACAACCATTTCAACACATGATTATTGCCGTGACAGCACTGATTTACACGAACCGATAAATACGGCGAAGAATGCATTGCTTTAATACATAAATATACACCATTCCAACATCCTCCAACAGGCACTTATTAAAAACCAGAAGTTAATTACTAAAGCAAGTTAAGCAGTGTCAATTATTCCGCTTTCATCCGAGTTCCTCTGTTACCCTTGCAATAATCTAAGATCTCCTTCCTCATACAAATAATAATCACTCCTCCTAAAATTAATTTCTTTACTTTCAAAGATTTCTACATTCAACAATAACGACGACTGGGACTGTGTTTGTTTTATACTCTATTCTCTAAGAGCCTATAGTTTTGCAGTAGGGAAACTAGCGGTAATGTCTATGCATTTTATATATTTTAACCATGCCAACATGTTACGTACTTTCTCAATTGTACCGATCATGCGAATCGTTCATATAAGCATCGGAAAAATCAATTAAACATGTTCACAGCCGACTGCGCATATTTCTGAACGAAGGATCGATACGTCGTTTCGATGCAAAAAATTACTTTCGGAAAACGATGACCAGTAAGGTAACGAAACTAACTTACAAGTTTAAGAGCCAACAGCAACAGCGAAGATAATTATAAGACTGAAACCAGTTTCGAGATAGAGTGTATTTGAGCCCACTAAACATGAACACATCGTCTCACCACAGTTGTAAATTACAAGTTGAAATCGTAGGACCGGCAGGCGAGCAAGACTTGAGAAGGAAGGGATAATGGATGCAGAAGTGAGCCAGCAAAGCAAGCTTCACATTTACTGTCGCAATTCCTCACAGCGGACAAGCCGATTCCATGAATTACTACTAGTGATTTAAAAAGAACGAAATAATCCTTTCATCTCTTAATGCGATTAATCGCTGCCAGTGAAAAATATTTACAGGATTTTGAAGCACTTTCGGGCGGTAAATCCTTATCGTCATCGAGCAGTGAATTTCATAGCTGGAAAAGGAAATCAACCTTCCCATGGTGGATCTTACATTCATTAAATTTCTTAACGCTGGCTCCCGTAACTGGCAAACTAAAATACGATTGGACAAAAAGACAACCACATAAACGCGCAGAGACGTGTGGGTATGAACCCGCTTTAAAATGCATTTGAAACAGAAATTTATAAAAATGTAAACCGTTGCTATACAGTTATACTAGTTGGTAGTATGAGGCTACTTCTCGTTCAGAAATCCAACAGGTAATAAGACTGGGCAACAGAACAAATTCGAAAAACAACTTGAAATTGAGAATGATAAAGCAGAAAGGTTGAGCGCAAGGAATGGAACCAAGTAACGATAAAGTACATGAACTGCAGTGGTCGGGTTAGTAGTGGGAAATTCGCGCAGATGGATGTTTCATGAAGAAGCAACCTGCACTGGTACGTGTTGAGTGGAGAACGTTGCGGAAGTGACACTTAAGCGCGAATGAGGTCTACTCGCCAGATTTCAGAGAGATATGAGCTGCGCGCTCTACGTTAAGGGGAGTCAGGCAACCAAAAAAACCACATACAGAGAATTAAACTCGAGAAGGGCTCACCACAACAGTTGAAAAATTGAAGAGTTTACACTGCTAGAATGTGAATCAATCTAGTTTTATCGAGTTCTCTTTCAAATAATACACCTATTTCGGCTGCTTGCAGGTATTCAGGCGCCGAGGTTATTGTTAGGTAAATGAATGCAGCATAGATAGCGCGAACTTTTATAAGAGAGGAGCTGAGTTTACGTATGCCATGTCGACCATGCGATGAGCACGAAGAATGAAATAACAGCTTCCCGATGATATTACTAATGTGGACTGCTGAAATACAGCTGTTTTTTTTAACGCCGACTGCTATCATAATGCGCGGAGAAAGCCGGAAATCGGTGATAACATAGTCGACTATTTAGCTGTAATAACATGTAAGCAGCTAAAGTTTACGTAATCGAATTTAGCTGCAAAGCACTTTTCCAGCTCTTTTGCATACGTATTTATTTATACGGAGTTGTCGTCACCTGTTCGCCTTTTCCACCTTACCGGTTCTCCCGCAGCACCTTTCTAGTTTCATCAGCAGTAACATTCTAATGCACACATACAGTACAATAGTAGTGTTCATGGCTATGTAAATATGACACTGCACAACAAAATGAGCAACAACAAGCAGCAAACAGATGCATGCATGCATTATAGTGTGACCAAAAAACCACCTCCACACGAAATAATGCAGTTGTGCACAAAACCGTACTTGAAAAATACACAACTTCGCCGCATTCCCAGCTAAGACGTGGCATTTACTCTCGGTTACCTCTGAGAGTATACTATGGGTCAAACCACGATAAGTGGCACCACACTCAACCCCTAAAGATACACTCATAACTTCTCGCGCCTACATGAAAGAGGAAACTAACATACAAAGATATAGGACGTTTCACGGCTGATTGTGATTCAAACGCTTTTATCCCTGTCTTCAAAGTTAATTGAACGTCGTTAAGTATTACTTCCCCTTTAACCAGTCATCTGCTCCGCTACATTTGTTGCTTCGAAACGGATTGTAATTCCGCTCACGCAGACGATTTGGAGGCAACCAAATTCATGCGGTGAAAACGACACTGAAAGAAAAGTCGATTACAAACTGAGCTGCAGCACTGATTTCCTCTAATCATTCCATTGATGTTAACAAGTGAAGAAAGCGAATTATTGAGTTGGAGTGCCGTATTGCGACGGAATTCAAAGGGAAAATTCTCCACAGAGAAGACGGAATAATAGATTCCTTAGGATATTCTGCGAATGGGTACAGCCTATGTGAAGTTTTAGTTTTATTACACCAAAGCGCTTTTAATCGCATCGTGTGAGACAACGAACATGTACGATGACAACCAGTTTGTTTTTCGCGACCACTTTTCCTCTTATAGAAAAGAAAAAAGCATTTATGGTTAATCCCATCAGATAAATAGGAAAAGCCGGAATCAGATGACTTGTAACCTTTTCCAGAGTTTATTCTGAATACCATCATAGCGGTTTTCTAGTGCCGATGAAAGTTTCACGCAGAGCAAAATATAACAAATATTCTTTCCAAGTTACATTCCTTATAATTTCTTTGCTTTAAAATACGACTGCGACATCTCTGAATACACCTCACAAGTACTCACCACAACTGTTCGTCCACCAACAATTCCGCTACATAAAGTTCCATCAGTTTCGAAACGTGTAACTTCAATATTCCACGTCTCTCCCTTCCTCACTTTCTTCTGAAAACGTGTTTCCCAGCGTGCACAATCAGCTTTCCGAGGTCCCAAGTCCACAATTCCCTTTGCTGTTTAGCTTACGCTACTTGATATCCTAGGAACACATTTCATCTTTAAAAAAGCAACTGCACGCAGTCCTCACCGGTTCAAAATTACCTCACGCTTCATAGCACCACTGTTTCAATAAAACATTTTACTTTCAGGATTTTCAATGCAAGCTTCAAGCAGACCACTCAGCTTAGTTCATTCAGGATTTGCTAGCATGGCTTAGTATTTTCATGCCATGAACGTGCGATAATAGGATCTCGGCAGGATTTGTTTTCGTTTTTCACCTGCAAATCGCATAAAGTGCTAGTTAATCAAATATATCCCCTAAAAAATGTTTGCAAGCACGTAGTGAGAACGGAATAAGCTCCAACTTAGGCCTGTCCCAACACTCAATAGCTCAGCCTGAGGTCACATTTATAGCTGCACACTTAAGTTTTGGGCCAAATGGATCGAACGCCGAGAAACCCATCGAAAAGCGCTGACATATTCGAGTGGATGCTCTGTTCGCTCCCACTGCTAGTGTACAAAAAAGTTGCAAATGTTCTACCACTAACAAATGCTGCCTGCCATGAGAGCATTTGTTTGCAACAAGTTCCAGCTGAGGACGACTATTGTATTTCGGACTTCCGGAAACAGTTGAAGGAGTTACGTGACCGAATAGCCGTTGCGGACAAATCGCAATTTTGAGAAGAAAGAAACTTGATGTTCAATAAGACGATTTTTTGGATAAAAATTGGAAAGAAACGGAAATTTGAAGAATTTCCATTTACATCCGGACTCCAAATGGATCTGAAATTTTTCTTGCTCTGGTCAGAACTGAAAAAGATATTGCGTATTTGGCACCATCTTTTACGACAAGTGAACTTAAGCATTGATGGGGACAGCACATTCTTTAAATGTACAAAGCAATGGAGTCAAGGAGCAGAACGAGCAGAATGTTAATGAAGGCGAGCAGCAAGTCTTTCAGCAAGAACCGCTAAGTGTGAACTAAGCTGAAAGGGACGCTGAAGATCGCGTTAAAATGAAAACTGGGCAAAACTACGTGTACATCCTGAATGTTTGAACAAGTCTTTCTTTTCAGCGGTGATGATGTTGCAGCCTGGAATGAAGTCTGTGGGCATTCGAAGAAATCAACATAGAAACGCAATTACGAAGTTTTTTTTTAAGATAAGTGGGTGGACTGAGTCAGGCGATAGGCGAAGTGCCTGACTCTTACGTTATAACAAGAGATCCTCCCAACCCCCTCGCTTGACTCACTCTGTTCCTCGATATAGCGAGAGAGGTGGAAAGAAATGCACGAAAAAGCTAAAAATGTCTTATGCTTTTCAAAATTCGCTCTAATCAAATGATACGACAAAGCCTGAGGTGAAAAGCCTTTGCAAATTCCATGAGCCAAGCAAAAATCCAGAGAATATATATGAATAACAAGAAAAAACTACCAATATTAGTGAAATCGTTTTTACCTTCATACATCTTAACAATGCGAGAACTTCAAGATTACAATGAAAACATAAGCTACCTTCAAGAAAAACAGTGAATATGACAGTGAAATAGTGAAGATCAACATGAACCAACGAATCACTCTCCCATTCTCGATAACTGCAACAGTAAATCTCAGTAATAAATATAAACAGTGTAATAAAAGTTTAAAAAGCTCATCGCATTCTTCAATAACTTTGTAGTTCGATGACTGTCATGAGATATCCGAATAAGAATATCAAAACTACTTTAATGAATGTGTGATGAAGAAAAAAGATGAATCATATCATTTTGAATTCCACACTCGTATGCTGCGTAACGTTTGCCTTTTCCCTTTTCTTTATTGGTTTACTCCAACTCGAAAATAATTCGAGCCGTCGTCTACAAACTTAAGTTTGCATTATCACAAAGATGTAGGGAAGAAAAGGTGCAAGCGCTAGTAAGGAGGTGCGAACGAACGCACAACATTTTCGAGTGAAAACAAACACTGCAGGGTGGCAGCCAACTAGAAGCATTTCTGTATTTGTGAATGGCAAAACGCTTTGTGAGGGGGCGAGCCAGCTTTGAAAGCTATCGAAACGAACTTCTTTGAACGATCGTCACTGACGCGATCAGTTTCGCCTTATATGTGGTATCCTAATTATTTTTCCTCCCTTCTCTCCCTCCCAATCTGCTACTTCTCGCTCTCGCATCCTTCGATTTGGTTCACTTCTTCTCAGAAGGGTATAAGTTTGTTCTTGATGACATTTCGCTGACATTCAAAGCCTTCAGATTCACTCTTCACCTGGCCGTAAATAATACTGAAATGATCGAAAACACTGAAAAAAATTCCACTTACTAGTCACGGAAATTTGACATTTTCTATGGAACACTTTGAGAGAATATGGTAAATGTTCAGTATTTTGTGCCTCGTAAGCAAATGTTTTTCTAAGTTTCATGAAAACTTACATGCAAAACAGCGGTAAATTCGTTTCTAAAGCTTTAAAATTTAACGCGCTAACTTGCATTGGAAAAGACGAATAGAATCTTGCCAACTTGGTGATTACTTTGCTATCAAACCAATCAGCTTCCATTGCTTTCCTCTGAGAGGAAGTACTGCAACTCGTTGCGTTGGTCTCATTTCAAGAAAAAAAGCTTAATTACTTAGCATAATTGTACGACATAATACACTTTAATTTGAGTGCAAAATGGGTTCTTCCGAAAGAAAAATGCGGTACGTAAAACCTGTTATAATTCGCAGCATTACATGTGACTACTGAATATATTTTTTTAAAAACACCTGTTCACACATTTCCCATTTTCGAATTCCTTTTTCGACACTTCATAATTAGCGAAAAAATGCTGCCAACATGACTGCTCCAACGGATAAATAATTTAACAACGCTGTGCACTCTTCGAATGAATTCCTCATTTTTTTAAACGTCGTTCTCAACTTCCATCAACATGTGATGACCTTCCGATCGATCTCTTTTCAAACGAACCTCCAAAATGCTTTTTTTAGCAATCTAACCTTATAATCTGAAGCTCTAAAATTTTAAAAATGCCAACTATACACGGAAAATATTTCCTCGACCAGAATGGGAGATAGTGTGGAAAGCGAGCAGTTGAACACATTAAGAATGATGCAGCATTTTGCAGTGAATGAATCCAATGTGTTTATTAACGAAAAGGTGGATTTGGAAAAGACTCGAAAAGATTCGCAACAGAAGGAATGAAAGGATTCGTCGGCATGAATTACGAATGAGATGGCAGCGGCGCCACAAATATTTTAACGGTCAACGATTGTGATTTGCTTCGCTCACCATTTTACAGATATTCATTCAAGTGCTAATTTTCTTTTATACAAAACCTCCAGAGGTGACAGAATGAGCCGGAAGATTATTGTTCATTATGAGGCAGAAGCGATCGAAAGATGCATAATGGCAGAAAAAATTACACCAATGATGCGTGTAAGGTTTTTCTGAAGAAGATGAAGGCCACCTGAGCTGAAGGTGGTGACTGCATTTAAAACGAATGAACAATGCAGAATCTCCAAGGAGTACCACATCATGCATCTAACCAGTGTAGGTGGCAAGCGTATTCAGCAAGACATTTTCTCTGCGATATCTAAAAGTTAGAGAGAAAAAAAGAGAAGAATCACACGTTACGTGAGAAATTTCATACAATTGGTCCATTTCTAGGAATCTCCAACAACGCAGCAGTGACTTTTAGCTGAAATGCCAACTTCGTTTTTAACATCTTCAGAAACGACCGGTGAGAAATGGAGAGATGCTGACGACCAACCGCTTAGGACGATTCTTAGTCATTTTTTGGAACATTGAAAGCAAAACTATATTCCAATGCGTTTATGGCAGCACTAGTGAACATCTGAAACAAACCGATGAAGAGCTTTCGCTGCTACAGTACTTTAACTAGAACGAATTTCGGTAGGAACAAGTCTACGCCATATACTAGTGGAAAATTTTACGCTTTCAGCTTTTGAATGGTGCGAATGCAGCGTTCCACTGCTATCCAAAGATTGTTTCCTCATGAGTATAAACAAAATGGTCTTAGAGCAAATGTTATGCTAAACTGAGGAATGTCTGATCTGAAACAAAATGAGGACAACGTAGACATCTTTAAAATCAGAGATGACCATAGATGTCATGCTCTGCTAGCTGTAGGAAATGAAGTGTCTGTTGGTAGACGTTGGGACGACTATTTGAGGAAATGAAGAGGAGCCGTATGCGAGAAGGATGCTGCCAACTTGACAGAGACAACGCGCTGCAAGCATCAGCCGACCAAGTTGATGAGAAATCAATCAATAAAGCATACAAAACATCTTATTAATAAAGCAGTGCAACAAAGCACTGTGAACATAACCTCCTATAGATATATTTTTGCAGCAATCAAGTAGCGTCCGCTTAACCACTGAAAGACGAAATGTTCTATTGGATCGAACAAATAAGTTTGAGGCGAAATAATGACCATTAAAATGTAAATTGTTATGGGAATGCTATTGCGGCCTCGTTTTGATGTGTTGCAACGATATATGAGAGGAAAAAGACGGTTGCATGCCGACTTGCATAGAAGAGGCGCCTTAATGTGATGTCCGGACTGACTGACAACGCATTACGATCGTATGAAATACAAATGCAAAGTTGTACTCTGAAATATGCTGCATTGAATGATACAGAATTGAATTCGAAATTATCATGCGGGAAATGATTAGAAACAACTGCAGAGCTCGAACGATAATTGCGCAACGCAACAACCTCAAGACCTTCAAGCAATTATGAGTACAGAAAAAGGGAATATGAAAAAATGAGTATTACTGCATTCTATTCACTAGATTATGGGATTAGCTTTCAATGGCAATGCCATTCGAAAAGATCTCATTTTCGACGGCTCACACTGAATTTACTACTGAAACAACGGCAATATTATGTGGATTTTAAGATAGTGAGATACGATTTTTTAAATATCGCAGAATTCCAGCTTTACTTAATTCTACAACGATATCTGAAAAGCGAACTCCTCTTGAGCTATTTGCCCTCAAAAATTGGTTGTGTTGTGGATCACCTATCAGACTGCTTGTAGCAAAACCCACAGCAGAAAGCACGCGAAACGATACCAGTTTAAATCATTTATCTATAAACTACTTTATGCGCCGAAGAAATACCATATAAGCTGCAGGCTTCTTAATAATTCTTGGCAAACTTGGTGTAAATTTGGTTAGCATTCAACAAAATCTTCGCGCACAATTCGAGAGGACCTACAAGCAGTGACAAGAACACTGGCAGTAGAGCAACCTCACAGTGAACGACGGCATGCATGCATACACATGTGCGACTAATATCCGGGGACAAATTCGAGTCGCTACATGGAGATATCACTGTTGAAAGAGAGAAACAACCGAAAATAACAGTATTTTTGAGCGAACTACCACTGCTGTGTGTTTTTGATGGAAGATTCTATCGTTTTCTAAACAACACGATTATACATCGATTAATCGCTACATTATTGCAGTTATGACAAAATGTTATCTTACTGAGGAATTTTTCGGGCCAAATAACTGCTCATATGAAAGATCTTCACCAGAGGCTGTATGTGTCGCTCCAACTTTCTCAGTTAGCATACAAGCATATGGAGTTATTGCTGTACCGTGGAATAGCATCATCTATCCATGCTTCTCCCATCAATAAATAACGCAGCTCGTTTTAGTTATAAAAAATCAGACCAGGAAACCACAAATAATTCTACCTATGCATCATCGTTTACATTCATCGTACGCCCACAGAGGCAATGATAGCATTGAGATCAATCTTCTTATTTGGCACTGAGACACCATAATAACAGCAAAAATAGATCCGCCCTATGAGTTATGGCTGCTATATGCGATAAATATTCCGAATCCTAGCGCAAAGATTGGTTACTATAACGGAAATCAAAAACTAAAACCGACTAAACAATAACAACATTCCCTCAAAATGCTATGCAAAAATCAAAGAATCTCTTTGGCTTTAAAACTGACCACACCTATACGTTGCACTTCATATCGGCTCATGATCAGCTTATAGGGAATGATCAGCTCGCATCGCATGCAAAGATATTTGATACAAATGGAGGAATAGAATAAACAGAGCTTACAAATTTACAAATTCATCAGCGAACCCAAATAAAAATCAATTTATAAGACGGAAGCGAGTACAGAAATCAACGAAGGTATAGAGCGAACCTTCCGGTTTTAAATATTTTATTAGGCCTATAAACTGGCGAGCATATTTTTGCAGTGGCATCATATTCTCGCCGGTTGTCATAACGCATCTAGAAGTTGGCGCATCATGATACGCTCCACGCGTTTCAAATTGCAGCGAAAGAATTGGCTGACTGCTCTTTTCGAAATTATTTCTCTGATTTTATGCTACAATATATATATTCCACGTTTAATATTTAAAATAACGTCGGAATTCAGTTATTCAACCACCTACGAGGAGCGAGAAGATGACTTGGAAGAATGAAGGGGAAGGAACGGGAGCTGAAGAGGAGGAAGTTGTTCAAAATTTGTTCGATTGCAGTCTGAGTGAGTGCCACCGTCTTTGACGGCACTCACTCATATTATCTCGGAAGGAACAAGTTGTTAGAAAACGAAACTCCGTTTAATGCAATTAACGACCATATAAAAGCGGACATGCATAAAAGAGTTGGAATCCTGTAAGTTCTCGCATTTACGCCATCTCGGAAAGTCATATGTGCAGCGTGAATCTCGTGAACAACAGAAAGGTATAAAGATAACGGTGACATAATCTTCAGATGATTCGGATATACCTGAAAGTGTGAATACATTACAAAGGAGAGCAGCAAAATTTGAAAGGAATGACTGCAAGAGAGGTTAGGAAATATGAGGTGAATGGACAATGCGTGATGAGCGTAAATGTAGGTGTGAAGCGCATGCCGTAACGTGACACTCTTCGAATGTGATATGCACATGCGTACTAACTGCCCTCATTGTTGCTTCCCATAGTTCTACTTCGTTCTGCGTTCAAGCACGGTACACGGCTATTCAGTTGCCTATCTCAGAAGAGAGTACAAAGCTTTGTTTTTGCACTCACCTCCAACCGTGTCACAATCTTATAATTGGCTGTGTTTCCATCTGTTGAGGATCTTATTTAAAGAGACTGCGTTTAAGCAATATTTGGAATGAATTCCATTGTAGGCGCTTTCATATGAAAAGAATTTCACTGAGGAGGTACATCTTATATGGAACGCGATCTTTCTGGACAGGAATTTCTAAGTGAGGACTGGATTCAACAAGCTTTCATCCTTTCAGAGCCTGAAGTCACATGACATATTCGTAGCCCTCCCAAAGTAAAATTCGCTTCGAAAGGAAAAAAAATCACTGATAATGATGCTTATTCACATTTTCCTTAATAGTTTCCGAACCAGAGATAATTTTCAATTTTTAAGTATGGTGTAAGATGCAAAAAAACCGGAATCAACGCATGAATCATGGCATCACTAATAGTTTAAGGTGTGATAATGGTAAATAAATGAACATTAGGTGTTGTAAAGAGAAAGAGTGCGAAAGGTAGATTCTACATAACAACAGGTGAGTTTCAATATTAGTTCCACGCCTTATCAAATATCTGATAAAATGGGGTTTTCATTCATAAACAATAATAATGATGATGAATTTGCATTATCACAAGGAACATTAAATAGGGCTCCAAAAATTATTACGTCAGCATGGAAAATATCTAAAAGTCAACTTCACAATTTTGCTTCGATGCGGAAATGAAACTGTAGGCAGACGACATGTGATGAGTGGGACGCACCAAACGTTTAATATGAACGATGGAATTCTTCTGGAATATACCCTGACTGAAAACAATCTGATACCGTCTACGAAATTTGACCTTCTGTTTCGACCGCAAATGCAGAACTGTTTGAACGCAATTTGCACGCATTTTTAATTTCTGCCCCATTGCAAATTTGTACAGTTAGCTGCATTTAACTGTAAAGAAATATCCGGGGCTCCTTAGGAAAACATTTAATGATCGCGAATACACTTATGTCAAACACTGGCAATGCACATCTGTCAACGATATAAATGTTTCCTTAGGAGAGGATTTTTTTAAGCGAACCACTTTGATAGGTTTTAGGGGAAAGAACAGGTTTCAAGGGGAGAAATTCTTCCTAATTTGCCATAAAACCCCGAATACAACACTCCGCCACCTCAGCCTCTTCTTCTCTACTCACATGAGGAATATCTCAGTTAGGAAGTGAACAAGATCCTGAGATGGAAACTTTTTGGAAGGGAGATGTCGAAAGAAAAATTTAAGCCCATCAACTACAACCTAGTCTCGATGGGAACTCTCTAATTTACATACGAAAATCTCAAGGAAGCAATTTACTTTCTAAGCGTGGTGCGGGTGAATCAAGTGGATGTATATTGAGAAGAATCATATTCCAAAAACGACTGAAAACACAAGCGTTCTGCAAAATGCCATCGTTTTCGTAGGCCGTCTGGTGGAGAATTAGAATTTCCAAGGCTCCCTTTATCTCGCTGTGGAGTATGAACTCATCCTCGTTTCTCTTCTACGTGCCTTCCTTACACAGTCAAATTATATGTCCTCCGAAAAGATACATCCCCCGAAGAAGTTGACAAACTAATGATCTCTGGAATGTGTACTCATAGCTCTACAGTATTCCTTTACAAGCATATTGGTGTTGTACGATCATCAGCTGTAACAATCACAATTAAACATCCGATCTCTTAGGCGATTTTCTAAGAGCATCTAACAAATGTAACTCAATTGGAATCTGAAAGCACTTAATCTTGTCCATCCCCATACCAATAAACATCCAAACTTGATGAAACTGCAGCAGTTGATGCGAGTGACTCATAACATTGGCTATGTGTAGTTTAAATGCTCCCCTCCGCCCAATAATTCGCACCCTTAAAAATCTCTGAAAAAATCCATCACAAATATATACAGGTTTGCATAGGTGTGCCCGTGGGTGTATGAATTCCATAGGTTGCGAAATTTGCCTTCAACTTTTTGCGGTTATGAATCGCTCGAAGATAGCGGTGGCAATCGCTTATGTCAACAAACACAAATTGCAACGAACGTGTGTACATGATAGTGTGGCGCTGAGTGAATGTTGCGACCAACGAGGCCATTTAGACCCTCATTCGATTGACGGACGCGAACATAAAAAGGTTTCAGACGTAGAACAACAAAAAACTGCAGAGAGGTGTTGTCTTCACAGGTTGCTTAATGATATCATATCACCTTTCCTCATGCTGTCAGTTAATTTCCACATTGTGCAGTCCTAGAACTTTATTCGTCTACGTATCACGCACCCATTTTTTAAAGCAACCGTTTTGCTAGGACTTATGCGTGCAGTACCTTCTTTCAGTTCTCATTTCATAACAGTCGATTACTGAAGACGACTATAAAATGCCTTCCAAATGAGCCATGAAAGCTCTTATATCACTTCTGAGCATGAAAACAAAAAAAAGTGCACACATCATGTTACAGCTACTCGCTAGGGTGTTCTATTTGTGAGCAGATGGAACAGCTTTATTTATGGAACGATAAAATGGAAGATAGTAACTTCAGCGAGAGAAATAGGTAGGGAGAAAGGAGACAGTTGCTTACAAATGAGATAAGCTGTCCTATTTCTTGATCGACAGGAGTTATGAAACTGAAACGTGAGGAAGAAAAAAATTAGAGTGATCACATTTAACAAAACACGTTGCGCAGCCTGAGTGCTGATCCATAAAAAAGTTTTCTAGGAAGTGTTCGCTTTTTAAGAAATTTTATTTCCTTAATACTACGAAAATAGCAACAACTCTTGCCGATGAACTCCCTTCTTTGTAGAACATAGTTCCTTAAGTGCGCCCAAGAGGTCAATAACGACAGGCTGTTAAGACTGAAATTCAAACTCCTCCGCACATCTTTTTCTAAGCCGCACATTTTTTCCAATGCTCTAGCTGTACTTTTAATGAGGAGAAGAAAGAAGTACGTCATTGATTTCTCAAGAACAATCATTTTAGGATCGCTTCGCTGTGAACGGAAAATACGACGTTCATCCGACGGAAATTGAAGAAAGTCTATCGGATTCAATTTAGATACGCGCATAAATGAAACGGTTAATAAATTTTTGCAGAAAATTTAACTAAGACAAAACGCAAAAATGAGATCTCATATTTTTTCATCCGTTTTTCAGTCATATGAGTGATAAAAGTCGCCATATAAAAATCGTTTATGGCAATTGCAATAATTCATCAAAACAACATCAGCGCCACGAAATATGAGGAAGAATTTCCGCTATGTGGTGGACAACGAATTGCGCGTGAACCGAGCAACAGGTGAATAGTATATGTAAAGCGTGCAAAGCAGCATTTTCGCTGTTCAATCGATGCTTTCATGCTTTATCGATCCACTCACAACTAACGTTTAGCACATGCTCACGTTCGATTTACTTAACTTCATACGCATTCCGCAACTCCTTACCAACTTCAAATTTGCGTCGCTCTTAGGTTGTATTAATCAAGATCGCAGTGGTACTTCGTTGATAGTTTTTAATTATTAGGCGCTCGCCCTAGATCTATGAAAGAGACAGTGGAAAGAATCTCGCGTTGCAAGTGGAAAAAACCACTACTTCAAACGGCCTCCTCCTTTTCAGTGGAAAGTTGCGCTGTGTAGCGTCTTCAAAGTGGCAGTCGGATACACCAATTTCCATGTCCTTAGCCTTTTATTAGGATATGTAATAATTTTTTCTCGCAACATTTCGATCAAGCAAAATCACCCGTCGTTGGTTGACCGCAGACTAACACCATCAACTCTTCCGGCCAGATGAGTGGAAATTGGAGATTTTATGAGAATACTTAAGGACCCATTACTTTTCTTGCAATTAATCTAGAATGCAAAAACAGTTCCCCCATATCTTATGCTGTTTGCATGAAGAGATGCAAAAGAAACATCAAAGAAGCAATAAAATAATATCGCGGAAAATCGTGACAAGTGCTGCAAGAATATTCTACAAACGATTTAACGCCAAATCATTATACAATATTTTAAATCCCTCTTTTTAACTAGAAGAATGATACAAATAAAAAATAAAGTGACAAAATCTCTTATATATCCAAACTTATAATTGCTTCTTCCTTTATTAAATTTACCGCAATAGCGAACAGATCGGTGAAGACGATGACTGTTGTAGCAACATTACAGCGATGACCCAACGGAATGCCGATAAGAGGAAGTAAGAGAAATAATTGAGCGGTGATCTAATCAGAGGTGCGACGAGGCAATCACCAACTTCAGTGACCTCTATCAATCGCCCATTACAAAGGTGACCTCGATGCCAACTTCGTCAACCTTATGCGCATACATTGCAAACATCATTACGCTTCCACCCACCGCAATCTGTAAAACGCACTCACTCTCGAATTCTTTCATTTAATTTTCGGATAACGGCTAAAAATATATTCATTCATTTTTATACACCCATAAATTGGTGTCTCATTTCTATATTTATGTGCGTTTGCATGTTTTTTAGCTTTTGTGCAGATAAAACATTCTGCTCCCACTGGTCCCAATGGCGAACGTCTTATAAGCCCATGGAGCTGTAAAATTAGTCCAAAACTGAAGTGGAAATTAACAACTTCAGGCATCTTTTCTGATCACTGTTATTCGTGATGCGGTTTTCTGAAGATTTTGAGGCAACAATTTCAATACATTTTTCTTGCAACAAGCTATTTATCTCTAAATGTGACCATTCAGATAGCTTATTCTTAATTATTCCGGAAGAGTGCAGTCCTCGTAAGTCATCTCCATTTCAAATTGTTTACTCATTTTTTTAAGTGGATTCTAACAATAATGCTTAAACGTTGTTAACTTAATTGCGATATTCGGTTTTTTCTCATTGTTGTAGGTGAAAAGAGATGCTCGCTCTGATGAGACACAGTACGCTTTTGATATTTCGCTAAGAGAAAGGAATGTTGCATTTGCGCATATTTGCAACAATTCATTTATGTAGGTGGGAATATACGGAAGCCAATATGACAATTCGTCACAACAGTTATGGCAGAGTGAGAACCGAAACAATGAATCAGTGAGGGCAGGTATATCAGAAATTATGAAATGATAATCAAGGGATCATATTTCTAGCTATATGAGAGTATTTGGAGAAAAGTGAGGTACGAATTCTACTAATTTTGCATTGGTCACCTTTTAACCAGTTATCGCTTACATTCTGAATTGCACATCAGAGGATAGCTGCTTTCAATATGAACCTTTAGAAGCACTGCTTTTAATGCATGCGCTAACTCACCAAAAATCTATCGAATCATAAATTCATCCGAAGGCGTAACTGTTGATTCAAGCATATCCGACGAATATCGTGAGCGACGAATGGCGTGGAATGTGGAAAAATGGTAAAAAACCAGATGTCGACTGGAGTACAATGGGATAAGGGCTACTTAGATGCCGAAAGTAAACCGCAACTAGAAAGGGCATTGAAGTGATCGATGAATAACGAAAAGGAGCGGCTGAGGAACTACTAAGACGAATACTGAGTGCAGTCGAAAGCGAGAAACAAATATTTGAGCAGTACCAGAAGCGAACGCCAATGGTCCACCTGAACATCTCATGCTGCACCCATCTTATTGTGCCTTTGTATAAAATCGTATTACTCAATGAGCACGCTTCCCGGAAATAAAAGACCGCGTACAAATTACGGACCGCTCAGTGGACTTATACATAAAAGTGTGAAATCATTACTCAGACCAAACCCTTAATGATCACTTAATAAAATAATATCTCAGTGCTTAACTCCAGTACAAAAAAATCATAGTTACACCACCAACTTTGATATTCATAACTTGTTGATCAGCGAGAAGCAGATTCGATCATAATTTGCTGAGGATTCAGCTTTACGGTGAGTTAGAGCATCGAGCGTACTGCATTAGTGATATGGTTGACGTCAAAGCAACGATCAGCGCGAGCAACAAACCTTTGCAGATGCGAGCTGCTTCTCATCAAACTAAATTTTCTAACCAAAGTTAATGCTAGAGTTCTTTAGATGACTCAGCGATGAACATCTTTCTCATTTTTCACTTGAAACTTTGAACAATGGACTGAATTACTGATCCGCAACAAATTGCGTAAATAGTTTAAAATATGGGATTTAATGAGCTTATCAAACTAGCTTACTAAAACTGATCTTTGAGGGACTTTTGGATGTTGGTGACGCTAAATATAATCACTGATTATTGATCATTGGTCAACAAAAAGATAAAATATTCCTCAACTGAAAAATCTATTCAGCTGGGAGTAAACGGAGCCTTTGAACATTACTAACAATGTCCCACTGAATGCACTTTTGCAAGTATTCGATCGTTTCAACGAGGTAGTCCAGCACGCACGCTTGATTGCAGATTTCTGTGTGCACGTCAAGTGGCAGACATCGCCCATTCACTTTAAGGTCACCGGAAATAATTCATTAAACAGTTTAAAGTGTTCAACAACAAATCGCTTCATAGTAATAGAATAAGGTGCCATATATTCGCAAGCAGTAACGCTTGTTAAATGATGTCAGGAAACCGCGAGGTGACGTCATCTGAAACCACTGGAATTGTAACAGTGTGAAAGGTGGTATCCACCTGCTGAACTTCTTATAATGCTTGGCCGATTTCCTCAAAAGCAATTTCATAGAAATACAACCTCGTAGGTTAGAAAAACAGAGGTATGAAAGGCATTCCTGAATATAATGGAACAACACCTTCGAAAAGAAGCTTTCGTCAGTTGCTGAATTCAGAAGCGTCGGCAAACGAAATCCCAGAAAGAGTTGTAATAACTCAAACAAGTAAAGTTCAGCACATCCTATATCTGTAGTTGTGGAGCGAAAGTAAGTTTCAAGTTTCCATACCGCGCAATATGTGCTATCAAATGACAAGTAATATATTTCTGAATGACGCGGAAGAGAAAGAGAGACAGACATATTTTCGTGCAATCACTATTGTCCACTACTTTCCACCATCTTCAAATACAGTCGCCCAAGAAAGGAATGTTCGTCAAATGCGTTGCAGTTGCTATGTCACAAATATAATCATGGCCTCACAATTGCTTTACTTCAAAATTTTCCTACAGTTCATTCAGTTTATCGATCTGGTTCAATAACCGAATATGACTGCTAGGTAGAATATGCCTTCATGCTTTCATCAGGTGAATTTTCATAATCGACACGCGCTGGGCATATTAAACAGCTTGAAGCGTTTAGTGAAACCCTTTTAAACCAACAATGAAGAACATTTCCATACGTGCCGAAATGTATTACCGTCTGCCAAATTCCACCAATAATTGAGAACGTTTCATCTCTTTCGTGGAAAAAATAAAGATTTCCTAAATTTCCTCACAATTTTTCGCTTCGTTTAATGGCACAACGCGAAAATTTACATTCGACTGAAAAATGGCTGCCAATATTGAGGGACGAGAGGGCAGAAGGAGGATGCTGTCATATAACGGGACCACAAAACCGGTACATCGAGCGAGTGGCGTCTCACTTAAGAGGACGTGAAAACACCGCATCCTAGCAATTATACGTTTCGACGAGAAATTACGCCGTTCAGGAATGTATCAATCACATAACACTAGCTGCGTACTTCGTCGGTACACCATTTCCGACAGAATTCTTCCTATGGTGCTATCTGCCATTTTTGTCACACCAGCGTCTTTTTAATGCCTCATTCTAAATTCAACGTCTGAAAATTAGTGCGACTAGAATATTATAGACTATTTTATTGTATAGTAGTTTGCAACTGATAAATAGTCGAAAATCGTATAAATCTCTGGAGTCTATAAATTTTCCCAGGCTCAGAGGAAAGTTCAATGACGGGACAGGCTAGTACTGAGGTATTCAGGGAGGCAATAATTTAGATAAGTGATGTTCACCACTCCAACTTCTGTGACAATTCGTTAGTCATTTTGATACACACTTCGAAAGTCGTCTTCTGAACAGCCACAAATAACCAAATTACTATTATTTAATCGTTTGTGATGACACAGAAATGTAGGATCTCAGAAACGAAAGCAAAGCCTATAAAGCATAGGCGCCTCATATTTTCGTTATTTTCTTGAAATCTCATCCATCAAACTTTCAGTGAAAGAATTTGAAATATTGTAGATTCGGCAGTGGCTAATGATTCAACCAAAACAGCTGCTCACCGAAGCTATAAGATGCTCACTAGGTGAATTTTAAGCGAATGAATTCATACAAAAAAACTCGAAAAAAGTTACGAGGTGATTACATACATTAACGCATTTAATTAACTTCATTTCTTCTGAATTAATTAATTTCGTTAAATTTTTATGTATTGCTAAAAAATCCATTATAGTAACAAATGGCTTTATAATGAAAGATTTGAAAACAATAATTTCACTGAATGAAATTTACAAATACACAGTTCAATGTTCCACTTAACCAACACGATAAAGTACGATTCTCGTATGTCCAAGTAGTCGGCGGAAATAGAAGCTAACCACTGAGAACGGAATTTTCCCATACATACTTGTTATGAGTGCACTCATACGTTTTAATATTATATGTGTAACTGATTGATATTTTCGTGTCTGCAGACAGAGTTACGGCGACCACACTCTAAACTATTATAAACAATAGTCGGACTGTTTCTTCAGGTCGTCCTTTTTTGCTGCTGCATCTTTCTCTCTCTCTTTCCTTCTCAACCCACAAGATTGTATATGAACTTAAAGTCAAATCATTAAAGACTATGGCGATATTGATTCACTTGATATTCATTAAAGAAGGCTGCGTATCCCCAAGCAACCCTTGTGAAAATGACTTTCGTTACTCTCTAGCAGAACAAACTCATCTCACAACAAATGCTTCGTTCTATTTGACTACAAAGAGACGGCTGAATCTTTTTTCAAGCTGTGTAGACTTTCCCCACGACGAAATCTTTGTTTTGCTTTGAATATATATAAACAACTCACTGTTCACATCAACATCCATTTATTTCGACATCTGAAGTTCGATTCCGCTTTTCAAAGAACAGCTGGAACTTTTGTTGTAATGTTTCTCTCTTTAGTATTAACTACGCATTCCGCGAACAAAGCACATCGAAACATTTGCTATGCTCGAAGTGAGTAACTAGATGTCAATGTTAGCACTTGCTTGACGAATTATGAATCTGTCGATTAGTCTCGATCAGATGGGCCTTCCGAGGCCATTTCAATGGGTTCCCGCTTCTTCTACATGTTTATCCGCAAGAGACTAGCCAGTCACTGACTAACACTCTCTCATGCTCGGATACCCTCATGAAGGCTCTTCATGGGCTTCGATACGGCTAATAGTTCGGTCGTTAGATACCACATGAATTGAGATAGACTCCTCAGTGAAGTCGCGTCTTCCAGCAACTCTCGCACTACCATGGTTTTGACATACTGGGCGTGCCATCGGAGAGCAGGACACGGTGTTTCTCTGTGAACTAAATTATGAAACAGTGGTTGATAGACACAGGAAAGTAGCCGCAATCAGAAGTGAGAAAAAGTGTTCAGATCCAGAGAGACGATCCGGATTTATCATCAAGAGCTGCCTACAAATAACAGCAACACTCTGCAGTCAACAGCGGCGACGGTTTGTTCAAAAACGTCTAGAATTGCATCTGTAGCTGAAGATTCTGTGCGAGAACTTGAGACAACATTTCGGAAACGAGACCTGAGTTGTTTTGCTAAGTTTTGATCAAGAAATTTCGTTACACCCTAAGTTGACTCCCTCCAGTTGCTGCCACTCTTTCCAAAAGCTAAAGATTTGTTGGGGAACGTGAAAGTTGATGACATCAAAGCCTCACAGAAGAACTGCGCACATTTTTCCGCATGCAAGGATCGGATTTCAGGAGAAGAAAATCGACTTCTGCAGAGTGGGCGAGTAATTATTTTGACGACAGTGCACCTTAGGTTGAGACTGCTTTTTTCCTGTTTTCAAAAAGAAAACAATGAATATTTTCTCTGCGTAAAATGAGCATGGACATTCGGGTAGATGTCATGATTTTCGTAGATATTCAGGAGTAATGGCTAGAAGATATTAGGAAAATTCCCTGGCTTTGAACTTTCTCGGCTGCTTGTAATGATACAACATATAGTGACTTGACCTCAAGTTTTGCTTATAAAGTTATCATAAAGTACAGGTCATAAACTATTTCATTGCCTTTTCATATGTCCTCTCACCACTTTACAAATTTCATGATTCCATCGATCGTGGAAATTTAGGCGCAGAGAAATGCAGAAAGCAAAAAATCAATGATTCTAAATTGATGGGGAAAGGCAAATCACAGATGCATTTCTCCAAAGACTTTTTTATAGGCAAAGCACTCTTAAATGCTGTTTTCAACATGAATATTGTTGCACAGTGAAGCGTAAAGTGACGACATCAATTCCATGAGAATTCCTAAACAATCGCAAGCAACCTCATCGCGCTAATGAGTCAGATGAAAATTGAACACAGAGGAGACAGCTCCTAGAACGACGGAGGTAAATCTATGCTTGAAGAAAGTTCCCATGACCTATGCAGTTCCAGAAGAATTGTGGGGCAGCTGGAAATTTGGTACTGTTCGCTTGACTGAAGTGGCCATCTCAGACTTCGGGAAATCATCCCTCACATTCGTCTTGTCAGTGACACAAACATATTCAGATGTGGCGTCGAATGGGGTTTTCGCCACTGCCTTGAGGCGTTTAGAAACTCCGGAGATCTTAGGAATGAAGAAACAGTCACTTTAACACATTGTTTGGATTAGGCTGCGCAAACCATTTGCTCTCTACCTTCGTTTCGGGCGTTTCAGTTTCGTTCCGCAAAAAAAGTAGGAATAGATCCTAGATTTAAGGCCCATGGTATTCATGATATATCTTTTGACAAATATCTGATCGTGTCGGAAGATGGATTTCCGGTTTTTCCCAGTTGATACATATAATCAAATGAATACCTATGTGCGCCTTCATTCTCTGTGAAAGAAAATCGAATTGAGTGATACTGGGCTTGTTTTGAGAAAAAATTTTAACACTTGATATTCTGCTACGGCTCCGCTATGCTGCGGAAAACACGCGTTCTGAAGTGGTGACTGCATCAGTGTTGGATAAGCATCTAATGACATAGTAAATGAAAGTACAAATCGGCGACGCAAAGCAGCAAGAGATCAAACACTGCAATCCTCTTTTAGTCTTCACTGAATGCATTCGACCGCTCCAAAAACCTCGTTCATAAACTGCATCAGCTGCTATTTCTTGCCTTGATTTTAGGAAAGGAGAAAAGTTAAGTGCTTCTTAGAAATGCGAAAGCTGGATACGCTCTAATGAGATCTTGCTCTAATTTAATCGAAATACTGAACGCCTGTAGTAAAAATTCTCAGTTTAACAGTGAGATGAGCGAAATCACTATTTTATGAAGTACAGTTCGTGTAGTCTTAGGCACACAGATTCCAACTGAGCCTTACTTCGAGCAACATGCTTTATTTTAAGTGAGTCATTATCATTACTCAACAGTGATGAGCAGTTCAGTTTGTCCTTATGAAAAATCTTAAATTTTGAGATGTTCACAGATGGTGGCGCTAAAGTGGTCTGCAGATGCCTTCTAGTTTGAGATGCGACGGTATTTTCAAAGAAATAGTGATTCATATCGAATGGGCGTTATGATGGCCAAAAAACGTCCCTCACTTTACAGCATAAGCGAATCGCCGATCGCATTTGCTCTCGACTGCAATCGTACAAAAATCAATTCTTTCCTACGAAGTCGTGATGTTAGAATGCTCCTAAAAATACCGCGTTTATGCAGTAGCATCAGTAGTGCTACAGTGAACTTAAAAACCTAAAATCCAACATTTATCTTCGCTCAATACGTGAAGAAAATGCCCTAACAATTTTTCTCATTTAACTGTTTCCTAGTTCTTGAAGTGTAACCACATCTTCGTCATTACAATAATTTAATTATTGCTGTAAACTAAAGAAGATAAAAATTGTGTCCTATTCCATTGCTCTATAATATTTAGCAGTGTTTCTTTTGGTGGACATATGGTGTGTAAATAATTTGTTTTAGTGTGATCGATCAACGATTTCGTGAGACGCTTCATTTTTTTACCCTTATGCAGTTGTTCTGAAAATCACCGCGCTTCAAGTTCCCAACTGATCGCTAATTAATGAAGCAAATCTCTTCAGTTACGTGACTTTGTCAAATATTCCGAGGTTTTTGAATATTTACACGGAATAGTTGAATTTAGATGATTGGAAACTCGCGAGGTACTGTGAAAAGAAATCAGAGCACGTTTGAGAAGTGGCCATAATATTGAGCATTTATTTTTGAATTAAAACACGCAGAGAAGCTCCGCTCAGGATGTATGGGTGCAAGAGCAGCGTTAGCTAAAGATGATTTTGGGCATATAAATTGCTTTCAATTAATGGCTTTAGTCAAACGCCCAGCTCTAATTCCTCTTTAAGCTTACAGCTGTACAAAAACAGTGCACTAACTTAAACATTGGTCGTTTCTGTGTGCTTGGGCTATGACAAGGCAATGATTGCTGAAATTATCGCTCACCCTTTCCCTCCGCCTTTCCTGGATTCTACTTCTGGACCAACGAGGCGATACAGACAGACTGTAAAGTGATGTCAAATATTCTAACGACTGTCAACAGGGTTAAGTTTTTGTTTATGAAATATAAGGAAAAGCAAAATTCTTTGAGCATCGATTTCAGTGTACTGTTTTTTAAATAAACTGCTACAATGTTATCGATAAAACAAATGGAAACTATGAAACATCTTCCGTTTAGGATCGTCACTAAGGTCAGTTTTTGCCGACTGCAGCTTGACGACAGCAAAATGCTACAGTTAAGGCGGAAGAAGTAACTTTGCACAATGAAGCATTTAACTAATGATGGAATTACATATTGCACTGATCAACTTCTACTGAGAATTATAACCAACCAAACTGATGGACGATAAATAAATGATGTACAAATAGAGAGCTGATTATCTCCGAATAGAAATATTAGTTTCTTAATCAATTTCTGCCAAGGTTTATACTAGTATAAGCACCGGACTGCAAGAGCGAAAAGAACAGAAAAGAGGAAAAAACAGATAAAGAAGTAAACGAGAGGAAATCTGAGTATAAAAAGGAAAAAACAAATCCATTATGACTTGCTCGCTAATCATAAAAAATTCTCTCCTTAAAATCTTCTCGTAATAACTGCGAGAGAACTTCTTGAGATTTCGACGAATTTTCAAAGGAAATTGTGCAAGGGAAGTTTTTTCACTAACAGGATGTGAAACAATTATCTATTCCGGCAAGCCTTAAAGAACATCAAACGTTTCCTTAAAATGCAAGTTTCTCCACTTCATCTTCGGATTTCTTTCTCCACCGAGATCCACTTTGAATTTTGTTGATAATGGGACGAACAGTGAAAGGATTAACGACATTTGAAGCAATTTTACTCGTAAATAGTGATCGCTGTCAAGCAGTCTCCAATTATATGATGCTGTTGTGACGCGGAATAGTTTCTTTCCGACGCTCATCTTTTATTTCATCTAATCTGCTCTCTCATTAAACTGAATTATTCGCAAATATATAACAGGTACAATCACATTCATATTTTAACGGATCCAACCAGCTGCACTACCAAATCTTTTATCTGAAAAATTCCTTTCTTGTAATTTTGTTCGTTTAAGTTGGTAACCCAGTCGGCAAATCGGTCTGTTTAAGCAAACTCCAGCAACTTCTGCATATCCTGAACGACCATATCTCATTCAAAAACCTTGAATACTGAGACTGTTTGACATTCTATAGCGAACGTTTATGTCGAAGAATTTCGTAGATTCAGTTTATTCAGTTAAGTGAAACTACCGAACATACGGACAGACACATACCATAATGTGCCTCTTCTTGAAAATAAATTCAGGGAGAAAAAGTCTAAATTCAAATAAGATGAATTTAACCCATTTGCAAAAGGTGCTGAAGCACTTCGTCATTGCTGCAACCTACTACTCTTTATCACTTTGCTAGCATAAGTCATTTTTAGCCGAATAGTCATCTGACAGCATAGCACATTCTCAGTCAGATGCGCCCCCGTTATTCAAATTAAGGATTCTCAGCTTTGTAAAGTACTTGAATCGTTCTACAAAATTAGAGGTATTCGGCTTTGTTTAAGAATTCTTCAAATTTGGGTATTAGCGAGGCTTAGGGTCTCTAGAAGCTATGATCAGCTCCTTTAAAAATTGACTACAAGTCCTTTGGTGGACTGAGAGAAGCTTTTCACGGCAGCAGAATGTGCCGATAACTAATCAATATCGAGTGCAATCAGCACTAGAAATAACACCCAAATCGCTCTCTAGTCAAGCCCGCTGAAGGGCGTTTCATTTCGTGCGTTGTAAGGTGCACTCTTTGCTAAGGTGTATCTATCTGATTTCAGCACGTATTCCCCTCAACTCCCGTCGTTTGAAGGTGTACTTAATGCATGCAACAAATGAACAAATTGAATCCCTGGACTAAAAAACTGTGCAAATTAGCGCAGAATTTGATAGCATGCTTGTCACAGCTATCAATAATTTTCATCGGTTTCATTTCTCCTCATGACGTCCAGCAAGTTAACTGAGCCATTAGCATTTGACAGTGGTTCTTCTCATTGGCGCACTACTGTCCCAAATTTATAAGCGCTGGGCTAATGACATTTGCGACCTTCTGGACAAATGTGTATTCAGAGTGTCTTCAGGGAAGGGGACACCCTAAAACTGAGGCATACTATGTATGGGAAATCGAATGAACGGAAACAGTATGTCTATCGCTTTTGAATGAATGAATAGCGATGGCTTCATAAACTTGGCACACACACCCTTTTAATTTCGTAATTAACTATGACTATGGTCAAGTCAACAGTGCTGAGATGTGGTAACTTACACAAGTGGGACATTAACTGACGGCAAAGTACCACTCAACGACAGTACTAGATAATTAACTAATTTAGGGCTGCGTGCTAAGCAGCAAGGTGCTAATGGAAGTGGATGCGAGGCGTTTTACGGTCACCAGCAACGAAGCCGGTTTCAGCGCAAATGAATTTATGTTGCACAACGCGATGCTTTGCATCGTAGCACTGTAATGGCGTTTTCAGAATGTGTTTCCGCACGTTTACTTTCGTGACAATTTTCTTCTCTGCCTTCGGTATGCACGCAACGGTGCTCATCAAAGTTCCACCCCCTCTCCACATCCCCTTCGCCATCTCACCCTTCTCCTCCTCTTTTAGCCTACATTTTATCGTAAAAATATGGGCAGAGTCAATTTTATAGGGCATCGTGAAAGGACCAAATAAAAGCAAAGGAACATAAGAGGCAGAAAAGAAATGTTCACTATTAATTAGAAAAGGGTTTATTCGTTCTGATTATTGTATTTCGAGAAGTTGAAAGGCTTCAGTAAGTCCGTAACGAACAACATGGTGTGAGGTGCTTTTTTAACTGAGTGTTATCTTCATGATATTAATTCAGTTACGAGAAAATTCTACATAGACTAAAAAATTCAGAATGCGCTGCTAAGATAATGCAAAACCCACTCAGTTAATAAATCGGTGAATTCGATACGCAGTCGCTCGTTTGGTCTCCTGCACTTCTCCTTCAAAGTGAACTTGAAAGTGCGAAAACACGCACCAGTTCTTGGAATTATATGATCGAAAAAACGAACTAATGATGATACGTGTATGTTCATTAGATACAACATCGCCTTCTAGTCGTATGGAGTGTCAAATATTTCTAAAGAATTGAGATGAAACTGTGGCGAGTATTCGATAAACTCCAAGTAATGACGTTCAAGCTGTATCATAATGAACTTATTTCCTAATTGGTGGCTTTATGTTGAATTGTAGTGATCGAGTTCTTTGAGTTCAAGAAATAGGTGAACCGAATCTCCTGCTTCCGACCTCTTCGAGCAATTAAGAAAAGCACTGAAATGTTAGACGCAAATAAACTAGTACCACGTCACTTTTGCACCGCAGTTTGAAATACGTGACAAGCACCCAGTCTGCAATTCACCAAATATTTTGCTGATGCCTCTGCGAAAGACATAAGGTGTTTACGTGTGAACAGACTGCCTCCTGTTTCCTGATGCCTTCTAGTGTCATTTAGTATGAAATAACTATCATCGAACATGAGCATAGAATCGCAGTGCAGTATAATGCCGTTTTCGTCAAGTGGCTGATTCCAAAATCCACTCTTGTGAGTTGAATCTTATGACGACTAATTGAGAAACGCTTGCAGAAATAAGTGCACGAAAAAAACTTAGAGATCCTTCCGCCTATGCATTTGTTCAGTAACGCCTTTTCCTTTTTTTCCTAGCGATAGACCCATTTTTCCAAGGTAATCGGGAGGGACACACCAAACGACCACTACTGCATCTTATTCGCTCATTTACTCTAAATTAAATTCTGAAGCCGACTATATAGCATACCCCTAAAGTACAATATTGAGTAGCGTCCCAGAAGATCAGTGATATATAAAGTGCATTTATATTTAACAATGGAATTCGATAAAGATATATCAATGATCTTTTTGGATGGACGAAAGTTTTGGGACTCCCGATCAAAGATGTTTGATATTTTAGAGCATCTTCGCTACCAGACTCCATCCCATTTCGTTCTTGTCCTTAAATATTGCATTTCCTCATCTACTTTCATGTTGAAAAATCTCATTTTAGCTTACGGATATTGGGCGTTTTGCATGTGTGCGGTAGCTGTTGGAATTTATCCATGAAGTGAAACAGATGTATAGACATTAATGGGGATAAGTCCAAGATGTTGCATTAAAATTTGCTGACTTTGTTTCAGTGTATTATACTAATATTCCTTGTTCTGAAATTCTTATAATTCATGCTGAACGGAAAAGGAAAGTCTCTTCAGAGATATTAAATAAAAGAATACGGGCAGCTTAAGCGTCGTGAATATCCGGCAACTTCTTGGCAAGTTGGTGCGATCACCTTTTCCTCCCTCCCACAACTTTTCCACTTCATCTGGTCCCTTTACTCAACGTCTTTCCTTCAAAGAAATTAATCTCCTTCTGTTCTCCATCCTTCCTTCCCTCTTCCACCGCGACAAAACATTACTGTTATGCGAGACAAATAGCTCCTGCTTCTTATTTGCTGTAGCGATGAGCTGCTTTGAAAGTGCACCCTGTGTATCGATTCGCTGCACTCCTCCTACACGCCAAAAATTTCGTTCCTTTCCGCCTCAACGAGCGAACACAACACCACATGAAATATGTCCACCAACTCATATCGCTCACATCCGACACATAAGATGCTAGTCAGTCGTTAGCTGGTGCAAGCACCAACGCCAACCTCTTCGGCTGACTGCAAAAACGCCGCGAAAAGTTTCATTGAACAGCGTTAGCGGGTCTCGGATTTAAAATGAATAGACCGCTGAGTTATACGTTCTCCGTTAAACCAATAACCAATACATCCGGAAATCCATATGGAACTAAATTGGAAGCTGTACGTCATTCTTCAAGTTTTTCCGCTTTTTGTCTCTACGAATAGAAGCTTTGAAAAAGTTATTCCGGAAACTGTGTCATAACGGTGTTCGATTTTTTATGCTGTGAAAGTGAGGGAGAGGCAGTGATGGTGAAGGGTGACGGAAAGCATGTTTCATTTGTTGGTTAGCCATAAGATATCATTTTAATTCTGCAAAACTGAAAAATATTTGATTGGTTATTGGAAAATGAGTGAACGGTGAAATTCGAAATTAACATATGATTTTCGTTTTATTGTATTTTTAACTGATTGTATGCAAAAGGATCTGTGAGCGATGTCGAAATTTTCACACTATTTGAGGATAAAATTGCTGAATGAACAATCAGTCGGTCCTTAATTATCTACTAATTTTGCTGTTAACCCTACAGAGCTTAGCTGTCGACAGGCACCTCTTGATTATTACTTGAGAGATTTCACTGCTTGGCCAGAAGGCGAGGTCTAGCTGATATGCAAAAACACATCGGTGCGTTTGAGCTCCGGTAGAAGAATGCGAACTACTTCCAACCGTACCTCGCAAGGACTACGTATGCGCTAAACTGAGCATGCCTCGCAATGAGTCATTTAAATAAATATATGAGAGTCAAATAACATTGCCGTTTTGCTGTCTGCTGAAGCTCATTTAAAAGAATCAATCGTTTCTTGTCCATTATAGTTAGCGCCAATAAGAGTGCCTGAAGCGGAAAAAAAGGAAGCGCGAGAACTGCCTTGACGAATGCTTCCATCTAGTTTATAGTAGTATAGAATGTTCAACGAACCCATCACATTTAGCCTACCACTCAAGCTACAATCACTCGTGGTACTCGATATGGAGTATGATAAAAATGGGATATTGTAAAGCGCGCATGCCCTGAGTGGGCACATTGCATAACATTTTACCAAACGGTAAGAAGTGGTCAAAATATTACTTTATCATAGCTATAAACAACTTCACACACACTTGAGTGCGATCTTGAAGCGCCGAATGAGCAGAAAATGACAAATGAAGACTATGAACAACCTGCAGATATACAAGCAGTAAGAATGAAGTCTTACTTCCTGTTATTGTTTTGCATCTAGTCTAGAAGACCCTATGAAAAATAACAAATAGAAATGAAGATAGAGGAACGGTTGACCAGTCAGTCAGTAAGTGTGCGCTCATCATTGTAACACTATCACCAACAAGACAGAGAGAGACGTTGCGGGCGTTCACTGCATTCTCGACTGAGTAGTTCTTTTGCAGTCAGTCGGTTGGTAACTGTGTAATAAATAATAACAAAAATGTGAGAAAGCACACAGAAGGAACGCCACGCTTACCTTCATGATGTTCAGTTTGCCGCTGCGATGCCATCAGTATTTGATTCTCGACCTCCCATAATGATTTATTAAGCACTCAAATTTTCATAAATCTTTAGGTTTCGACAACAACTGAGTCACAGAAAACACCACATGCATTTTTATTGCATCATAATGTATAGACATGTTAGACAATCGCCGAATACTCGTAAAGTTCTGCTTTGCACAGATTTCTTGTGCTCAGCACTTAACCAAGTTGAGAACTGATGTTCACGTTGCTGTGGAAAGGGGCTCTGCAGTAGCCTTAATAAGTTGTTGCTTACTTAAATGCGTGCAAGAACTTGAGTGCGCTGAAGAATGTTGTTGCTGAATGTTTGGGATATCACTGCGTATTACACTGCACTGCAATACGTCCAATATTTTATCATCCCTTTATCAAGAAACATTTAAATAAACGTCTTCGAGTATAAAATTCGGATATATTAGGTTAGCTGAAAACCATCTCAAACCGATCTCTATGAATCGCTTCTCTGCTTCGCCTACAACGCTTTTAAACGAAATTGTCATCGGAACTAAGTGTGCTTTGTCGTTTGCACTGTTTCGACAAACAAAGGAAACGTGATAACTGTTTTGAATTTCTCGTCTTCGACGTTGACTTCTACATTACGTTTCTTTTCTTGTTGTTGAAAAAAGTCACCTGCAGAAACGATTCAGTGTTGAGTGGACCTCCAACGCGTCTGACGCTAATCGAAGCACTCAAATTGCTTGGAAAAAAGCCCATAAAATTGTGTTACTTCATCTGCCATCTACTTCATTGATTCATGCGTGGTATTCTTCAAAAGTACGTAACAACTGTTTACAGAAGGTTCAGATCATATGAAAATATTGCCGAAGGCGAATCGCAAAGGCATTCGCGATCAGAACATGAAAACCGTGTTTTAGAACAAGTTTATGATCCCATAATTTTTGTACTCTTGGGACGCTCATAGCTTCACTTTACACACTTTGCACCTCCTTACTTACACAAAGTTTCCAGGTTTTAAAAAGATTTCACAAGACAATTTCCCATTTTAGGGAATTTTTTTTCTATTTGTAGATGACTGTAATTCTGAAGATTCGCTTTGCTCAATTTGAATTTATAATTTGCTATAATGATGATACTGTCTGCCAAAGAATTCACACATTTATTTAAAAGATTGCGTTAATTTTTGTTGATTTGCATTCCGTACCTGGAATTGCATTTACGCAACACCACAGGTATTCCTAATGATGCCTATTTTGATGGTTCACTATCAACTCATTGCCAGATACTAGATAATCGAAATTATATACGTTAGATATCAATCTTACAGATTTAAGGACGCATGAAAGATTTGCACTGGGCGGAGACAGAACGGGAAGAAGGAGCAGGAAATTTTGAGCAATTTCATTGCGAGTGCTGACACATAAAACAGTTGTGTCATGCCCGAAATAATTTATAAGACCACTTATTCTTTACTTTAATCACCTTATGAATCAGCGATCGATGCATTGAAGATTGCAGTGCGGCTTCTTCATAATTACATTTGAAACCTCATATAGGTAATTACTTTCGATGTTCACATATGCGAACAGTCAAACCTCTGTTCACTCGATAAATCTACATGATCTCAATTTCATTAACCAAAAATCTGCTTTCAGCAGCTGAAAATGGTACAAGGAAGAGGTGGAGAGAACGGAATCAAAGAACGCTGGGAACGGCGTATGATTTAACTGCATTGCAGCGCAGACAGTTTAAAGATAAGTAAAACTTTGAAGCAGTGGAATAGGCGACATTTTATAAATCATCATTTGTTTTATGCAAACACATTGCTGTGAACAACTAGTAGATTCCACCTTAATTCAAACACCAGTACAAATAAAAAAGAAGTCGTTGCAAGAGGTCGCAATGCTCATTTCAGACGCTCTTCTTATATGACTTATGCTACCATCACCATAAGGTTACAGCAACTAGCACTTTTCAGCGATGTCTGACGTACCTCTGCTAACACTGCTACTTATCGTTGGCCATGTATTTGCTGGCTTATGTGTGCATATGTCGCTTGCTAGCCAATCATTGACAGAGTGAATTGAAGCAGCCGGTTGAGTTGCTCTTAAATTACCTTAGCGAATGAATTAGCATATTTCTCGAAACGTTAGGCAGCGAAAAAAGCGAAGAAATTCTGAGTGCAAATATAATATTGTGCGTCGAATATTATAACTGTAAAGTAAAGTGTTCCGAATTCGTAGGAAGTGAATATAACAAAGAAATACAAAAAAACAATTTCAATACACTTATAATGCCTGCGAAAATTTCATTGGTACTTAATTAAATTCAGCATCGAGATAGCTTCGACCCAAACCTCCCCTCCATTGAGACAATAAAAGTGAGATCGAGCTCGAACTGTGAGAACAAACTAGAACGAGACCTCGAGTCGACATAAAAGATTGGCACACATCATTGCAACGCAGTCAAATAACAACGGATACGACCCCTGCAAGAGGTCCAACCTCATTGCGTATGCCTTCAAAAAGTTGCAAAATTTACTCGTCAAGTTGCAAAATAGCACTTATAGATGACTTACTTATGGTGATTTACTTATGGTCTAGAGTTAACTGTTGGAGCAGTAAAAAAAGGACTTTTTTCATTCCGCTAATGCGTCTGTCATCACTGCAGGGCTGCCGTAAATAAATATTACCGCTGTTTATTAGTCCAAAATCCCGAAATTCCTTTCATTGTGTCACAAATTCTTATGTCACCTTTCATAGCAACACTCTGATATGTAAAGGTTATACGTTCAAACTTCAGCTTCAAAGCGTGAATGAATCAGAGCTGTGCCTCTTCCTCCCTTCTCCTCAAACACAACAATTTCGCTCTTGGCCAACCTATAATGATAGAATTAACAATATTTTTTAAAGCTTTCCGCTAACCCCAGTTCTATTAATAAAACTTTCGCTGCTTTCCACATTAGAATTCAAAAATTCCAAGAAAGCTAGACACTAACATCGTATTATTACCGTACCACACCATAAAATAACCCATTCATTATATTTCTTCCTAAACTTTGGATACGACATTTTTCATGACCTTAGAAGCAAAAAGGATCGCTTAATTGTCAGTGAATGACGTGCACTCCACGATGTATCAAATATACCAAGCTAAAACAGCGTCCAGTCAATTAAAAATCGAAACGACTCAGTTTCTTCGTCAAAGAATATTTTAACGGCTCCTCCGATACATTTTTTTTGTGGGAGTGTGGCTTTGAATCGCAGCTGAAGCTTTCAGCTCCAGCTTCTCAAGCACTCTAAAAATCAGCACTTAGTTAGTTGCGTTCTATTCGGCAAAGTGCGGACCGCATTTTGACATAGCGTTTGTTTGTTTTCAACGTTTAAATGCAAGACAGTGGAACCACATTAGCAACTCAATGTCTCGTTAGATCCAATTATAAATGATCTTTAAAAAATCATTAATAACATCGAAACCTTTCAACATCAAAATTTTAATCTTTCATTGATTAAGCATCGGAAGCATGAACGATTTCAAATAGACTTGATGCTCAATTTTTCTTCGTTTTTCTGTAACGATGAAAAACTCAACTGATGAGTCGTCAAGTAATGACAACGGAAATAAGAAAGTTTAAGTTCTTCGTAGCTCACTAAATTTAGCACTTTCAGTCACGCCAGGATTCCAGAAAAAGCGATAGGGCAGCTGGGTACGTTTTCTAGAATCCTGGAATTGCTGTTTTCGCCTTTCTTCTCACGCTGGCAACGAACGCAATGCACCTTATTTCTTTCCTAATGCAGCTCTCTCCACTTCCAGTCTGCATAAGATTCCCTCCTTACCTGCATATGCACAATACTGCAAGTCCTTTCTGTACCTGTGCGTCTGTTGTTTCACTGTATCAGCTCGTTAGTCAACGGTGCTAAAGTCACGAAATTCAGTGCGTCCAGTGCACACTGCAGCACCACCTTATGGCTCCTAGCTCATGCTGATTTATCGATTTCGGAAGATGTTATGGCCGCGTGACTGCGCTAACAGAAGTTGTACGAATTCCCAGCTAAGGAATCTCCACCTTACCGATCACGCGATAAAACAGACGATCGGTTTTGAAGATTTCTATGGGTCAGCTGAAGTATGAAGCCATTATTTGTTAAATTTATTACTTGCAACTTGTTAAACCGATCAGTTATATGAGTCTAATGCATACGTGTGCGTATCGTAGATTTCCCGGCATATCTGCCTATCTTTTTGTGCGACGATAGGTGCAGAGTGACAAAGCTACCGGATGTGGAATACTTGCAAAATTTCCGGCAGCCTTATATGGCTGCAGTCTTCTTTCACGGATCAGCAGGGATGTCAAAAGAGGCAGTATTGCCAGGACGCAAGTTGTTCTGTCAGCTTTCGTTACTTTTACTTCAGCTGCCCACGAGTTAGAATGTAACGCAGATAAGTATTTACACACGCACGCACACACATGAATAGGGGCAGCGTATATAAACACCAAACTAGCGTCGCACTGTTCACAAATAAAGAATTGCGAAATCGCTTCAGACCTGATATTCCAAGAGTTCCTTTTCTATAACGAAAAGGCGAGGAGTTTCTAATGTTATTTGTAGCCATCGTTAAATTAACTTAAAGAAAGTTTTCACCGGTCTATTACTGTTCTTCAGGTAATGCGCCCCTTTTAAGCACAAAGCATTACATGTCGGCGTACGAACTAGAGAAGAAATGGAGACACGGGTCAAACCGACTTGGTAATTAGCACTTCTACTAGGACAAGCTGTTGAAGGGTTCGAAGCCTCGCTGTCCCCTTTCCTCGATCCCCACTATTTGGTTTCTCGTTTCTTTCAAAATATAATATCAAACGGAATTACCGATTTCTCGATAAACCGAAAAAAAACTATATTCTATTCCCGGGATTTCTAACTGGATAAAAGATATGTTATATTGCAAGAAAAAATCAAGGGTGCTGTTTGAGTAACGAAGGTCGCGATTCAATGACCGCAGTGCACCAATATATGCTATTATCAGTGGAATTCTACAGTCCACTTATCACCGTTAAATAACAGGCTTGAGGGCGCCCTACTTTTTTCGATAGCGGAGCACTTCACTGTGTGAAATGAAGTGAGACTACTGCAGCATATGTGAATTAACGAAGGTGGCAACGTTGCAGTGCGGTAATTAACCAATTTGCATTACGCTGTGAATTTACAGACAGCAAATGTGTGAAAAAAACAACAACAACAACGAACGGCGGCAACTGCGCAGCTGTGTGCGCATAAATAGATGTTCATTGACGCTCATGTGGCATCGAAAGGGCACAAGGACATGAATACCGCGGAAGGAAGATATAGTGGGATGTTTTCGGGAACACATCGCATCACCTTTCCACGCCTTCCTATTGAAAAATATAGTGTTTATCTCACTGCATAATTTTCATCGCACTCTGTAAGTACTTGGTACAGTAGGTACTATAGTCCACTTTGAAATACCTCCACAAAGTGGACTATAGTGGAGAAGAAGGGGGAGGGATAAGCAATGGTTTCCAAAGGAGATACGGAAAGACCACAGCAAAACAGATACTGTAAATCATTAGGGTCATTAGGCATTAAGTGGCCCCTAAACACTAATCACGAGAATGCTAATTAAAATACTGTACTCTATAAGACGATGAGCTGAAAGCATTTGCTTTCATCGATATACAGCCGTGCTCATATCACAGCTTCAGTGACAATTTACGTGGGCGAGCCAGCTACGTGAAGATTGGATGAACGACTTGTCCGCTCCAATGGTTTTTACTTGGACAAACTGTAGGGGGTAAAAGAAAACAAGACGTCTTCGTCGGTCTATTAGTCCGCATCTGTAGGTTCAATTTCCGGCATCCAATGACGGCAAAACATCGAATGGCAACATGTTTTTACTGTTTACTTAGGACAACCTGATGATGCCTTTCTCCATCCTCTAAAAGCTTCTTTCTATAAGTATTAACCGAAAGAGATGCTGAATGAATAACTTTAAATCTGCAACTGTCCTATCTTATGGAATAAAATAATTCTCGGCGGCGATAAAACAACTCCTAATTGCCTTTTATTCTATTAGCATTTAATTGCTGTGCAATATGAAAGAAAATGTCGAAACGAAATGATGAAGAAATAGGGAATGATTACGGAAGTGAGTTAACTGTCCAGAACCGAGGTAAAATGGTTGTTAGGATAAACCAATTGCAGCAGTTAACCGTTTATTGATCTTCCACAACTCTATATACTATTTAGAGACATTGAAGATAACAAATCAAATTTTTCATAGATATTTATATATACTATAATTTAGAGACATTGAAGCAAGGCTTTAAAAAGCATCAATGATGTAAACTGTGCTTTGAGGGTAAACGAGTACGAAGGATGTTTTAGGTAAGCAAAATGGAATCGCTGGAATAAATTACATAAATGCTGACAGAGCCCTCTATGTGGGTGTGCAGATGTGCCGTCCCAAATTGCAATGGTGCTCCAAGTGAGGTTCTTTCAGCGAAAAAAAAAACTGCTTCAGCTGCTATGCGATTCGTCTAATGATTCCATTATCGTGCTTACGATTTTCAGAAATGAATTTTAACGCCTTTGTGCAATTAAAACGCATTCACACTAGTCGTACATTTTAAGGGAATGAAAGAAGTGCCATTTGGCCATAAATGGCCAGGGGCCTTTCTCTACAGCCTCAAGGATGAATCGTCGCTCCGCGGAGGCTAGCAGAATGTCGATCTTATAGCAATGGGGGAAATGGCTGAAAAGGTTGGAAACGCACCTACAACAATTACATAAACCTCTCTTCCCGGTGGGCCTCCTTCCCTTACTTGTAGGTCTACTCTTATAGAGGGTTCCGTGCACACCCTAATACTACGTGGCATTCATAGAAACCTTTGCACTGCTTCACTGTTAACTGTTCTAGGAGAAAAGCATGAAAACATTAATGAACAGACGAAATGATCTGACGCCGACAATTCAGTGGCCACAAAACAAACAACATTCATTAGGTGGATACCATTGCACTGACAACGTCTTCAGTAAATTGATTGTGCACAAACTTAATGTGCAGTAAATGTTTTCTCTCAGTGTTCGGGAATTAATGAGAAGAATTCAAAGAAATAGTGAGGGCAGTTCTTTCCCGTTGGATGAAATAAAACTCTTGCGGCAGAAGTGTTATTGGCAAGTGCTCGAAGAAGAGGAAAAAAGGAACAAACCGCTATCGAACAAAAAGAAACGAGAATTGAAACGCCTTGCAATCGCATAAACCATTACAATACTTTTCGGGTCGAAAATATAGAAGAGAAACTATCTCCAAACGAATCCAAGAAGAGATATTTAAGTAAACGTTTAAAAGATGAATATTTCAGAAAAATGAGCTGAAATGGTAACATCAGAATAGTGCTCATCATCATTGAAAGTTCTCACTCACTGCAGCTCGAGTTCACTCTCATAGTTCAATGGCGGCGTGAACGCGAAGTGCATAAACCCGAACTGTTGAATGCTCAGAAAATTGAACGTCGGTTGATGCACCACCTAACAATACACATCTGATCACTGATTGCAGCGTTGAGTTCGAGGATCTTTTAAGCTTTACCTATCGTTCCCCATTCTGCTTTCCCCACTTCAACAATCGGATAATTGCTGAGAGAGGATGATGTCGTGTAGTGGTGCAAAAAAATAAAACTAGATATACCACTTGAGGTGATAATATTAAAAGAAATTCACCAAGAGGAATAACGCTAAATAATGCAGTAACGAATCGACGAGAGGAAGGAAAAAGAATAGGCGACAAGGGATCGCTCTCCCAGCGTCACCTTTCACAGAAAAGCAGAGATGCGTTTATGCAACGAGAGATGACGCAAAGCGGAACGTAAATACACAAAAAATCTATGGAAAGCTGCACGTTGTTATAAAAAAAGTCATCTCTCACATTCTTCCGGCTTCCGCCACCTTATCGTCACTAAACAACTCTAAGCTCATCTACGCTCCACTTATTCACGTCCTTTGCAGTGTGACTGTTGATGAGCTTCTCTATGCAAACACATCATCGGCGATCCATACATCCTGGTGTCCGAATATATATAAAATTTCAACATTTTCTCAACTGACAATTTATGATCATTTCTGTAAAGAGTGTAGTAACTGTTTCTGGACTTGCAAGCTGCATTTCTCCAGACTCAATGTAATTACATTTCTTTGTTACGGGTAAATTTAACCGACTCAATTTTTGACATGCATATAAGTTGCGTACTTCCAACGTATGCGCAATGTTCGGGAAAATATTTGTTCAAATCAGTACCAGAAACACTAGGAAGTGTAAAGAATAGGGGAGGAGAAAGCCACTGAGGTCTAGAGACCCCACAACTCGCATTTTGTGATGTTAAGTATACCACCAATCTTCACTTTCTTTAAAATTTCAACTGCCTCAGACACGAAAATTCTTCTCTGAAGGTAAATTAGTGATTCTGTTCACATTGTGAATCCCAAGAACTAAGGTACAACATCGTTACTGGTTCTTTTACCCTTCATTCTTGCAGTCATAAATGATGCCGATATAAGGAAAATCACATTAAAAATGGATTAAAGAATAAGTATAGAAATGAAGCTGTTGATATGTCTCCTTAATTTCGCTGCAGATATAGACATTAGGAAGTAGGAAATTCCATGTGTTACTAGAATAATTGGTCGACAGTGTCTCTTAGATGCGCATTTATAAACAACTGATATGCCGTTTCGTTTTTGAATAAAAAATTCGCCGAAATCTTTATGTTTTTCGCACACACGTGTGACGCCTATAGCGCAGATCTGAGGGGTTGGAAAGGATTTGTATGCGACACAGAAACCGTAGCCACAAATTTCGAAGCTGAAAACACACATACGCCTTCTCCCGTCTGAAGATTTCATCTGTACGATGTGCCTCTTATTGTTTACACAGCTATGAAGAACCTTTTACATTCCAAGGGAAGCAAGGTGACGAAAAGGCTTTCACCGGAAATGGTTTACAAGGCACCCTCTGGAGCAATTCATCACTGCTCATCAATAACGAAAACAATGCAATGCCTCCAAAGTGAAAACGAACCTCTGATGATAAAATGAGGTGGCGCTGAAAGGTATTTAGAAGAGATCTTCTACGGACGATGGCGTCGCTAAAAAAATTACAAAGTGCTGTGTTCGCCCACAGAAAGAATTGACTAACTGCTGAACACCTAATTGCTGAATATGGTGCTTTCAAGAAATCAAACTATGAATGCGGGGGAGGTTTTTTATCCTTTGAAGGTTTGCGCCGACTCCCTCGTGGAAACATAGAAAGATCGCTACATTGCTGTAATAGCGTGTATTCATTTAAGTGCGGGAGCTGCAGTGGTAAATTGAGTGCAGAAGCGAAGAATTTGAGAAACGGCAACTGGCGTCGCCCACATTTCTTCACTCTCCAATTGTTGAAATTCTATTATTGAAAAAGTCGCAGTTTAAGAACTCCACTTTACCGACAGTATTTTCAGGCTTGTAATATCTTCGGAATAGCAACAAACTCAACTGCTCCTAATTCTGTTCCTCAAACCCTTCAAGAAATTCGTCCCTGCATTTTTCGTAGCTAAGTAATTTAACGGGAAGGTAATTTACTAGTTTGAAGTGAATGAATAACGCCGAAGAGTAACAAAAAGTTATTCCCTGAAAGGAACAAGAGAAAATGATGCTTTTTTGGCGTTCCAATGCTTGAAATCCATTGCTTGTAGAGTTCGATTTCGATCACAAAAAATATGAGGTTAAGCCCGCAGAGAGCTTAAAAGTTCTCTATGACCTGTCTCGTCAAAAATATTCTGCTCAATATCTCCGCTTACAAACACCCTAACTAACAAAGAGAAAACGAAGAAGCTTTATTATAAACAGGAAAAATGCAAGGAAATCATAATACAGCAAAAGAATCATTTGTAGACACCCATTAATGATGAAGAAATCCATTTCTGCAAATTCGATTCATTGTGAATTTCCGTAATCGAAGTTCAGCAATTTCAGTGAAAAACTGCTATTGTGAGCGCAATTTTAGAAGTGTGCTTTCAGAAACGCTTTGAGGGAAATGTTCGTTGAAAGCGTCGTCAATTTTAAGGCAGGCTAAGAGCTTCATCAAGTATGGAATCGACAATGTGAAACGGCAGATAGCGAATGCCATGAATTCGAAATCCGTGCACCCGAAAGGACTTTAAACACAACTTCTCATTGTAGTTCCTGCTCATAAAGGCATTGACATTTGAAAATACAACGAGATGGATTTATTACACTCTCAGCACCTTATCGGGAAGAAATTTACCTCCATTTTTAATGCAATTTCTTCACCTTTTCACCATTGATTGGCACAAAGTGATTTAGGTAAATTGAGTCAGCAGTGATTTTCTTGTTTTCCGTAAAAGATACCCACTTTTATCATTTCTTTGTTCTAGATTATGCGCCCTTTCGAAGGCAATGAGCCCCTTCCATCCGTAAACAATGAACAAAGTATTCTTTGAAGATAGTCTGTTTAACTTTCAAACTGTCATATATAAAACGCGTCATCTGAGCTATGCACATATGAGAGCATCACTGCGAAACAGTAGGATTAGAACGACTTGATTCACTGTTTCCGACCCGACTATTTCTCCCCTATCTCCTTTCTCCTGATTAGATAATATTTTTATGCGTTTATCTAGTTATCAACAGTGCTTGGGACCACATTCGGCTGAAAAAACAGCCACGTGACACGTATTTAAATTTAGTATTATATTTTAGCATAGTGAGCATATACATGTAGTGATCTGCAACCAGTGATTAGTACCTGCAACGATTATTGTAGATCATACTGCACTGTTATAGCACAGCTTCTGTTATGTCCTTCAATGACGGCCAGCGTAGCGATGATCTGCCAGGCAATCTGATGGCTGTTAAGAGTGTGCCATCGCCGTCTCAATAGGCAGTATCTCGATATTCTTATGTATGATGCCTGTTAGTAGATGCTCGGTCCGTTGTGGTGATTGCCGGGTATGAATCGTTCGTGAGCGAGATTTGTTTCACATTTCACCTTGAAGTTCGTATCCTACGTCGGTCTTGGCGCAGTAGAATAGAACATTTGTCTTGTTTACTCGAGAGGAAAACAAATGATTCCAATAATTTCCCATTCGTAATTCTTCCCGTCTGAACACGCAGTTGTTCTATTGTGCCTGAAGATGTGCCAATATATAATCAAGTATGCCAAATTGCATTAATTATATTTCATTGAGTTAGAATCATTCTCACCTCGACGAGTTGCTTTACGATGGAATGAATTTGTTTCGAATTCTTTATCAGCCATGAAGGTTTGATCACTCATGTGAAGTTCCGCCATGTTTTCGAGTTGTCTTTGACAGTCTCGCTTTAGATATTGCCGATTAGCAGTACTAGGAAATACTGATTCCATGAAGTGCTGCTCGGGATCTGAGGATTTCAATTGCTCTATGAGTATTTTGTATTCGCTCGATCTTTGAGGTCGCAATAATTTTCGAAAGTTTCACGGATGAGAAGAAATAAGGCGCCTGCTTCGTTTTCCACGAAGTCAGCGTGTGCGCTCTTCACAAATATCTCTTGCTGGAGACAGACTTGGGAAAACTTGTAGATTGTGGATGTCTATCTGAAGACGTTCGACAATAAACAAGAATCTTTAGCCATTCGTATATAACCGAATGTACATTTTCCAGGCCATCTACTCTTTCGCAGTTCCAAACCAGAGCTTAAATACCCGCGAGAGAGGGAAGGAGGGGACTGGAAGGAGAAAGGACGAATACAAGATAGTGAGGCATATAACGAGCGATATAATAAAGTTTGAGAGAATACATCCATCCCTCCTTATGTCTTTCATTACTACCACGCTACTCGTAATTCACTGCACTTCGTCGCGTCGTAGTCTTCCTTCCCAACGGTATGCCTTTTCTGTAATCGACAAGGTTAATATTGGAAATTTTTTCAGAGCTGTTGAATTTCAGCATGCCTGCCATATTCTGCTCCCTTACCGTAATTGGTGTACTGGCATGTTTGGCCGGAGGATCGGCAGTAGATGTGGCGGCTGATAAGGCAGTGGTAGATCTTCTCCAGAGGGCTGTCGAGGTGGAGGGAGACGTTGATGTGTACAATAAAACTATCACCGATCCACTCAACGAAACAACAACAACAAACGAAACAGCTGTTCATGGAACACTTGATTTGGGACATCCCATCATTGCATTGGAGGCGTTCTACGAGCACTCGCGTCAGCGAATACATCAGTGGATGGTAAAAGTCATCAATTATTCGATAATTTGGTGGATTTTTTGGTCGCTTGAATAGAATTCAGGCAGTGGAGTGAGCGTGCGTCGCGTGTTGTTCAATTCAGAGATGCGGGCTATTTACTTTCCCAGCTCTCTTCGCCCAACTAGCTCCACTTCCAGCTCGAGCTCTAAATTGAAGGATTTTCCAGCATTTCCGTGTACTGTCTCCCTGAATGGAGCATGAAACAAAAGATTTCTGGACACACTCTGTTTCGCTAATTGCGGCTGAGAAAATACCTTGTTACTCCCTCAAATTTTGAATTTTTTTTGGAAGGGAGGGGACCGAGATGTTTTTTGCTCTGAAATTCAGTTAGTTATCAGTATGGTACAGTAAATCGCGGTGAGTTAAAAGTAAATAGCATTAAGTATGGAACATACCGCAACGACACCTCACTGATATACCAGTTCCGGTGCAATTAAAGTGGTTCGTTTGCTCACCGTCTGTATGCGGGTCTTCAGTTACACGCGTAGGCAGTGGACGCAACAGTGGGTGAAGAGAAGAAGTAGTGAATTTGATGTTTTAATTCGCTGCAGAAACCTCTCAGAAGTCATGGGGCTACACTCGACTTTTTACCGTAGCTGACTGTCGAATTCTTTCACACCCTCAACTTTATATTTGTTCAGAGCGTCCTGTCTGGGGTGGCTTACTCCAATGGCTGGCGCAATTTGTCTGAATAATGCTAATTTATTTCGTTAAACTGGGGTAAAGGATGACCGCTTGAAAAATGCTCCAGGGCGAGAACGCAAATTGTGGGATTTATATTGTCAGTTCTTAGGATGCGGAAATATCTGCTCACACTGTTTTACAGTAATTAAGTAACACACTTCTGATAAGTAGTATCATTACTGCATCACGCTGTTGGTTGTGATGCCGATAGCGTACCTTAATCAGTCATAATCACAGTCACTGCCACCCAAGTCCAGTTCCATCTTTTGAAGCAGCAAATACTGCCAGCCTTTGAGGAAAGTGCTGCGGCGTTCTGATGGGCACAGGAGAGCCAAGCTAAAAGCGGCCCAAAACATGCGTTCGCTTCGGAATTCTCGGTACTGGTACTACTGCGATGTTATTGCTTTGCGAAAGCAGCTCGAAATATTTACGTGCATGTAAATTGCAACGGTAGCGGTCAAGGTTGAATGAGTGATGACTAGCATATTACACAGCTTGAATTGACTTCGCAGTGTTCTAATTTCAGGAGCAGCCACACGCACACCTCATGGTGATGTCAGCATTGATAGGTATGTCGTCTGCGTTGGTGACCGCTTTCCTGTTCTGCCTTGTGAACTGGATGTGCAAGAGATGTCACGCGAGAAAACGTCGACGTCGGTTCGTATCCATTCCAAGACAAGTCGACGATGGCAAGCGGTTGATCGACTCAAGAGTGAATGACTCTGATAACGACCTCATCTGAATTGTTTTAGCGATCCACGTTCTGCTGGGTGACCTCGCCGCTCCATTACACTCAAGAAGAATGGAAGAGAGTTGTTTGCATAGGAGAGCGATCTGATACTGCTATTTGCTCTTTGCTATTTAGGGGTGGAAGACGGAGAAGAAAGAACAGAGAACATGAGATTATTTCGAAATGTCGGTGGTACTGTTCGATGATTTTAGGAATAATAGATTTGAAAAATGTTGTTCTTGGTCTCGACCTGGGGTCTTACCTCACTGTGGTTTCTGCGAGCTCTACCTTACTTTATCCCGAAAAGCGTCTTCAGGCTAAGCTACAGAGCTGGAGTCGATGACGCTTTTCTTGTTGTCATCATATCACTGCGCCAACTACGGCACTGTTTCGTTGTAACCTCTGTATGTTTTATTGCATTTTGTGGTCTTTGGTCCTAATTTTTACAGTTATTTTGTTGTCCGTTTTATTTAATAAATTTATGATAAAACTATTTTTAAGAATCCGTATATTAGTCGATTCGATTTCCTTCAATAGTCATAGTCGATGCACGCACGTCAAAGGTGGTTGTTCTCTCTCAGAGATCAGGCCAGATTTTTCAGTTAGAAGTCGAAACAGAACGAAAAACCTTCATCACACCAACTGGATGGACTTTATGAATGAAGGGCAGGGATTGCAAGTGTGAACGTTGAACCCGGTCTGTTATTTTAATAAGCCTCGGCCTTCAATGTGCTCGGGTGATTGTGTTCGACGTCGGCTACTGAGCACTTTCCTATCCATCTTCCAGATTCACTCAGCACATAGAAGAAAATGTTGCCCCAAATGGAACTGATGCAATATGGATGCCGCCGATTAAGCTTATAAGGTGGTACAGCGATGGCTGAGCATGGCGCACCGGACGCGTATCTCCAACTGCACAAAGGCGCCCGCCTTGTGTCCTCCAGCTTCGTTGCGTCTTGTCAGTCGTAAAGCATTACACTCATTTATGCCAGCTCACGACCCACTCACATCGCTCCATAATGATGAGATTTGTGAAACTCGAGGTTTTTGGGAAGGAGCTTGGTTAAAGGCGTGAAATCCGAGCAATACCTCCGAAAGCCCGTTTTCAGCTATGTCATCCACACTGAGAATCAGAAACCGACTTTCCAGAGAATGCCTGTCAGTCGATATGAAAAAGTTGCAGAGTTGGTTGCACCTGAGATCCATATGACGGGATGTAGGGATATCCTTCCTTAGTTCCTCAAACCGCTTGCAGGATGAGATGCAAGCGTAGAACGCAAACCTGACCGCTCCGTTTTTAAAGCGATGTAGTCTCGCTTAATATTATAAACTTGTGCCCCGCGTTTATGAGATGGTGATAATCGAACCATGCGAACAAACATCGAATGCAATCGTAATCCGAGACATCGTATTCTCCTCACCGGACAGAGTTGTCCATCACATTGAAGTAAAGAACGTATTTTTGGTGAATCAGTCCCCTCTCTCCCCCCATCGCACTCACAGAAATACTGTCTAAATTGCTGAGGAGGAGTGAAAAGTGCTGTTTATTAGTTATCGGAACGAACACGGATGGGGAAAAAGGTAATGCCCAAATTGGGTCGCTTTAAGCTGTGAAGAACGACACAAAACATCTATTCTAAACGACCACTAAAAGAATTTGTGGACGTGTGGAACTGAAAAACATGAGGAATACTTTTCGTTACCGCTGAAAACTTCTCAAAGTTTCGCTACGAGCGTTTGTAACGGCGGCTTTGTCACCTCTGTTCACTGCGTTTGAGGAAGGCTCGAGTCACTTAGCGGTTCCAGCGGTAGATAGTTGCTGCAAGCAGAAAGAGCGACCATAAACGAATATTCGTTAACGATATCGTATTTTTCGTTGTCAAAGTAACCTCTATTATTCGATCATTAGATGTCTATAGTTGCGATAATAATGGTGATTGTGTTGGGGTTGACGGGCGGTTCTCGGTTGCTCGGATGGAGCAGTGTTTGATACATTTTGTGGGCTGCTGTGTTGGTGCCTTCGTTGCTTTACGCCTCTCTGCAGTGAGCTGTGGATTCGATTCACCCTACCGATCACCGTTCGCTGCATTCTCGCCTCTTTGTTTTGCTGCAAGAACAAGTTTTGTATGTTCGGCATTCCCGAAGCACAAATTTGTGGAACCTCCGTGCTGGTGTTTTTTAAAGTTCTTTTAGTAATCGCATTCATCTGTAGACGTAATTAAAGGGTTATGAATGTTGCAATATTTGCTTGGTGTTGTTTCAGGATGGATGACGAGGAGGACAGTTCGAGTGGTGAGCATGTGATGGAGGAGGGTGGAAAAGTGAAAATGACGGCGGACAAAAGTACCACACGAAAAGTAAGCGTTCCTTAATGCGTCGACTTTTTTGTGCCTTAATATATAGCTTTCATCGTAAATACGCTGGATGGGGCAACACCTTCATCTTGATCCTCTTCTTGTTTCTTCCAGACACAGTCCTGATGGTTTGTATTTTGCGGTTGCAAGCGGCTTTGACCTTTGCTCGATTTTCCATTTCCAAATACAAAAAGTGATGGCGAGGATGTGCGCCACTCCACATTTATTCTCTCTACCCGATGCACCCTTTCATTATATCTATACGAACTTTTCACAAATGAGTGGTGGAAAAAAGAACAAGAGGCATAAGTTGTTTCCTGGTCCATTGTCGCTCTGCCCTCATGCATGTGGTGCATTCATAGCGCTCTATCCTCAGCATTCTTCGCACGAGACTGATAACGTCAGTATTTTTGTGTCCTATGCAATCTCAGTTTCCCATATTGTTATCGTTCATGTGTGCTGAAGCAAGGTATTGTTTTTTTTTAAGTTTCTAGTCGTGTGGAATAATATTGTTTCGAGGAAGTGCAATGTTGCGTGTCATGTAATGAGCGGCGATGCGAATAGGTCCCACGACATTAGGCGTAGTGTTGTGTACCTCGCATAAATGCAGTCTGCTGTCGTCGATAGGTCGCTCTAATTAAAGCAATGACCCATGACGATATGTGGGCACTGCGACGCATCGATGTGTTTTCCATTGGCATAATTTTTAAAAGTGTTTAAGGTATACATCCCTGGAGTTAGTCGGCCATTGAAAGAGGACGAGGAGTGGGAGTTCGACCCGGAAGCCTACAGACTGTTTCACTCCTACGAAACAAGTAAGTGACGATGTTAGGCATCTTTCCAACACTCAAACATCCCTTTACTGTCACGGTGTGAGGCAAAACTATGCGTTACTTGAGCAGCGTGCTGCATGTAATCGAAATGACGTCGGATTCTGTTCGTGATTTGATGGAGGTCTGAGTGAAATCTGGTCTGGATTCTAGCTAGGTTGCTGTTTCTAACTCAGGCAGGACCCGAAGCAGAGATTAAATTTCGCAGATCTCGAGGCTCCCTTTTTTCCTTTACGATCTTGACCGTGTTCAAAATTGATATGGGTCTTGAGCCATTCCTTGGATCGCAGTTCCTTGCTTAAGTTGTGCCCATTTTTCTCGCGTTAGACCTGAGATAGCGTTGAAGATCATTTTATTCAAATGTACTTTTTCCAAGACTGCTGTTTCAAAAAATAAGGATCTCAACCCACACAAGTCGACTGTGTGCCGTGAAGAAATCCTTTTGGTTATTTGCGCATACTGCATCCTGTGCGGATAGAACATCTGTTGTTATGAGGGACTGTGGTGCTGTTGTATGCAGCGTTTTGAAGTTGTCACCAATCAAAGGGATATTTGTGGCGTTTGTAAAGCTAAGTGGCCGATCTCATTAAGAAAACCTATTCCCGCACTTATTTTTACGTCTCCGGAAGATGGGAGACACGAACCTCAGCTTCGTTTGCTTCATATTGTAAATTGGTTGTTTGGACTTATGTTGAGTATGGCTTTTCCTTGAAATTATGAGAATTTCTCCTATTGCCTTTATTTTTATTCTCCTATTGTTTATTGTTTCATTGTTTCTGCTGTATATATATATGATGAAGTTGTTATGTGTAATTCTTTTTTATCTCGTATGTGTTTGAGGTTTAACATTTGTTTATTTTCCAGGTTGGCCATGCCTCAGTTTCGATACCGTTGTTGATAATTTGGGGGATAATCGCACCGAGTTCCCGTTCACATGTTTTCTGGTAGCCGGAACACAGGCAGAGAGGTCGAGGGACAACGAGATTATTGCTATGCGACTATCCAACCTCACTGCTGTTGAATGTTTCTTCCTTTCCCATACCTTTTTGTTTCTATTTTTTCACTCTTTAAAGCCAGCCACTAACCAGTAAAACCGTCTAACGTAGCAGGTAGAATGGCCCGGGTAGGACAAGAACGCAACGTGGTCATGTGATAACGGAAGATGGTAAATGTATGCGCTGTGGTAGAGCGACAACGAATATGGCCAAGGCATATGCGATTGCAAAATTTTATAAAGCAGTGTGGATATTCTTCTGCAGGTTCACGGAAGCGCTGTCAGCGATACTTGCTCTCTCCCACCGTAGACACCGTCATCACTCATTACAGCACCTTACAGCACCACAAAGTTCCCATCGACCCGGATTGTTAATAGAAACAGCGCTGTAACGAAAGCTGCTAGAGAGTTGCTTTAAGCGTTGACACATGCGACCCCTAATTGGCGATTAAATTCTGAGGCCATCAGAGAAATGCTGTTGCTGGCAAACGTGGAAACCATTTTACTATATTACAGAAGAAGCAACGGTCGCTATCATTACTTCCTGTTTGATGAGTTTCTAAGCTCATTATTTCAGTTAAAAGAAATTGTCGAGAAAAATCGAATCACCTTATCTCATTCGTGTTTACACTAATGACTGTTGTTTCTTGTCTTTCCGGTCAGTCACTTCTTCAGCGGGGTTTTTGAGTGAAGTGAATGTGAACAGCAAAGCCGTGCTTGGTGCAATTGCATTTCAAGGTTTCAGATGCGGCTGTGTAATTCAAAACAAGTCACCGCATTGAAACGTCTTTGAAAAATTGTTTCTGATGGTTTTTTTCATGAAATGCTTGAATATATACTAGCGTTAAGTAAGTGTGGTCTTTAGTGGGATGAGCTATGAAGAGGGAAGGTTTGATCTTTAGGACAAAGCAAGACGGTACTGATGAGTTTACTTAGCCACGCAGAATTCGAAGGACGGTGACAAATTCTGTCGGCAGAAGATTGCAGAAATTGGAGGTATGAGTAAGAACACAGCTGGCTTTTGAGGAAGACAAGCTGAGCTTGGCCGGAACGAAGTGATTCTGCTCTCTCCTCACCCTCCGCCTTTCCCCATTGTTCTTGCTCAAAGTTTCCCCTATCTAAAAGAAAACACAAAGCGCAATCCGACGTCGATGTTTGGAGCGTATTTCAGTTTTATGATGTAAAGAGAGCATCTGCTTAGGCAGTGTACGATAGAAACGGCAGCTTTTTTAGGTGATGCAGAAGAGCAGTCAGAAAGTGATGATGAGGAAGGAATGGAAAGCGGCAAGGTTCCGAGGTTACACGCAGCGATCATCCCTCACCACGGTGGTGTTAATCGTCTTCGTGTATGTACTTTCCCGTTCTTAGGTGCACCTTTCCGATCACTTGTAGTCTGGCTCTGTGCATTGACCAAATTAAACAATAATGGTATATTGATCCATTCGTCGCATTTGTGCTGAATTAGCCTCTCAAAAAGAGCGCAGTTCAGTTCGTTTTCACAGCTAATTACTGGAAAGTTGCTCATTATTTTCGATATATAACGCTCGGCTAGAAAACATGATCTTCGGTCTCTCCCATGTGTAGAATGTGTGATCCTCCAACGATAACACTACGTTATACTGCATTTAGCTATAAAAGTTGAACAAGTTTATATCAGAGGTGATGGGCGAGCAGGGACAAAAACCAATGGGAGCTTTCAGATCAACATTTGTAAGTGCCCAGCGTTATTGCAAGCCTTTCTCACAATATTTTTCATGGAGTGGAGTTTTCGTCGCACCGTTGCAACGTGAATATGTGTTCAGATTCGTTCACTCATCTGTTTCTATATAGACCACGCGTTGGGATATTGATTATCTGCCGTTTTCAGTCCTTTATGTACGCTTGCTGTTGTTCATCTCTGAAGCAATGAGTGGAAAATAGGAACTGAAAGGAATAACGAAGATGGTTTGGTCATTGTGGGCTCTGCTTTCATCGTCGTACTTAATTTCCTGTTAAGGAAGTTCGAGAGTTCACTCGCATCAACACTAGCCTACTATTGATTTCTAAACTAACTCTTATTGTGATATCCAAACAAGTATGTCGCTGTCATAACCAATCTCTCCTCTCTCCCCCCACCCCCGCCACTTTTATATTACTTTAAAACGTCACGAAGTATTAAAAATTTTAGTGGAGTTTCGTGTAAAACAGCAGTCGTCAGCAAAATACAAGTAACAGACTGTTTTTGCAAAGATCTTTGAAATGAAATTCGAGGAATTTGCTTTTGCTCGTATGTGCAAGAAATGTCAATCAAGCCTTTCTACAGGTGGCAACCTTAGGCGATAGCCGAGTGTGTGCGGTGTGGAACGAGCTGGCGAAGGTGCAGTTATGGAATCTAAATGATGCACTAAAGGAGGTGAGCGGTATGGAAGGTGCTAGCAGGTCAGTGAAGCTGAAAGAAAGGCCACTGTTCTCGTTCGTTGGTCACCGTGCAGAGGGATACGCTCTTGCGTGGTCTCCAATTAGACTAGGTATTGTTTTTTCCCTACGTTTGCTTGTTGTGTCGTCAATGTCTGAATTTGTTTCGTCCTCCATTCTGAAAGCTTATGTCGTGCAGCGACGCTCTGCTTGCTTGATTTACGTCATCCATACCCTCTGATTAAATTCATGGGTTTTCCTTTGACTACAGGTTCTCATTCTGTGAACCAGTCCTCAGTCAGTTCTACGTCGTTATTCATTTTTCAACCTGTTTCGTTCATACGAAGCTGTTGAGTGGACTACACCTTTTAATGATAAGCTGCTTGCGTTTGAGACTTTGAAGATGTTCGAAAAACCCATGCCATCTATAAGAAAATTGATTTGTTTGGAATAGGTTCATTGGCTTCTGGTGACAACAATCGCAGTATACATATTTGGGCAATGGGCGAAGGTGGTCAGTGGGCAGTTGACCAACGTCCACTATCCGGTCATACTGGCGCTGTAGAGGATATCGCGTGGTCGCCCACCGAGGAACCGCTGCTTGCGTCATGTGCTGGTGATGGCTCTGTGAAGTTATGGGACACAAGGTGAGAACTGCCACCGAGCTGGACGGTTCAATGTGCCTTCAATGATTTTATTGAAATCAAACCGCAGTTGGCAGCCTTTTGTTGATATTTTATTTGAACAGGAGAAGACTGAGAACGAGCTTGAAATCCAGCTTTTCTTATTCAGATTGCCTGATATTCATCAGTCCGATTGAATAAAAGAGCGAAGGATACCGCAGGAGTACCTGTTTATGAAATTTTAATGGCTAAGTAAATTTCCCACGTTGAGAGCCTTTGATGGGAAGCCGAGGAATATTAATTGATCGTTTACTTGCAGTTCGTACTGAACAACAATTCCATCATGGTGGAGAGAGGATATAGAAGGAAGGACAGAAAATATCTTCAAAGTGAACCTTCTAACGTCACAGTAGTTCCGTTGCTCGCATCATTGTCGTATTTCTGATCTCCCTCATTTTGCGAAGAATATTTTGAACTTTTTTGATCAGAACTTCTCTGATGCGTGTTTATGCAGTTAATTTGCAGATCACCACATTTTCTACAGAAAATTAGCGGCAGTCCAAAACTGGAAAATCAGAGATCCTTTGACATTGCAGAGTAAAAGATTGTTTGACAATACTGCGAGAAATGATCTTCGATGGCTGAAAACCATTGAAATGCGAAAAGCTTTGTGTTTTTCTTCAAAGGTTACTCCACAAGTTTTAATTTTTTCATTTAGATGTCAAAATTTCTATTTTTTGTGGTGCATGTTGGCCATCTGGTTGCTTGGAAATCCCTAGACCTGTAACCGTTTTATCTCATTTGAGGGTAAATTTGAAAAGCTGTTGCCATATGTAGCTCAGTTTCCGTTTGTTTTGTTCAGGTCGGCCCCAGCCGATGCATGTGTTTGCACAGTGCCAAATGCCCATGAATTGGACGTGAACGTCCTGTCGTGGAACAAGCAAGAGCCATTGCTGGTCACAGGAGGTGATGACGCGACCCTCAAAGTCTGGTCGCTCAAAACTATTCAGGCGGGCTTTATTGCTGTGTTTATTTCGCTGCTCATCATCATTGGAAGTTACTGTGGCAATTTTTAAATGGTTTAAAGCTTAGCAGTAGTTTTTCTCACTATTTTGCTTCTTTATTGTGATTCTTAGGTTAGTCGGCTGAGTCCTTGGCTGATGAAAAAGCTCCGTTGTAAGGGATAGCATTGCTCGAAAATCCTGTTGCTTGCACGGATGTGAATTTCTTTGTAGTCAAAATTTCTATGGCGCGCTGATAGTAACGATATTCGAGATTAATGGGAGGGGAAAATGACATTGCAGTTTTCCTTATGAATCTAGTAAAGACCTTTTTTCGCTATTCTGTCCTTTATTACTCCCACATCTTGCTGCAAGCAGCAAAAACGGTGAGGACCTGCATTTTGTATGACATCTGTACTAAAAAGATAGTACCACGAACAGGAAATAGTAAACGGCACGTAATGAAACAAGGGATTAGTCGTAAGGTGGATAGCAGAAAAGCAGCCACTTAAACGAAATCGAGGTCGTAGGATTTCGCGAGGATTACAAGGACTGAGATTGCGGTTAGCAAATAACAGGTTGAACGGGAATATATTGTGCTGTAGAGGCATGTTGCGGGCCGAAAAAAAAACTAAACGAAGGATAATTGTCCGCTGATGTTGCTTCGAAACTTTGTATGTTAATTGAGCATTATGAGGACGTGAGTGGAAGTCGGAAATGCTCTATGAAGCAACTGATGACCTCATAACAAAAAAATAAACCGAACTCACTCCTTCGGTAGGCGCATAATTTGGTATGGAATAATATGTAAATGCTTATTAAAATTTGAAGATGGAATTCGTTCACTTAGTACTTTTGAGGAAGGGGACCAAACTCGACGATAAGTTTCATTGTAATTGTCGTGAATAGCGCGTCAGTTACGGTTTGCCAGCATAAATGTCTTGTCTTTCATTGTTCCTACGGTGCGCGTGGTTAAATGACTGATAGTTAGGGGAGGCGACCATGGTTTGCACCAGTATGTAATGCGTGATGATTGTTGCCACTGATGCGATGCTACCACGCCTCGAACCATCAGCCAAAATTTAAGGATCATGTGGGGGTCGCGGTGGAACTGATGAGTCGCTGACTGTTTGTAAATATTCAAGTCGGCATTGAATAATGTAGCAGTATCTCGTAGTTCGTGAGGATTATCAGAAACGGATGTCAAAGTTGAAGTGGATGGATGTTTTCAGGCGCGCATCCAGCGGAACTCGATTTGCCACAGAAATTGCTAAAATCCTGCTTCAGTTTGATTTCTTTCTCTCTCTCCTAACTCTTATATGCAGCCTCTGTAACTTCGCTCGCTTTGCAGTGACGCTGAAGTAATGTTCAGGAGTTGTCCATTGCAGTATTGTCAGCCGGTAGCGAAGTTCAAGCATCATAAAGGACCGATCACGTCTGTGGAATGGTGTCCCCACGAAGCGACAACGATGATGGCATCCGGCGAAGATGATCAGACTACAATTTGGGATTTGGCCGTCGAGGCAGAACCGGGCGAAGAAACCATCGAAGTTCCTCCGCAATTACTGTTCGTTCATATGGGACAGAAGGAAGTTAAAGAGGTGTTGATTGAGACCTTTCGCTTATTAGCTCTGAAGTTTACCCTTGCACTTCACTCCTTCGAAATGCTTCGCTCAAAAACATGCAGATCCCAGAAGACGATTGAGTAATTGCAGCTTGTTGTTGCCTCATTAACTCGTTCAATGAATCGTGCTAAAAACGAAGAGCTTGAATACATCCGTGGACCCACTTTTTGGACCTGGTTGGATGGCAAAGGTTAGTGGGAGCCGTATGAAGAGTCAAGGCGTTTCACACCAAAAGGAGGCTAATTGAAATGTGCTGCATGCCGGGTTGGCAAGAAACGTCGCTGATAGCAGTTAACTTCACTTTGATGATGCTGTTTCCGAATCAGAGACCTAATGAAGCAGTGTTATTTCAAATATACTTGATAATAAAGCACTGAGTTGGGATTTTGCAGGTGCACTGGCACTCTCAAATTCCTGGTCTTGCCATTACGACCGCACTTTCTGGTTTCAACGTCTTCAAAACGATCAGCGTCTGAGGACGACTGCACACGTGGTGGCTTTTTTGTATATTTAAATTTCATGTCTCGATGACCTACAAATTAGACTATCTTTCGACCCACATCGTCGTTTGTTGAAAAAAAAAATTTGTTTCGGTTACTTACAAAAAATTCCTACTTCTCTCCGTTCAGAAAAATATTCTCGGAGGAAAAATACCCTAAAATTGAAACTTCAGTTCCCATTTACGACGTTTTTCATCTGAAAATGTTTACGCATTGATTCTCCTTCGTTCGTTCTATATCAAGTTATCGACCGTGGATATAATTAAAGAAGACGGTACCGGAAACTGTAAAGAATTTCCGTGTCAGTTATTTCGGACTCAGCAGATTGCTAACAGATTTTGAAACAACTTGCTTTACACCTTCGATAATACCTAAAGTCCTTCATTTGGGAATTCTACGATCACGAAGGGCATCAGATACGTTGTTGTTTATCGTGTGATTGCTGCTGAAGGGACTTTTATTGTTGAATATAATAAACGCTGATATGAACATGGTGTAAACATGATAAGTACAAAAAGAACGCCAGCACTGCAGAAGCTTGATCAAGCATGCTTGTTGATAATATATGCTGTCACCACCGCTCGAGATTTCGAAAGAGAGGATGAGAGCTGCAGCTTTGGACGAAATAAAGGAAGTCTTATTCAAAAACGTAAGTTTCAGATTTCCCCAGCCCTCACCACTCCTAGCAAAATTCAGTGGAACATGAAAACGTCTTTTCAATCGGATCAGAGTTAAGAGATGAATAAACGATTCTCTTGGATCACTCACTCCTCGCGATGTGACCATCTGGCCCAACCACTTTTCGTGCTGCTTCGTTGCGAAAGTTGTTCGAATTTTTAGAAACACGGAACATGTACGGATAACAGACATGACCAAGACCGGAAAAGTTGGCGCACACAACAGACGGTGAAAACTGCTGGGAAGCATATGTTATTCTCGCACTGTCGAAAGCGTCTAAAAGTTAGTGAGTTCCTCACCCCCTAATCCAGGTTCTTCTTTCATCACCACCTCAAATTCATCTTTTCAATGATGTTCCTGTCAACGATTTGGTAACTTGTATAGCACAGCCCAGCAAAACGACCATTTAAGCACTCCCAGTGAGCTTTTACCCGCTCAATTTCGTCTTCTAGCTTAATGCTAGGAAGAAGCATTTCATACTTATCGACCACTGAATCGAGAAGTTTCTGTCTCATATCAGCCTTTTCGGCGCGTATTTGACCGCCTCCATTCGCACACCCCGCGGGACATGCCATCACCTCAACGTAATCATATTCGGCTTTGCCTCGTTTCATCTTCTGCACTAGATTCTGGATGTTTCTGAATCCGTAGCATTTCGCCACCTTCAGCAATACACTCTCGCCGTCGATCACTTCGATTACTTCCAGGTTCTTCATCCTGCATATTGCTGCTTTTATCTGTTATGTACATATATCTGTATATCTGCTTTTTTACTCTAATTTGATATAAATGCATGCTGCTACCTCCCGAAATGCCACTTAGGGACAGTTTGGTTACTTTTTAGAAGACCAACGTGGTCGTATCTTGGGAACCTACACTCATTCTCAAAGCATCTGCAGACCGCCATCAATCATCTGGTTCTGCATCGCACTACCGAGATACCCTGTTAAAATTTGCAATTCTTAGAGGAGGATAATACAGATAATACTGTTAGATGATAAGATGACATGAAACGATCATTCTAAAAGAGCAAAAAACTGCAGCCAAACATTCGCAACCACAACCGTATTATTCAAAGTCTGAAAATGCATTAATGCTGAACAAAATTGAAATCTGAGTATTGTGTAAAACATAAAACCTCTACTGCTCACTTCTGCGTTCTCTGAGTGATCAAACGATCAACTTTCGAGTCGGAAATAAACCTTCGAACGATATATTCGGCATAACCTCCAGAAGGACCACCCGGTGAGCCGATAATGATTCCATTTTCAAATGCGTTCAACCAATTCACATCAGTTGCAACATCGACTTCGCTCTCGTCATCAACCGCTGCCTCGTCCAACAACTTGTCCACTTCAACTAAAATTTGGACTGGTTTATTTAAACTGACAATCAGGTCAAAATACTGGAAGTACTCGTTGATCTGACCCGAACAATAACTTCCCTCATCACAAAAATAGCGAAGCCCATGAAATCGGACTTTTAAAATCGGTTTCGATCCCGTCTCTCGATTGCATAAAGTTAGCCAACGGGGCCGACTACTCAAATTTGATATATTTGAGATAGTAAACGGCAAATAATAATGTTTCTCCATAACAAAAGAGACACATCTCTAAAGGTCTGCAGAAACTGTTTTATTAAGAACAAATATGACAAAGGGCGGTAGCGGTAATGCCGCCTAGCGAGCCAAGTGAAAGCGACCTGGCAGGATGGGTAGGAACTCCCGTCCCGCCGGCAGATAAGAACAAACCCATGACGACATTCCACCATAAATACTGATCAACCATGCACACTGTTCTTCAGCTTGACATATGGTCACTATTCGGGAATGTTTCAGCAACGTCGCCGATTTGGCTTTCCGAAGCAACTTTCCATCGCTGTCTCGCTACATACAAAAGGACTTTTCAACTTCACCGTTACGCTCCATACCACTTTTCAAGGATGAAAATATTTGTTTTACAGATATGTTTCATTGACATGCACGGCATTAGACGATGCTCACCTGTGCTCAGTACACAATCCACTTCACGGCATTTATTGGCGAACTGAGGACGAGACGCTTCGAGCTTCTTGTCAAAACATGGCATCACTGTCGCATGAAAAATTTTATCAGGTTCCACCGAAATCGACCTGCAAGAACTGATTTTTTCAACCTGTCCATGCAATTTAGTGCCAATAATGCCTTTTTTACGTGCGCATTTATATGATATGTAGCCCTTCAATTACGTCATGCACATGCCATCATCTGCACAAAAAAGCGACACAAAATATTAAAGCTGAGAGAAAATGAATCGATTAAAAGAAAGACGGACGAATTTGCAAAAAAATGAATAGGTAAAATTTTTCAACACCTTCCATATTCACAGTTCTGGGGTCCTATCCAGTCAACTTACAAACTTCTCGCTTAAATTTTTGCCCATATTCACATAATTATAATGACCATCTAAGTCTCACAATGAGTTCTAAGAATCTAAATTTTCGAAGACAAGGTAAAATTTGGATTTCGCTATAATTCTTGTCCTAATCGCGGTTCAAAAGGGAATTCAACTTCCTGCAAATTTACCTGGCTAAATAATCCTTGACAAGTGCACCCATCATCGCTTGTGGTGATCGTACGCGACTAATATGTGGCACAAGAAGATCACCATGTGTCTTCTCAGCATAGCAAACTGCAAAATTTAGAAAACACTCCAAGACTGCAATTCAACCACCTAATTCAATGCTCAATAATGGTCTCATCAGAATACGCGGCAGCTATTACAATAGCTGCCGACCACTGCTCTCTCCTCCCACAGGCAAGAGAACACGGCAAACGCGAAGGTTCTGATGACATCTGGGAGTCCAAGAGAATTGAAATTCCTATCGTAATGAAGTCTGAACATGCTCTCACGTTAAAACACCTGGTTGCCAGCGCTTTTTCGCATCCAAAAACCGCAGTGTAACTTATAAATGAACTCAAATCCATCGCAGCCCCTTTGATTTTAGTTTCTTTCGAATATTTCTATCAAAAATGTCATATACTAAACAACGTTTTCAAAAGAACAGCGACTCCGGCCCTTGAAGCTTTCACATTTTACTGACTCTTTGCGTCACTTTGATCACAAAACGGTTACTAAAAGCTCGCATCATAAAACGAAAGAGCCACGTACCAAAACCAGGACATGCTGATGTCAGTATCGGTGCTTCATGCCGCCGTTCAACGAATTCATCATAGGAAAGGGCAAGCGTGAGGTACCTCCCGAAGCTCGAGTCGAGAACATATCTTACACCAAGGCGTTTGAAGTGACGTGCAATAAGACGCGCCGTTTTCTGCGCCTCGATACCGCGTTTCGCCGCTATTGAGCACACCGACTGTGGTGAGACAGTCACAACACCAACGCTGCAGGTGGCCAATCCTTGCAATAGCATTGGGGTTGACTGCTCCTTAAGAAAATTATGCATTTTCAGTGGGGAAACGCAACGAAAATTTCATAAAACGATTCATTTCCTCATCCCCATTAATACTCTAACAGAAATATATTAAGGCTATGTCAAAAAACACTATGGCAAAAATATCGGGAGACAACAGAACTTCCCCCAAAATATGAATCTATTTGTGAGAGCAGCTAACCTCATCCTCATAAAATCTCCTCAACAGATCCCTCTCCTGCCTAAGAACAGCAAGAAATATACATCTCCACATCTCTGAATCACTATATTTTGTGATATCGTGTTGTTCAAATTTATGATTAATAAACGTAACCTCTACCAGGAAAATAATAATCCCTTAGGAAAGATTTGCAAGAAAACTTCTGGAAATTTCTATTCCCAAGGTCTACGCAATTTTTGAAAAGAGAGTAGGAGCTTGACCAAAGTATCTGTGGACAAGGACGACGCATCTTTGAGTTCTGCTGCCGTCGTTGGCAAATTAGTTCGGATGATACTGTTTTCGGGAAGAAAACCACTTGAGTAACCCTTTCCCTTTTCGAAAATCGATGAAATGATGGTTTCAGAGCACCAAATTCGGTTTAATTACCTAGTTATGGGACGGTATCATAACGAATCTATCAATCGAAGTGCTGTTGGAGTGAAGTGTACGTGAGGAGCAAAAGGGTCTTTCAATGAATCACTAGCAATTCACCAATCAGTAGCGTGGATGACCAAGAAAATTAAGCCTCTAATACATCTGCCAGAATACCGCTCTTTTATCTTCATCAGTCCACTGTATTGAAACTTCTGATAAAAACAAAAATAAAGAGGATTGTCTGCATACCTGTATAAGGATTGTCTCAGCACTCGTAATGCATCCGTTGCATGCAAGACAATCATTTAGTGATACCCTAACTTTCGTCGATGTTCCATCTGCACGCTCAACGGAACCCTTACCGCGAATACTCACCAGCGACTCACTGATGGTGGGATCGTTCTTTCGAAGTGGTAATATACAAGCCTAGAAAAGAGAAAGCCAAAGAGTTTGTTCACAGGATAGTGGGGAACCAAACGTAACACCTCAAATAAACACTCACCTACAATTCTTGACGGGATAAAAACTCTCCTGTCAAGAATTACTCCAGTCGCTAAACTTGAAGAATAAGTTATTCCAAATTACTCTAAATTGTTCTGAACTGCTAATAAATCTGAACAAATTCCTGGAGCAAAATGGGCTCTATCTTAACAAAGACTCATTACTTCATTAATCCCATCAGCTCGAAATCCTCATAGAGTTATAATGCTTGAGGAAAGCTCTTCTGATTACAAAGTAGTGCCGACTGTGCTGTGACCACATGCAACTTCTAAGCCCCTTCCCTTGTGCCAATTCTCGTCTCTCAACTTCACATAGCATGAAATCAGATTGCATTGTTTCCGTTACTGCAAAGGCAAAGAGTGTACAAAAGTGAGCAATCTTGCATTCAACTGTTAACGTTTGAGGACATAAAACCGCCGAGTGGACCGAATAGCTCACAACGAAATCACCGATTGAATGGAGCAAGCCACTAATAGTTTTCTCCTTTTAGAGTGAGCCATAGAGTATTTCCTACTCCCAATAGTGGTGCAATTCGGAAGCATTCTTCCTTCTCAACTGAGACGTTAGCTGTTGATTTGCACATCAAATTTGATCGTTCGAAGTGATGCAGAATGACAGTTTAAGAAGGAACCTGTGATGGTGCAATAAAGTCACTCACGTTCGAAATACGCACGACGCCACTGAATCCTTCATCCATCTGAAACGAACGCATCAACGAGCGTCACACTGTCTCAAATGATCGACGACTCCAAACTTAAACTCTCTTACAACTAGCAGCTCTCAATGCTTCGTATGCATTGAGCAACCTAAATTTGGCCTAAATGAGCCTAAATTGGGGGTTTAGCCTAAATTAGCCAAGCAAATGAAATTGCAGCAATGCAACTTTGACGGCATACTTTACTTCTCACTAGCCGCAAGTTACACGGCACACTTTGTAAGAAATGCTGCGTACCCATATTTCAGGTTTGCGGCTGTGAAAAAAACCGCATCTTTTCGTAGTGACACAAATAGAATTTAACACTATGATGTGTTCAAAACGACTCGTATGAGAAATTCAGTGGGCACATGATAGATAGATCACTGCGATTATAACAGATTTAGCAGCAATACCCGCCGTTAATAATCCACCTCTTGGAAATGTTCTCGACGTGACCTTGCTGGAATGAGGAAGAGGTCTCATCCGATGAGGAGAGCAACCTGATTTAGACGGCATCCCGATGCATAAGGAAATGACAAGCTATATAACTCAAACCGTTTATACTGCTGAAACTGTTGCTTGCCAGTGAGTGCTGCTGCTTTTCCAATTTCCTTCACTCTTTTTTGACGGACTGAAAATGTGAGTTTCCAGAAGACTGTATTTCTCGCTTCTTAGGACTCCTCAAATGTACACACACCAACTTCACTATGTGATGACATGCTGGCACACGAGTTCCCCGTAAACTACTGGCAAATCAGCGATGCAAGCACACGCAAGCAACGAGGAGTGGCATTTCTCAAGCAACCCCCAACCTCCCTTCTAACAAACCGTCTCGTGCACACATGCGTAACCATTAACCCCTCCCCTTTCCCACTTCATTCCAGAAACACCTTTTCGAAGGTTGCGAACGCCACAAGCAACAATGTTCATCAACAGGCAAACATGGTATGGCACCTTCTGCGCGTTAAGCAAGAAGCCCTGAAATGTCGAACCATTTTCTTCCATAGAGAACAGACAGTTAAAAGTCAAACGCAGAAAAGCGTAAACCGCAAGATTAGGGAGCCTGCAACTGCTATTCACAAACCAAGACCTCAAATACACCGCTCAAGTCCTCTCGTGCTTGTCACTACCTTAAGCTGTCTTCTAATCGACAGTTTCAGGGTCGCAGCCAAAATGGCTACCAGATTTCCGACTAGAAGGTAAATGCTTAAGAGAAGCAAATTCTGCACTAAAAACAAACAACGTTCAGTCCGCAGTACCTAACTCCTGCCATCACCACAACAAACACTGTCCACACTACTGAGCCGCTAATATTGTTGCGCAATCACGGTCACATCGACAACTGATAACAGCCATTACCGAATGCGTCGTGTGAACCGTCCCATTGTAAATTAGGTGAGTGATTAGTGGCTTAGGATTAACTATGATTACGGACGGCTATGTGTGATGCTTGCCAACTGGCTGCACCCACTCAACACAGAGCGATATGCATCGAAGTGACGCGTTGTAAGGAAATAAACCCTATAGTTGGCGATTATTGCACACAGCCTTGAAATATTTACTCCAGTGCTGACAGCATCTCATTAATTCCTTTACCAGCCTGAAACCAATGTAGAAATGAGCGAAAATATGTGCATATATAGCGAGGGTATTGCTTAACGAAGAAGCCAATGCGGCAGTGCGAATGTACTTTGTCTCTCTAAAATTCAGCCAATATACATTTATTAATCAACAAACGAATCCTTCGAAATAAGAATTCATTTCTGAACATAAAAAAAGCCTCGAGAAAAGTGGAAAGGGAATTTTCTCTTAACTTACTGAAATTCCCAATAATTGCGCTCAGAGAAATCTCGCTGATTTCCACAACGAACTCCCATACGACGAGACATCAACGTAGTGAACAACAACAACGAGAATAAGAATTTCAGCAGAATGTCAATCGACGACCGTATGCGGCTGTCATTCGTCCTTAAGCTGCTAACACAACTGTGACGATTATAAGATACACTTCACAACAACATAATTCACGTAGCATTCACACGAAGTGACGAGTGTCGTATATTGATTGAAGATGATGACCATGCAAAGAAAGACCTTATGCTCGGACCCTTTTGTGAATATGGAGTTTAGGTACGATTCAGTTCGGATAATAATAGGTTCTTTCGACAAATGACCTTTGAAATATTCCAATTTGCCCTCTCAAGTAAAAATATTTGTGAAGGAACAAGTAAACAAGAGAGCAAAAGGCAAAGCTTTTAACGAAAAAGATAATGCCAGACGTTTTGCGGCATAGGAATACGGAATGAATGGAAACCTGTCACCGTAGAAGACAATATCCAACATGGCATTCACTGAAACATTTCTGTCATTTTTATATGAGATAATAGCGGAGATGGAGAAACTCGGGACGGAAGTATAGACGAGAAAAAGCGCAATAAATTCGAACAACGGCAGCGGAACAAAAAACATTACTTAGCAACATCCTCATCTTGCCAGGTCCTATCGCACAAATACTTCCTGTGCCACCTCCTCGAGAAAGCTGCAAAACTGTGAAAAACTTCATGACGAACTATATAGGAAACAGGAGAGTGATTTCTTGCAAAATACCAAAACGATACTTAGGGGTAAATCAAACCCACCTCTTATTTCATTTTATTCTGCTCATAATTTCTTCTTTCAATAGTAAGGACTCAATATGGTTGGACGCAAACAAGAAAAGTACAACTGATCAACTGCGCTTAATGCGCACTCGTCAACATCCCAACAGGTTTAATTTAAGAATGAATGAAGTATAAAAATCGAACTCAGCCAAAACAAAGAAGAAACAACTGGAAATTGAAAAGAAGCACATAAAAGGCACATGCGAGACAAAATTGATTCACTGATAACGTCAACTAAAAACAGTACACACCCTGTCAGTGATCACTTTTAAAGGAAAGCACCCGAGTGATGAAACTTGAATCGTCAAGGTCTACTGCATTTGCGGGGAGCAAGATTCTTCTTCAGGGGAGTCCCCTCCATGCTCACCTATTTTTCATGCGAGGAGTTGAAAGAAAAACGTTGGAAGAGAACCTGGAAGCCCCTTAAAAGCATCAAATCAATTTCCCTCTGCCATCATAAAAATTACAGACTAATAAACAAATTTAGAGGAAATTATATCTGAAAGAATACCACATGCAAATAATCTCAGCTGCAAATTATGTATAAAAGAAAGAAGAGAGAGGAAAACGAACCGCGATTTCATCACCTGACCAGGTACATAAAAAGGATTCGATAAGGCGCTATAATAGGCGTTATGTAGCCGCTTAAAAATCTGAAAACCGAATTCTCCAAAGCAATGAAACAAAATAATGTGCTGCACCAACGCTCTTCTCTCGCAGATTTACACTCGCGCAAGCAACTTAAGCACTCTCTTACGTGAGGTGATACACTAGTGCAACTATGCACTAATTTTTTGCACTAATGCTGGTGCAATGCCTACCTAATAGGGAAAGGAGCACCAGCAACGGCTCAGCAAAAAACTTCCGGCAGAAAATTCGCAAAAACGTGAGACAGAGCAACTTCTCTCGTTCCCTTCACATATCACTGTGAAGCAAAAAATCTAGCACCACTCGTACAGAGCGAATCCCAGGTCTTTGTGTTGCCTCAGTACGGCGGCAATACATCGTGAACTTCATCCGTCTTAACATAAGATTATTCACAGCAACAACTAAAACTAGGCGGATATGCGAAACACAACGATGAGGTGATACACAATATGCAAAAGTAGACAAACCAGTCGGACATCCTGATCCTTCAAAGTGCTGTTCCCCACTTCGGCAATCAAAACCATCTTCACGTTCGTATTCGTTACGTAGCCAAACGACTGAAACTCGCCTTGAAAACTTCACCTCATGCTATCACGATTCATTTAAACAAGTCGTTTGATGATCGGCTCCTCTAGGGGGAACTGATTCGTACACGTCCTTCTCAAATAGTGCACAACTACTAGCATCGAATGGTGAAACATTCTGATGCAACAGCCGGTTTTTGACAATGACATTAGTATTTTAGTAACAGAAACGAAAATCACCATTCGGCGGACCTCTTCAAAACGTAGTTACCTTTCTTTTATATTCTGTTCTCACAACCATTGCAGTGCTTCAATAGCGCATGTCCGTTTCGACATGACGCTATTTGAGGAGTGAACAAGGAGCACAGAACATACATATATCAGCCAAAAAAACGTCTTATCTCTCAAATGTTTCAGTAACTATAGATATACTGGCATGGTAACTGGCCTAGGGAATTGGCCTGGCATGGCAAATCTCATAGTGCACCAACTGTATGATTTATCGTTCGAAGCCTATTTTAAGCGATACATTGGCAGCATAGCAATCATCTTTTTCATAGAATATCAATTTGATTTCCGCTTAGCAGAGAAAAGCAATCTGTAACGGGCATACCCAAGAAAATACCTTATATCGATAAATAAATGCACGACAGTTACCTTGAATTTCTGATCAGCAATAAGAGGTCCCAGGTAGAGTTCCTGAGAACGATTGGCACCATCCACTTTCTCGTCAACAATATCCAACGAACAATACAAAAACATGTGAATATCGAACTCACGATGTAACTCCCGCTCATAAACGCTTACAAATAAGGGCGAACTCTGAAAAAATATGCCCAATGGCCGGTTGCCAAAGCACGCTTTAAAGCTCATCATCTAATCTGAATTTAATGTGCAAAACAATATAATGCTGTCGAGAAGTGAACCGATTTTAGGCTTCATATAAAGTAAGTGGCTGATAACAATGTCCTTCCGCATACTTGATCATGCTGCTCTCATCGCGTTTGAAATCAGGAAATAGGTAAGTCTGTTGCCTCTCAAAAGTCGCATGGTCCCCGTCTTCTAAAATTTATTTATTTTGAGAAACCCGGACTTCTCAAATCACATTTTTCATATTACAAGCAAGGAAAACCCTATTTAAGGAGCGTTCCCAGAAGAAATACCCTCGAAGAAATTGCCACGAAGTGGGTAAGGTTCGTTCCTATGCAAATGCGATGAAGCAATGATCGCGTTTCTGAAATTCTGTAAAAGAAAAAAACGTGTCATCGCGTTTTTGCAACACAGCGAATATGGGAATACAATAAATAAACTTATAAACCCACTTCAAATGGGAACGCGACGACTATTAATGGAATGAGGCAGGAAAACTGCTCACAAAATTTCGCAATATCGAAAGAAAACTATTGACAACCGAACTGATGAACTTACATCCCTGCCGATCAGTGCAATGCATATGGCCATCGTGGTTCAACTCCGAAATATGTTGTACAGTGGAACCCAATGTGCCTCTTGACCGATCCACGATCGCAACAATTTGGTAGGAAGCAATGAAACGAGCGATCTCCTCTCTATCGATACCTGAACTTGTGTGTTAAGTGAGTTGAAATTGAATCAGCTGTGCGACAATCAGCTCTTAAAGTAGTTCCGTTGGCGTTTTATAAGTGGCAATCCCAACACTTCAAGCTTCTATGAAAAATAGTAAGGAAGTTTTTTCCCATAAAATTTATCTTTGCTGCTCACAGAAAGCTTCAACTGATTTCCCACTTCGCCAGCAGATAATAACTGAAGATTAAGGCCTTACATGAGAACGAATGGAAAACGTGCTAGGCGAGATACCTTCTGCAACCACACCAATGCAATAATCGCTAACGGAAAAAGCAAAAATCAGATGAGGAAATTATTTCACTCGCGGTTTCGTTAGTACGGCCACTCGTGCAAGCCTCAAAGAGCAACATGATAAATAACTGCTGTTTTCTATAACCTACTTGTGGATGAGCAAGCAAACAACTGAGGCTGTAGTAGATGACCGGAAATTCCCGAATGAGATGCTCATCGTTGCTTCATTTCTCGACCCAAAAGACTACTGAATACAACTTAACTGGATCAAATGTTTTATGAGTTCGCAATCCTGAGCGACTTCAAAGACAATGCTACTAACCCTGAAAGATGGCCTAGATTGCATTTGGTAAAATTTACCGTCCCGGAATGTCTACATAATTCAAATGCCGCGACAAAAACAGACAAGAGGACAAGCACACGCATACCGATCAACAAACAAGGCATAATTGTTTAATGAGGACAACGTCTGCTACGTAAGACGCCATAATCACTTGGCGCTCGTCGCAGTACCTACGAAGTGAACAACACCACAGCGAGGAGTCGATCTGAAACATGACTTTCCGGGGTGAAGAACGATGAAAAGGTATGAAACGCAACTCAAATACCTTGTAGTACAAAATAAACTTGGAAAACAATCGTTTATTCGTGAACGGAAGCAACGCAAACGGCACTTAACGCTCACGCTTATCGAGGACTCATTACATTAATCCACCATTCGTCGTTTAGGAGCAAAACAATGCTAACAACATTAACCACGACGTATTGCGCATCGCCGAATTTTCGAAGGTATCTGCAGAATTAATCATCTAATCATCTCGGACCTGGAAAACAAAGGATTCTCAATGCCTTTGGAAAAAGCGAACGAGAAATGGGGAAGTCGGCGATATACGAATGGAAGAAAAGACCTGAAACGAGCCCTTCGATGCGTTGCACCAGCACTTGACGGTTCTTCTTATATTCATTTAAGAACTAACTGAGTAGAGAATAATGCGAAGTAACTAAGAATATGAACAAAGTGTTCCATTGAACGATAGCAAATGGGAGGCGACCATCTCAATAAGGCCCATGTCACACGTACCTACGCATCGTAATATGCGATCATTAGAAGAGATGGCGGTTGGCTAGCGGAAAGGATAAGTTAAATAAGAAAACAACTTTAAGCGCCGCACTTCAATAATTAATAGGCGCCGATCATTCCTCCCTCAACAGAAAAAAAGTGAACATATAACTATCACTTCAAACTTCGTTAATACTAGAACTAGCAACATTACCGCTGAATACTGCTAGGAATCCATCGAAGGCACCAAGGTGGGTCCTCAGTAGCTTCCTTCTTTGCTTGACAGGAAACAGCAAGCCACATATCACTCTCCCACTGAAATCCTTTGAACGTGAACTCAAAAGAGACGCTCGAACGAAAATTCCCGAAACATATCAATCACATCGGAGACAATCATTCAACGAACAACGACGACAATAACTCTTCTGAATAGACTCATAGAGCAGACATTTGAACCACATTAATATGGAAGAGAAAGAAACCAATTAAAGACCACATTCGACCAATCACCGTGAACATATATGGAAGAGAAAGAATCCTAGACCCTCAGCTATACACAGATACATACTCCTTTTTTCTTACAGAGATTTTTCATCGAGGGGAACTCTCTCATTGAAAAAGTTTTACGACTAGAAGGACACACATGCTATCCCGGTTTTCACAGCACATTCTTAGCAATGAATAGCGCATAGGGAATTTGCTCGAGGATTATAAGCTTCTCATTAAGCACCAATTATCGCATTTGATGACTTCATAGACCTTAAACAATTTGTAACATTACGCGTGCAGCTAAACAAAAGCTCCAATGGGAGCAGGCGGGCTTTAATATAGCCGCACATTTCTTTTAGCTTTTAATGCCCCAACCGTCACTTTCACTATTTATTCGATGCAATATGGTATCGGCTTTCGCTATCCATTGCTACTAATATCGAAACGACACACAGCGAAAAGGGCTTCGTGCTTCCCGTAAAAAACATTAAAAAACGAAGCGAATCTCCAAAGAGATTCTTCAGCAAGGTCTATGCCAAAGTAACGAGAATTTCAACATTTACATTCGAAGACGGAAAATTCAGAGCAAAACCCGCTGAATACATAAAAGGCAAAACAATTCAAAGACTTCGAGCAGATTAACTGGATAATGGATTGCCTTCGTTAAATCGGTCTCCGTTGGGCTAAATAGGTCGCCCAACTGTTATCGAGCTCAGTCCATTCCCATATGAACGACCCATAAGTAGTTCAACTCGATTCTGGTTCCTATTGCGATCAAGGTCGCGCATGATTCGAAACGAAATATTCTATATACAAACGATCATCAAATGAAACCCATAGATCGACGAAACGAATCACTCCTGAGAAAAAAAAATTACGGCAAAAATACGAGTGATTGCCTTGGTTAACAATTTAATTCGATAATGTTAACTGATAAGCAACATCTTTACCAACCTTAACCGTTCTCAGATGTGAGCAGGTTAGACCGAATTGCAGTTCTCATCACGAGCGGCATCCAAGAAATACAACGAGGTGAGAAGGATGAAATGCGAATAGATCCATAAAAAAACATTAAGGATGAAAATGCAAAAAAAGACTTTAGAAAAAAGAAACATCTATCCGAAAATAAAGGACCAAACACTTCAACACTTGCAACACAGACCTATTTGACTGATAACGAGATAAGTATTCTTACACAAAATAAGGTGAACAACTTCTGTGAAATGAAGTTGAATCCCAAGAAAATGAAGTTTTTCAAAGGGAATTTAAATTAGCCAATAAATTGAACCCTCTGCAAAAAACATTAAAAACGAGTGATAAACAAATGAAACACATTGAGGAAAGCGCCTCTATCTCCCATTTCCACAGCTGGCAGGTAGACGAGGTAACATCAATTATAAAGCTCGGCGGGATCCTCATGCGTGATTGCAACTTCGGCATCATAGAGACGTAATTCACGATCTGCCGGATTCGCTTTGTCCTCTCTCAATTGCACGCTTCGATTATCTTTCTCGAAATGTTCCACCTAAACAGTTCTCTTCAATCGTCACATGCAGCATTTTAAGGATTACTCTCAAACATAAACAGGGCGTCTGTCAGGATGTGCACAGGCAATAATATCGGGTACTACATGCTCACATTTTGCTGCATCCACATTATTGTAAAAGAAGTGCGAACAGCGGTATAAAATGGATAAATATAGGTCCCCAGTAGTGGAGATATAAGATATTATACCTCTCACGCGGTTCAATAAACTATAATTACTAATGCTAAGAATCCGCATAACAGAATGAGATTTATGAATGTAAGGTGCTGAATCGATATTGACAAACTGCTGAAGGTTTTCGACAGGAATATACCTGAAAGTGGGAATAATCTAAACGCGAAAAAATGAGCGCCGATCCAATGAATAAGCATCAACTACAAATAACTGATGAGTTCACTATTAACGAGTCTGAAAGTAAGAATATTTCATTTGCCTTCCTAAACACTCATATTTCCTTTGAGAACGATTTCCTTTCTTGCTTCCTCTCTCCCTCTCCTTCTTTACCTATGTTAAAATATACTGCAGAAATGTTGCCCTCAAAGTATTCAAAAAGCGGCACCGGGTGACGTTAGCGATACATTTTTGGAGAGGTCGTTTTAATATCACCGAGTGCAACCTCACAGCAAAATGACTAGTTCGCATCAACGTATTGCATCACGCATCCGTTCCCCCCATCCCCTTTCTTAAATGAATCTCCTCTAGCTTTTTATGAGCTCATTCTTTAAACTATGTGAAAACAACAAATTCCGACTCAATAGACTCTTTATCTCTTAAACTCAGAGAGGTCTCAAGTGCAATATACAGCATAAAGAATGATAAAAATACATACATATGTATTGCATTTTATATAAATGTGACTTTGTTGCGAACCTATTAAAAATATATTAATATTATATTAATATATATGCATAAGGAAGAGTGCAGAGAGTTTCTGTCTTCGCAATCCGTCACTATTTTTTGTTCTCACGAGAGCGTAAAGGCTCTGTTATCGCTGCAAAGATCTCGGAAATGAAAATGGCCTCGTTCTCAAGCAACATTCCGTTTAAGAAAATATCTCTCTAAAATCCTCAAATTTTTGCAACGCGTTGAGAAATTATTCGCAGCAATACAAGAACCTTCGTGTGCACTCTCGCTGTCCTGGACTCTGCGGCACTAGTGGAATCCCTTTGAATATGCAAACATAACCTGTACGAGCAAATTCTTCTCCGGATCCATACACAATCCAGTAATTTCGTTGAAAAGTTCCGTGGCGGACGGTAATTCCTCTGTTCCCACTCGGCCAAAATACTCCAATACATTCTCAATATCACGAAGCAGGAAAAATAACGAACGAGGATGCGATACATCAATAGCCTTCAAATAAACAGTACTTACTGCATGAACAACCTCGCGAGAAAGGCAGAAATGAATGGGAAATGAGTCACAGAAATGATTTAATGTTCAAAAATTAGAGGTAAGAAGGTGAATATTAGAAATAAAACAGCGGAATGACGTCCTCCACAAAAAGTTTGAAGATTGAGAACGACGATAATGAATGCCCGCTAAATAATGAACAAATGCCCAACCAAGCGCTAACAGAGATTTCGCACTTCACTTCTTTTTTGTGAGAAAAACCTTTACTTTAAGATGCTTTAGAGATCCAATTCATGATAAACTGTCAACAGCGCATTCAGCAGAAGCAATCTACGACTTTATAAAGCAGTGGCCGGACGAGCATGATTCCTAACCTCAATATCACCACGAACACCTATGATAGTCGATGGTAATTTATGACACCATCACCGTTGCATTCTGTCTTGCAATGAAACAAGCCACAGTTTTTTTGCAAATCAGGTATGAAACGCGAAAGAATTCTGACAAACATAAACACATCCATTCTAATAGGAGGATGCGCAATCGCTGAGATCTATTTCCGGTTAATTCCACCATCTCCACTAGCAAGCACACGCCTCCTGCTCCTGAACTGATACGCTTTCAATCTGGATAAGAGACCTATGGAGCAGAACACTGTGGAGTGAGAAATTTATTGTGTAATGGAATATTGATAAATAAAAGAAAGGAGAAAGCCCAATCTGATGACGAGCTACAGCAAACCTGCGAAACGTCGATGATATATACGTGACCGAGGTGATAAAGAATGTTAAATTCACTCAAATCGCCGTGCACCAACCTACATTCTTTGAACATACGCAACATAGCCTGCAAGGTCGGGGAAATAAATGCGAGTAATCGATGCGTCCATCTACATCACCGTATTATCATTACCTCTAAGTTCACTTCATAGAATCCACGAATTCTTCCTGTAGTGTTTGTTGAAAGAACAGAAATCCTCTAGAAGTTATATTGTCTACTTACAATGGAATAGCGTATCAAAAACGTTTAACAGCAACTTGACTTCGACAACTTCTTAATGGAAGAATAAAACATTACTGCGCGAAGGAAGAAGACTATCGTTACCTCCAAACCGATACGAGATTTTATACGGCATAAAAACGCACCACTTAGCCACTATTGAAAAAAATATAAGAGCATCGGAATCAGCCAAAACGATCACTCTAACTGTTTAGAAGGTCCACTCGACAGCAACCTACAATGTGACGCTGCCACATCGCTACTTTTCAATGCCTATTTTCTTCAAAGAGCGAGTCTGCAGCAGACAAAAACACTGTGGATTTTATAGTATTATCACTGTAGTGCACTGCTTACCTAATAAATGAGTGCAATTTCTTAATGTCTCCAAGAGAAGGAAACCAATAGATGGGGAAATGCCCTTCCCATTGTCATCAGTGACTTTAAACAAACATGCCTCGCGGACTTGTTGGAAAGCATCGGCTTTGCTCTCTTGATCCTCCCACTCGATACTCTTCAATTTCGGGGCCGCCCTTCCACCAGACCCAATCAATGACATCATCATTACGTGCCTCTTGAGACGAATCGGTTCCGGACATCGCAGGCCAGCTCGAAACATTCTGAACACAAAAGAAGTTTATCATGAAATTTTGGAAAATACATACAACAATTAAATAGTTACTGAACGGAAAAACCGTCAGACAAAAAAACATTATAGACTATTAGCCCAAAATCGAATGCCCCAATGGAAATACACAAAGATATAATGAACGACCTCGGAACTCTACAAATATGCAACCTCAGAATCTTATTTTTGAACACATCTTCCGGTGATGGATGAAATTCAAATGCTATGATGTCTACTCACTCCATAGAAATTGTCAACAGTGGTTTTGTAGAAATGTGGAGAAAATATGACTGCTTATTAGGTTGTCTGCATAGCAATAGGCTGAGAGCAAACGAGGATGAACCTGTGCAAATTCATGAACTCCTTCTCGGCCCAAACACGCAACACTCGACGGGGATTCCTGAAGCGATAATCGTTCTGCACATATTCGGAGCGATTTTTGAATTCCGCCAGTGTCATCTTATAGACCTTTATAGCATAATGAGCCTCCTCCAAATTGAGCACATTGTCAGCACGTGTTGCCGCATGCAGCACAACTGACTCCTAGAACGATGCTATTCAAACTAAGTGCTAACAAATGGCACATCCACATAACCTCCGCCCAATAACCTAAACTTACCTAATCCCCAGATGTCAATTTCCACTCACCTATATCCATCCACAAAAAAAGAAGGAGAATCAACTTGTTTAACCTTTCCCGTGGCGATAACTCCTTCGACTCGATCGAAAAGCTCTCCCGAATTGATCCACTTGTACAGAATCATCCTCGTTGCAGCATCCATACTCTGTTCGCTTGTCGCTTTCTCTTCTTTATCCTACGAAAAACTTCAGCTTATTATCTCATCGGGAAATAATCTGAAACGCTATTTATGCATATTTCATGCTCACTATGCGAATATTATACATATTAAATTTAATTCCTTATAATTACTTCATAGAAGAGAAACGATGTGCTAACAAATTCTCTCTTAATGTGTCGAAAATGCAGATTCAAAACGCGTCTCAAACAATGAACGTTGCAATGGAATATATGATGTGCAGCAACGTTGTTACATATAATGTATAAACGTATACAAAAAGGAACAAAGGACAAAAAAATGAAAGAAAAAAGGTGAAAAATATACCTTAACGCGAATATTTCTCTTCTGATCTGTCTTGCTATATGCACGCAAAGTGTTGAAAACTCGGTCGCTAAGCTTTTCACCAACCACATCTCCGGTTGGGAAGTCGATTGGCAACTGAAAACACTCCTTAGTGGGTGAAAAATAACGAAGCAATTCGTGAATCCAAAGCCTATCGAGGACCTAAACGATCGGTTAGCGAAGAAATAGACATCATGACCATGTATTAAGATGTAAGGAGAAGCGGAGAAGTGAGTTTCCTCTCCTGCGTCAAATTTGACGGAATCGCCTCATTTCTCCCCACTAATACGTCCATAAATACTTTAGTAGACAGCACTAATAATTTTTTGAATCCAAGATAGCCTCATCAACGTCACTCAAACAATCTTTAGATCGAAAAAAACAGTCATTCATTCCCACTCACTTTTAATCGAAAATTATCTGCGAAGGACTTCGTTTACATTTAAAACTGTTCCCCATATGCAAGTCAGAGAAAATTAAATTCCCACTATAGTCGGAAAAGAAATTTAAGAATGCACTATTCAATCTAGATCAACGGAAACCGACTGTGGGAAAACAACGAAACGCAAAAGAAGCACTCCATTCGGATCGAAAAGGCTGCTCCTCACCTGCATGACCTTATTGGTGTTGCGCCTTTCCATCACTTCCTTATCGTGCTTCGTAATCACATTTCCCTCGGCATCCTTGACGAATCCACATGGTGGAAATTCCTCTTTCACATTCTCTGAAATTCACTGCGAAATACTTGATAAAACGAGCAAAAAATGCAACTTCTCCAGAGTTCTTAGTGTCGTAACCTCTTCCGATACTGGCAGGTTAACGAGTAGGTGGCGGATCAATCGGTATTTTGATGTAAGAGATCACCTCATACTGCCACAAAAGAGTTACAGCTCCGGTCAATCGAAAGTTGAAACCACGAGACAGACAGACGCAAATATATACCGAGATCGTCATCATATGACGCATTTCGAAATGCAAACTTTAGAGCATATGAAATGAAGAATACATCAGAAATGCAATTAAAAAGACGTGATGAAATGAGCATGATTAAACCTTCACGTTCAAATATCCCCCATTCACTATTACACTTCTTTAAGCCACAACATTATACGGGATAAATGCTTAGAAATATAAATGAACAGTGAACAGAAAGGAAACAATTGAGGAAATTGCGAGCAAGAGAGAGCGAGGATAGAAGCAGCGCTGTGGACGGCGGTATGCGTCTTGAGGTTGGCGACAATTTCATCCGGGACGCTATTTATGGCATCATAATGCACCAAAAACAGCAACAAACCATATAAAAGGTCGGTGGCAAATTCGCGAATATCCTCGTCATCTTCGCTACTCTCTTCGCCACAGTCCCTGTCCACGTCATAACTCGGAAGATATGGCTTGAAGTTCACTTCGACTGAAACGACGGCACTTATCCCACAGCGCACACACTTCTCCGCTCGTTTAGTGAAAAAAACGGATGGAACCATTTGCTTTCCCTTCCTCCCTCCTGTTACAGTATCAACGACTTCACTTAAGCTGCTATCGATTCCTTACAATCAGAACGAGTTCACTTAAACTGCAAATGTCCTTGATGAACTGAATATTCGGGTACCATGTCATCCTTCCAGTAACTGTAATGAAGAAAACGGCCGATTATGAACTTCAAATCCCCAAAGAGACCGAGAAAATATCTGAAGGAACCTATGGATTAAAAGAAATATCTCACTTATGAAATGAAATCTTCATTTGGAATGAGAATGGTTAACAAAGAAAAGTGACTGAAAGAATTCCCCAGTGAAAACACTTAGGCGATAAGCGTCTGAAATTATGTACCAGCGGTGCAATCAATGTGGTGAACTAAAATGGCTCTGGGGGCCGAGAGGGGGGAAGCGATGCGAAATGAAGAGGTTATTTTAAAGAGAAGTAGAACAAGATACTTTTGATGCCCTTTTGCTTCTTCTCCTCTTCTTTCAGACTCATTTCGTATTCTCTATCGAACTGAGCCTGCAGTGCACGGGCCAGCGTCACGTCGTCAGCCCCTTCGCCAACATCCGATACAGTGAGTCCGTATTGCGCCAAAGAAGAATCCAATCCCGATTCCGCCCTCTCCATCTGAATATCACTTGGCGTTTTAGCATTCACCAGCTAATTATTACTTAAGGAAATGAATGAGGTCAAGCGGAGATACACGTTATCGCTTTATTTATCGACTTCCACAAATAGATCTCCTCATACGAGCTAGTACAAAGAGCGGTCGACCTGCGCGGATATTAAAGTGAGGGGAACCTATACATAACGAATCACTCCATATGTGCTTCTACAAAAGAGGCTAAGAGAGAATAACCCATTTACCGCCGACTTTCATTCTGTAAGAGCGAAAAATAGAAGGCATTGTCTCATAATAGAAACGAAGCATTTCAGTATAATCATGAGAGAGATTACTTCTATGAGAAATGAACACTGCTGAATGCTCACCTGGCATTCATTACCTAAACGTTGTTACAAGCGTAGTGTCGCCTGGGATCATGAGCACTCAGTAGTAGTAATGTGGATGCTTTTGAAGATCCTTTTACTCGTCCCCGTGCCCGATCGGGTTTCAACTTCACTACAACCTTCAGGCTGTAACCAGACGCTTACTGCACTACTGTGGCACATTAGATACCTTCGTCGTCGATTCTATTAATGCCAAATTGCTATGTTAATAAATGAAAAGATTTAGTTGTTACTACCGGGGAACCTTTCCAAAAAGCTCTGAGTGATGAACAATAATGGATCAACGGCCGCATACCTCTTCGAGTTGCTCTGCAAGCTCCTCGCTCATAATGTCAACGAATGAAACAACCGGTTGCTCGAATTCAGTCTGCTTCCTTCCCCATGGTGAGCTCCCCATCGATATTCCGCTCGCCATCAAAACGTTCGATATGAAGAAGTCAGTGCCTTTGAAACAAGAAAAAAACGACTGCGATGCACCGAGCGATGCAAGCGAATCCGACTCGAAAGGGGCACCGGGTCGCCCTTATCAGCGATAAAAGATTCGGCGGTTTACACCCTGCAAATGACACAATTCATGACCATTACCAAGCGTCAATAACAACGCTCATAGGGCATCTCTGAATGAAACGAGTGGGATAGCAGAAGGAAACTCGACCGCAAGAATCAACGCATATCACAGTAACAAATCGCTGCAGCTGTATCCAACATGAATACTTTCAAAACAAACGCACCAATTTTCCCGTCGGCGTGGATCGATATAATACCGCCGACTTCCTACTAAAAGTTACTAATGGCACCGACTTCCGCTTAAGGTGAATTCGAACACTCAGAGAATTTTTCAGTTAGGGGGAAAAGAACTATGCCTCTTTTCCGTCAACTGTAGCAGCAAATATGCGAGAAGAGGGAGGGCAAAAGAGATCCCTGACAACACCAGCCGATCTACAAATCAACAGCCCAGCAAGACGATAGGTGATTAACCGCACCAATCATTCATAAGTCGTCAATAAGCACAAAGTGCAAAAGCATAGCAATGAAGTCGGCACCACTTATACTTTAGGATGTCCTCACTTGGGCAATCTTTTACACCTTAACAAACATAAAATAATGCACTTCTACTTGCAGCTTCTCAGCATCTGCACAGATTCCTCGCCGGAACTCTCTTCCTTCGAAGCACAACCACTTTGAACGTCACATCGATCGATGTCGCATAAACACTACTTTTACAATCGCAAGGACACAGCCTCCAGGACAGATACACACACGTCACCAGTACTTAAAGAAATATCGGTTGAACCGTCTCGAAGGCCACTAGGGGTGGAATCGACAGTAATGGGACTAAATTTGTCCCATATCCACAGGGTGAGCTTCTCAAATGCAAATTTGCGACGCAGAATTACCACTGCGTGATGTGCTCCCGCATGATCAAAAGGAAATGAAAGTGTCCCAATCGCGGTATCTTATTCCCTCATTTGTACACCTCTCCCCACTAAATCCCTCTCGGATATTCACTTTCCAGATAGAGTTGTGAACCCTTAGTTATCCACATCCGATCAACAGAAAGCCAAAACTCATACACAACCTCACCTCCCACATACCCAAACATCAGTCAGAGAGTCTGTTACGTGGAGTAATCGACCGGCTGAAAAAAAAAACAGTAGAAGGAGATTTTCAAAGTCGGAGAAATGAAGAGCTGCAAGTAATGAGCACGTTCACAAAGCTCGGGACGTGCCCTAGCACCCCCATTTTTCTCACCCACCCTAAAGGTTCCGGCAACAGCAACTCTTCAAGCCCACTTCCCACTCAACGCATCTACGAAAGGGTTCAGGCGAGGAGATGCAATCATCTCCACATTCAACCGGCGAAAACTGTTAGGAGTGGGAAAATTGCACGGCACATTTACAAATAAAGCAACAAGTGACTTCTCACTGATGCCAGAAGGAACCTCGTGACAGCGCCGCACTCCGTAAAGTGACATCAACTTTCGGCGCAAACGACGGCGCTTGCAAGTGTTTCACAACGTTTGTGAATATTGCGCAAGCGTTCTCCGCTCAGACGACTCGATCGCCTCTTGCATAGGCAATCACTAGGGAAGTGAAGAGCGCCTCACGGGAGTTGTGCCTTTGCATAGGCAATCACTTTCACGGGTCAGCACTAAGAATTCGCTTGTGCATAGCAATATTTCGATGTCGCCACTGCCCACTGACCGTCCAAAAAACCTCTCTCTATGGCCTCGCCACAATAACCTATCGACCCGAGCAAAGTGACCCCCCACCGGCAACTTCTTTCTACCTTCATAGGTACGCTAATGTAATTATATGCAACAATGCACATAACAATGAGCAATTTTCGCGACACCGACACGCACACACCACAACGAGGTTCGCACATCGTGCACGTGCTTATCGCCGACTCAAACAGCAGAGCTCGGCATGTACCCGTTCGTAGTGCCATACTGTAGAATGTCAGGGCAGCCACAGTGTTGGCAGACACGTTTCGCGCGGTGGAGAATCGGACAACTTTTAGGGAGGATGTCAATTATGTCGGGGTCGGTTGCGCAGAGTTTGGACGTTGCGACATTCCGGTCGGCGTAACCAACAACCTGGAGAGGAACACTCAGTCTCGCTCATAAATCGGCTACTTCTGCAGTTCTTTAGCATTGATGCCGTGTTCTGCTGTAACGGCAGAGATGTTTGCAACGAGTGTTCTGTGCCGAACAGATTCAGTTTCTACATGGTGCAGTCTTCAGGAAGCTGCATTATGACTGAACTTTACGCGAGTGGACAGCGTTGCAGATGAGTGGACGTGAAATGAATCGCCGACGTTGCACAGACCGAAAAAACATTGCGTTGTTCCCGGTGGAGTCTACTTCAAAAATGGATCTTGATCGGTGCACCTGAAGTACCGACGCCGAAAGTACTCACTTATAGCGCACTGCTTGTGACTTTCATACAGTGTAGGCGATCTCAGGGAGCAGAATTATTTGCGGTGTATCACGCCGGGATGCGGAAAATGCTTTGAGTTGTCGACAGTCCTTTCGGTCAAATAAATGCATAACCACACTCAGTATTGTGTTGTAGCATGTAGTAGAAGACCGACCGGTTACCGGAATACGAAGAAAATGAAGATATGAAATAACGTTTTCATTTGACAGCGATGAATTAAGTTATCACCTGAAAGAAGCGTTTTTATTTTGCATCAGTTTGCACGAAAAAAGTTAACTTTTAAACTGTTGGCCCCTTCTAGTGTCAGTGGAGCACTCAAATAACTATGAATCTGACAGGTACTGAAGGCCAATAATAATACAGGTGTGCAATTCCGCTCCCCGGACAAAGAGGGGAACGTAACGACGCAACTACAGACAGAGATGCTTGTCACGCCTTCTTTAGGTGGGATTTTTATCGACTAACTCGTCGAAGCGCGCAAAGTGCCGAGGACGCGAACCCGGAGAGTGGTCAGCTCTTCGGAAGTTGAAAGCCAACGTATAACATGAAAAGTGCCTTTGGCAGTTCACAATCTCAACTTCGAAGCCAACCATCAACGATGGTGAAACTCTCCTCAGTAAATTTGGGTTATATATGAACATATCCCACCTCCTATCCTCTCACAAATTATTTTCAAATTGCGATCAATGTTTGAAAGTTGAACAAGCCAATCAAGAAATCCTCTAGCTAGCAGTGGTATTCATCTTGATGAGCAATAAGAGCTGGGCAGGTACCACTGGTGGTGATTCCAACGAATCATCGTCAACAGCTGTTGAAAAAATCTTCCAGAATGGGCCAAATCTTTTCTCTTTCTATAATTCTCGCTGGACACCAACTGCACTGGTCAGTGGAGTCGACTATCAAAGAATGCTACAAAATGCGGTCTGTAAGTGCCGTCGCAGGAAGATCCACATCCTTTCCATCGAATTCGGTCAGCAGCCAGACTCAACTAGAATAGAGAAATTAAGAAGTGAAAAATGCGCGCATGAATAACACCTGCTACTATTTGCTTCATTGTTTCCCTTCTGAAATTCATCTTTCTGAATGTAAATGTTCCCAAAACAGCCAAAGAAAATGATGAAATCTTTAGATGAAATAAGGATCTCCCCAAAATTCAGAGGCTGTCATAGAATCGGTGTATTACGGGAATAGTTCGGGACCAATGAATTTTGAGGATCCCCAGAAACCGGATGCCTAGAAATTTGGGAGCCTCCGAACAAGATTTTTTTGGCATTCAATATCACTTGCAGTCGTTATCGTCTTATCGAGGAACAATCTTATTTGACTGAGTTGAGTTGGTCACCCGATATTTTTTCATCTGGCGGTCATTGCAAGAGCATTAGCCTGGCTTATTGCAAAGTGCATCAGTGATAGTGTGCAACGTCAAAATAACCCTTATCGGCTTTTGCCGACGTTACCTTCACTGCGACGATCTCAGAGTCCCGAATCTAATCTCTCTGTTGGCCGTGTTATTCACAGAAATATACTTTTCGCATAAGAAACGAAGCGATTCGCGGTGCGTGATGAGTTCTCTGCTGCCAGCAATGAACTGACAACAAACGAGGTTTTCAACTTCTACTGATGCTATTCTTGCCAGTACTAAACCAAGCCTACTGAACACTTCGAACCTGAATGGCACTGTCACTCGGCGTTCCCTAGATGATGTTGTCTCGGGATGTTCGCACCCTCGACGCACTTCTCAGCTTTGAAATGATGGTCCGGAGATACGCTCCCTTCAGTAAACTTTCACACTGAGTGGCTTTCTCATTTCTTCTCCGCATCATGACTCTTCGAAACAAAAAAATCCGAGAAGACCGATCTCTGTATAAGCATAGAGTCGAAACCGGAAGAGACGTCATTGTCTCTCGTCTTTGAAGACGATCCATTGAGTTGTCGCCATCCGCTCACTAAATGCTCCCTTTTGTTGATGATATCAAATTCTGCACCTCTGCGAAACAACATTCCCATTCGAGAGACTTCCTGTTGTGCAATTGATGTTCGCAGTTGATATGCGAGTTGCCAACTATATATGTCTATAACATTTTACATAGATTCATCTTCCGGTGAGTTTTCCTATCTTTCCTCTGGGGTGGCTGAACTCCCGTCTATGATTCGAAGTCTGCAACTAAAATATGTCTGATTAAAGCTTATATCTTTGTTACCGAAAATTTCACGGTTATTAATGAATGTTTCAAATTCCTAAATTCCACGATTCCGGAAACAGCTGTTTCCGCAAGACGAGAACTTTGTTGCCACAAGCTGCTTGCATATGACCTTCCACGAAGGATCTCCAAAGGAACCTTCCGATGGCAATTCTGCGCAGTTGATAAATCGTTTTTGCCTATCTCCTTTTACAGTTTTTATGATTTCCTCGAGTTTACTTCCGTTTTTTTTTTCTGCCGCATTCAGTTCTCTTTCACATTTTATCACTGGTTGCTTCACGTTCACTTTACAGTGTCGTTCCGCGAGGGGTGCGAATGTTTGATTTCGCAGTTTCTGAACGTGAGCCCTAATTAGGCGATAGTCACTTTTCGCAGAACGGATGCTGTCCACTAAGAAATGGCAATTCGTGGCCACCAAATTCTCCAATGTGCAGATCAATAGCTCTCAGTTTGCCCGTTTAACATCTTCTTTCATCGAGTGTTTCCTGCTGAGGGCGAAGGTTTTGGGGACAATGACGACGCAATCGTGCACACGCGATGTCGTTGAGGAATTGGCCGCATTTGCCACTTTGCCATCACTGACTTGATTTTTATTTCGCCTCACCTCAGACTTCATCGGCTGCAGACGACAGCTTCTCCGAGTGGCCTAGAAACTTTGACATTTACGTGCAAAACTTGAAGCGCATGCAAAAGTATTCCTCACAACAACGTTACTTCCAAATCGAATACTTAACGAAAGTCCTTCGAATGAGGAACCGCGACTCAGCCACTTAATGAGTATAGTCATGATGACTGAAGTGATATAAAACCTGAACAGGCAACGACAGAGGCTAAAGTCTGATTACATTGAGTTGAACAGCTTGTATGACCTCAGCGCTCACCTAAATCCTGCTAAATTGTGAAGAGCAGTTGAGCTATAAGGTCAGCGGTTCGGTCAACACTGCATTGCGTAGGATTTCAGTGCACCTCTCAATAGTTTCTACAAGATTCGGTTGGTCCTAAGGGCACCTCTCACTTTCGTCGAAATCAGTTCACATACTCACAAACGATATAGCTTCTGCGCTCTGAATGCAACGAAAGAGTTGCTGTTCAAGTGTGCGATCCGCTGTTCGATGTGGTTCCCCACCGAAGTGTGAATAAGAGCTGTATATATCTATAGAGAGAGTCGGCAATCTCATCAATCGTTTTCATTGATAATATCCGCTCTCTGGAAGCGATAACAGCAAACATAGACTCCATCGTTTAAGTGGAATGCTCGCCTAGTGATCGAGTAGGTCGCACTTTAAACACAGATCGAATTCTTCAATCCCCCACCACCAAAGTCGGAGGAGTGGAAGTATTTGATCATTCGTTCAAGTGCAGGTCTATGTTAAATGCCATTCGAGCAATAAAAGTCGATCACATAGCCGACGGTGTAAATGCCTCTTTCCTGGAAAAAGTCAAGCATGCACTTTAAGCTTCGAATTAAACGCTCACGTGGGCGAACAAAAACAGAAGCTGCTTTGAAACCGAACCAAAGAGGCTATGCTAGAATAGAAGAGCGGTATGGAACGATGCATGCATCACACAAACAGCGAGACTATAAGCCTGACCCTTACAGGACCGAGAAATCGATCGATAATGATTTCGGATTGATCAAGAGAGGAACTGATGATCTGAGAGGTCATTGATCCTCCCTTTGAATGCTCACTCATGTTGACATCGAACAACTGCGAGTGGAAAAGAATCGCTTAGGTGATAAGTTAGTTGCTGAGGCAGTTATACTTTGAGAGAAAGAAAGCACCTGCAAGAATTGAGTTAAGAGTAGCGCAATGATATACATCTTTTAACACCATATAAAGGTGAGATTTGATTCTATGACCTATTACCATTCATTTCACTATCTTTCGGTGCAACTCGATCAAGAGATTCGGCGAACTTTGTGGATTCTCTGCAATGGACACCACATCGCATGAAAACAAAAGCATTTGAGATGTTTCGCCGTCCGTACAAAATCGCCAAGCGACCCCCGTCTTTCGCACATCTGCACTGTTATTTCCATTGACTCGTCAGAGAGGTGTAGTTCCCTAGTCCAATCTTACAAATGAGCCCTAAAAATTCGAATATACGTCCGCTTGATCCTTCGACTCCTATGACCTACTACTATACTGAGTTGAATATTTTCTTCAAATGAAGTTGAGAACTTGAGGTCCTAGGAATCAAACTGATGGATCTATTGCTTAGCGTTGAGTCAACGACGTTATTGCAAGAACACCGTGGAACCTTCTGCTCCCTTCTTCGATATTCATCGGACATAATCTGTGTCTCGGCAGGAACGTCCTGTGCGCACACGACGGCAAGCATATTCGGAATTAGATACAAATATCCTCGCAGCTTCTCTTTTTGAGAGTCATAATTCCAGATCTCTCCCGTTCTGCGGGTGTCTTTTCTACCTTAAGAGAGTCATACAATTTCCCCCAACTTTATGTTAACCACGTTTTTCCCCAAATTCTGTCGTTAAGTCACTTAAATAAGTTAACAAACGAGCTGCTCGAAGGACGCTTCCCTCAAGAACAATGATGCGAACTTTAGATTCATTCGAGTATTCATTGCGGCTTTTCCAATGAGACCCCGGCCGCTTATTGTGTCATTGAGCTTTTATCATTGTCGGAAGGGATGAGAGACGACTCAAAAGTGTCTGCAAGATCACTTTCGAGAGGGTCAACGACGCCGTTGTTGTAGACGCAATCGGTGAGTGCGTCGTTTCAGGCTGTCTGCTTGGTTTGTATCTTCGAGTATCGGAGCCACTTACGTTAAGAGAGGGCAATAACCAACTGAATCCGACAAAGCAGACAAATCTTCTGCAAACACCCAGCAAGCATCCGTCTCATCTGTGTGGGTAGAGGGCGCAGCTGCACTGAGCTTCTCTTGATTCACACGAGCTCTCAACACGAGAAAGAGCATTCGGTAATGGCGATCGTTGAATGGTGGCGGCTGTGGTTGTGTGTTTGTCAGCGTTTTGTGTGTTTGTGTGTGCGCGTGGCGGGAAGTGCGCCTTACTAGTTTCAGAGTATAGTAGTAGTAGTAGGTGTTCGCCTCTTGTGGACGATAGCGTTTGGATTTTTGAGTGCCTCTAGTGGGATGTTTATTCAGAAGTGCTCTTTATTGATGAGGGAATGCTTGTGTTTTTATGAATGGATTGACGGATTTCGATGATTGAGGTCGCCGATTCGCTGATTCGTGTTCCCTCTCACTCGTACTCGATTGAATCAGCAGATTGAAACACCTCATAGTTAACCTCTAACCTCGTTGCTATTCCAGCGATCGGCGGTCACTGGAGAGGATCGGCTTATACATTTGTGGTCATATAATTTGATGAGGTATATTAATTGCTTGTGGGAACTTTTATTATGCTGGCAATTCAAGTCTGAGAAAACTGTGTAATCTTGAATACCTCCAATCTAGAAAACACTAACACCGCACTGCGCATATTGAAAGCAAGACTTTGTTCGTCAGTGGCTCTTTTACATAATATCATGAAAACGCTGTAAGGGATACTCTTATCGAGGTGACTGGCGTATGAAAACCTCTCCCTTCGGCGAGCTATCGGCCCTCGAGACACATCGTATTCTTTACCCGTTCAGTTTTAAAAATCGAGGGCGTCCTCGACCTCTGAAATGTTAAGAGATGTTGACTCCCTCATCGCTGCAAGTACATGGAGATTGGAATGCGCCATCGTCCTCTGTGTTACACGCAGGAGGCGATTTCGTTTATATCAGAGCCAGCGAAGGGATCTTGTCGCCGTTCACGAAGAACGCATCGATCTCGTTGGTGGCATCACTTACTTACCAACTTTGATTTATTCCTCAACTCTATTATCGCGTTCGTTATTGTATAGCCGTATGTCGTCAACAGATAGCTTCACCGCCTCGCGGAGTCACTCACTTCGAAAGTAATTTTGATGAATAATGAGCACATTTTCTAGGAAAGAACGCTACGAGGGCCGAAATATTGCAGTCAATTAACGAGAGTGAGAGATGTCTGGTGGAACAGCTATGGACACGATGTCTTCAGTGCCCCATATGAACGAGGATAATGCTGTTAGATACCTCACCAACTTTGGTATGTCTCTTTGCATAAATGCTCTTTGCGAGATGCTCAACGTGCAGCTGTTAGCTCCAAATGCCTTTAGATTTAGTAGAAATGCTTGGCGAAATTACGTATCCTTTTTTCTTTAAGTGATATTTCTAGCTTTGTAAAAGATTTGTGTTCTGGGAAAGGTTCGAAGTATGTTCGTTGGTGCTCAGATCAAGCAAGATCGGTTCAAAGGCTTTAAACTGCCGATCTGTTGTTTCATAGCTTGCATTTGATCTTTTAAGATAAAGAAACATTGGAATTGAGGAGAGGAGGGATGGGAAATCCTTCTCTATCGAGATGACAGCATAGTTTCTGATTTATGAAAGTAAGTGAGGAGAGTATTTTCAACAAGATGAATGGAGAATCCTCTAAAAGGTTGTGATGACATGTAGATATGATAAGAAGTAGTGTTAAGTGATAATTATCTTTCTAGGAAAGAATAATTTGCTAGAGAAGTGGTGAATAGAAAAGCGAAGAAGATTTGCTTCCCGAAATGTGGCGTTGAAAGCTTTTTGCAATATGACAGAAGGAAGCATGCTTCGGGCATTTCCCACCGATGAAATATAATCATCTGTGTCTTTATTAGTGGAGGTCTCGAAACAGTCTTCATTTTTGTTCTCTTGTCCACTTTGGAGGATTTCACAAATCGAAGGGAAAGTGGCGTGTCGAAACAAAAAAGTCGGAGAGAAAGGTGATGAATGCTTTCTTAATTAAATTAAAGCTATGAGTAGAGCGAATCCTCTCTTATTTGTAACCACCACAGCGAGTAGCGAAATGTGTAGTGAAGTTGCTTCTCACGGTTTGTTATAGCGCCAACCCGATATCCAAAGTGAGGGAAGGGCGTCTTCCACCAAAACGAGTGTTTGTAGTTGTGCTATTGCAGTGAAGTCGCCGGTGAGCGATGAAGCAGATATAAAGAAAAAAGAGGAGTCGATCATGGAGTTAGGCAACATGCTGGCGAAAAATAAACAAACACATGAGCTGCGCAATATGATCGAGAACACTCGTCCATTTCTGGTCTCGTTGGGAAAGGCGAAAGCTGCCAAGTTGGTTCGCAATCTCGTCGATCTTTGCCTCATGATCGATGATCAGGATGGAGACATCAAGGTTTTCCTGTTTGTTGCATTAGACTTGTTCTCAGACACACTTGTTGCTCAAATTGTTTTCCTCTTGTTTGTATTGTTGTAATATATCGTAGAATTTGTATGCCACCCAGCAGGGTTTATTTTAGAACCTTCCTCAGTCTCAGAATAACCTCTCGATTGAAATCAGCTGAAAAAAAGAATTAGCCATTTGTGTATTGCCGCATATTTGCTTTGTTCTTATGGTCCCGGGTAACTGCTACCCTCTTAACTGCTTTCTTTGCATCCTCATTCGATCACAGGTCCGCTTCAGATTGGTGATTATCAGCATTTCCTTTTTGCGTGATGCTTCAGTCGTTCGTTTTGTGGAACTGAGTGGTTGTATTCTGCGCTGATGCTTCACTGTTGCTTGAGAAGGAGGAACAAATACGAGCAGCACGAAAACCAGCTCAGCCGACTTTCATTAGATGCCTTCAGTCTCATTTTCCCCTCGAGCGAATGAAATCGCTTATTCTAGTGCTCATGTTTCTTTTGTCGACGCGTCGTTCAAGGGATATATCATCCATCCGAGAGACGAAGAGAGGAGATCTGACAACCGCTCAGGTCGTTTCGATGAAACCATAGAAGGGTGATACTGAAATAGTTGCCGTAATTGTTCGAGTTCTTGGAATCACCGCATCCCCAAGTACAGCACGTGGTATTGTTCGCTGCGGCAGATGAAGAATTTCTCGACGTTACGTATATTTCAGATTTTAGTTTAGCACCCGTTATACTCTTTTTTTCCTATTTTGGTTTCTCTACTGTTGTCTTCGCCATCTGACAGAGAAAAAGTCGGCGACTTTGAGATAAGCTTTTTTGGCTAATGGAGTTGTTCAGGTGGATCTTTGCAAGGAATGTATCCAATGGGCTACCGAACAGAATCGCACCTTTCTCAGGCAAACCCTACAGGCAAGACTTGTGCGTCTTTACAACGACCTGCGCAGATATCAGCAAGCGCAGCAACTTGGTAGTTCTTAATTTTTCACGTTCATCTTCTAATTTTCAAGCTTTATCGACACAAATATGTGTTTGTAGTTTCTTAGGCAGTGGGTTTGTATATTAAACCTCCCCTTATATTTTGATTCGCTATTTGAGCTCTAGAAGGTTCATTTTATATTTGATGACGTTTTATGTTTTCTTTTGCAGCGAACCAGCTAGTTCGTGAATTGAAGAAGGTCGACGACAAGGATGTAATCGTTGAGGTGCAACTAGAAGAAAGCAAAGCGTGCTATCACCTCGGCAATCTTTCCAAAGTTTGTTATTCACTTCCTCTTGTCTTTTTATGAGTAGGTAGGAGTTATATTAGCTTAGATTAAAAGAGGGTTCTTCGAAATACTCGTTAATGGTTGCAACATAGCCAGATTTGTTTGAGAAGAGGAGAGTGTGATGTACTATGGTGGCAATATTGATGTTGATTTAAGCTTTCTGCGACTTCACAGATATATGAACTTCATCTTCGGTCGGGGCGGTAGTTTTCTGCTTATTTCTTTACCATTCCCGTTTTGTTTTACTGCGCGACTTCCTGTTTGGATTTTGATTTGTCACTGATTGAAGGTAGTGTTGTTGGCAGTTACCAGTGAGAGGCAAAGAAAAACAGCTGAGAGGCGTAGGAAGCTTTTCGAATGGAAGCAGTGGGAACGTCGAATCAGTGGAATGTGGCTAGCGTGGTTTCATCATAGCTTCTATATGAAGACTCCTACTGCTTTGCCTAATCCTTGCTCAGCGAGGTCGCACAAAGCTTTACATTCGTTATGTGCCTCTATTGAACCTGTATGCTGGGAAAATTCGGTTCATAATCTCTTTGGATTGCCAGCCAGGCCAGTTTAGGTTGACTATCGGAAGACTACCTCTTTAGTCTCTTTTCTTGCATGGCAAAAGGTGCTTCATTTCTGAGGTAAAAGCTGGAGCAAGGAAGAGGGAAGGGCACTACCAACTCGACTCGTTTTCTTTATTTTCAAAGAAAGCCAACATCTCGAAATGTTCACGGAGTGAATTGAACGCTGCCTGACGTGTTTTGTCGTGTAGATTTCCCTGCAGTTGGATTACGATGTTGACGACCTTTTTTGATTGGTAATCTGTTAGTTGATGCCGATTAATGCCGTCTTCAGGCAAGAGCGGCCCTGACGTCAGCGCGAACGACTGCCAATTCGATCTATATGCCGCCGCGAATGCAAGCAGCGCTCGATATGCAATCTGGTATTCTTCATGCTGCGGATGAGCGTGATTTCAAGACTGCTTTCTCGTATTTCTACGAGGCATTTGAGGGATATGATACTGTTGGTGATACGAATGATGCGGTGAGGGCATTGAAGTATATGCTGCTCAGCAAGGTACTTGTTGCTATCATTAACGAGCTTATAAAATAGTGAAGAAGTGGTCAGTGAGGGGAGCGACATGAAAGTGCTCAAAAGTGAGCTGATGAACGTCTTGTTGAATTACTCAGCCGTTCTTTCTGTAAAAGGTTTTCGAGCAGAATAGTTTGTGTGATTTATTCGTAATTCAGCAGCTGGGCTGTGTACCCGACGTTTACTTTTCAATTTTTTTTTCTTAATAATAACGATGGGGGGAATTTCTTGTCTATTCTATCTTTGAAGTAAAGCGTAACTTGCGAACACCGGCAGATCGATTTGAATTGAAAGAGTTGTTCTCACAAATGTTGAACAAGTGACGTTTTGATGTCCTTCGAATATTTGTGTTAAAGGAGATGCAGTAATGAGAGGATTTCGGGAGCTCTTGAAGTTAGTTTTAGAGCCATTCAGTGGCTTTTATCTGAATGGAGCCATGATAGTAGAAGTTTATCAGTAGAGAAGTACTCGAAAATAGCTTTTATTCTTGAATTGCATACAACTGAAATATTCCTCTCGTGTAATTGCAGGTGATGTTGGATACACCGGAAGAGGTGTCTACAATTTTATCAGCGAAGTTGGCACTGAAGTATAGTGGCTCGGATTTGGAAGCGATGCGCGCTATCGCCGAGGCAGCCAAGAAAAGATCGTTAGCTGATTTCAATGCGGTATGTCTCACGTTCTCTTTTCTGATCTATGACCATAGGCATGTTATCCATTCTCCAGCATTGCTCGGCTTCATCATCAGAAAGTAAATTGGCGTACCTTCCTTCATCGGGTCACATTATTTGTTGGGGCGTTTTATCGTGCATGACATTCCACCGAGCTCATTTTCTTTCCCATTCAGAAATCATTCATCGTTCACTTTATGTCTGCACACGCTAAGGAACTGTGCAGTCCGGGTGTATTTGTATCACTTCACTTCATTTGCGTACCAAAAGTGCTGTTGAAACCAATCAAAGTTGGCCCTTTCTTTTCCGAACTTTCACACTTGAAAGAGGACGGAAGAGATGGAACGAAAAGTAATTCTACTAAGCGCGAACTGAAAGAAGAGCGAGGAGAAGTGAAAGCATATGGATCTCTCATTTGTACAGATAGTGCAAAGAAGGTTCAAATCTGCGGGTGTCTGTTGATGGCTGTGTTAATGGACACTTTTTGGAAGGTCGATAAGTAACTTCTGTGAAAAATTGAGGCATCAGAAATTCGCACGAAAATTGCTCTCGGAGGTCGGAGGTTTCGAATATTTGGGTTTGAAATTGTCATTGCGTTAGGGCATCAAAAAAAAGTTGAAGTCGCACAGTGGACGAAATTGTTGCATCAGGGAAAAAGAGTGTTCTGCAGTTGAGGAAAAATAATACTTCCCGGTTTTTCAAATAGTGCGAATTCAAGATTGAGGCATCGGACAATTCGGTAGGTTCAGAAAGAGAGCATTGTACCATTACATTCTTTTACCATGGAAATATCCGAGATATGGTTCCATCCGCAACGGACTCTTTTTTGCTTTTTTCCTTGCACCTTCTTTTTGAGAAGCCTTGAGTATTTTCCTGTGCAAATGCGTTTGTAGGCATTTGGGCGATATAGAGACGAGCTTCAGTGTGATGCGGTCGTAAAGAAACACTTCAACTCCCTCAGTGACAGCATGCTCGAGAAGGATCTCTGCCGTATCATCGAACCATACTCATATGTGCAAATATCACATATCGCAGCAGAGATCGGATTGGACAAGGATAAAGTGGAGAAGAAACTCTCCCAAATGATCCTTGATAAAAAATTTTCAGGTCGTTGCATCGATTTGTCGATTGATGCTTCTTGCATCCATGAACTTCTTGCTTCCAAAGCAGTTTGAGAGTTGCCATGTTGTGAACTTTGCGACAGCGCTGCATGCCTTTCGACTTTTGTTTATTATGACTTCAGCTTTTTTGAATTGTAGTTTATGATGGGTCGTTGATATGATTTCTAACTGCCAAAGAATGCAATTCTATGCGACCGATTGCACCTTTAAGCGAGTCGAATGCAGATACGCTTGGTGGGTGCGTTGTAGTTCTCTCTGGTTGTTGATGTTGAATTAAGAGAATGATTCAGTCACTTCCTATCAAGTAATGGAGGTGAGCTGAAAGAGCCCTTCTCATTTCGCTCTCTCTCTTCCAACGCATTCGTAAATGCATACTTTGGACCAATTTATAAATATGTTGTTATGAAATTTGGCGATCTGCTTTTCTTCTAGATTATTTTTTAGTGCAATCGTAATGCTTAGGGATTCTGTTTCTGTTCATTTCTGTTTGCGTTCATAACTTAGATTCAGGTAGCCTTCATCAGGGTGATGGTATGCTGATCGTTTATGACCTTGCATCAGTCGACAGGACCTACGAAGATGCCGTCGAAACTATACACGCAATGGGAGAGGTATTTTTTCTTCCTTATGAAAAATTTCAGTTAATGTCTGGCCGCTTTCAATTATTAATAGTTAACAGCTAATTGATAACATCCATTTATCCTCTCCATTACTATAAATAACTCATTTAGTACCCACTAGAGGTTACTTTGGGCGTGAATTACTTGTATTGTGGAGGTTAACAGCGAATCACTTCATACTAGCAGAGTAACGGATGACAACCCTCACGCAGACATCAGTTTTCCACTTTTTAGAACGTTATCTTCTATGCATCTATGAGTTGTGCCATTCTGCTTGTATTTCCTCATTTTTTGCTGAAACTTGCTACAAGAATTTCACTTTTGTTTGCATGCGCGCACGTTTGTGTCTATGGATCCGTTATATTTTTGCTGTCAGACGTATGTGATGTTGGCCAAAAACTAGGCATTTTTAGCGGCTCTTTTATGTGGATCGGTTCTCCTCCATACCGCTCTTTTCTGACGAAAGGTTTGCGCATGAAGCTCCACTGTAGAATAGCTAGACGTGATTACTGAGCCCAGGTTCTCGGTCTGTAGTTTTGCACCGGTCGGTTTTTTGTGGGGTCAAGAGATTTGCTGATCTCATAAAGCGAATAGGCATGCTTCGGGAGAATATTTATTCCTCTAGTGTGGGAGATTGTGCATACTTTGGATTAGATCAAGGCGAACTAGCACATTGTGACATGTGCTTTAATAACGATTAGAGAATTTGCTATGCAGCAGGAATTCCACCGTAGATTCGCCTCAGCAATGTACCTTTATTCCTTCGATTGTAGTATTGTTGATAACGTCACATCTGCGCTGTGTTTATTCAAACTTTTCGGGATTTAGAGTTTGCTGGCATACAGGATAATATTACATTATGCGCATCAGGTTCGCTGGTCGATGTTTTTAGTCGAGAAAGTGATGGGAATAGGCTAGAAAGATCAATTGCTCTACTTCCATCAGCAGTTATATGCTGTCTGTGCTAACACTTCTGTGCTATGGCTCATTTTTGGTTTACATAAATTAATTGCCGTTGCTTCATTTATCGAATTAGATCGTCAGGAACTTGACTGCGGCTTCTCAGCGCGCTTCCAAAGGTAGCTTTGGTCTAGCTTTGAACGAGCATTCTAATTCCCAACACATTCATCAACTGGCAGTTGCAGGTTGTTTTCTGGATAAATCCGTTGTTCGCACACCCCCGATGCATTATGTTGACAGATGATCTAGGTTCAGGGTTTTTTTACATATTCCTGAAAATTTGATTACCTTGTACTTTAAGAAGGGCTGCAGTAACGCCACTGAAGGTCTGGTAGTTCTCACACGCCGAGAAATAGTATCCAGATTTTGGCGGAAAAGAGCTGAATGATCTATTCTTATAAGCTTCAACGGAAGCATAAGAGGTAGAGCGATGATTGGTTCGTTGGTACGCGTCCGTTTCCATGGCGCCCTTAGTTGTAAATCTTAACGTCTTGTATATTTGCCCCATAAGCGAACACTTGGTAGCGTTTAACAGAGCTTGGCTGTGCTCCTTAGAAGACGAATGCGCCAGCAGAAAGATTAAAAGAATTTTTTGCGCGGAGCCTGTGTAATCACTCCGTTTTGAAGTCATTTTTGCATCTGCGATCTCATAGCTCAGAAACGGCAGTCGGCAGCCATCTTTCTATCTCCCCCACACAACTATGCAAGGTAAAATATAACCACAGTATATCTTTCGTTGATCGCACAGTGCGAACCTTCTGTCACTCACATTCGAACACAAAACTGCATCGAGAAAACAAGTTGGAAATTAAGTGATGCTTGTCAGTCAGTGGCATTATCACAATATTCATCGCACAGAATTGTCGAATAAATGCAAAAGTGCATCCCGCCAGGGAACTTTATTCAAGTTTCTGAGGTTAACAAATGAATTCTGTTGGTGTCGAACTGGGAAGTTGAAACCGTTTTACGACAGAAATATAAATATACAAATTTAGGTCGTCGATGCATTATATCAACGGGTTAGCAAACTGCGATAGAGGCGTGAAGTTGGTTGGCTGCGATGAGCGTTAAGTGAACCCGATTCGAGCGAAAGGAATCTGTCGCAGCGCCGACTTCGCCCTTTATTTGTCTTGTGGCTCGTTCGTTTTGTGTGCTTGTTCAATTAGCTCATATTTTATCAGCAATTGTATTGTTGTCGATGTGTTTGGGTTCATGTCTTTTAAAGGAATTATGGGGAAGGGGATTAGGGAGGGAGGGACAGTCTTTGATAAGGTGAACCAAGTGAAGCTCTGTGCCCATGCATGAGTGGAATATCAACGATGTGTCGACTTCTGACGAACGTATCCGAGGTGTTTCGCAGGCAGCGTTCAACTCGGTTTGGGAGGGAGGTGGAGGGGACGTGAATGGTAGCATCGAACATAGTTTTCAGAACATCGATGACTACAAACATTGCTCGTAGGCGCTGTTTGCGTTAAAAAGAATGGTTACCGTATTTGCCATTGTTTTGGTTTTTTGGCACAGATGTGAGGGAATATGTGAATGCTTTTTGCTACTTTTTTATTCTCCCCGTAGGGATTTATTGTGATCTGTACGATTGTAACGCTTTCGGATGTTTGATGCGCGTTCACTCTTCGAGATCGTACTAGGAAACAAATTGTGTTTTACCCGTAGAGATATGCATTCCGAAAAGGGAATGCAGTTCTTATAGTACGCAGAGGTTACGCTTCTGAAGACGGCGCTCTCATTTTGGATGTAGTTCAAGCACGCACGCGAAGTGTTCATAGGTTGTAACCGTTGTGACATGCTCTTCGATGCTCTTGTTGACGGCAGAGGAAGAGGGAACATTGGACGCGCTCGCATCCGTCAACGTTTGAAGCACTCACTCAAAGATCTTGAAAATCCTTAAGAGAAAGCATTTCGAAGGTAGGGAATTTTCTTGTCAGAGAGAGATGGGCACCCATGTGCACCTTCTGTATTTTCATACGAAACGAAACTGACAACGCGTTACGGTTACTGCATAGTTGCAAAAGAACTCGATTGCTCTATTGCATTCATGGTGAATGTGTTTGACAGTCATCGCCATGGTGGATATAATCAAGCCGTATGGCGCTCTTCTAGAGTAAAGTGGGTTATTCTGTGCATAGGACACAAATAGGCTCACCTTCATGTAGTCGAAATTGCCTTCTGCAAACGTGCTGTATTTGCTCACTCGGAGTAGTCTGTGGAAGTGCTGACTCAGTGATGCAGTGATCGCATAAATAGTGATGTGGACGATGTGCCGCATCAAATGTTATATGATTACTAAGTGGTTCATAAGGGAATATTATTGTATAGTTGATCTTTTATTGTTTCAGCTTAGCGATATTTTTGATTATTGGACAATTTGTTGCAGCCCGTGAACTGTACCTAGCAGATAGCGCCACAGTTATAACTACTTGAGCATTCGCAAAACCACCGAGTTCATGCTTGTATGCATCATTCTCGTATATGCTGGTGGTTTTCTTTTTGCGGACTCATCTCTAGTCACATGCGAATAGAGAGTGTTTCTCAGTCGCTTTTGCCTCAACAGATTACTCCAACGATCCGAAATATCGCAGCCTAAAATGCACACATCTGTTCAGCGATGTATGGGACCTCTTATCGTCGTCATATGAAAGACGACTTTCACAGAATTGCAGTTTCTTCTTCGAAGTGGTTTGAATTCGCAGTTATTTTTTGCATGTAATCGGCGCTTCTTTTTTTCTTTTTCACTGTTGGACTGCTCTTTCCGCAGACCGTTTATATTCGACTATTGCAGTTAATGAAATAAATGAATTTAGCAGAGAGTTCGATGATTATTTTGTCCGTTGTGGTGGCTTTAGCCACATCGAGGCCAATTGTCCAAGTGCCTATCTACAGCGTTACTGGTTCCTGGAACTTTAAATGCGCTGATCCGATTCGCTGATCGCTAATGATATACGACGATCATTGGAGGATCACTTGCTTTGATGCATCTCTTGCAGTGTGCAGTGATCCCATCTTCGTAGATGTGACATCGCGCTCGCTTAGTGTGTTTGTTGTCTTGTTTCTCGTATCTTGTGCGAGCCTTAACCCGGATTGCTTTCTTCGGTGCGTTACAGCTGAAACGTTTATGTGACGATTTGTTCGCTGGATCGCTTCATCGTCGTTTTATCCGAATGCAGGTTACCTCTCGCGAGACTGACCGCCTTACTGGGTCGTTTTATGGCACATAGGACTTATAGCTGCGAAGTATTATAGAGCGTAACGTTAGTTGACAGTTGACGTTTTTATCGAATAACACCGCAACTAGTGTTCCTTATTGATTCATCGGCTCACGAAGGGCTAAAGGCCCCATAGACATTCACATGCATTCGGCAGGTGCTGCTCGGTCATCGCAAAGGCAATGTGCAGATTTGTGGGTGCGATTTGAGTGTGGAGTCGTTAATGATGCTCAGTTTTTTATTTCTGGTGAAACTCGATAAGTATGTGTCACGGGCCACAATCAAGTGCAAACTTAGTTTCTTAGACTTCTTGCTTCTTTAACTCACAATGAAGGTGTCATTTCCCCACTGTGTGTTTGATAAAACTGATGGGTGGGAAAGTCGTTCGACGGCGGCGTGTTATGTCTAATGGCGCATCTCTCATCGCCATTCCCTCATCGTTGCAACTCATTGTAGCTGCTTTCATTGGGCTCTCGTTGAGACATCGTTTACTTGTGGTTCGTATGCTGCAGATGCATGCTTTGTTTGTCGTGTCCTAGTTTTCTCTGCGTTATCATCCTCTTAATAATATGTGTATACAGTGACCGTTTATCCATGTCTGCTTCATTGGTCTCCACCTCGAACTGATGCAGCCTCACGAATGAGGTTTGTTAGCTGCGAAAGGGTCTTCGTTAGATTTACTGCTATGCGGAAAAGGATATGGCCATGAAGAGCGCTTAAAATCGCCGAGAGATTCGGCAGCTAGATTTTTCTGTAGCAAGCTTGATGCGACTTGAAAACATTTCGGCGATGAGAGTTCGAATCTCTCAATTTCGTCCTGAATGCTTCTCTGCTAGTGGGTACGCTATTCCACAAGATTGTAAGAAGTTTATGCAGGTTCCTGTGTCATGCCGCCCAGCAGGCTGCATGAAACTGACGAGAGTTATCTCCATGTGAATATTTTCAGTGGGCGGCAAGCTACGAGCTGTGACTTCCTTGAGCCATCTGGGATGGGCTTTTGAATTAGTAAAGGGAAAACGGTTGTCTCATTCGCGTTCACTAGAGTTTGTTGGAGTACCAAGAAATGAATGGCTGTGTTAATAGTTTTTCACAGACTTTTATCAGATCGATTGGACAGGCTGGGGGTGGGCGTTTTGCAGACGATTTCGGTTATGAGTGCTCGTTGTGCAGTTAAGAACGAAAATGAATAAAAGCAGAAGTTGAAGGCTGCGGTCACTTCGTATTGCTGACGGCAATTGAGAACTGAAAACGATTTAAGCTTCGTTTACTCGACACGTTCTATTTCTCCGAGTGGATTTCCCATATTGTAAACATGCTTTGAGATATCTTTGTATCAACTATACTGATATATCAGAATGCGTTTTATTGGTTGGGTGAGACGCGTTGACAATCACCGTTGAAAAGCATTAAAGAAGTTGTCGAATGCGGCCGACGTCGACTCAGATTTTAGTGCTAATCGAGTATCGTTTGTTTTCAGTCGAATTGCTCTTTCATCTTACGGATACGATTTGTGCGTCGAAATCGCGCCACCAACTATTTTCTGCATGTCGGTAGTCGGCCATTGCCCATGGTGAGTTAACCTCTCCTACGTCGTGATTATTGGTGCTACTCTTCAGCTGAGTTAGTGCTAACGAGAGCACTTCTGTGTACAAAAGCCTATACTCGCACAAAATTGCCTCATATAATATGGCACCAGTATATTGTGGAATAGAGCTACTTTGAAGTTAAGAAATGGAAATCATTTCGACGGTTTTGCATATGATGCAAAATGCGCGTTCGTTGAAATGCTCATTTCGTGGCGTTTCCATACAAGCATTTTATCGTCAAGGCGCTTCGCTGTCGGTGGTATCGGCCGTTTGAATGTTTCTTATTTTCATTATTTGAATTGCTTTGAACGTTATAGTTGAATGTAGGTTCCCTTTCGAATTGGATAAATTGAATGCTGTGCGAAGATACATTCAGGAATAAGACGGTGAGGCACTTGAGTGGTGCAAGATATCCAAATAGGGAGAATTTTGAGTGCCAAACGACTGTTTCAGTATTCGCTCTTTATCGGTTCTTTGGAAATGCACAGTGATGTTCTGTTAGGCGTTCTACACGTGCAATGACAGACCCGGCCGATCACTGTTTACTCTTGCGTGTTTGCTTCATAACAAGCAATGTCAGGTTAAAATCGAGCAGAAACCATTAGAAATACAGTGAATGAATGTAGAAGGAACCCTTATGGAGCTGAAAAGAACGCAGAAATAGACGTCATGGTAGCTTGTTTGCTCCTGCAATCTTTCAGGGTTGAAACTTTTCGCACTCTGCGCCTTTAGAGCTGCACGTGGTGCTGCTTGTGTGTATTGCTCCATAAGGGATTTTATCTCAATCTAAATAAGAGGTATATATATATTCGCTTTCTCGCTCATTCGTTGACTGACACATCACGGAGTCAAAGGCCTCCGGCTTCTCAGTTTGAAAACGTCGATGTTCGTTGCAGAGACGTTTCTTTGGATTTAGCAACTGCTAAAACACAGCACAATGTAGCTGCGGAAGCGCACTTCATTTGGTGTTCACGGGCATCTCACTTGTGTCTGAATCGGCTACTGAGTTGCTGTAGTCAGTTGAAGCATGTGTGATGAACACAGCAAATGAATACGTTTCCAAGTAACTCCACTGTCTTAAACAAGAGCATGGCAAGCTGAGGTCACATGTTGGTTCAGCAGGCGTGATGTTTTCAGTATCCCGGCTACTGATGTCTATAAGTATAACGCCGACTTCGATAGCACTCGCCTCAATTGACCGCACGCTACGAACAGCTAGCAATCAGTTCGACGCCAGTTGTTCACAGTCTTCTGTTGATACGGTTTCTTATTATTCTTTCTTTTGCTGTTATTAGGGAAGCAGCTTTTTGCTTTATTGGATCTCTTCCTTTCATCTGTTTGAATGGCGTGTTTCAGCGAATGGTGTAGAAGTGATCTTTGATTATGTATTGCATACTTAATACCTCTCCGAAAGGATACCGACGTTTCTCAATAGTAAACTTGAAGCACAGAGTGAAAGCGGCGAACAAATGAAGAGAGGAGACACTCAGTTTTTTGCTTTCAAAGCATGTGCCCTCAGAACTCTGCAAATTTTCTTTTTCCCAACAGCAGTCAAAGTCTTCTTCGTTCTTCATCAAGCTGTTGAAGCATTATAACTTAGCTCACTGCTATAAATGAGAACAAACGCGGCACTGATGTGATGCTGTGCTGTACGTCTCGGATTACCTCGGTCGCTTTGACAGCGGGAATGAAGTCCTTTCGTAGCATCTCTTCTTTTAGCAAGTGCCTGATCATTGATACGATAGCTGCCGTTGCTTGATTATAGATGATTACGTTTACAGTTGTCATTTACAGAGTAGTTTCAGGATAGAAGCCGATATTTCGGAGTTGATATGACGATGTGCTGACATCGTAAATGCTCAATTGAAGTATATCAGATGTTTATCATATATTGTCGCATTGCTCATCTGTAACGTTTCAGCGTTTTGTGCGCAGCTTATTTGTGGCGCGAAGCGGTAACGAGAGCGGCCAACTCGATCAGCAAGTGTGTCGTCTACTCTTGGAGGGGATTCTCGCTGAAAGTGCACATCTATCGACTTGTTTTGCTCACTCAGTGCCATCTTCGTCGGTCACTTCGACGGGGTGTACGCCATCGGCGAGTACTCCCACTAGTAGCACCCAAACCCGCTCGTCATTTTCCACTGTGACCCCGCAGCTGCCCTCACCATCTGCAACCTCTCCAGCCGCGTCGTCTACATCGTCGGTTGCTGCTACCTCGCCAATCTCTTCTGGTCGTAACAACAACAACCGTTTGAAACTGAAGGGCAGCTTTTGCTCTTGTGTCCTGAAACAGGTTCGTTGGATGTGCTGTAGTGAGGGTCTGCTTTTTTGGAGAGAAAGAGGCGGATCATTTTGTGAAGGTTGTTTGGTTTCGCTGAGCGCCAGTCAAACTTGCATTCATTCACTCGCAGTTGCTCTGATTCAGTCATTTTATCTGACCAGCGAGTTGGCTCATTACCAATTCATTTCTGTAAAGAAATACGCAGAGTTTTAATGGATAGCGTTTTTTCACTACATCCCTTGTATATGCTCACAGGCTTAGCGATTGTCCTCAATGGGGAGTTGTAGTCTAATTGCCACTATGGCAACAATCAAATATGAGATGATCGCACCACCTTCTCCTCACATCCATCTTGAGCTGCACCTGCCATCATTTCCTCAGCCATAAGCAAATATCAAAACTCATGATCGTAGTGATGTCCTCTGCACAGGGTCGTTGTCAACGACTTCAGAATTTCCATTTTATCGTTCATAATTCTGTTTAGATCATTTAAGAGCAGATGCGCTCTCAAGCGAATGCGTTTGCTGTTTGACACATAATGGGAATGATTTAATCAGTTTTTATAAAGAAGAAGAAGTTCTATACACGCTGCTCTTTGCTGAATGTTGACCTGCGACACATTTCTATCGGCAGTGTGGAATTGCTTTCAGCTGATCGTAAACTGTGTGAGTGACCCATCACGAGCATCAATCCGCCGTTTCTATAGTTTCGTTGACACCCTCGAAGAGCGTGTTTGTGAGTTGCGTGTTGGTCAACACGGCAATTTCCTAGACGGGCTTCTCTGCAAAGAACTCTCGCTGCCCCTTGTACCTCAGTGTCTCGTCGAGCTCGTACTTCTCACGTCTTGTGTCGTTCCACACGTTATCAAGGCCCTATCGCAACATCTCAAGACTCTGTTCGAATCACTACTTGAAGCCACCAATAAATCAGGTTTGTTTTAGTGCCAGAAGAATAGTTTGTCTAAGCCTAATGCATTCATAATTGACGTATTCAAATCTCTGGTCTCCCGCTTTGGGTTAAAGTCTCACCTCATATTGATAACAACGTGGGGGTTGTTTAACTTGGAAAGAGGATGTGGTAAATGTGTAGGCAGATATAGAGAAAGCAACTCTCACCTCAGACCTAATAATCGAGAAGGTTTATATTTGCGATTTTTATGATGTAGGAGGTTGTAAGGGATGATAAGTGTTGGCTTGCCATGCAGCCGGCTGTGCTATTCTCCCTGTTTGCATATGCATTGCTAAAAGGTGCTCATGGTTTTGACATTCTTCTAAAACAGTTCGTTGATTGCATCGAATGAATTGTGTATGAGATCATTTTCCATGTTGATGCAGATGGCTGTGTTCGCAGAACAGTTAATATAAGGCACAGTCATAGTTTGATAGCCTCCCGGCAACCGCATTCCTCTCCTCTCGTTGGAGCTTAACTGAGTTGTTTTCAGTTTCTTATTGGTGCTGTTTTTTCACTTTGAGCAATCTGTAATCTCTTTTCGCACGAGAAAACCTTTTCTTAACTTCTTTAGATAACAATTCCATTTTCGACTGCAGTATTTCTGCCGAATTTGTGCACCAACTGTTCACTGCTCTGACCTCATCGCAGATCGTCGATCTCTTGCCCGGTGACCGTCAAACCACTGCACATTTCTTAAGGTTTCTTGAAAAAGGTATTAACCATTTCCACGTGCGATTATGAATTTATTTTATCTGTGAACTAAGTATGTTGATATTCATATCGCCAGGATCTCCTCAGGCATTGGCGAATTGCGCGCCTTTTTCGTTGTTGAATATTCCAAATTTGGCTATTTGCACAAAGACTCGCTTGAAATGAATGGTCTTTATTGAACAAACTGGAGTTGTGATCGGGATCGTTCAGGTTTTGTATCGCGAGGACCTCCATTTCCGTGTACGCTTGCACCTGCACATATACTTATCAGAGTAGCATTCGAGTCTAGATCAAGCGGAGTGCCTTTATCGAGTTCGGAGCATCTGTCGCCCGCGGATTTCGTGGACCTCGAAGATAAGGATCTGGAACCGGTGATGGAAGGATTGGCAAATCAGAATCCCAATTTGCTCGCTCAGCAGATACAGGTGAGTGAACTGATCTCGCCATGTTGTAATCTTCCTTTCACTCATTACTCATTATGAGATAAATTTTGAATAAGTTCTCCTAATGAGCATAGGAATTGTTTTTAGTTGTGATGTTCGTTTGATGATTTTAAGGTGGCAGAGAAAGGAAAGCGAAAAAGTTTGCCTGAAGATTGACTGTGATCATCTGCTCACATTCGTGATGGAAGGACGTGACCTTTTTTTCGCCAGTGAATGGGTACAAATTATTGGAAAAAGGAGAATAATATAAGATCAGGGCCGAATGTTTCATAGAGAACTGATCATTTCCTACATACTTCACTGATTTTGTTCTTTGAAAAGTGTTTAAGAAATGATGAGGAGAGTTTGGGAGTTTTGACATTCGAACTGCTCGACTCGTATTTGTCAGAAAACTCATTTCCGAGTTTCTGCGCAGTCGTTGACTTGTTTCACTAAGCGCATTTCTGGGAGCTTAAGTGCTCTGCTATTGTTGTTTAGAATTTTCTCTTGTCTCAGTTACGGCGGTAACATGAGAGAACTTATGTGCAGGAGTTTCCTAACTGTCTGCATATGGAGCGCGCTTGGATCGTTCGAGAGACCGTTCCGGCGCTTATAAATCAATGTAAGGTGCTTGTTAACAGATATCCCTCAATGCATTTTGTTGATTGTCTTCGGAATTTTGTGGGATGGCTTCTTTAAAATGTTATCAGTGCTGAGTTGTCGTTAAGCGTTATAGTGCGACGCCTGCTTTGAATACGTTGCGTAGACCACAGGTGTGAACGCTCGAAAATGGATTATCCTGGAGCATGGGATGTGACATAAAATAAAGAATGAGATGGTCTCATCTTTGAATTGCAACGTTGTGATGCAAAAATGCGGTTGTCCTCTGGTGATAGTTCTGCTGTGCCGAACTGAAGCTTAGAGTGGTGAAAGTGAGCGTTGCAGGAATTGGGTGCAATATTCACGTCAAATGTAGCAGCATGTAAGCAGCATCTCACGGCACTGAACGCAGGTGATGCCCACTCGTTGAATAGCGTGAGCTTATCGAGAGTCATTGTGATGATGATCAACACATGCACACCCTCCACCGGTATGCAGCACGTTCAACAAGCTGCAGCCAACTGGGATCATCGTACTGGCAGTGCACCTGGTTCGTCTTGTATAGTCGTTTGGCAGCTAATGAGGATGGGTGATAGCTTACTGACATTGGCGACATTCTGAAATGCCAGGCTAAGGGGCACGGTATAGCAACAGAATATCATACTGTTAAGTTATTATTCGAGCGTAACATCAAAAGTAGACACCTTCATGGGGAACATACGGTCAAGTTGAAAAAACGTTAGCCTATCATGTGATCACTTCTAGTTGAATCATGCGCGAAATTGAGTGCTGCAAAGGTGTCAGCTGCATCTTCGTTGCTGCAAATTGTTGCGCCTAGTTATACATTCATGGCTGCAAGTGTTTAACCATTTAAAGTTGTCATTTCTATAATACAGGAAGTCTGTTGGAAACGTTGGTTTGCATGTGAAGGGAGGCATATATTGGAGATATACAGAGATCTAGACCATGTAAATGGTGCAGATTGGTGAGTGTACACGAGAAAATACATTTTGTAGAGGTGAGTTACAGAATGATAGAGATATTTACAGAAGGAGGCAATACTGATGAAGAAAAGTCGGTTTTACTATATATAACGAGGCATGAGAATTTTCAGTACTGGGAACAAGTTCATCAACGGATAGCGGGACGGGAACAACGAGTGTTCTTTCAGAAAACTCATCAAGTGTGCCTTCTGGAGCGCCAGTCAATTGGAACGCTAAAGTGTTTGCCACTGCCGTCAATGAGATTGTAAGTGTTCTATTTCGAGCATTCCCACACAGCTGTGAGCTTTTTTTCGGTCGTGATTTGGATTGCGGATCCAGTTTGTATAGTGCTTTGACCAGCAGTTTTGCCAATTTTTGTTTTCTGATGACAATTTTGGCGGACGTCTTTTCGAGCTTCTGAGTGATATGGATATTGATTGTTTAATATTGCCGTAATAGCGGTATATGGGCATTAAGTTGCAGTCATCAAATCTCAATTGGTCGGAAGTGGTGATGCATCTAGATCAGCCGAATTTCTTCATTCGGAACAAGACACAGCTGCAGTTCCTCACGACTCTTCTGCTTGAAGGACTTGGGTCGAGCCCGTTCCCCATCGCGTTGTTGTATCGCGAATGGAACTTCCACAAGATCGGACAGGTTAAACTCGATCTATACGCGCGATATTTGTAGCTCTGCGCGGTTTCGGATAACTGGCGTTCATTTTGCTGCCGATTGCTGTGGTTTCACTATTTGATAGTCTGAAGAGGTTTACGTAAATTGAGAAGCAGACAAGCGCGGTATCGAGACTGTGACAAATAAGTCGGAGTGCATTAAGTCGAAGTTATAACCGAAACTTTATGAATGTGTTGGGAGAGAGCAAGACAACGGGCTTAATTTTTCTCTAGTGTCTCTCCTAAGATCTTCGTTAGTCGGAGCATCCTTGTTGTTTTAATTTAAGCCATAAGGTTTTCAGCAAATAAAAGAGAGTGAGAATTATGTTTTTTAGCTAATTTGCTGTTGAAGGTCTATTCTGAATGCGGATAGCTAATGCTCGATTAGGGAACGCTTGCATAGGTGTTTCAAAGGATTCCACGATAAAGCGTGCAAGGAATGGGCTGCTTTAAGAAAATGAGTATATATGGGGTTAAATGTGATCACATTCACCTGCAGATGATGAATTCAAAGCACAGTTGATCGGTTGCAGTTTTCGTGGATCGAGCAAATCCTGCAGAATCCGGACGTTTTTTGTTTCACCGACTATCCACACCGTGCCGTGAATCTGTCTGCATTGAAAGTTCAGCCAGAGGACGCAAATCGCGATCTCACAAATTGGTTACTATTTTCTTCAACTTTCGTTCATTTATTCGTCTTCGTTTACTTGGTATTGTGCAATTATCTGATTGTTGAGCATGTTAGCCATTCTTTATTCCTTAAAGCAGTTTATTTGGACATGTGCGTTACGACTGTATTTTAGCGTTAACCTTCTGTTAGGCGTTTCCTCGCAGGCTCTTAGATAAGTGTTTTATTTGCCTCGTTACATTCATATGTAGATATCAGCGTAGCATAAAGCTGCACAATAATTGCACATCGTTACATTATTCTCCTCGCAGTTTCTTTTATATTGACAAACTGATTTATTTCTCTACGTTACTGAATCTCAGCATTAGTGAACTTATTCTGGCTTCCTCACAGAGACATAGAGAGCTCAGGGTTGAGAGATGAAAGTTTTTAGAAAGAGGGAAGGAGGCTCAGGGTTGAGAGATGAAAGTTTTTAGAGAGAGGGAAGGGGGCTCAGGGTTGAGAGATGGAAGTTTTTAGAAAGAGGGAAGGGGCTCAGGGTTGAGAGATGAAAGTTTTTACTCATGTTATTTGCAATGATTTACGGTGTTAATTGTGATATTTCCATGAGAGAAACTTTGCATAAGAAAATTGTTTAAATTTCTCGCAAACAAAATGAAGTAATTCAAATTTTAACGTTGATTATTATGAAGGCGTTCATTGGATCTCATCGATATTTTGCTGCGCTTAAGCGATGTGCGTAAGTTATTGAACAATGTGATGAATGTGTTGCACAAGCCGATCAGCACGTGCGCCGATGTTCTTCTGCTCGGTCTTCTGCAGATACCGGTTGGTTTGGACTTCTCTTTCGTTGAGGTTACTGTTGTATTGCGGTTTGGAGTTCGTTAGTGATCTGTAGACTCCACCGATAATCTTTTCCATTCTACTGATCCCAGTGCTTTTGTATAAACGAGAATGGTGGTTTTGCAACGCGTAATAGATGTTATAATAGTGGCATTGTTGGTGGCTTTGTTCTGCTTGTTTTGAAACGTTGATCTTATGTGAATGTGTAAAATTCGCTTGTAGGTTGTGGTTTCAATATATTAACGTATCATGATGATTGCTTGAGGCAGCGATTGAGAAAAAAGCGGATGGAGGGATGCCTATCGAAAATATCAAATTTTGAAGCACTGCGTGTTGCGAACGAAGCAAAAATTTTATTGATCAGAAAGAAGTAAATGCCGTTGGGATTGTCGTTTCGATGTTTTGCTTTCAGTGGGCACTGAGGGAATATTTTCAGGCACCTGTGAATGGAATGCGCTCACATTTGTTCCAAGTACTCGTTCCGATGCTAATCGGCAGCCATCCGAACGCGATAGCAGTCCTTAACGTCGCGTGGAACAGCGACGAATTGAACAAGCCGCCGTTCCAAATAAGGAATGTGATACTTTCGGCCCTTTGTAATTATTATATGAAAAACCCAGACGACCAGTCAAAGTTGACGCGGATTCTGGAGGTGGCGCACGAACTAAAGCCTAACGTATGCTTTAATCCTGTTGTTAAATGAAGTATTTAATTTGGAAACTGTTTCTTGATATCCACAAAGTTTACTGCGGTCTGCTGGTTTTCTAATAGCGTAGAGCATGCTGGTATGAAGCCAGTGCTACTATTCTCGCGTTAAGCCCTAAGTTGCTTTTGGTCGCTCCTGTATACATATATACGATATATAGTGCCGGAGTTTGTGATAGGAACCATCGCCCGATGTCATTCTCACTCCTTCATAATGAATTGATTGCAGACATTTGGGAAATTGCAGTAACAATGATTAGTCATCAGGAACGTCTTTCTGTGTTGTGAGATTCTTGTCCCTTCAAAAGCTTTGAAGCCGAGGTTATTTCCATTATTCACAACTCCAATGACGTCAGAAGTTTGCTCGTAATAGCGAAGGAAGGTAATTTTTTAAGGGATTGGCCGAGTTGTTCAACTTACCGCAGTTTCCGTTTACGATCGACCTGGCGTGTTTGGCATCTCGAAGGGATTTCTTGAAGCTCGACAAGTGGATTGAAGATAAGCTTAACGAGCATGGAGTCAGTGATGTTTTGCTTAACTATTTAAATTCTTCGTTATTGTTTCTTTGTTGGCAACTCTCCACTGAAATTAGTAACCAGGGTGGCATATTTCTCGTTGAGTGTCGCTGACTTTTCTGAGTGCAGAGGGCTGGGTGAACAAATTAGAAGCTAATCATATGAAAGAATCATTTTGACTTTGGCATAGTTCGTATCCGATACGTATGGCAGTTGCTCATCCTACAAGTAGTTGAATGAGCGCGTCAGCCCGTTTTGTTGTACGTAGGTGATAACTGGCAATTCTCGTCAAGATTCATTATTGCGTGTCCTTCATTGTTAATTCATTTTGAAAATTAATGGATTTGTTTGTTAGGCACTCGCTCTGAATGAGTTGTTTTCATGGTATTACAGATCCAGGCATATCATTGGAATTAATGGAGTTTGTTCGGTGATGTGCTACATTAGACGGTCTTTATTGATCGTTTAGGTGCCTCTAAAGGGTAATTTTAGGAGACGTTCGCCACTCACCTGATAAGCTATATACGACGACGTCTGCCACTGGGTGTCGTGACTGCATCACAGGGTGGAGGCCTTCCACAGGAGACGCTGCAAACGTTGCTTACTTGTCTTTCGAAGCCGGCGACGGTATCGAGTGTGACAATGAGCGAATTGCAACAACTCTTCCATCAGATGAGGCACCTTCAGGTTGCTTTTAGAATTTTCATTGATGAAATCCATGTCTAGTATATCTCTTTATACCACTCTCTCCAGCTTGAGAATGAGGGTGTGGATGTTGTTAAATGCTCTTACTGAATACCGACTACTAGCATCCACATCTTGAGCTGTAACGTGATCTGTCGTGCATGCTTAGAAACTCACATAAAGCATAAAGGTGTCTTAAAGCTCAGGGCTTTCGTTTTGCACAGTTTCATTCGTCGATCGATTAGTATTTTCTGATGCGATCATTGCACCTTTTGAAACTAGGAAGGTAAATGAAGAGAATTAAGCATTACGAGGTTTCTCCGATATTCACATCGCTTCATGAAATTTTTGATATTTTCCACTTTCAGAGTATTTGTGAGTTTCATTCTGAGGTGATTATTTATGGGTGGCAAACTGTTCCGTCCATCTGTGCGTCGCGGTTTATCATTTTCATGGCGTGACCGAATATTATAAACTCATGTTATGAGGATTAAAGCAGCATATCCTGAAATGCACATTGAACTGGAGAGAAGATAGGAAAGGAAGGGAGCACACAAGACAGCGGAATTGTTGAAGCGACATAGTGCATCGTTCAGTATTTAATAATTTCCAAAGCGAGCGACGACTCGCTGCTTATTATGGACGGGATCCGCAGATGGCAATAATAATATTATAGAAATGAGACTTTGCACAAAACCACATCAGTGCACAGCTTTCGGCTTTGGTATTCGAATGGCAGCTGAATGACTGAACGTGTTGCAATACTAACGATGTGCGGTCATAAATGAATTGTAGAGTAGAAATAATCTTGTCCTGGACACTGCTAGCATTTGTCCAGTTTGCAAAATAACTCCGCTTATTACCTTAGATAAAGAATGGTGATGCGCGCACAGTTGGTGTAAATATGAGTTCGAGGACACAGGTCGGTTTACCACAGACGTCAGGCGGAAGCGTTTTCGGTGGCGCACAGTCTGTACAGCAACAGTCCGGTGGCACTTTCTCCAATTTTCCATTTAGCGGCTCAGGCATCGGTGCATCAAGTCGAGATCAAGTATTGGGTGAGTTATAATATGTGATGTTACCCTGCTTTGGACAGTGGTTAGCTTATATCAGAAACAGAATGTCTCGTTAAAACACCCTAGTCAGTCAAGTTGTTTTCAAATGGCCTCTGAATTTTCCTTAATCATTTGGTTGCTTTGGAGTAATTGGTTGTTAATTAAGCCACAATTAGCGAGAAAGAAAAAGACAAGGAATGGATGTTGGGGAACTCAAAAGTGCAATGCTATAAAGTGTGGATACTGGCGCTATAATAAACAAATATTCCGGGGTCATGAAGATCGAATGCGCCCTTTTATCCAAACGTCTTTCAGTTTTTTTGGGAGGGGAGGGGGGAAGAAAGGAGAGGCATTACATGGCCAGCAATCAGGATTATGGCACTCAAGGTACGCATGCACCAGAAATTGTTAGCCAGTTGGAAGTTATTTGGCAGCTAAATTCCCTACTGAAAAACTTCAGGTTTTAGCGCATCATGTATCGAATTTTAGCGGCAGCTGCGCAGCAACTACAAAACAGGCAGCAACAGCAGCAGACAGGCGGATTGCCAGCATCGATGCAGATGTTCGGTGGAATCGGTGGCGGTACACCGATGGGTACTGCACCGAATTCTGCGGCGGCCGCTTTTGCGCAACAGACCGATCTCCTTAAGGTTCATTTACCGTGAAATGACTGAATCTGTAAGAGTGCATCGTTACTGTTTGGACTGTAGTCAGATTAATCGATTTTTAAGTGCGTCTGGTTCGATTTCAAAGTTCTTCCGCTTATTTCTGTGGCAACTAGTTATGTGGAAAGAAAGCGTTGCGCATGTTGCACCATAAATGAAGCAGTTTGGGCCGAGAATGCTGTACCTTAAATAGCAGGTGAAGGGCTTTGTAATCCTGCGTGATCTGTCTCAAGAGCTCACACTTATGAAGTTGCTCTCACATCGACGTTCTCATCTAATCTTTAATGCGGAGTGCTTGTGGTAAGGTCCTCTGCCCTAATAGACGGTCACATCTCGCTTGCCGTTTACCGATAACTTGTAAAGTATTAGTTCCTTCTGTGCTGTGATGGTCGCACAATGAAGTCGAAGCTTCCCACTTCAATCTGAGAAGATACGCCTAACGAGCTTACAGATTTAAAACTGGATCCACGTGATAAATGAGGAAATGTGCTGTAAATTGGAGTGTTCAGAAAGCTAGGAACACCAGTTGCAGACATGGAGCGCAGCGGGTAGTGGTTTGCAACCGAGTTTTGGTGGAGGGAACGCGCTCTCGATGTCACCTTCGGGGCAGATGATGAGGACGGGATTTCTCGGTGCTAACGGCTCGACTACGGCGACCAGATCCCCAGGCACAATGGGCACTTCTGGATGGAGTATGCCCACTGGTATTCCTGGTTTGTGCATCAGTCATTCCTTTTTTGTTAATGTGAGCGCCGAGTGTAGAGAAGTCTACTGCATTGAAGTGTAGTGTGTTAAAGAAATGTATGCCTTCATGAAACTTGTTGCTGCTGTTGCACAGGTGAAGAGATTGCCGTATACTGGGCACTGATCAGAAAGGTTTTGACGGGTACGAAAAAGAAAGAGATATTTACTATCGAAGTGGTCGTTCTAATATTGCAATTGGCTTTTCTAGTAACCGAGGTGCGATCACTTTAAGGGACAGGTGGATTGCGGTCTACTCCGGGCCCAACAACGCCATCTAGTTCGATCGATTTCCGTGCACAGCTGCCACCTGGTGCTCCAGGAAGTGCTGGTGAGCTATTCTTACCTAATATCTTATCCTCCTTCAATATTACATGTTCATTGTCACTGAAATTTGCACGATGGATCCACGTCGATCGACTATGAATGCTTAGGCGAGCCTCTGTGACCTGCTGCCTGTCAGCCTGCTGCGGGTTTTAAATCGGTTGCCGTGGGTGCTTCTTCGTGAAATTCTAGGGTGGCTATCGTTTAAGCCGTATAGATGACGTTTCGAGGAAGTGAGATGCCTGTTTATGAAAACAACTGGATGCAGAATAAGACGGAGAATTAGCTGATCTTATAGAGGAATGTATTCTGGGACATATTATCGTCTATGTTACCTAGATTATTGCGCGCTTTGCAGATATTTCATTCAAATGCATTCTTGCGGAGTCATGTCGTGTTTGACGGGCATTTATTCGCAGATATTATGCTTATCTGTCCGTCCATCTGTGCAACAGTTTCAGTTTGGATATCTCGGAAGCTAGTGGAAATCACTTTATATTCAAATTTATTCTCGTACACCTTCAATCGGCTGTATGCAGAAAGCGATTTAATTGTGACTGGGATTTGCATAGGTGGCTAGCTTTGTTGTGGGCACTTGTTAGGCTTGATGTAATTTCTGGGATATCTTAGCAGCCGGATGGTATATTGCGCCGAAGTGCAAAATGCCGCCTAATGCGTTTTCCAGTTATTTTGATAATTCCGCAGTTGCCCCTAATTGGGCGAATTGCAAAAAATGCACTCAATATATTAGATTTTCTAGTGCGCGATCCCATTTTCTATCATCGGTTATGATTATTCGCATGCGATTCGATTCGATTGCCAAAAGAAGTTGTCGAAAATATTGTGCATTTGAGGGCGGAGGACGTGGATTCGTTCTTTCTTGCGATGGCTTTTTGAAGAAAGCTGAAGGGAAATGTCCTCAGCAAGTTATGTAGATTTCATGCGACTGAGAATCGACGAATTGCATTGGGCGTTGCATCGTGGGCAAGAAGTCATCGTTCTCGATTTCGTCAGTGTTAATCGCGACCCGTTCTCTAATGGGAGCAATTTCGATATTTCATGTTCTCAATAACCTAAAAGTCTAGGAGCTACTGCGTCCCCAGCTCCTGAGAGGACTTTTGATTTTGCGTGCAAGAGTTTAGAGGGTGGATCTGCTGATGCGACATTGTTTATGTTTTCATAGGGTAATTGCTGAGTGCAGAGGACCGTCACAATTGCTGTGCGCTTTCGCTATATGCAATAATTCTGCAGAAAATAGCGGGACTATTTTGAATTTCACCAGAAGTATTTTACTTTCAGCGGGAATGCTTGGTGGAACGGGTGCTTTCAGTGCAGCAGGTGGCACAGTGCAGCCACAGCCATCTGCGGCAGCCGGCCGAATTACTGCTTCGATGGCTGATGACTTAACAGCGATTCAGTTCAACGAGGAGATACAGAATGAAGCGAACATGTATTTCCAGCAGGTGTCATCATTTTTTCAGCCATTTTTACTCCCCGAATCAGCGCACCAAGCGCCGTTGATATTGAAATAGTGTGCAACGGCGTTTGGGACAAAATCACTGAGATTTAGTGATACAGAGAGTGATCACATGCTGTTCATTCACCACAATGATTATGTTTATTGTTTGGATAGTGCAAGATGATGGGATGATGGTGTGGTTTTGCTAATGTAGTAAGTATGGTTTGCAGATCTATTCACAGCACAGCCAGATGTCGGTCAACGAGTTTGTGGCGCGCTTGAAAGCTTTTAAGAACTCTCCGAATCAAAAAGATCGGGTTCGTTATTTACATTTGCTTTTCTTTTTATTTCCATGTTTTATACGATTACATCAGATGGCTTCAGGTACGTTAGGTTAAGTCTATTGTTTCGGTAATTTCAACAGGGAGATTGAACAAGGCTATGGATCAGTCATGTGGATAATATGTCGCAGAGGTAGTGAAAGCGTCTGCTTACAGGATGTGCTTGCGTGCGTGGTGAAGAACCTCTTTGAGGAATATCGATTCTTCCACGAGTATCCCGAAAGAGAACTGCGAACGACGGCAGAAGTTTATGGTGGTATCATTCGAGAGGGCATCATATCGTATACTTTTCTCTCCTCTTACCATTTCTCTTTTGATCACCCATGTGGAATAATGTTGTTGTAATAGGCAGTCTTCGGAATGTAAGGGCATTGGTGCCCGTTTAGATACAAATAGAGTATTTTGATTTCTGTTGTATCTGCATCGGCGGTTGGGGTTTGTTTCCCTTCATCCGATTTTCGCTAATGATCGATCAGGTCGGTGGATTGTCTAAAAATATGACTTCCTGCAGAGTGTCGAATAGCCTTTAGAAATCATTTTTTGATGATGAAAGGAATTACCACGAGTAAAGTGAACAACTGTGGATAGTTGACGAATCCTGTGTGTTGTAATCAGTGACACTCGTTGCTTTTTGCTATTTTACTGTGGACCTTTCGAACGTTATAACACTCCGATCCGTAATTTTTCGAAGTCTTCTTTATAGATTTTTTTAACTCATCGATAGTTGCCTTTTTCCCCACCATAAAAAATTAGTAACTTCGGAGCTGCCATAATTTTTGCGTTTATCTGTCGCATATTCTTTGGCACTGAGTGGAATTGCTTTTTCAGGAACTTGCAATTTGCAACAGCGGTGCGGAAGGTGATCGAATCACTGCAGGCGGAACCAGGCTCAATGCTGTGGACATTTGGCATCGTCTCACTGAACGCATGTCGATCCAGGCTTTGCACCTATCCGAAGGTATGCGTGATGATCGCTAATCAGGAGAGCTTCCATCGCTTCCCACCCGCGCTCAAGGTTGGTGCTTTATTCATTTGCTGCCGTAGTTTTGAATTTTTGCTAATGTGATATCTGCACACATAAAAAATACTCCACTGCAGCGTCAGCTCGAAAAATTTTAAATAGCATTTCGAGCATATACTTGTCCGCGTTGCACATCCTCAGGGAAGTTGCAAGCTGGCAATTTTTTCCGGTTGTCGTATATGTTTGAGTCTTTCTCTCCAATTTTTCCCTTTACGTTTTTTTTCAATCTGCTTAGGTAGAGTTCACTGCATCAGCATTTTGTCTCCGTGGTGGTTTATAGCTGTCGAGGTTTCAACGCAGGTAGCAAGCTGGTGTGCCGAAGTTAGGCGAGTGTGATGAACACCAGGGTAGCGCGGAATACTCTGCCAATTTTGAGTTGGTCGATGATCTTCAGATGGAATGATGGAATTATAGTTTAACAAATGTGGGAAGAATTAGGCAGCATTTTGCAAGCGCTCAGACTTGTTCTGCATAAGTAGATATATGAAAGCGGCAGTACAAGAATCGATAACATTTTATTATTCATTGGCAGTTGATAGATTTGGTTGATCTAACGAAGGAATTTGATGGTGCACATATCATATCGGTCTTTTTATGCTTGTTCCGTTTATTTGCAAATTATATGGCCACGTGGGATGTAGTTGAGCTGATCCGTCAGGGTTGACGTGAGGAATGAGAGAGGGAAGCGATAACGAGTAGAGCGATATGCTCTACTTTTCTTTCCAAGCTCCACTTCGGTAGCGAAATCAAGACCTCGATTTTAATTAGCGGTTTACTAAGCTTTTGTTTACATTTTAACTATAGCAGAGTCCGATGTGCTTTCAGCGTATAGAACAGTTAGAGTGGCATCTGTTAGGGTGTTTTCAGGGGGATTTGTCATTTACACCAGTTTTCAATCCCATATGTCTCTAATGAACTAGGAAACATTAGGAAGCGGGAAGGGATCATCTTACTGAAAAGACAGGATCGTCTTGATGCGGGGAAGGAAAATAGACACAATCTTTTCGGCTGTTGGAGGACGAAAAAAGAGGTACCACTTCTAGGTAGTGTGTATTGAACAGGTGAATTAGGCGTTAAGATGGGACGACTGCGAGATGTTTGGTATGAGGAGTTAACCTGCAGGAATACGTGACGGCAGGAGTTCAAGGCCAACTGCCGCAAGGACATGGACGAGAAACACCGAACTGGCAGCAACAGCCACAACGAACCAATAGTAACGCATCGGAATCCGCTCGAGCAATTCCTTCTCGAACTGCAAGTGTTTTGTGTTTTTCAAGCGAGCTTCTTTGAAAACGTTTTTATTGGCCGCGTCGAGTATTGCTCGATATGTGCATCTTGGCGAGGTTATCTTTAGCTGGTGAAAAAGCATTTGGACTTGATTTACTTTACAGGTCTTTGAATTAGGAAACGGATTGTCATAATCATTGTGCAGCCGATATCGAAGTTTGCCATGCTGGGCTTTGGCGGCGCGTTTGCTCTTATACGTGTTGTTTCCCTTTCGCTTCCGCTTCGGCTGATGCTGAATTTTGCTTTTTCTAAAAAGCCTTTGCTTTCTATCGTGAGATATTCTGGGACATGCATCATATTTGTAAGAATGACGGACATTTTCGATACTACAACCTCCACTCATCTGCCGACGGTTAGGTGAAGGGATTTCTGTACTGAGCCGTGGATGGATAGAAACGATTTATTTATAGGGGACATCAGTTCTATCGGTGACAAGCGTCGATACGCTAGTTAATGCGACTGAAAGGGAAGGCAGTCAGATTAAGCAACCGCCGGATAGTACCATCGAGAAAGTCTCCTTTCTGTTCAATAACCTCAGCCAGAGCAACCTTCCTAAGAAGGTGAGTCTACATTTCGCATGTTTTTTCGTTTTTGCACATAAGGTGCAACAATCTGAAAATGCAGAGTGGCTTCGGAATGAGCCGATTGAGAGAACTGCTTTGTGTCCGAGTTTCCCTTCAGATTTCTTTCTGATTTCTGGTTTTATACGTAGTTAGCCACCATTATGAAAGCGCTCGTTCACTGATGTTTTCCTCATTTTTAATATACTTCGATACAACTCCTCTCTTAATATATTGCAGTAAATCTCTCTTTAAATGCCTCTCAGTCTTTTTTTGTGTGTATCGGGAGGTATGTGCTTGTGTTGTTACTTCAGGGAAACAGCTTTGGACTGCGAAAAGACTAATTCCAATCTTGAAACAAGTTTGGATGGGGGTTTTTAAACTGTGGAATTTGATATGAATTACGAACGACGTGACCTTTCGCAGCATTTCATGTCTTACGGCGTTCTTATTATTTTCATAATTTGTTTAATTAGTTGGTTGGGCATGAGTATTGAAATCCGTAATCCGCTTGACCTCTGCTTTGAAGATGTCCCGCATGTATCATTGCTTGGTCAGCTGATATTTTGTTGTGTTTGTTTAGACGGAGGAAATGAGAGCAATGATGAACGAGATGGGCGAAGACTTTGTACGTTGGTTGGCACAGTATATGGTGATGAAGCGAGTGAGCATTGAGCAGAACTTCCAGCCACTCTACAACAACTTCCTCATGTCTGTTGGTGATAGGCAACTCGAGAATTTCGTGAAGCAGGAGACGTTCCGCAACATCAAGGTGATTCGTTGTTATTCGAGATTCTTTCGGCCATCTCGGCTGTTAGGAGGATGGATAGTTATGGGTAGAAGGGATTGCATGAAGATCCCAAATAAGTGTGAAGTATTGGCGCAGGTTTTGTTCCGTTGTAGATGGTTTTTTAATGTTGGCGGTCTGTGTGGTATTCGGCCAGCGGTTAAAGACACAACCGCAGTGTTGCTGTCTTTTTCGCTCGAGGAGTAATATTTAGTTGTTCCAGAACTCCTATTGTGCCGATAAAACGAATTAGGCTTTCTAGCCAAGATTGCTTACTTGGTGATCTCGTAAGTGATCGACTGAGAAATAGCCATATTTGCAGATGGTGAACAGAAATGTGAAATGTACGTTTTGTAGCGCCGACTGGGAACATTGGTGTTCATAGTGCACGTTATCTTGTTCTCTTGCTTGGTTCTTATTGCTTCTTTCTATCCCCGGATCTTTCAGTGTTTTTCAGAAACATTTGCTTGCGATGATTTTGCTTATCATTAATGGTATCATTCAGATTCTGCTACGCAGTGACAAACGTCAAGCAGCGTCAAACTTTGGCGATCGTCAGTTGTTAAAGAATCTTGGCTTGTGGTTGGGTGCTATTACGATCGCCCGAGATCGTCCGATAGTTACATCGGTACGAAGTGTTGTATTTTTAGGAAATCATCGCAAACGCTTGAGGTTTTGCAGTCTATGGGGGGCAGAATTTTTCGATATAAAGTAAGGAGTAGATATGTGAACCGACCCATTGTGATCGTTATAACGCCAAGATTGCAGTTTTCAAGTGGAAGAAGGAGGGGGGGGGGGGGGGGTGAGGAAAGTATCGTCGATCTGCAACATGCCATATGAAAATCTAACATTGGTCATGCCTCCTTCCTCACAGTTTTCCGAACAACTTTGCGCATTGTTTTGTTAACAGCGAAAACTCGCATAATTGCAATCTTTTTGCTCGAAATTGAGAGTTCAGTTCGTAATAAGCCATCAGTTTTTTTTTTGAAAGTTCGATCTGCCATTCACAAATTCAAATCTAGCAAAACGCCCAAAGTCAGCTGACGTTGGCGAGATTGAAGTGAACCTGTAAATTGCAATGAGTGACCGACAATGACAGATGCGCCGAAAGTGTGCGGTTTCTTCGCAGCGCTCTCATTTCTATGGAAGTGTCACAATTTCCGTTTTATTCTTATGCTTATCCGCAAATTGTTGTTTTCTTTGCTATTACTGTTTACGGTCGAGTTCGCGTTCGACATAACGCTGATTTCGGTTCCGATCGCTTTGGAAATTGGGTCACATTCGGGCAAGGTTTGGCCGAAATCCTTTGCAGCCTAACTATATGTCGTTTTTGGAAGTCGGTCGCGAGGTTTACGGTCAATATTCCGCTCTCCTAATTGGACGAAGGAGGTGGGAGGAGGGGGAATAAGCGGAGAGGAAAAGTGTGAACGTTGGCGGTACGTGATGTGGATTGTTGAAATGTGATCTCGATGAGTAGTGGTTAAGGCAGCCAATCTAATCGTGAGGCATGTAAGCAAATATTGTGATTTAGTTTTCGTTCTGTGCAGTTCACTTGCCAAAGAATTAGTTGATTTCAGGATTTGGATATGAAATCACTACTGATGGAAGCATATTATAAGGGTCAACAGGAGCTGCTCTTCGTCGTGCCATTCATTGCGAAGATCATCGTTTCGTGTAGTAAAAGCACAGTATGTGCTTATTTGTCATCATTCTCCACACCAATCTGTTTCTTTCAGCGAAGTGTATTGAGTCGGTGCATTCCCGGCTGTAACAATCGAGTTGCCAGGAGTGCCTATAGGGAATTTGAGCTGTACTTAAGTGATACTCTCAATTAAAAGGAATAGAGCTACGTGCTCGGAGAAGAGTACTGTTCTCTTCGTATTTCACTCCGAAGTGTTAGTACGAGAGGTGTTGATTATGGCGGTTCCTTGGAATAACCATGCTTTTTATGATTAGCAGTGGAGAATGGCACAGTGAGCACCGACGAATGATTTAGCACAATAATGATTCGAGTGAGGTCTGGGCTGTTTGCTATTTTGTTTGTTTTTTTGTGCTTTAGAGGTTTGCATCCATGAGACACTTTGTTCCACTGTCATACAGGTCCGACCTATCGTCGTGATTGTTGCATCGTGACGGTCATTGAAGTGAAGCTGCAAGTCTATTTCCGAAAGTGCACTATATAGCATATGTGAGATGAGTGCCACAGAAATTTGCAGTCGCTTAAAATGGCGCAGTGATTGTTTTATTGTCGGTGTGCTTGTTTCGCTGTTGCAATTAATGAAGGTGATTATTCTATTGAGAGGCTTGTAAAAGTTGCCTCTCACCAACCTCACTTTTGCATCCTGTCAATTTCTTGAAGGTTGGGGGGGTTATTCTGTTGAAAGAGCTTTCTGATACTTCTCTATCCATGAACTTGTTGGGGGAACTGCGTACATTCCTCTGGCTTATTGCTGTGTCACATAACAGCTTCACTGAGTTTTTTTTTAAGGTGTTTGGCGCGAACTGTGCGTGGATCCGTGCCATAATGCGTGTTCTAGCAGAGCTTCACAACGAGCCCGACTTGAAGCTAAATCTGAAGTTTGAGATCGAGGTGTTATGCAAAGAACTGAATGTCGATCTCCGCAACTTGAATGTTGAGGGCGTACTCAAGGATACCGAAAGGTTGCTCCGAGTACCACAGCAGCTGAGTGACTTGAAAATGTTGAAGCAACCAGATATGCAGGCAAGTGCTCCATCATGATCACTAGGATTTCCTCGTGCCCGTGAAATTCTAGTTCAGCGATAGAGTTGGTCCGTTTGTATAAAAAAATGTTTGTTTTTATGTCTTTTCGACCTCGCGCACACTATTCCGGAACACGTTTCCGTTTTAGGTGACTGCCAGAGATTGTTTGTCGGAACTCGTCTTTGAACGGTTCTTGTTGCGAAATTTGCATTAAAAAGCCTTCGTGGAAGCGCTGAGTGATGAGCATTTGCAGCCCTCTTCATCTTCTCTTGGTCGTGATGAATGGTCGGCTAGTTTTCATAGAAAGGAGGGAGAGAAGGTGCTGATAGAGAAGGTGCTATTTCTTGTTTGTTTGTTTCTTCTGCAATAAGTGCTTGTGATAGCGTTCGGTGATCTTTGCGAGAAGTCTTAACATTGGACTAGAGCGATGTGTCTTTTTTGCTCAAAGATTTCCTTTCAAGCATTTATTCTCTTCTCGTTTTTCTTCGAGGATTTCTGCATTAAGTCAACTAGTTTAGAGCTTTAATAACTCCGCTTTTACCGCTTTGTATCCATGGGTCTATAGGTTTTCTCCATCATTGCTTCTCCTCGGCAATTTAACAGTTGTTGTTTATATAAATAATCTCGGCAGGCACATCATCTTCGGTGCGACTTCTGCTCACGTATGCAAAAGTGGATGTTTAGTCATGATTTGGGAGAACTTTCTGTGGCATTAGTTATTTCATCAAAAGCAATGTGTTCAGATAGGCACATCACCAGTGCCGGGCGTTCGTCTCGGGCCAGACGGTACAGTCGAAACTGGAAACGGCACACCATCGCGACAGATTTCAACGCCGGCCAGTGAAGTTGAAACGGCCGGTGGAACACCACAGCCTGGTGTGGCTGTCGTTGGTTGGTGCATTCGTTTTAGTTTTGCTTGTGTTCTGCAGCCTCTCTGAATTCTAAAATAGGTAAACTAATAGGATTCTTCGTCATTACATGTTCAATATAATCGCGCATTTGTATATGCTACATATGTCTACCCATCCAGTAATTTTGACTCAGTAATCGCAGAAACTTGGGCGATCGAATGTGGTGACCACAGTTTGCCTTGTATGTAGATTGTTCTCTCTCTCTCCATTTTCGTAAAGTATTGGATATGGGTGGAAAAAAACGAATTTAAAAGTAGGCATTAGCATAAACAGTTGTTTTTAGGGAACATTGACTAAGTTTCATGCAATCGATCGGTGAAAGGCGACTTTTAGACAAGGGTTTGTATGAACGATCGTTTTTTCTATGAGGGCGCATTATTCATGTGATGTTCGGAAATTTAATTTGGCCCCATGCAAGAATTGTATCATGCGTATATCGTATCGCAGTTTGTACCTTTCATACTGGTTTCTTCGTATTTATCGGTTTTTCATCTCACAATTGTGCCGATCCGCGGTGCTTAAGGAAATCTCATCAACGAATCTTTATGCAACTCATTTGAAACATTTTTTGAAGTTTGTGCAGAAGTTTTTTACTGTTGTTTTTCCATCGCTGAAATTATGATTAAATGCCCATATGTTGTGCCCAAATTCTCACTAGGAAGAAGTTCAACGTATTACAATTTGCAGCAAATCAAACGCAGGGCGTCACGCAGATGCAGCCATCTGCACACTTCCATTATCATGACATCAACGTGGTATCATTCGACGGTCTTGTGCCGCATCTTAAGATGTCCGCATCGCTACCACTGTTCCAGGTATTTTCCTACCTCCATTGTCTTGAACAAACCCTCAACAGGGGATTGATGTTAACGCCATGCCAATGATGGCAGCGCGGCTAACATATGCTCATACTCATCGCTGTTGATCAGTTGTGTCGCTTTTGCATTAACGGCTTTAGACGGACTGAGCTCCTATCATTGAGGCAGATAGGTCATTCGTTTCGAACTGTTGGGCTTGTCACTTCGCATCCTTTCTCGTTAGGTTTCTTGACCGAAATCGCTAATCGACAAGAAGATTATTAGTCTTCGTGTGGCACTGTTCAAGCGAAATTCAATCATTAGTTTTTTCATTTGTTAGACAAAAAAGATGTGCGAAGGGCGACGTCACTTGGATACATCCAGTGCCGATGAGGAGTTACTCGAATTGTCTTGCTTAATGCACAGTCGTGGGAGGGAAGGGGAAGGATGAAGGGCTCCTCCATTTGATGGTCTCTACAGCTGGATAGTGTCACGACTTCTACATAATGCGGCAGAATTGAACATGCCGCGGAACGGTTTTGATGCTCCTTGTAGAGAAGCGTTAACAGTGACGGCGTTGTGTGGGGAGAAGATTCATGCCTGGAACTATGGGGGACCAATTGACGCTAAATTTTGCGGAAACCGGTTTCCATTGTGCCAATAATTTCCCTCACAACGAGGTGCGGCAACTGTATTTATGCAGATGCTGCTGTAATTCCCATGACGATGCTATCTATGTCCTTAGCTGAATGAGATTGCTTGTGGTCGACACGTTCTTGCCAGATTCATATACCAATGAGATTGAAATGTGGTGATAGCGAAGGGAGGAGAGAAAAAATTGAGTGTCTCACTTGAGAAATGGTGAAAGTTTCTATGACAAATCACTGAAATGCATTTTTCGTTTTTTTTGGATTTTGCTGTCTGCGGACATACCCATAGTGTCATTTTGTCTGAGTACAGCTAATGTGGTCAGAGATCAGCTTCTCCGGTGAAGCACTACCTTATATGTTTGCCATTGATGAGCTTCTTCATCAGACATTCACCAACTATAATTTCCGCTCACTGATTCCCCGTAAGCGACGGAATATGTTTCACCGCTGATCTCATTAAACGAAGTGAATGCCATTTTAAGATGAACCCACAGCTGAAGCATGTTGTACGACCTGCAATAAGTCATGCGATCAAGGAGCTTATTGGACCGGTCACTGAACGAGCCATCAAAATTGCAATGCACGTTACCGAGCATATTTGCAAAAAGGTTCATATTCCATTTTGCTTTTCAATTTTGCCTTCTGAAAGATTCATTCGGTTGAAAGTATTTTTCCATATAATGTAAGGTAGGAGCTACGCAGTATTGTAGAGGAACTTCAGTGCCCTTTTGGAGTCGTTGTTTCGGGGATGGAGGTTGCTGCACGATCTTCACTTTTGCCGGAGCCATACTTGTTAATGTGACGGAAACAAACGCGCAAACCGATCATTGTTAAATGGAAGGATGGCCGCAAGCTTCTGTTATTGGCAAACTCATAATATCTTATTTCCGCGGTTGTTAATATTTCTCACGAAATGAGAACAATGAAAATGCGGCAAAATGGGCTAAAGGATTCTCAGAAACAAAGTGTGGTTGAGAAACGTTGTATCTCGAGAGGGGAGGGCTTTTGTCCTATGTAGTATATCCCTCTCATACATTCGGTTTCACCGTGTTTTTCATCAGATTGATTGACTGATGGCTATAAAACACTACGGACTTTCAGCCTCTTAGATCGCTCAACGAAGACAACAAATTGAGAAATAAATCTGTGTGATTGATGGGGAAATGAATAATTGAAGACTGTGTTATCCCATATAAAACTGCTTATTTAATAGCTCTGCCATTCATGTTCCTGCTTATCTTTCCGACGAGGTATTGCGAGTCTTTCCGTGAACCTCTGCGGGAACACGATTATCGCTTATCTAATGAAGAAAATCCGCAGCATAATCTTATGGGAGGGTAGGGAGGAATTGGGATGGGAAGAATTCTTAATGTGCTAGCAGTGCGCCGGTGATGGGAATCAGCCGCATTCAACGGGAACCTCGTTAGGGATTTTTGCATAGTGCAGTGTCAAGTTCCTAGAGAAAGGTTTCTTAGCAAACAGTATCCCGGTGTGAAGGGATATTTCAACGAGAGCTGTTTTTAAAGCACAGGCTAATGTTTATTTAGAATTTCCTTTTTGCCTGGCTTAATAGTTTATCGGAATGAGTATTATTTAAGGATTTTGCGTTGGATCCGGACGAGCAAGGATTGCGACGTGCCACACACCACATGATTCGTGCGATGACTGCGGGTATGGCGGCGATAACGTGTCGCGATCCATTGTCGACCACGTTGCAGGGGTATCTCAAGCAGGCGTTCCTCAACTCTTTACACGGCGCATCAATTAGTGCTGAGCAGGTTCATTGTTTTGCTTCTGTTACATTATTCGGGCGAATTTCATTGTTACCTTGAGAGTTTTCATTCTTGAAATCCCTCTTTGTTTTCTTCTAGTTTCTTAAATTGTCGAAATGCGTATTACGCATCCATCCATTATTTGAAGAACTGGAAAGAATTATGAGTACTATTTTCGTATGTCTTATCAGCGTGGTGGCTGTCCAATTCGGTGTGTATAATCACTGCTGGATTTAGTGTTAAACGAAACTCGCTATGGTTGTTAACGATGAATCTAGCATATTATTGCATCAGCGAATATTAAAGAGCGAGCATTCTGCAGAGTTCTTGCGATCCTTCACCTTCCCGATTTCAAGTCCTCTCAGAGTGGGTGGTAACGAACCCTTTAGTCGATGTGTTTACTGGCGAATCGTGCAAAAATGCACAAATTATTCGAATTGCGTTCATTTTCGTTCGTTTTATGAGTGCTGCTTATCGTTGTGATTCTCGCATAACGTTCCATTCCCAACGAGACGCAAGAGGATGTAACACATTCCCTTCCCACTCTACTTTGTGAGCGTTATAAAGAAGCAGATTTTTGGGATTTCTTTCCGAAAATGCGGACCTAAATTGTTTCATGTTTATGAATAAAATTGCTCTTTAAGCGAATTTTCTTATTCTTATCTGACTGTTTTCTTTTTCAGACCATCAGGGCGAGTAGACCATCTTCCGTTGTCTAAATTCAGATCCCTTTCTTATTCAGATTTTCACTCACAAAAGTAATTAATTGCCCGGGGAAAGTATTTTGTGCTGCAGCAAAAGCTCATCGACGAAGCAGCAATGACGATCGCTGAGGACAACGTCGAGCTAGCGACCATTTTCATCGTGAAATCAGCTTGTGAGAAGGCAACACCCGAGATGGACAAGAAGATGGAGAGTGAGTTCGTTATGCGTAAACAGGCTCGTCAGGAAGGACGCCAGTATGTCGATCCGGTGGCGTTGGCACGTGCGCAGCAGATGCCTGAAAAGATTCGATTACGTGTTGGTCCAGTCACTGCTCAACAAATGGCCATTTACGACGAATTCTCGAGGTTTCATTCATCTCTGCATCCGTAGTTTGTCGTAGCTTGTTTGTTCAGTCATCACTCTAATGGGCATTACTTTGATCTGTTAGGAATCAAAGTAATGAGACGATGCACTCCGCATTGCCCTCTCTTGGAGATCAAGAGTGCTGCGATCTGTTCCATAATGTATATTATATTGTAACTGAAGTGAATCTCAGCGTTTACATTCTCATCTGCTTGTTAAATGTTTGATAATCTTTTAGATTTCATAGCGGATTTTTCCAGCTAACCTTTTTTTAAACCGTTTCGTACATAGTATTAGAGGTATCGCACTACCGATATGGAACTCAGCTCTCAGTCATGAGAACCGCGTGATTACATATCTCATTTGTTGTTATTGTTATTGATTCGGTTACACTAATGCGAACTAATGGTCGTTTCGGTTATTGTTGTGTTATATTTTGATTTTTTTGGGCTTAACCTGAATGATCGCTGCTATTTTTATAGGAATCATGTAACGGTATATGACATATTGCTTGGGAATAACAAGCAGAAATGATCTCATGTGCCGGCTCGTTTCGTTTGTTTAACTGCATTATAAGATTCACGAATGAATGACTGCAGTTGAAAAGATACGTTTGCAGCAAGATATGCGGATTCAAGCCAACAACAGCAGAGGATATGATCGTTGACTATAGCGTTATGAAGTCGTCGACGCCGACAACGATGCAACCTGTGGTGCATCAAGTAAGTGATCACGCTCATCGCTTGATCGTAGTCTGATGGGAATTGTATTATCAGTCGCTCTAGTTTTTTTTTCATGTATCTGATCCCACTGTTAATCTCAAAGGTGAGAATGCAAAGGAATATCGCTCTTTCGTATCTAAAGATTTGTTTTCAGGCTGGCATCCATGAGAAAGAAGTTGAGCAGTTCACATCGTCGCTGCAGCTTTTGGTGCGCGATATCGATATGGTATTGAATGCACATGGCATTGGTCATTACAAGGCGGCCACCGCGATAGCGGCGATCAGGGATGGCATCTCACAATTGGCCACAAATCCACGTGATCCCATCCAGTTGCACAATCTCATCCAGAGACTCGCAGAGCAGATGCTTTATGCATATCGTAGTGGAGACAGCATCCCACTCGCACAACAGCATTCGAACATACGTTGGTATTTTGATATGTTCTCGACTGGAATCGTTCCGTGATGACTTTAGCGGAGTCTGTTGAGTTGCTTACCGTTAGAATCAGTTCACAGCAGGAGAATATGTATGCAGCAGTTAAATTCTCCATCCCAAAAAGATTTATAAAACTAAGTATTCCTAAAGGCTGCATATGTTTTATTTGACAGTTGGTCAGATCGAAATAGTGTAAAATTTTAATCGCAGTGCCAGCATCGATTTGGGCTCTCACTAGATGCCGGTGATGAAGATAGGTGGAAAAACATGTGGGATATGCCCAAATATGTTCAATATTCGGCTGATAATGAGCCGTGAATTCATGGAATGTGGCATTAATATCTTGCTAAATTGATAAAAAGGTGATCTACAAAATATATGGATAGGACTGAGATGTGATTCTCTTAAGAAGTGCAAATGGAGGTGGAGTGGAGTCGTCGATTGAAGGATGTGTTCATCTCGGTTTGTCGTATCTTGTTGACGCAGTTCTCGCTGCATGATCTCGCCCGACGCATTACTCGTGTCATTGTGGAGTGCAGACTCGACTACCGCTTCAATGTGGATGCTGTCGATTTGATGGCAAAGCATATGCTTATACAAATGAGCGTCTATGACCAACACCTTGCATTGCTCATAGATGGAGGCAGCAACTTTGAGGTGCTTTTCTTCATTCTCTTGTCTCAAGCAACTCAACATTGGGCTTCTATTTAATACTATGGGTTGTGCTGGCCTATGCCAAACTCTCTTTGCCTTTTAACCTCAAGTTCCATTTAATTGATGTTATGTAGGTTTTAAGGCGCTCTTGCTGTCGTTAGCGAATGAACTTTTGAGTTTCTTCTCATTTCTACGTCTTCCAACGCGCTATCATCCTTTCTCTCCATCTTCCTTCCCCATACATATGTTCGTTTCCTCATTTCCCCACAAAAGAGGTGAGAGCTTTGAAATGAAAGCCGCGTCGTTATACTGATAAAGAAACGAACTTGCTCGTGTTTTCTGATTGAGAGAAATGAGATGAACCCAGTCTGCATAGTTTAGTGTGTTTGCTATCCTCATTCGTACCACTTCTACTTTCATCTGATTATGCAAATGACCTGAATGCTTACTAATGAGGATTCCAGGTTAATGTGGTTTTATCAATTTGGTTTTGTGTTTGGGTAGCTTGCACTATTCGATTGAGTCACTGAGCTCGAACAGTTCTCTCAAAGTCAGGATTTCTTTATGACCTTTTTACCTATTCAGGCGACGTTGTTTGCACAGCGTCTTCTGAAGCTAAACATCGGTTCTGGAAGTAGCGCACGTCAGCAGGTTCTCGAAGGCCTTCCATTAACACTTGAGCAGCTTTCGAAAATCCAACAGTTCGGTCAAAATCGGCCTACTCCCACCATAGAAAGGTAACGTTTTTTCATCCTTTTATTCCCTAACCTCATATTTCCTTTCACTGGCATTGTTTTGCGTTTTACTATGGAGACTTTGTCGCTGAACCACTGCCCGATTTTCGCTTGAAAGTTAGAGGTAATTTGTTCTCTTTTGGTTGTTGAGCCAGGAGTGCTATCGAGGAACAGGGGGAAGCAGTAGATACCTCGACTTCGCTAGGGCAGGGAGGATGGCTACAACCGCTCACATATTCATTATTTCCTCATGTGTTTCAGCTTTCCGTCGGCTATGTCGAACGCTGTGCCTCATTCGGAGAGCCCGATTGCTGGCATGCCACGTACCGGAAGTGCGATCGCTCAACAACAAGGAAATATGGCCGACCGAACTCATAGTAGCAGTTTGGCAGCGATGGGTTCCGGAGGGGTGCATCCGACTGGAACAGGCGGTGGGGCTCCAACAGGCCGTGGAGATGACGGCGCAGAAGCGCACATCCCTGAACTCCAAAGCAAGGTGGAAATGATTTTGAGAGAGTGGATACAGTTGTGCTATACACCTATGGCGCAAAAGGAGCCGCAGCAGGCACTGGCCACCATCGTGCATGTGGTGCGTTTTTTGTTTTGTTGATATGCACTTTGTGCTTTGATCCTTTATTGTCAATTTTACGGAAATTGGTCCAGCAAAATAGGATAGTGATCCTGTTGGGTTTGGGAGGGATAGGAACGTAGGGCATTTTCGGGTTTTGTCTACTTTCATTATTATTTTGTGCCCGTCTTCGCGGCCCATTTCCTCCCTTCTGTCTCCAGTCCATCCGCGATTTCATCATTTTTGATGGCGAAGTGAGTAGTACTCGTCTCCTCTGTAACTAACTATTGGTTTTTAACTTACGAAATTCAACGAGATTTTGAATATTTTAATTGCTTGTCGCCTCCAGATGCATGAACAAGGTGTACTCTCGACGGATGAGATGATAACGCGTTTCTTCCGGCTATGCACCGAGATGTGTGTCGACGTATCTTATCGCCTCCTCAAAAACGAGTCACACGTTCACCAGTCCACTGTTGTTAGGCAGCGTTGTTACTATACACTCGATGCATTTGTCAAGCTTACTTGGTTAGTATGCCTATCTTCTTGTACTGTTTTTATATTGAACAGTTATTTTGGGACGTGGATAGGATAGTGTTTCGCAAATGTAAATGCTGGTGGTTGATGTTGTGCTCCATCCGGTGTCATTTAATATACTGCTAAGTGACGGCCGCATGGTCTTACCGAAAATTTGATTTTGGTCGTATCTACAGACTTTCAGGCTTTCCTATGGAACCGTACTTACGCTAAACTTCAGGAGGGTTGGATGGGGGGACGATTGGTTTTCAGTTTGAGAGTGCTGAGGTAGCAGTGGATTCGGGATTCCTAGGGATCCGTCGAGACGTCCCTTACTTTTTTAAAAGGTTGTTGAGACAACCTCGTTTTGCAGTATTGTGCTCGGAGAGCAGCCCATTGGGAGAATGCTCAGAAACACGAACTTTCAGCTTGATGGTAAAGCATAGTGACGGCAGTCAGTATCAGACGAAGATCAATCTTTTAAAGAAGGTGCTGAACATCGTTACGAATGTTTTACACATGGATCACGAGGTAATCTGATTAATAACCCATATTGTTGAATACTGTCGTTCTCACTGTTCTCTAATTATTGAGACACTTTTCGAGTAGATCCAATTGCTGCCGATAGGTGGGCTTTTGAGGAATTTTGCAGCAGGCTGCTAGCACGCTGAGAGTTCGGATTGTCGTGCTGAATGTTCTATTTTCTGCAGGAATGTCTGAGTACCCTTGAGTTTCAGTTTTCCAGTGCCCCTCGCTTGTTATGTTCCCAGTTGTGTTTAAGTTGTCATAACTGTTGCGTGTTGACAAAACATTTTGTGAGAGAGGTTGCTTTGACTCTCATAGCTGAGTGATTGGTGCCCGTTATAGGTTCGTGGAACGGAATTTCATGCAATGCCTTACCACCGCATTCTGATCATCATGTTCAACGAGCTCACTGTTCCCGATCCAGTTCTCGATCCAATCGCGTGGAATATCCTTGAAGCATTCGGGTTTGCATCGCTATCTTCTTTTCAGCTGCTGCGTTTGTCGTTGCGTACAGTTGGGCATCGCATAAGGAGTGTGTAACCGAGAACACCAGTTGATAACTATTCTGTGTCCTAACGCCGTTGCCATGTCCAAATTGGATGCCAGTGGTGACATCACCTTTAAGGTGAATAGAAAGCGAATCCGTTGTTGGCATGCTTTGGATTATGAAGCATTCATCCCACAGGTGTTGAAGTTTGGTGAGAGTGTTGGCTCAATCCATGAATAATTCCTTCGTGTTTTATCTTTCGCAGATACGTGCAAGCGTTAGCCGTCTGTATAGTTTGTTTGCCTTAATCGACGAGGCACAGTAAAATCAAAGGTCGCATTCGGAATGATGAATGAACTTCAGTATTTCGTTGATGTGGAATCGGATAAATGGCAGAACTCGAGCTGAAAATGTTTTGCAGTCAAGCACTTTTCATTCTGCAACCACGACGAGTACCTGGTTTTGCGTTCGCTTGGCTCGATATCGTTGGTCATCGCAACTTCATTGCAAGATTGCTCAAGGACAGTGCTGAGGCTCTGAAGACGGCAGCTATGTACACTCAGCTTATAATCTGCCATCTGAAGTTCTTATCGCCGTTCCTGCGTAACATCCAACTGCCGAAATCGATTGCTACAATCTATAAGGTCCGTGATTTTCCTTATCACTTTCTAGCCGTCTAGGAAGATTTGTTTCATTTGGGAATTAATTGGTAAATCCGCGTTTTCGATAATTATTGAGACTTTACTTGTTGTTGTTAAGTTGATTGTTTGATACAATTCTCTGTCGTTTCTGAAAGCCGTCGTGGGTTTACAAATGGGTAGCGGAATTGAGCGCTATCGTGGATAACTTCCACGGAAACAGCTTTCGATGGGATGATGGAGGAGTTTAAAGATAAACCCGGCGCACTTTATGATAAGTTCAGTTCGACAAATCTATCCTGATGTTGGTTGTTTATTGATTCAGGTGGGCATTGGCAAACTAATGGGGACGCTGTTTCTAACCTGCATTAAAGGGACTGTTTCGAGTGTTGATAATTGCTATATCAATTTTTTGAGAAAATGGTGATGGCCGATTGCGTTGTGTTGCAGGGTTGATGCTCGATGATTTCAGGGCACGTTGCGTGTGTTGTTAGTGATCCTGCACGATTTTCCCGAATTACTGTGTGAGTACCATTATGTGATCTGCGACACGATCCCACCGAATTGCGTTCAGTTGCGCAATCTTATTCTAAGCGCTTATCCAAAGAATATGCGTTTACCGGATCCATTTGGCTCCAATCTGAAGGTAGTCTTCGTCGTTTCCATTATCGCTCGAAGCACTATCTGTTTGTGTTTATAGATTTTTCTCTCTCATTTATCTATTACTCTGGTGGGCAAAGTGCTGCTGATGTTCGTTTTTTTATGTTGATCTATAGAGAAAACGAGTTTTGCGCAACTGAATCATCTAGTTTTCGAGGTTCAGCAGAAAATCTCATTAGCTGATTCTTTATTGTAACATTTTCTTTGTTATTGTAACCTTTTTCGTTTTATGGAAGGGCACGGGAAGTTCACTCATATTTGACTCATTTTTGTGCGTTTTTGCGTCGTATTTGCGGAACATTATGGTATCCTTCAGTGAAGTGGCTGTGAACAATGTCTGGGGGTCGAATTTGTTAGATATGGGAGGCGGGCAAGCCGTTTGATTTCACGGGGAATCATTGCGGCTGACCGACGGCGTCGACGGTGTGAGTATCCTTGACTGCGAAATGAATGATACGCTATATTTCGTATATAGCTATGCATGGTTGTTACTGGTTATTTCTTCCACGACAATGCAGTCGGGTATTACAGGTGGACAGTCTAGTGGAGATGACGCAAGAGCCGAAGATGCATGTTAATATGGCGACAATAATCCCTGTAGACCTTCGCACTCGACTCGATGACTACCTCGCGACACGTTCGTCGGTCGATTTTCACGCCAGTTTGCCGACGATGTTACAGGTGAATCGACTTTTTATGATAAACTGGGTGGAAGGGGAGGACCATGTCGAGAATTAGTTGCATCTTTTCAGCCCACGTTTCTTTCTCTTCCTCCCTTCGTTCGATGGAAGTTTACCACTAACAATTCATTGGTTTCATGAAGGTAGGAGATTGAAGTTGCTGCTTCAGCGCGCACTGTGGAATCGGTCTTCATCCACAGCAGTTACCTCGAATGCGCTACGGAGTCCGAGTTGTGCAGTAATTGCAATTTTTTATTCTTAGTGTTCAGTAGATGTGCTTGGTGAAAGCCGTGCTTATTTAGTCGTCTACAGTTATAATTACAAGCAGCTACATTCAGGTGAGCAACATTCCCGGCTCGAAATACAACACGACAGTGATGAACGCGGTTGTGTTGTACGTGGGTATGCGTGCTATACAGGCGATCCAAGAGAAACAGCAGTGCATCACGATGAGCACAATAGCACATACTGCATATATGGATATTTTCCAGAATCTTGCAGTCAGCCTCTGCACGGAAGGTTCCTCTTGTTTTCTCGCAAGCTAACTGTTCTTATGTATAGCTAATGACCTCTTTGTTCTTTAGTTATGTCAACCGTTGAAGTTAAATTAGCGGTTATATCCAACAAATTGCATTATTTCTGCTGCTTCTCATTTTTGTTCAATCTCCTTACTGTGAGAAACGGTTTGAACTTGCCGTCCACGAAGGGTTTTTGAGTAATTCGAGCTTACTGAATTCGTTTGGAAGCGGGAGGTGGCGGAAGAGGAATCACGTAAACTTGGGCTGGAGTGCGAACTGGAGATCAAGCGTGGATCGCGGTAATTTATGGAGGTTCACTGCTTGATTTACTGCATCTTCGTGGCATGAGCTCGCAACATAGTGGGAAGCATGTGATATTTAAGTTCCAACTTCAGGTCGTTATTTATTCTTCAATGCGATAGCGAACCAGCTGCGATACCCGAACAGTCACACTCATTACTTCAGCTGCACACTCTTGTATCTTTTCCTCGAGGCGAACACCGAAGTAATACAAGAGCAGATCACTCGGTAAGCATTACAGCTGCTTCTTAACTTATTTTCCTCTAATTAATGCTTTTTCGTCTTGAGGCGGTCTTTTACATGACAGCTTGCCCATATGGCAGTTAAAACACTAATAAGCTGCGTTGTTTATCGAAGTTGTTTTCTTTTTCATAACGCGAGCAAGGCAGACATAGCGGCAAAAGAGGGAGGACATTAATGGAGGGAGGGATGGATTGATCAGATGCTAACTGAGAGGTAGTCCTTTCTTAAACAGAAGGATATGTTTAAGAAATACGAACTTAAAATCTCTTCACTCGATTATATGTCATAGTGGGAAAAGAAAGATATAAAATTCTCTGTGCACGATATATATTACACGATCATATGTCATCCCACTATGTGTGGGAAAAGAGTACTCTTTCGGCAGAGAGTGCAGGTGATCACAGTCGTAACTATCATCTTAATATAAGAAATCAATTGTTAAGCGTGCAATGATGGTCTGTGTTATAGGATATTGTTCGAACGTCTCGTGGCATTGCGCCCACATCCGTGGGGTCTTTTGATCACATTCATCGAACTGATCAAGAATCCCAGCTATGGATTCTGGAAGCACGACTTTGTTCGATGTGCCCCTGAGATTGAAAGGTGATTGCTTAGAATCTCTGTCGCTGCGTTTATTTGCTATCTTATTGAGATGTGATACGTGAAACTGTGATACGACCACAGTTTTGCTCTATCTGTTGCTGGTGTTATCTGCTCAGATTTTATGCTTTTGGGGGATTGCGCAGCAATAATTAACGTATTTTTATCTTCACTTCCTGTAATTCATCGCATCCTCTTCAGTTATCCTCTTCAATTCAGTTATTGCTACTGCTCACATATAAAAGTGAGGTGGTTGGGCCGCCTCGTTGGCTTTGATAAAATAAAATACAGTGAGCTGTATACTGCTGCGTGCTACATAAATATTCCCCCAAAGATCGGCAAACTAAAATAGTTTAAATGGAGAGGTGGAGAATATTGAATTTCAAGACGTTTGAGTAATGCAATACCTGTTAACGCAACTTTATTACTCATCCGTCTGAGTGGGTGAGCTGCCGTTATATTCCTTCTGAAGGAAGGTGGAGACGTGTTTGCTGAATCTGCATAATATCTTCAGATTGTTCCAAAGCGTGGCCAACTCATGTATTGGCTCGAATAATGTACGCCACGCGAATATCACCGCACCACATGCATCACAAGGTGGTGCTGGATCGGCGCGCAGTAGCCCGGCCCCGTCGGCGGTCGGCAATATTTGAAGATGATTACATCGACGTTCGCCATTTCTTGCTTACTTGTGGTTGGTTTTTTCAGAAAGTTTTCGTTGCATTGCGTGAGTTTTTTTAACAGAAATTTTGGCGACCAGGAAAGTCTTTAACAGCAATTTACTTTTGGCGAATGAACTAGAAAACATAGGATATCAGGTCGAAAATTCTGTTGTATATCTTATAGGAATGGTTGCTGAACTTTGTGACACACCATCGAAAGCTTTGATCGGCAACAGCAGTTGTTTGATTCCCTAATGCGATGCAGTCCGGCTCAAATTTTTTTGTTCGTTTGTTCAGATTTAGGAGCAAGCAACTACTGCTTTTGGTGTCAAAAGCATCATGTATCCTTGCATGAGTCTTCGTGAAAACATCATATTCCCAACAACTTATATCGAAAATTTTAATAAATTATAGAGCGTTGCATAGAATTGAGGTCCAAAGTCGATTTGTAGAACTGCAACTTAGGGAAGTGCTGGAGTTAGCTAATTTAGAGGTCCAGTATCGCTCCCTTAGGTATCGACTTGTCGTCAGCTGTTTTAGAGAGTCGTATTCGGCAAAACGGGGAAATCGTTTTCTGCAATAATGGAGAGATTTAATGCACTGTAATGGCGGGATGACTGCTTCCCAAAGTGCAGTTTTTTCTGCATTTGAATAGAAATCACCCTTTTCTCCCTCCAAAGCTGGAGGATAGAAGTAGTCGATGTCTCCACAGAATTACTTCATCACAAAGCTTGAAAATACTGCATACTGTTGTTTGTTGCGAGATTTTAACAGGAAGTTTCCCTACGCACTCAGAACTCCTTTAAATCTTTAGAAGGTTCATGATGCTTGGGGTTTCTGTTCAGCGCAGTGCCGAACACACGCTGCTCGACAAAGCTTCATTGGAACTATATGAGAGGGCTTTCCGCACCAATAAAATTCCCATTTTAATACTATAATTTATAGCCGACTGCTTTGTTAAGATTAATTGATCGTTTGCAGTGCTTCACAGATTCTGCTCAAAGGATGGGGATAGTGTACAGACGGGCTCATTGCTGGTGGAGTGCCACATATCGTGGACAGCCAGTTGTTCTGCTTGCGTTGTTATAATATTGATTAATGTGACTCTCAATGTGTATGCTGTAATGAACATGGATGAGCTTGCTGATTGAATTGTCTTCTGAGAATCACCTCACGTAAACGACTTGCTTAAGTCATTGAAGATATTCGATTTAATCGCTTTAGTGGAACCAACTTAAATGACAAGCTCGTTTTTGCAGTTCATTTTGACAAGGAAGTAGGATTTAAGCAAGTCCGTTTTGCACTACGGGTTAGCCACTGTTGGATGGCATTCATGGGCCGCTCGAATAGGGGCGTGTGCCATCCCGAGTATATAGCACTTACAGTGTGCAGCCCTTCAGTGATCGATCGTATGTTGTTGCGATTTGTGTGCGGTCAACATCTTCACAATTAAACTAAAACGGGCACCTTTTCAGGTGTGCTAACATTTCAGTCAAATAAAGGGGATTCGGCGAGAGTCATGAAGCGTCAAATAGCACTCGACCGTGGCGCGTTTATTTGACATTCTTGAGGAAGAGATGGGGTTTTTGTGTTCGAAGAACATATGCTGTTTGAAGTGGATCTCTGTTAATGTAATTAGATGTGTTGAGCACTCGAAATGTGCCCAGATGAATCCGTTCTCTTTTCTATCTGTCCCATCCGTTTTGCAGTATCGGTGATGGCGACATTGATATGCCGCAAAGGTTTGTTTGTGAACTGATGTTTCGTTGCGATATTTCGTATTTTAACTGTGAGCGCTTTTTGATGGGTTTTACGATGTTTTATGTGTTTTTAAACACGCTAACTGTTTTTGATAACTTCCGAAGTTGATATCGTTGTTTTCTCTTTCACGTCTCCACTATCAGTTCCGCGAAATGCCGTTTGTCTAACGTAGTCTCTTATAAAAAATTCTCTCATATTGCTTCGTTGTTTCATTCCGAGCGTTGCACCTCATTCGCTATAATGCCTCTTGCAATGGCACTATTGTGGGTAATCACCTTAATGTTGGATGAAGCTGTAGATGATTCGCAAGACGCTAGACAGGTTAGGTGGTATTTATTGGGTAGTGATTTGATGCATCATTTTGTTCTCAGTGTTGACTAAAAGAGGGGATACGACCTGAGGCAGTCGTACCGGCAGTCGTTGATCGGCTGTCGAAGCCTACTCGGCACAGTGGTGACAGGACATTCAAGGGTCAGTAGCGGTGGTGGTAGCGGAATAAGGCCATTGGAGGTAAGTGTAGCTAGTGCGAGAAACGTGGTGACGAAGAGTTTATTGCGGAGTCGGTTCAGTGGAGCACTCCATCGGTGGAGGTGTGGTAAAAATAGAGAGGATGGTTTAGTTATAAACGGGAGGACGGAAATGAAGGTGGTATGTAGGAGAGGTATAGAAGCAATAGCGCATTGAAATGTGAAAGTATTGCACTAAGGAGTGCTATAGCGAGGCGAGCGGTGTTAGTTTTCTTACATACGGCATGTCAAGGTTGGCATGCACTATACGGCCGGTCTCTTGTATCGGTTGGGTGATAAGCGGTGCGAGAAATTTGCACGGTAGTTCGTTTTCATGAGTCGGTTTGCCCGAGCACATGAGGTCCGGCACTAGATGACTGAAGCGACGAGCGAGAAAAATTGAGCAGTTCGGTTTGTCGCTGTTCAGTATACGAGGGGAGCGCCTATGGGCGTGTGCAGTGGTCATTGTTAATCAGCTTATATAAATTGGTGGGGCGAGTATTTTTTCCTCTTTTTTTCTTAAGAGCAAGAAAGCTTTGCTGCTTGCAGCTGAAACTAGCCAAACTCGATTTTCATTCACTGAAGAGATACATGAGAATTAGAATTTATCGTCCCATAATGTCGTTTTTGCGAACACGAAGTGGGATTTTTCATTTTGATGCGTCTCATTTCGATCATTTGGAAACTCATAGGCTTTGCTCTTGAATATCTATACTTGGCATGCTTAGGAATCGGTTATTTTCTGGATAGTACACATACATCCAATACCATGCATCTAAGCTGAATTGCCTACTAACCCCAAGAACACTGAATATAAGCCACTGAGCGGAGAAACTATTTGCTGCTGACAGTTAAGAATTTTTTGCCTGAGATATCTTGTGAACTCCGGTAACATGTGATATATTGTTTTTGAGGAACTGAATGCCCTCGTTGAGATGTTCGATAATTTTTGGATGTTCGCAGTTGGATTAATATGGGAGGCTGTCATTAAGGTGAGTGTTGAGCATCACATTTAGTCGGTAGTCTGCAGATCTCATTTTCACATTCGAAGGATTTAAGTGGGGAAGGTTATGATTGCAGTCCCGTGACTCAATCAACTGGAACTTCCTTCTGAAATAAAAATCTCCCCTCCCATCTCCTTGTTCCTTTCCGCCTATTCTTTGTCTATCCGAGCGTTCGATGTTCCTTCGTTATGTCGCTCTCATCATGCTTCGCCTTGTATTTTTTATCGAGCAGTTTTTTTGAACAAACTTCGTCTTAGAAGACCCATAAATTCTTTCATTTCAGTACTTTTTTATTATTCCACTAACAGGAACATACATCGGATTCGCGCATCTCATTCAAAACAGCCAAATGAGAGGGTTGCTGATTTGGTGACAGATGGTGAACGTGAACGTTAGACGTGTCTTCAGAAAGCTGCCTCATACTAGTATTTCATCGTTAGCTTACGCAGTACTTCTGTTGATTTCGGCAGTGGGAACCCTCTTGTGACCGTCTTCTCAGGATTTTCATTTGACCACGACTTATTTCCGTCTTTTTTTCCAGGATGGGAAAGAAACAAAATAAGAAAAAAAAGATGAAGGATTTCGCAAAGGTCAGGCTGAAGGTGGGCAAGAAATTGAAGAAACCTACCAGCACGGACACGAATTTCAAGACGAAGAAGGTTTTGTTTCAACAGTTCTCATTAATACTCTTCCACTTAGAGAAATGAATGGTGAACGTGCCAAAATTATTAGATTACATTATTTGGAGGTTTTCCAGAAATGAGTACCACACGGCGGTCTTAGAAAAAAAGGAAAATTCAGTGGCGTACACCATTTGGTTGACGTTTGGAGTTAAAGTTTCCAGTCTTTCAAGCAAGCACATTTTGGAATATTCCCGCTTGCACAATTCATGCTACTGGCATATTGCACAAAAAGCTTACTGATGATATTAGTTGACGTCAACGGTTGCCTCTTGAAGGTGGTATTGGTGGATCAGCTGTCCACATCGGCGAATATATGTGTATCTCATCGGGGTCTAACACTTGACGAGTTGTGTCGTCAGCTGGGACACTACAATCTCAACGTACGTAAAGATGCCATCATCGGAGTACGGCAATTGCTATCTTCTCATCCTGAACTCATTCCACGTCATCTATGCTTGTTGATCCCCGCCGTCGGTCGTCTTATTGCCGACGACGTTCGTTTAAGTTTCTTAAAACATAGCTGTCTTCATCGTATGTGAGGTTTGTTTAATACTAACCTAATTGAATATTTGAGCGATTCTGTCCGAATTATCGTCGTAGATGGATCTTCGAGGTTATAAGGAGCTCGAGAAAACATTTTTCTCTGGAAGAAAGTAATCTTGGAGTATTGTTCAGTTTGCTGTGAACATTGATCGTTTTGTTTAACCTGTAAAATTTTTGATGGAATACCAACCATTTTGCTGTTATGTAGGGAGGCAGTGCATGAGTGCTCCGAATGTTGGTTAGCCTGGGAATGTCGTTCCGATTGATGCCGACATCCATGACGAGTGTCGTTGTTCATTCAAAGAGGCGAAAGGGAGCAACCCGTCGAGAGGTGCATAAATCTTGAAATATATCTTTGTTAATAGACTATTTCCTATTTAGTAGCACTATAAGAAGAGAGTGAAGAAGACGGTGTGGGTGTCACTCTCGTCAGCTTATAGATCTTACAAGTAAAAGTTTCACGTTGTAAAAATGGGCAATTGTATATTATACATAAAGATTTTACTTAAGCATGGAGGTAGCTGAGGTTGTAATATTATTTGCAGAAAATGGATACCGTGAGCTATGCACAGTTGCGTGCTTTACTGCTATTGCTCTGCACTTCATCGTCGCGTGTGATATCGGCACATTTCGCCCTGTTTATGGCACATACCCTACGAGCACTCTCTCATTTGAAACTCTCAGTGAGGGCGTTTGCCACCTCAGTACTTACAGTCCTTATGAATTCATATCCTGAATTGTGCATCAACTGTGGCGATCTTTTCGATGCATTTCTCACTCTGTTTGCTGGTAATAGAAAACCTTCGAATAAACAGGTTTCTTTCCTTCTTTTGTTTTGGTTTTATAAGTCACCTGTTTGGATGCATAGCATTCTTTTTGTTCTAGTGTAATCTCTTCGATTCGCTTAGTCGAGATTCGCTTCGACCGTTTTTGCTTCTGAAAAACCTCAACTTAGATTTTTTTGAATTCAAAAGTTGTAAATTTTAGAGAATTTCGGTGTTCCCGCAGAGGATTCGCACTTCTCGAAATTTAGTCATCACTGAGTTCTCCCATCCATCTTTCCCCATCGTCGACTTCCTTCGTCTTCTGAAATTTCGCTTTCCCACTCAGTATTGCGCATATGTTATAATAACTGCTTTTATTTCATCTTAGTTTCAGTTCATATTTGACGGTAATGCCTCGTATAGGTGGGAAAAGTAAAAGCTTTCACGAATCCGATATGTCATTTGAAACAAGGGGGAACTGACAATAGTTAAAGTTCAGTGTTCCAACCAGATCCCAATAGAATAGAGGTGATAGCTATTTTTGCAGCTTCAACAAAAGGAAATTAATTTATGCGAATTTTTTGAAACGAAGTGATCTTTTTTCAAAAAGGTTATGGATGTATTATTATGAAAGTCGGTTACCAATTTAAAAATGAAAACATTGTTTGCAGCTTCTCGTCGATGCTTTGCTCGCATTTCTGAATGTTTTCTGCAAACAGCCATCTCCAAGGCATGAGGGGCCATTACATGTGGCCACATTCAGCATAGAATCGGCACGTGTCACACGTATCAATCTTACACCTCGGCCACATTTATTCGGCTCCTCGTTATTTGACTCAAGTCATCAACTCCAGAAAACGGCACTTGATTCCCCCGGAGGTGTGCTGAAAGCATTTAACTCTATTTGCCCATTTCTGGTTATTTTAATCACCGACGAAAATCAACAGTTTATCGGGGAGGCAACCGAAGTGATTTCCAAATTGGCAGCTGTAAGTTTGTTTCTGCTCCGTTGCAAAGTAACCCATGAAATTATGCAAAGCCTCCAAACTTGTAGATCTCAATTGGCAAATGGGGGATGAAGCATTTAGCACACAAAAAAGGTTCCTTATTTTCGTTTTATTGTACTGCGTTGTCTTCCGCCTTATTTTTCCCCTCTTTTGTGAGTTTAATAATGACTAGGACAATGCTCTATTTTGTAATTGTGAGAGAGGAAAGCGGAAAGATAACATAATCGAACTGAATGCTTGCGGAAAGCGTTTTCATTCCACATTTTTTGCAGTGTTATAGTTGACCGCACGAAATTGTTTCATGTAACTTTTTAATCGTATAATTTGGCGTTTAAATGAACTTTTTTTAAACTTTAGATTAAGGAAGCCATTTGCTGTATGGTTGCATTTTGCTTGTGGAGTAACAGGTGGGGACATTAAGAGAACCAATTTTATTTTGCAGTCTTTGCAAGGCAAGCATTCATTGAAGGTGCCTTCTCCTCGTTTTTTTTTTCTATGTTTCTCTTTTCTCTCCCACTTTATGAGCCCTTTTTTTTGCTTGGTAAAACACTTTATGGAATTCGAGATAGTCTGATGATGTGCTGAAAGCATCTGATTGCTTCTTTGCACCTCGTTTCGTGAAGACTACCAACTAGCGAAGTTACTTGCTGAGTAATTCGATTGCCTTCATTGCCTGCATATTTGGTAGATTGGGATGGCGATATAGCGATTTTGGATATCTGAATTTCTTTGTGAATCTCTCATAAATTAACATAAGGCTTTTTTGGGCAGAGAACTGCATATATTCCCTCTCATCACCGGTGAGAATGTTTTTTCGGATCTTTTAATCTTCATCTCCTTGAAGCAGTCATAACAGAAGGGTTGCTAGAGAGCATATTTAAAATCAGATCGCAATAGTGCTGAGACTCGATACTAATAAGGTAATTTTTTATTAAGGCAGTGTTACGAGTACGACAGCAGAATTTGCCGACGGAATTCGAGACGGAATTTGAAAAGACCATCGAAACACTTCTTGTATTAGCGAAGCGGGGAAACCTCCCGAAGAAATTACACGACTCTATTGACTCGCTTCGTTTGACTAAGTGATGATGGTTGCAACTGGTGCGATGCGATTCGTCGCTTCAAACTTCGTATGTTGACAGTGAAGTAAGCTCATGAGCGGGTTGTTTCATATTGCTGAAAATCGTATGGGACTTTCTCCAGTGGAATGAAAGGGAAAGAGTGCTTGAAAAACTGGTCATGTATTTATTAGTTCTAACTTCTATAGTTAAATAATATGTAAAGTAAGAAACAATGATGTCATAGATTTTATAATAACAATGCGACTTATAGGAACGATGAGATAATTCTATGGGAATGAAAGAATTTCGTTTAATTCGTTTGATACAATAATGTTCTTTATTGATGTGAATTCCCGCTTCGTTTGTATTGTTTAGGTAAAAGTGGTTGCAGTATGAGTGCACTTCATAATAAGATCCATACACTGATTCGTTTAGTTGATAAAGGAATATGAATTTGAATGTAATTTTAAGGTGGAACTTAAACAGGTATTGTCTATTTCATTCTGGGAAATTTTTAAGTTCGAAAATTCCCCTGCAAACTCGTATCGCTTTTGTTGACGGCTGAAACAGTACCTAATATGAACGATTCGAATTGCATATTGAGCGTTAATCTACCTAAGAAGCCCTTATGATTCTCTCAGTTGCCTAAATGAGCGCTGTGTGTTCATCAGTTCACTAAATGAAGATCCTCTCCCCATTTCTGCAAGTAGTTGATCAGAAAACAGTCGATTCTCTCTGAGGACATGCTAGGGGGACGGGAAAGTACTTCTGAGAATTTTCACCCCATTCATGCCACTTGATCCTCTCATCGGATGATTTTACGTCAGTTTCATTTGTAGTACTTGCATATTCTATAGATGTTGTTATAAAAATATGTTGTTCAATGTTTGCCTTTTACATACATTTACAAGCAGTTCAGTCTGCAAAGGGAGTTTATTTCCGAGAATTTTTCAGAAGTTCTGTGCGTACGTTCTTTTGCTTTACTTTCCTATTTCACTGCATTCTTTACCAGAAGCATTCTTCATATAAATGGGCATTTGAATATCGATGTTATTTGTGAATCCGACGAACAGTAAAAATAGAGGGATCCTTATATAGAATGCTATTTATCATAATGAATTCCTCATTATGATTTGTAAAAATTCCTCTTCACCAATGCAGATTTAAGCAGCAGATTTGCAATATCGTAACGGCGTTTGCATTGAGAATTGCAATCTTTTCATATCATTGTGACAGCCAACATAATGGAAAATTTTAATGGGTCCAGCCGAATATTGTTTTCTGCAAATGAGCCGTGTAAGCCAGAAAATTTAGTGATTCCCCTTATTTCTGCTGTCCGTTTACGCAACCTTTAGGAAGAGGAGTGCAAGAAGATGAGGGGAAGTAAGGGTAATCGCAGGCCTCTAATATCAGTGGGTTTTGATGACATTGAATAGGGAGATAAAGTGAAGAAGCATTCCAAATGAGGAGAATATCGGAGAGAATTGGAACAAACTGTTTATTTCGCGTGAAGAGGCTTGAGGAAGTGGGAGGAGAAAGGAGCGAGCGCGAAAGATGCACGGAAGTATAGTTGTGGCACTTTTTGCACTGGTCACGGTGAGTTGCCATTCAAAAATCCTTTTGTGAGCTCATAACATGGCTGCTGTATTAAAGCTGTGTTAATTGTATTAATTTCGTGTGGTGCATCTTCTTAAAATCATTTCCAGGCATAGCGTACGCTTATTTTCTTTGCATTTTAAGTAAGATTATTTATTCTCGAGGCGTATTTGGCGGCGGTCATCTCGAGCACCTCATTTGCATTTTGGATGGGGGTTAATGCCTCCCCGTGCTATTCCTTGTGTTCCATTCACTGATTCATTCTGCCAACTTCCATGTTAATTTATCGATTTCGGAACGAGTTGTGAATATATGGAACTACCTGAAAATATGCAGGTAATGGAATTAAATAACCGGAGAGATCACAAACTGGTCAGGGGCAAAATTCATTTTTGGAATGTAGGTAAGCAGTTGGTTCCCACAGGATATGCCTGAGTTCGGCGATTTGTTTTTTTGGTCATTTGTGAGAGCGGATAGGGCAGCCAACGCGAAAATTATATTGGCTCTTTTCCATTGTACACCACTGTTCGTCTTTGGATAGCGATGCACTGATGTGTATTGCATCAACGTTAAAATCACACGTTATTACTAATTAATGCTCCAATTATTCCAACCTTCATTAACCGGCTACTACAGCACGCTGACTGCTTATCTCAGCCACAGTGGGTAAGCAGCTACATCCTTACCCACAACAACTTCATCCAGTTAGCATCTTTGGTTGCGGATTTAGTGGTTTCCAGAAACTCAGCCACAAACAGCTGTCAAAGAGTAGTTGAAGGGATTGAATGTGTCAGTGAAAATTTCGGTGAAAAACCTAGATATATGGTATTTTCGACGTCTTGGGCACCTTTACAAGGCAACGAAAGTTCGTCCCGTTGGAATCAATCACATAAACTATTTCTGACTATTCGACTACTGAAGACTCTACTTCACTATATGAAAGACAAAGTGAGAGGCAGCTGATATCGTTTTTACAAATTGACCATTAACACTGCAGCAAATTACATTTTTGGGAAGCCGAAATGTTATTTGGGCGGATGGTCAACGAGAATATAAGTGATGCTGCACTTACATTATACCAAGGCTGATCATTTGAAACCTAGGATATTTGTTGGCAGTGTAACTATCCTCAGTACACTGTAGGAACATATTGATCAGTGGGTCGTTGGCAAGGTGGCGCACAGCTACTGCTCAATTTTTATACTGCACAAATGACATCCGTCGTCATTCCGTGCAAGTCCACCTATGACACGACTAGAGTCCATAGCAGAACTATCGAAAAATGCCATTGTTTGGTACTTCTTTAAAAATTTGTTTCAATCAACAGAGCATTTATTACGGGTGAGTGCCTCTTCTTGTCGCCTGTGCCTACCTTGATCTTATGCCCCTGTGGTCCAGCTGGCCTCTGTGGTCCTCAGGACTTTATTTCTTGCAGGCCGGTCGGCCGCATGAAGGTTGCGGCTTAGCTCGTCCCCTTGCTTGTTAAATACTGACGAGCCGACCCGCCGTTGCTCCTCTTTATCTTGCAGCCGTCGTCCGAATAAGGATGCTAAGCGGAGTTGCTCTGTTGAGCGGATCCAAAAAGGTGTCGGAGGTAACTTAAAAGCCACCGCTCGAAAGGCATTGGAAACGATGAATGATTGCTGAATACAGTGTCACAAATTGTTTGTTCTGTGCAGTGGATTGTTGTTCAAGCAACATACTCCTATGTGATCATGAAATTTTATTTTGAAGGTGCGGTTATATCTGCGAAGATGCCTTTTCCGGGATCCGAACTTATTTTGTGATTTTTGAAGTTGGGAGATTTTTGAGAATTCCTCTGCGCATTGTGGGTCGCTATTTTGTGTCCCCACTCCACAAGTGTTCATTTATCGCGTTGTTCTTCCCTCACTTATGAGAAACGATATGCTTTCGACAGTGGTAAACCCTTGCCGTTCATTTCGAAATTTCGTCGTTAATATCACTGAATTAATATGAGCAAATAACATAACTGCAAAGGCAGTCGGTCGATTGTTCTGCATGATTATGAGCGTATAGAGCAGTGGAACGCTTAAAGTGAATTTCGGTGGAGTTTAAATGAGAAGCTTGGAAAAAGTTTAATTACCTTCGTTTGTTTACTATTTATACGAAGTAAAAGATAGAAAGTTCTCGCGGGCGAAAGTCAATGTTGCCTTAACATCATGCCATTAGTTACTTTTACTCTTCGCCAGTCATGGTTACTGTTTGAGTATCATTGATAGTGGTTCGGTGTGATGCCCAGGTCGCCGGGGGTTCTCTTCACCTTCTTGTCTTTCCTGTCTTATTTTATGCCTCAGAAGTGTTATCAAAGATGTGATGGTTTTTAAGCGAATAACGGCAGTGACATTGATCCTTCATAAATGAGCATCATTGCAGTTAATCATTTTCACCGTTCCTCATCGTATATATTATATACAGAGCGCTATTCATTGCTTATACTGTGGCAATGATTATTGTAATGAAGTGTTGGCACATCTCAACGCAATACTGTCATAATCAGTAGGAAATCTTTTAGAATCCATTGCTATGAAGCTTTTTGGACTATTGGTGCCGTTGTTCTCTATGACTTATATTATAAGCCGTTTTCACTTCCAGAAAATAGGCACCGAATATGTTAAAGCGTTAGTGGTCAGAATTGGTACGGTTCAAACGGTTTTTTATTGTTTAATTGTTCAAACGATCCATCGTAGCGTTTTTATTGTTTAATGGATGGAATATTCGTGATTGGGACGCTATGTTTCGTTGTGTGCTTATATGAATAAGCGTGAAGCAATATTCATTTGTAATTGTCACTTTTCATTGATGCTGTGTACGCGTTAATGCTATGAGCTTAGTATCCCCTCTGGAAATTCAGGCGGGCTTCCATCTTCACTGATAACTGAGCGGTGAACAAGGTCATCTTGCAAAAGCAAAAAAGAAACTATAGTTTTTATTAGCCGACTATTGAGTGAAGAAATAGAAACTGTGTGGCGTACATCAAATGAATGAAGTGAAAGATGGAATTTCTTTTCTCTGCGTGCATGAAGTTGCAGGTTGTGTATTCCAATGATATACGTCGCTGTCGTGTCTTTCTGGTAGCAGCGAAAATATTTTCATTTTCGCCGGCCAATCAATATGCGGACGTAGCATTGTTTCGAGGTGCACACTCTTAGGACATTCTCGCAAAGCTTTGCAGTTTTGGGAACTTTGGAAGTGAAAAATTCGGAAGTGGGAAATGGTGCAAAAAATAATAAGTGGTTCTAAATTTCCTTCCTAATTTTATGGGGATGAAGTCCCCGTCGTCCTCTCATTAGCTACAACAAGGTACGTGGCTATGGTGGTGGTAGATTTTTGAAATTGTAGAGTTGGTTCAATTTCGTTAATTTTACAAATATTGCAACAAACGCTAGCTATTCGTCAACGGACTGCTTGGTAAAGACTAATACGTCTGGATTAATTTCAGGTAATAGATCCGAGAGGACTGGAAAATGAATATCTGCGGCAAATGGTATTTCCATGGGCTCGGAGTATGCCGACTGCGTACGATATCTTCGACGCTGAGTATGGACATTTGTGAGGAATGGAAAATGCATCAATGGGGAATATGTTCGTTTGGTATGGTAGCATCGGCACTTTTCTTACTCTCATCAGTGATGCACATTATCTTCCTTCTGAAGGCATACTTCAGTTCGCGGACACATCGACGAGCTGGATATACCCCGTTTGCATTTGTTATTGCTTGCACTCTCAATCTGTTGCTAATTTTTATTCCTTTCGGCTATGTGCTCTACGACCATGAGCATGTTTCCCTGAACTCACCGACGGTGATCTTCATAAGTACTCATGCGGTCTTCTGGCTTCTCTTATTAGTAGTAAGGCTTGCAAGCAGAACTCAGCTCGAATCTCCATGGCCATTAATATTCTCTGAAGTTGTTGCCATGTTACTTGCCCTTATGCCAGTCATCTTCTGGTATCACTGGATGACGTTGAGGTGAAGTTTTTGAAAATTTAGAATGCACGCTTGTTAGCTGAATTGCTTCAGATTCTTTTCTTGCAAAGAATGACCACGTTAGAGATGCTGATGTTTAAAAGCATTGCAATGTGATGCCCTCCGAGCGTACCCGTATGGTTTGTATATTTGTGGGAGGTCTATCGTGTTGATGCGATTGTTTTTTCACTTGCTTTTTTCTGATTTACTCGACATACAAAACACTCCATTGCTTTGTTTTTCTCATTTTTCAAATGGAGCAGAAAAGTTGCTACGTATTTTGCAATTTACTTAACATTTCTCCACGTAAAGTAATACTTTTTCAAGTTTTTTAAAACCCATCTTTTCTGTTTGTTTTCTTAATATTATCTTCTGCAGTCGCATATCCCACTCATTTGCATGAAACGTCAAATGACTATGAGGTTTGTGAAATGAGGCTAAGTTCCGGATCGTCGAAATTATATGTGCGTTTTGTAGGCGTTCATTGTTTCTATAGGCCGTTTTAATTTGTGTTTACTTATAATAACGACGAGTTAAAGACTCATGCTTAGGGACTTCTGGTCTTATGACTGCTTGACTGGACGATACTTAAGAGGTTGTTGTGAGGTAGGTCTACTATAAAGAGTTGAGCAATAAACGATGCGAGTAGGGATATGAGAAGAGGGCTCTCAGGTCTTAGTAACGCGGAACAGGGAGTGATATCGCAATATCTGATAAATCTGTACCCTCCTTTACTCTGAAATCGAATTGAAAATTTCATTTTCTAATCATTTGTTGGTGGAGATTAACGTGTGCTATTTCCGTCTCCAGCAGGAATTAATGCGCTATACGGAACTTGTCCGAAGCGTTTGATGCAATCAAGGAAGTACCGAGTAGGACCTATTTCGATTATGGGATAAAAGGGAAGGCTCAGGTAAGAGGGTGGGGAGAGTAGTCGATGGAGCGAAGTTCGAGAGAGGAATTTGTTTGGTTAGTGATAAGAGAATAACGCAGCGTTATTTCACCATTTAGCCATTGTTTTCAATTTTAAATGCACCTTTCACTTTGCAGCAAGAAAACCGCCCTTCTCAAGGATTTCCAGATTCCTCTGATGGCAGTTATAGATTATTTAATCTTGTCATTGAACACTTATTAATTTTAGAGTGCAGTCATCGATAATTTCTAAACGAAAGGCGTTTTTCTATATTCTCGAACTCTCCTCAGTTACTTTCATTTATTTTGCAACGGTCACATCGGCAACGCGACCAGTTGTCACCTCATCGAATTCGGTTATCGATATTATTATTGTTGTGGATGCCACCATCATCACCACTAGCAATATTGTTATCGTTACCACTACTGCTGTTGTCATTCTAGTTTTTGTCGTGACTGTTATCGCGACTTCATCATCCTTTCTTCTGCCCATTTTCGCTCTCATTGATTAATGTGACGCACATTTCTGCGTTAATTTTATTCCCATAAAGTGTTTAGTGCATCTTCTATGACGGCTCAAAAGTTCACTTTGAGATAACTAAAAAATTATATTTCAGTACAATAAATTGAGAAAAGGTTGTTTTATACCAGCTGCACAAAAGTTACTTTATTTTCGGATAATTTCTTCTTTGTTGGCAATCCATAATCGGAAGCAATGCATATACAAATAGCAGCCATAAGCTTAAGTTTCTAAGCTGTGACGATGTTTTGTCGAATGAACAGCTCATCTTACTTTTTTTGAAGTCACTCTGTTATGAGACTAAGAATCACAAGGCAAGTTCTTTTGCTTAGCATATGAGGTAAAGGTTTTCATGCTAAGCCGTCGAAGTAATACATTTTATTTTGCAGTTATGGTCCAGGATATCAAAGAAAATAGCGTTGGTATTACCCTATATTTGGCCAAGAAAAAGCGTGACGTTACAGGCGAGAGTGTTATTCTGTCTGGTGCTGCTTATCGCTGGTCGCGGTTTAAATGTTTACCTGCCCCTCTACAGTAAATGGATCGGTATGATTTCTGTGAAGAATTATTTCATTCCTCTTATTTCAAGTTATTTCAGCGATATCAGAGCCAATTCTTTTCGTTTTGGAACGACTTTTAAGCGCGAATATACCGTTAAGTGTATATTGCAGGTTTTAAGCGGTTATGAGCTGTGTTATAATTGATGTTTTTTCGCTGTTTTTTTATCTTTCGCATTCCATCATTATTCTTCTCCTCCCATTCTTTCGGTATCTCATGGCGCCATTTCTGAGCTTTTCTGTCACCTAAGATTCTGTAGTATACCTATGCTATATGCTGTATCAGATTACTTTTGTTGAGGGAGTGCAACAGAGAAGAACATAACTCATATGACTGCTGCTTTTTAAGTCATATTACCAGGTGTTGCGGGCTTCTTCGTTATTTTTCTTTTTATAACTCCCTTTCAGCTGTTTTTTTGCTAAATCGATTCCTTTTCTGAACTCATTTGCTTTCAGTGGATGGTCTGTCGAATCCAAATGGACATCTTTATGTGTTGATTATTATATCATGCATCTTGAAGTTTCTGCAAGGAAGTGCAGGTAGAACATCGATTCGACATGCTTTATTTATTACGCATTCCATTTTTATTGAGAAATGTTAAGAAGGATTTTTTTGACAAAGGGCTTTTCAAAACATCAAAAATTTCGTCAATTCTGACATGAATAAACAACCAGGTGAGTAGGGGATCGTCTCTTTACAGATTTATCAGTTGTTTGCATTCCAGAATGCATTATTCACCTCGTACGGTTGGTTGATTGTGTCGATGATAGGGATTTTAATTGACCAATTGCTGAGATGTCACTCAGAGACATTAGTTATTGAGCGATAAATTGAGCAATTACGTTATCACATATCGTTGAATCTACTAACGAAGAGAAGTCCAAAGAAGTTGCTAAACGATACTTTCAAAACTCTTTTCATGGCACGGCTTTTCGTACTCCAAAAGAATTGTGCCGTTGTAGTCCGATATGATGGGTTATCTTTCATTTCCATCGTTTTTTGCTGAGAATTTCGTTCTTTCCTCACATTTTTTCGTGCCTTTGAAATATTAACTAATGAAAATATTTTTAGTAATGGGCGGATTTCTAAATACGTTACAAACGTACTTGTGGATTCCAGTACAACAATATACAACACTCGAAATCCAGGCTCGTCGTTCTTTGTTGCAAAATAACGCCTTTTCACCGAAATTCTTTCGAATAGTGGAACTTTAATCAAGCAGCGGTATAGTGAGTGCGTTATCACCAACCAGAAGTAGATGCAACGATGGAGACTACTGAGTAATGGCAGCTTTAATCGGAGTCGATCCGCCATATTCACTCATTAAGGTTCCTTTAAAAAAACAAGAATTAAAAAGAAATATTGTGGAAGCAGAAAAATCGCCGCATAACGACTTAAGGTCGGGAACTGACGGGTGGCGCCTAAGTGAGGCTCATAATGGTTGTGTTTCCTTTTCAGTTATTGAAAGTGAGCTGGCATTAATGGAAACCTAGTCGTAATATTAACATTTGGTGAGGACTTACTTCTTATGGGACGTTGCATATGTTCACATATAAAAGTGTATAATTCCATTGTTTCAACTTTTAAATGCGCTTAAGTAGTATCAGTTCGAACGTTGAAGTTGGGTTATGAAATCTACTGAGTATAAACCACAAAATGTTTCAGACGTATTGAATATTCAGGTCAATCTATCAGGCTAGGAAAAAAATTCTTCGAAATCTGAAATTCTCCTAAAAATGTGTGAATTTTGCAAGTGTTAGGATTAAGGCTTTAAATGCAGATTCAGTTAGAAAATGCAGTTTGTTTGTAGAGGTCTCTACAAGTGGTCTGTTCTGCTAAAATATGACTGACTATTACTTATTTACAAACCAGCAAGTCACCAAACTGTTCGTAATAGATGATCTAAATAAAAAAGCGTGTTGTGCTAAGTCGACTTTTGTCCACTTGATTCGGGGGAGGAGATTTATTGGAGCACAAACGGGTATTTTAAAGGTTCCGGAATTCACATCACTCAATATAGGCTTTTCTTCATAATGATCATAGCTGAGTACTTAGGAGAACTTTAAATAAAAACAAGTGCATCCTAACTACGTATTTATTCACGGAAAGCGGTGGAGGAAAACATTCTGTCAAATGTTCAACATGAAGTGTTTAAGTGCGAAAGCTATAGGTCGTTGAGGTTAACTCCTCTATCCGATAGAGATCACTGACGTAGTGTCTAGTTCGCCTTTCCAGTCCCTCTGCTTCCGCCCGACGGATACCACTTGTAAATTACGCGATCCTTCATCCGTCCTTGTTAATCAATTCTGATTTTTGCCTACGCAGTGGCTAAAAACGAAATAGGAACCACGATCGCTCGTTTGCCTTTTTTGTTCTCCATTGCGGGTTTTACTCGCGTCTGCAACGATAGTGCTGAGATTCGAGTACATGTGCGAATCTAATTTCCTCTCATTGCTGGAGTCTTGTATTCTGACGAATGGTATAGCATGAGCATGAAGATGAGGGTGAAAATGAGGTGATTTCAGCGCCATCGTTACAGGTGGGACTTTTTGAACATCTGCACAATCTTTCTCTTCAGTGGCATCTGTCGAGAAAAACAGGTCAAGTTCTACGTGTTATGGATCGTGGCACAGCTTCAATCAATGGTATCTTGAAGTATGTGTCCAGCATTTAAAAGTTATGCTCGAAATGATTGTCTTTTTTCAAATTACATTACGAAAGTGTTGAAGAAAAAAGAAGCTTATCAAACAAAACTGTGTATTAGGGGCTCCCTGAAGCGAAAAATGTCTTTCATTCTGAAAGAACGAAGTGACCCTTAGAGTCGTATTGGACAAGAGGTAACACTGCTAACAGTTACCTTCAGTCAGGAAATGATGTGAATCGGCTTTTTTCTATATTGCACAATAAACGAAAGTAAGATTCTGCAGTATGAATATCTTTCTCTATGCGATGTCATTATGGCTGAAAATGCGATGAGAGTGGGAAATTTTCAAAATTTGTCTGTTTTTATTGCACTTTTACCTTTTCGTTTAAAGAAAGTTTGTTTAGATGAATGTTTGTGCAATAGGCGGAAGCTTCCTCATGCAACCGATCGATTTCATGGATTCCCTAAACAATAGTCGGAAAATATTCACTGATCTCACCGCACCGAATGTATAAACTCTGAGCATCGATGCTCTGAGCACTCTGAGCATTCACTAAAGAAGTCCATTGAAAATGATGCGGCGTTGGTCGCAAATTATGCCGCCAAATGTCGTCTCCATGAATTTGATAATTATGACCATCGATTTGTCCATTCATACTTGCCTTCTCTTTTCTTCTTCATTGAAATTTGCCGTCTCGGCATTCCTTCGTTCTTAACTGCTACCATTGTTTTTCATTTATCGCTCATTTCGGTGCAAATTGTGCGGCTTTGCCCCGTAGCGATTGCCCACTTTTTATTAAACAAATCAAGTATTGCATTGATTGATCTTTTCTATTCCATCCTTTCCTTTCTTTAATATGCGTTTACTGCGACAAATTTACAGACTTTTCTTAAGTGTTTTTTTAATTTTGCTTAGTGAGACCTCTTCGCCTTCATAATATTTGCAGAGTCTCCTGGTTTTTGGAATGCACAGCTGAGAGATGAACGAGAATCAAGAAGGAAGGGGAGAATCAAGGAAGTGAGAAACAAATTGTGTCTTCTTTTAGTTAAACGAGAGGTTTTCAGTTATGTGGTCTTCACTATATCACCGATGATAATGGATGTGCTCGTCGCAGTGATTTTCTTCTTCACCGTTTTCGATTGGCATTTCGGACTGCTTGTCTTTATTACGATGATTGTATATCTCGGTTTGCATTTTTCCATATTTACGAACTTGGGGGCTCTTTGGAATTTACTACTCTAAAAAATATGCGTCTTCGAGGAGGACGAGAGGGCGGCTATAACTTTTTTGATCCGATACTTACCGAAAACATCCAAATAATTACGTATGTGCGCGTAAAACTAAGGCTATGGTGATGAGTATTACTGCAAAGAATAGGCAATGCAAGTCGAATGGGGGAAGTTTCCCTCGAAATCCGTAAAAGTTGCTGCATCCCTCACCCGAGGTGTTTTTCACGAGGAACTGCCACATTTGCGGTGTTATTTAAACATCTTTATCCTTTCCTTTCAAGCATTCTAATATACGCTTGTTCTATTTTATGGAATCCATTCCGCGTTGTGTGATCGTTTGAGCATCGATGGGAATTGGTACACGTTTGCACACATCGGATGGGAAGATGTGAAGTCAGACTTTACTGATGGTCTCCAATTTTGCGTTGAAATATATGAGCTGCTCAGCGGTCATAATTGGAATCCTCACATGTTGTGGAAATAGATAAATTTGGAGTTTCTGGTTGCAGTTTTTCTCGGGAGCAAAAAACTCGCCGTTTTCAGTGATCACGATAATAATAACGGAATGGCGAACCAAGTTCCGTCGTGATATGAACGAGAGAGAGAACATCTCACGTGCAATCGGTGTCGATTCACTGCTGAATTACGAAACTGTTAAGTACTATAACGCCGAACATCTCGAGGTGGAACGCTTCTCCGATTCCATCCGTCAGTAAGCGTCACTTTTGTTGCGAATATAAATGTGTTTCTTAAAATCTAAACAGTTTTATTATTGTCTCATTAAAATTTCAGCGGCGTCATCCTTCATTATATATTTTTTGTAAGGAAAATCATTTTGTGAAACCCATAACCGAGCTTCTCGTTTTCCGGATTACAAGGAGGCGAGGGTAAACGGATTACTAGGAAAGTCACCCTGTTGTCTCTTTGCTCTCTCCGTGGGCCTCCTTCGCATTGTGGCAGTATAGTTTGACAAATGCGACATTGCAGGTACCAGTCAGCTGAATGGGCTTCATCGGCGTCGCTGTCACTGCTGAATCTGTGTCAAAATGCTACGATCGGGATGGCCCTTATGATTGGTTCATTGATGATCGCATATTTAATTTCACTTGGCGAAGGCAAATTAACGGCTGGAGATTATGTTCTGTTCACCACTTATATGCTACAGCTATATACTCCTCTTAATTTCTTCGGCACTATTTACCGGTAATATTTGAGGTTTTGCTAAAAGAGAATGGTCGTGAGACATAAGAAAGACATCTGCATATGCGCATATATTTATCGTTGATGTAGAGGGTAATCTATTCGTCACTAACTTTGTTGGTACTGACGAAAATTTGGGGAGTATCCGCTTTATTGGCGTTCTTTCCTCGCGGCATCAGCTGAAGCTCAGTATTGAAGACTTTTTGTGATAGGTCTTGATAAACATTTTGTTCAACGGCTGGGAAATGAGTAACATTGAATACCCGATAATGAATGTTTCAATCATTGCTTCCCTCCGTTTCGCGTTGTTAGTGGCCAAATTAAGTTCTATCGTTATTCGAGCACTCCTATGTAAAGATTCTAAAAGAGCGAAAAATTTTCAGTGCAATAGTCATCCATTTTTACACACAGACAGTTATGAAGGGCCAGAAGGTTGGAGAAGAAAACCCTGGGCGATTGCTCTTCTTCATTCCAGTTAGCAATTTATTTGAAAGATAAGAAAAGATTTGAGAACAAGCAGTGCATGAGACAGCCTGCGCTTAGATTGCTTTCATTTTCTGCAGTCTAGTGTTGTATGTTATAAATTCAAGCAGAATATTTTCAGTGTAATTCAGCAGTCGTTCATTGATATGGAGAATATGTTCGAGTTGCTAGCCGAAAACGTGGAGGTTTCTGTTTTTCACTAAACGTTTGAACCGAGTTGATGTGTTTTGTGTTTGATGTGTTAAGCGCTAAACAAAAATGCGGATGAATTCGGTGTGCATCGATGTGGTAAGTGCTAGACTTTCAGGTTTTGATGAATATCAGAAGGTGGCGCTGTCCATCTCATTGGATTTACCTTCAGGCTCTAGCAGTGATCTCCTAGTTTTATCTTCAAATCTCAACGAAGATGGAATGGCACTGTCATTTGCAATTATCAGGAACCAGTTGGAAATTATTCTTAGCGTAGGCCCGTTCTTGTCGTTCTGGTATATTTTATACAACTTTTTGCACTCAAGAATGCGCGGTAGCCATTTGGATAAATTCCGATCAAATTTGCACACGAATTTATGGTGGGGTTCACGTTCGTCGATTGATTCGCTGATAGATGCAGCCGGAGAAGTGCGCATCAATATCTGTTGATAAATGGATCAACCATTTTTCGTACCCTTATCCATATGCGTTGTTTATTGTTTATCATATTTATTTGATATTCGTGTTATTTAGATAGAAGATAAGCCAGACGCTCATCCATTAGAGTTGTATGATGGTTCCATTGTATTTGACAATGTGAGCTTCGGTTATACATCACAGCGAATGGTTCTCAATGGCATATCTTTCGTTGTGAACAAAGGTGAAACGGTTGCATTGGTAAGTGACTAGTGTTATTTGCGAATGGTTGGTGGATTTGTTGATTAGTCTTTGGCTTTGGAAGTATCGAAGGGGATATGACTTGATTCCGTACTCCCTACTTCCTCTCTCAGTAGCTAGTCCAACAGCCTATGGGAAAAAGAGTCGTTTACGAGTGCTAATTTTAGCGCTGCCACGTGAAAAACACAATCGTTTGTAGGATCCAAATGTTCCGGTGGGAGTTTTGAGCTCCGGCACCTTTTGATATGTGGCCATTTTAGAACGTCACCGGTGGCCGCTACTTTATCAAAAGCAAATTAACTCACAAGAAATGCGTCTCTACCCTTCTCTCTTCACTCCGTATAGAATTTCTGCGCACACACTTAACCATTGCTGTATTCGTGTTCGCACAAAAGAGCGACGAGAATGCGCTTTTAAAATATCTTCTATGTCTGTAAACTCTCATGTTTTTGTACGCTTTTGCAAAACTGCGTTAGGAACAAACACGTCACACCCGAGTGTATGGATATGTCTGCTTGACGGTTTCCATTCGGGAATCATTGAATTAAGAGTTGCGGAATTTGGTGGTCGTAATATCAGTAGATTACCTTCTTCACCGCTTTTTACAATGAGCTATCAATTTCAGAAGTTTAGAGGTAGGAAAAATTGTTTCAGTCTTATATCGGCTATGTTTTCGTATTGCCTTGATCGGGTTCAAATAACTAAGCACTTGGAACAGTGGAAATAGGGAACCGGAAATGTGCATGTTTTATCGTTGTTAGTAAATAACGCTGCTGAGCGAGTCGATCAGAAGAGGGTGACCCAAGAAGCGCATATTGTTCGTGCTCTTCTGCTGGCTTCTGCACTTCTTTTTTAATGGCTGGTTGCTGACAAAAGAATTCGAGTTGGACGTAGTAGATTGATTGGCTGGTCTGCAAAAAAGGAAGGGACAGCTGCAGCTGAAGTTTCGAATTGAATGGACGTAGAAGTTCGCGTACCGGGGCTAGGAGGTAATGAATGAACGAGCGCTCGGTTAAAATCTTATTAAATGTGAATACAGCCGACGCTGCAGCTAACTGGTCGCCAGTGCAAATTTGACTTCTGTGATCATTAAACGAACTACTCGGACGCCGCGGAACTGTGTTTATTAGTTGGCATTGATATTTTCTGCTTATATTTAATAAAGAATCATCGAAGATGAATAGTTCAAAGATGACAACGAGCAATTTTTTTGTCTCGGTAAATTGAAATAAATTGAAATTGAGCGCTATGGGGAGATGAAGCAGTCCTGTCTATTTGTGTGTTCGGCAACCGAATAGGAACCGCCGTTGGAGGTGGGCTTCAAAGCCGCAGCGTTCCGCTTTCAGTGTAGATACTCGATTTGAATGGCCATCTAAGGGCATTTTTCTCTGCTCACCCTCATCACCTATTTCCACCAATGCGAACCACATGGCCATCACTCAAAGTTTGTCTTAAATTGAAGTTGAAGCCTTCATGATAATAAAGCCTAACGATATTTGATCTTTATTTCATTCCTAAGTGTTTTTGGTAAAACTCGACCTGACTTTATTTCTATGCGAATGCAGATATCTTCCGACTTTTATATTACTTTCATTTTATCTACTCCTTCGAAATTTTCTTTGAAAAATTTCTGAAGCTTCAATTTTTGAAGATAAGCAATCGGACATACAACGACGACAGCAATGTCCAGCTTATCTTTCATTCATTCCTTTTTGTCATCGAAATTTTAAGGGTGTTTTCCATTTTCTTTTAAATTTTAGGTCGGTCCTTCGGGATCCGGAAAAAGCACAATCGTACGCTTGCTTTTCCGTTTATTCGATGTGACCGATGGAAGAATTTTGTTTGATGGACAAGATATTCGAGACGTACAATTGAAATCCCTTCGAAAACACATTGGCATTGTTCCACAAGATACTGTGCTCTTCAATGAAACGATACGGTGAGCTTAGTTACTGCTGCGTTCCTCGTAAATCTAGTTCTCGTTGGTCAAAGACGAAGTTTACAGCTTTAACTCGTTTGTTACTTAAGAGGAAATGGTTAATGCAAGAGGTTGCTTTAAAAATATGGGAGGCCTAAAAATTATTTGTAGTATAATTAACTTCCAGGTTCATTTATGAATTTCTTGCTAAGTTGACGACCGTTCTTTGTAGATATAATATTCGATTCGGCAACCCTACAGCAAGTGACGCGGAAGTGGAGGAGGCTGCAAGAATGGCTGAAATTCATGACAGAGTTCTCTCACTTCCGCAAGGTATGTTTTTCATTGCCTAGAAATTTAAATTGCTCTAACAAATTTCCTTCATGGATCCTTTCTTGGAAAAATTTCGAGGATTTTTTTGACCACAACTTTCCCCTAATTCATACGCTGTAGAAATATTTTCAGCGCATGTGTAATAGTCTGTTTCGTTTGGAGGTTTTGTTGTACTCAAAATGGAGCCTTCCGTTCTTTCAGTTGTTTCGAAAATTCCACTTATTCCCTTTGCCAGTACATGATGGTCGACTCTGTTCGCCAGTCTGCTGATCCATTTAGCTGCTTAGAATTAATAGATTACGACTGTACATAATTAGAGATATCATTAATGGCCATACTTTACAGTAAAAACGCTTTCATTTTTAGTAACCACGCTAAAATTATTACACGCATGCCGTGTCTGCCACCAATAATATTTTTTAACCTACTCAGATTAAGTCCAAAGATTTGCTGGCTTAATGGCAAGTAAACAAAAAACCATTGTGGGGTTCTGATCTGAACGTATTGCCAAGCGACGAAATATGAAATAATGTCTGTCCAGGTATGAATCCGTCAGTGAAATGTAGTTGTCGTCGGTGATGATGATAGGAGCGTGGCTCCGTTAGGATATTAACTGGTAGTGATTATCTGCCCCAGTTTCGCAGTTTTTACGTTGAACTGAATTTGGATCCATTCACCGTAAAAATATTTCAAGGATACGACACGGTAGTGGGCGAGCGCGGTCTGAAGCTGAGCGGTGGTGAGAAGCAGAGGGTCGCTATAGCTCGTACGGTCCTTAAGCAACCACGGTTTATTGTTCTTGATGAGGTTACATTTCGTTGGCTGCTTACGTTTGGCACTCGTTGTAATACTTTTGATTCGGAGGCAAACAAATCACCGAATCTCTGAAGGTCAGCAAAGCAGGAAAAAAATGCATAAACAAAAAACCGAGTCACTTCCTCGTTGCGAGATCCGACCTCACATTCGTGATACTTGCTGCGGGCTGCGTTTGTGAACCAACTAGAGCGCAGTCTTTGTTTCTCCTACTACGGCACTTGTCTCTGGTTTTCCACTTACGTCCTTCGGTTATCTTGGTGCAATCTGTGGGATGCGGCTGCAGGTCGATGCATGTGGCCGCTTCTCTGTCTCTCACAACGCTGTCACATTCGCCGTTCATTGCAACGAGTTTGGTCTGATCGTTGTGTATTCACATATGCAGTCGTTTCCATTGTAGGGCGACTCTCAGGAGAACTCGTGACCTTTCAATTGTCTCTCGACATCTCGAACTTGACATTTAAATCTCGTTTTGGTCATTTATAAGGGGAAAGACGAAAGCACCCAAAAACACTCATATTGCTTGGACGAACATATGAACATCAGGGAGCGTAAAGCGAGTGATGATGAAATCGTGAATGTAAATTGTGCAGGAAAAAAACCTTTTAGAAAACAATAGTTTCGTCTCAATCTTCACTAACAATGACCTCCTGATAACAGGAAACCGTGGAGCTCCAAAAACGAAGTACTTCACAAAAAGATCTCTGGAGAAAGTTGGCGGTATCATCTCCATGACACGTAAGTGCCACCTATGGCAGTTCCGGTGCCTTTTAACGGTTTGCTTGGTCCGCCTCACTAGCGTCATATTCAACTGCAGATTCCTTTTCTCATGAAAGATGTTATCGGCTTATCGTTAGAGTTGCCATCTCCCGATAAATTTCTGCCAAATTTTTTCTTGTCTCATTATCATCGGAATATCTGAATGGCCATTCAACAATCTTCCATATAGTTTGGGAATTTCTGTTTAATATCATATATTGCACGCCATTCATTTCTGGTGAGATTTTCCTGAGTTGGTTCGCCGCAGTCTTATTCATAATTCTTTTATTTCAAATTTGATGCACGAAGAGTGCGAAATTACCGTTCGATCACTGAAGGCAAAAATACTTTGCCATTTGCTGATTAGTGACTGCTTCGAACAGTGTTTGGGAAAGTTAAAGTTACATTTTAGCTACGTAGAAATGTCTTATGATACTTATATTCGCACTCCTATACAAAACAATTTATTCATTTCTTTTCGGCACCATCATAACTCATAGTTATCCATCATTTGCTGTACTTTCTTTGTTAATGTGCGGAAAGAATAAAATGTTGGATGTAGGGAGAGATTTTATTCGAAGTAAAGTTACGCTAGGGGCACGCTATAATATTTCGTTATTTTTAGGCCACATCTGCACTGGATACGGCAACAGAACGTTCCATTCAGAAGTGTCTCTATGAGATGTGCGAAACGAGGACTACCCTAGTTGTGGCACATCGCCTCTCCACTATTGTTAACGCTAATAAAATTATAGTCGTCAATGAAGGGCGGATTACCGAAAGTGGCACGTAGGAGATTTCGTCCTTTATCGCATAATTTGCGTTTTCCAGGCTTTTGTTAAATGATCGGAAATTAATTTTTCAACAACTGATGTCGAAAGTATTTCCTCAAAAGTACCCAAAAATTTATCCGTAAGAAAGAAGCAATCCTCGAATATGATGGTGTCTTAGAAAAAGTGCGTTGCATGCAACTAAGAGTTTAACTTAGAGTTGAAGTCGGGAAGAAGGGTATTCATTTTTGGGCATAATTTTAGTTGCCGATGTTCTGTGCAAGCAGTGGCTATTGGTTGAGGTGGCAATAACTTTTCAGAGCTCTTTCCACAGTTCAGCTCTTCAGATTATATCTTCCTCCACAAATAGTTATAGACAACATCGTACTTTATCTGCGCTTCACTCTTTGGATAGCTATTATCACAATTCTTAAATAACTTAAAAACAAATTTTTTCAGTAACAGAACGTTGCAGAGAAAAGTTAATAAGTAATTCTACTGTGGCCATTAGGAGTGTGCAGTTGCTGAAGAAACCTCTATGAGTCGTTCACAACCTGAAACTATCGTGGAGACCAACATATGCGCCTTTTTTAGGTGCATTGATTTCCTCAGTGACTTCATATGACTATGACATAGAAAAGTTCAAGGCAAAACCTGGAATAGATATCATCATTCATTCGTCGACGTCTCAAATCGTTCACTTCTCAACTTTCCGAAATTGAAAAGTTTTTCGAATTCATTAATATTGCGAATGAAACTCATTTATTTGCAGTCATTCGCAATTACTGGAACAAAAAGGATGCTACTACGATATGTGGCTAGCACAGAGTGAACACTTGAACGAGCCAGATGGAAACGCGCAAAATGAAGCCAGACTGTTGTGATCTGCCACCATTAACGCCTTTACTCCAGATTGCATACGTAGTGTGCTGTGTTGAGTAATTTTAGCGAATATTCTCTAAAGGTTAGCCCTTCAATAAGTTAGCGTACTCATCTTTCAAGAACGTATATTTTATTTTTGTTGGCTCTCTTGCATCCTTCAGAACTCGCTAGCTCGTTTGAGTAACTCATTCTAATTTCAGCTGAGAGATTCATTCAGAAGTCGAGAAGGATGAAATTGGAGATATCCGGCAATGTTGTTGGAGTTTTTGCTTGCCATGCGATCTTTTTCTGTATACCTCGACTTTTGAAAAGCTGACAGCACTATAAGCCATAAATGAGAAGATGTAGTATTAGTGATTCACAAAAGAGGGAATGCGATGTTTCTAGTTGTTGTGTCATTGTTGATTCGTTTCAGATGCATTTATTTTTGCACACGTTTGTACTTAGCTAAGCTATCTTGATAAAGAGTTTTGTGTATTTCTCCTACAAATTGCTTAATGGCACCGAAAAGGGTAACGTTTGAGTGTGCAGTTGAAAAATAGCGCTCATTAAGGTGCTCTTCTCATCTGCATGGAATCTACAGTTATTTCACTTTCTCTCATCAGCGCATTCAACACGGCTTCTAAACTTCCCAAGATTTGTTTCAGGGATATATTGCCATTGATGGCTTCTTGAAGTAAACATGGTTAATGTTTTATTCCCCTTTAGCCAACACTGGTACTACACAAATCTTAGTCTCTATCACACAAGAGCGTTATCGCAGTTTCCTTTTTCCATGTTTTCCCTTACTGAAGCGGGTAATTGTGCAGATCTTCATGTATTGCTATGTCGTCTTTATGGAATGGAATGCGGAACGTCTATAGCACGCATTTGGGACTGCAACCGTCATGTGTAAAGACTGAATCATGCAACAGGCTGTGCATCAGAATGTTTAGGAAAGGCAGTGAATGCGGGACATTTGTTCTTTCAGCCGATCGCTGCTTCTATCGGACGTAAATAAATAAAAGATGACGCGCTAACCTCACGAACAAGATGCAAAGTGAATTCGGTGTTTTGCTGCGTTGATAAGGGATGGAAATAGCCTGCCAACTCATCTCAAATTTCACCGCCATCGGAACGGGATGCAGAGATTACCGATACGAACCCACCGACGAACATCTTCATCCTCCGACCTCAACTTTCAGCGCAGTATTCAGATTTTACTGTATTCAAATATTAAGGCAACACTTGTGGCTCCGGCTCCCGATTGCTACCGATCATGTAACTTAATTGTTTTTATCTGCACAATTCATCAAGAAATCTGCTGCTGACATATACCGCCCTCCATGTCTTCTGTTTAAGTATCGTCTCGTCCTGGCTACTGTTTCAAGCGCCTGGAAATAATATTACCGGAAGAACCTCCCTTAAATCATATTTTCAGTGAACGTATTATTAGTCTCAGATGACCATTGGAAGGTGCTCGAAGTTATTATGAGAAAATTAGTTTCGAGTCATTTCAGCCTTCCAACATCATCAGCGATAATCAGCATGTCTTTTTCGAGGAAGTCTATGCCCACAAAATCATTACATCCTCTTACGAATGATATGAAGTTGCCGGCAACGTTTTACGAATAGATATGGTCTATATTGGATTTGCAATCGCTTTGATTCAGGGCACATCGGGAATTCCTGCTGAAGTTGAAGGTTTCTGCGATGCTGCACACTTATAAACTTGTGCGGACGAAGTTCCATGGTGAAGTTTGACGGTGCCTCGCCACGCTTCATCCTTCGCTAGGTAAGGTGCAGTAGGGTATTATTCTGGGGACTCCTTTATTTCTGCTTTATATAAAAGACATCCCAAAGAACCTGCGAGCTTTATGCCGATGAAAATACATGGATAGGCGGCATATGCTGAAACTTTATTTGATTTTAAGATATTATGCGAAAACACAGTTTCATTGAGGGAACGTTTACAGCTAAGAGAGCTTAGCACATCAGCTGAAGCTTGCTCTGAAATGTGAATTTCTCGGTCGAATGTACTCTGCGTTAGTGCGGTCTCGATTCGGGCGTTCGTGTTGGCTGCCAGAGCCGCAGTGTCCGAGTTGCTCGAGCGCTGCTGCCGTTGCGAACTACACTCGACGTGCTCTGCAATTCAGTTGTGCGGAAAGACCCATTTCGAATACCTCACTTAAATGTGGTCGCTGTCTGTGGAAAATAGTTTGAGGACGTTCAACGGCACTTCATTAAGCCGGCTTTTGTGAGGGCATTTCCCCACCGTCCGAGCATAATTATCAACTCACGCTCCTTATTTAATGTGTGATATCGTTTTACGCTCCTTATACAGCTCCTCATACAGCTCAGTTCGATTTACATTTTCACAGAAGACTTTTGTGAGGTTCTGTGCCGCCTAACTTTTCTTCTACAAAGTTTGCATTGCGTTCGAGATCATATCGCTTTGAGGTGGAAAGCAAGTAAGCGGGTCGAAATGATGTGCTCACTTCATTTGTTCTTCGTCTTGTTGCCCCATTTGAAGTCCCTTCCCATAACATGTGGTTAAGGCTGCCAACTTGTGTTTTGAGTGACGCGATCTGACTGCGATATCTGCTTCCCGGCGGTTTTAAATATAATTGCACGTGCCTCATTTTTGTATAATTCATGTCTACAGGCTCGCATATCTCTATCCCGCATGTTCTTGTCTTTCTTGGAGCTTTTGAACGCATCACTCTGTCTCCTCTTTATGCTTGCAAATGTTCTCTTTGTTGCTTGCATATTTATTCTCGCGAACATGTGAGCCATACTTCCTTTAAATTGCTGAATAAAGATGTTCTCGTTGCTGCGGGTTTCACCCGACTAAAGCCGGCCCTACTCGCAGCGGGGTTACATACGACCAAGAGCCCAGTTCCCGTGCTGTGTTCCCTCGTCTCCACGAACGTTGTCACATGCTGTAGGATCTCTTGAAATGTTCTGGTGTCTGCACGCGTTCCCCGACCAAACAGTCAACACGAAAATGGAGTCACTGCAGTGCTTACTTTCTACACATGAACCTCATCAGCAGAGTCACCGCATTCACTTGTACCTTGTTCACATCACATGTCCCCTCACGTACATAGCTCCGCATAACACAGGTAACAATCTCTAATAGAGGTAACCCGTGTGGAAGCTGCTATATCGATCGATTTTTAGCTGTAATAGTTGAAAGGAATTTTGAAGCTCCGGTAGAGAAGCGTTCAAAAACCTCTTCGATGCAGCAACGGAATTGATTCACCCATTCGCGCCAAAACCAACTAACGGAAAGGAGAACAGCGAATATTCCTCAACCGAATCATTGCACTTGTGAAGAATCATCTCATTGCGTCGATAGAGTTTTACGGATATCGGTGATTTGAGATTTGCCTTACACCGAAAGATCCGGCGAGCAGCGAGTTTCTATAGCGTTTTTTTGATGCCGCATTCATCGGAGGTGGGAGACGACAGACGACACGAAAAGTTGGGAGAGGAGCAGAGTGGATGGTTGGTTGCACTCGATAGCGGGTATAAACTTGCAGGGCATTCGGGTGTTTGTAACGGGAGGAGCTCGATGTCGGTTGTGGAAGGGGATTGTTGCTGCTTAAGGTGCTTGTTGATTATATCGTTTCGTTCGGCTCGCAGTCTTTCAATTATTTCTCCTAGGGAAGAAAGTTTAGTGAGGTTTCGATGATCTGCTCCGGGGTTGGCGAGCAATTTGGCGTTCTTCTTTGGTAAAAGTCGTCTAAGTAATAGGTAGTAGATGCTTCCGTTTTCGCACCATTAAGTCTCTTAGATCTGTTGGCAACGAAGTCATCCGCTATTGGGATGCCATCGTTTGGTGTACTCTCTTCATTTGTTCTTTTGTGTGACTGCGGGAAGTGCTCGATATAATTTTTGCATAAGCAGAGAGGTTCGAGAGGAGTGCAGATGCGACAAGAAAATTTGGTGGAGCAAAGCACTTCTCGCATCGTTGAGTACTTTCGATTCGCCCGAATGTTTGTGTCACCTCAGAGTTCAGCGTTGTTTGTGGGAAGTGAAGAAATTATGCCTTTACTTCGACGTTTCCCTCCTTTGCAGCTTATTTGTGAGTGAATGCTTCCCTGTCACAACGCCGACCTTACTTCCGATGCCAAAAATCTCTATGCGGCGGGAGCTCTTTGCTTTGACTCAGCAGCCGCTTTTCATCCATTAATGCATCATGTGACTTCTTCTCATTCTACAGGGAAGTGATATGCGCTAGTCGATGCTTCTGCTTCTTCTGCTTCTTCCACACTCCTCCTCTGCTTCTTAGAGCAGACGCCCTTCAGCTCTGCCGCAGCCGCGTTTGAGATGAGAGAATGAACTTGTTTAAAGCACGGTATGCGAAAAAAGCTGCCAGCAGAAAATGAAAGTGTAGCTTCCTTGACCAATGTTGTGGGGAGCAGTGGTCATCTCCGTCGAAAATATAGAGACGCTTATATTCCTTTTCAGTGAGTAACTGAATGTGGTCCCCCTCAAAGACGCTATCCTTTGACCGTGGAGCTGTTTTGCCCGAAGAACCGGTCTTTCCGCATCTTTTCTTGTCCGCATTTCGTTATAGTAGTTAACGATTTGCCCAATGTGATGTAGCGGCTGCGCCTTCAGTGCCTAACGTTTTATACAACCGTATCGTGATTCGTCAAACAATAAGAGTGCATTTTCGAAGAAAATTTCATTTTGGGGGCAGTGAGGAACTACTGCATTTGCTGCAAGCCGTACAAACAGACGCTACATTGGCAACAGATCTGTCAGCAGAGGACCACCCTGTAATTATGGCATTCAGGAATAAGCTGCCTTCGCCCGATGTTCACACCGTAGTGAATGTCGTTTAGTGCATATTGGTCTCGTTTATGTTCGATGGAAGTCTTGTTGTGGGCGCTTTCGTCATATATAAAAGATTGCCAATATTCATTGTGTAAATGTTGTTTTGAAGGTAAAATGGCATCACTGTACACGTGTTCAATAAGCGGCGAGCCGGCAGAGGTACCCGTTGTATCTCCATTATCGGGACGTATCTTCGAGAAGCGGCTCATAACGAAGTATATCAACGAAAATGGTACCGATCCCATAACCCGTGAACAGCTCAGCGTTGATCAGGTTTATGTCGTTGCCTTTTTCTCGTCCGTTTATCGAGGTTTATACTTACTCAAGGAATAGTTGGTGTTCCCTCTGTGGTACTATCAGAACTGAGTTGAGATATGCGGAGTTTAACAGAACATGGCAGGCACGGGAGCACTGCGCATATGGTGGCCTATGTGTTCATATATCAGCACATAGTATTTGTCATGGGTGTCGAAGATTCCTGCCTGCTGAAGCGGTTGATGTGGTCGAATATCCTCGAGAATTGGGAATGTAATAGCTGTTCGTTATTTTGATGCCACAGAGGGCTGTTATCATGTGGTTGTGTTCGGAATCTGCGAATTGGCAGCAGTTTTGAGTGGTCTGATATTGTTTCGGTTATTCATAATGTGTTTTGCAGCTCATCGAGCTGAAGACAGAGGGATCGAGCGCGATGCCTCGAACCATATCGGGTACATCGATTCCGTCGTTGTTGAAGCTGCTACAAGATGAGTGGGATGCATGCATGCTGAACAGCTTTATGCTTCGTGAGCAGCTGCAAACAGCGAGACAGGAGCTGTCACACACACTCTATCAGGTCATTTTTGATATAGACAGCTGTTTATCAATATTTCAAAGTATTATGAGGGATGAGCGTATGCTAAATAAGATTCGTAGACATCGCATGTCATGTCATCCTTAATGAATGAGGAATCTGGTATACTCGTCCAGCTTATGGAGGTCGACCGAAGCGCTAACACTGAAAGTTGAACTAAGGTCGGGATTTAGATGAGCTGAATACGGCAGAGTTTTTCAAAAATTTCCTAGGCCTATCTTCTTTCCGTTCCTGAAGAGGCACTTAAATTGGGAGCTATCTGGCAGCTGCATTGTGTATTATATTCCCGTCGTGAATAGCTTTAATGATATTTTCAACTAAGAGCCTCTGTGTAGTCTGTAGTTGCTTATTTTTCAGTTGTCGTTGTCCCATCACCATTAAGCAGTTTGCAGTATCGTGCGCATTAGACCTCATTCCCCGCTTTTTGAAGAAGCGTGTTTCCGTCTGGGAATACAGTCATTTCCCTCATCGAAATTTCACGCCAAGTTTGATAATCCTTTCTACATTACCTTGACACTATTAGGTGGTTACATTCAGCAGAGTGACCTTATTAAACACGGATAAAGTTCCGACCCGGTCCTTACCACTCTAATTCTCTCCTTTATCCTGGTGTCCTCCTTCACATATTCGTTTTTTGCTTCTTCAAACAGACATATGAAGTGCTAGAGTGAGACATATATGTCATGTCATACTCGATGCATGAAGAACAACAAAGATTCTGAGCTATTTTGAAGGTTGCGACGTTAATTGCATCACCTTTACTATCCTCTCCCGTATTCTGAGGTTTTTGTAATGTTGTCGTTATTAACAGCTTTATTACAGTATTCCCAGCAATGCAAACAAGTAGTTGTGATTGGGTCGGCGTTACTGGAAGGCGTCTGCATGTATACATTAAATAGCTGTCATCAACTTATCATTGATACGAGTGTTTTCAGCATGACGGTGCTTGCCGTGTAATTGCGCGATTGTCGAAGGAACTGAGCGCCGCTCGTGAAGCGCTTTCTACATTGAAGCCACATGCAACTGTCGATGTCTCACAGGCCGCGGAAATGAGTACAGCGATGGAAACATCCGAAGAAGGTAAGAAGAATGTCGGGAATTGAGTCTTGTCGTGTTGTTGTTCTCAGCTCACCGTGTCATTGCACTCTCACTGTGTGATTTCCGGTGTGAGGCGCGTGTAAGAATCCTAAGTATTTAGCTGATGCCAAATTATTTGCCTTCTTTTTTCGATTTGATATCTTATATGCCGAATCAGGGAAAGGCGAATGTAATGCATTTGTATTTTATTGAACGAAATACACTTTCGTATTTATTCTCTTCCTTACTTGAGAGAATCTTTTAGCCTTGTCCGCTGTTCGGTTCTAGTGGGTAGTTGTTGAATATTCGGGGGATTTCTTTCGTTCTGAGATTTAAAATTTTCACGCTCATCAGGATGAGAATTGTGTATTTATGATTGTAAGCAGATTTAAGAATCCTTTTTCATCTTCTCATTTGGCAAGAAAAAGGCCGAATCCTATACCTTCAGAACGGCATCGAGCGCAACCTCATGTTCCCTGCCTAAGTGCCTCGAGTAGTCGTCAAATCACAGGGCGATTAGCATCCCAGATGGCGTTCATCGCTTATGGAATCTAACTGCCTGGCCAAAATTCGCCTCATCTTTCATTGTCAACACAGTGTCAACCTTTTTCCCATCAGCATGCCCTTCAGTACATTGCATTGCTAAAATTCGATCCCTCGTATCCTGTGGTGCCCACATGATCGCAAAGGTACGGCGTTCTGATTGAGCTTCTTCTAACGCAAATGTGCGTCTTGAAATATATTTTTTAACTTTTTTAAAAATTTTTCCTCTTTATTTTGTACAGTTTACACTAAAAGCGTTTATTTGTTGCTAAATGATAGTGATCTATGGGAAATGGGTAGTGGGGATGTTTTAACCCTCAGATGGTTGTCGCCGAACACTGTATTAACAGGAACATTTTTCGTGGTTCGAGCGGGACGAAAAAATCGATCTATGGGTATTTTCCGCAAAGATCGAGTTTAATGTTGGTGAGAATGGGATGGATTTGTATTGCGCAGAAATCTTGGCGGATGTGAAATGTTCTTGATGTCGTTTTTATTTGGGTATAGAAAGGTGAAGATGAAACCGGTTGCCCGTACCATTTTATTTGCATTTGGTTACTTACATCCCAGTTGGAGATATCCGGACCTTCCATTTGATGCAGCGTTGGCCGTAACCGTTTGATTGGTTATCTTTCGATAAGCAAGCAGTACGTTCGCAAAGTGTGCCAGCTTATCTCTTTGCAGGTGTGGAAGGAATAAGTGAAACAGTATTGAAGAAGCTACAGGACAAGGCTGCCACATTAACAGCGGCTCGTAAGCAACGTGGTAAGAGTCTCCCTGAAGCGTTAGCTAAGCCGGAAGTGGTGAAAGCGTTCTCGCAGACTTCGTGCCATACTGGCATACACAGTGTCAGCATGCCAGGCATCACCGCTTTGGATGTCCAGGTCACATTTTTTAAGTTTTTTCCTTTCAGAGCGTTGTTATGTGGGATGAAAGTAACGCCTCGTAGGTGATGTTGATTTCCAAAGATTGTGTTTTCGAAATGTTTCGTTAGACTGTATGCTTCGTGTTCAAAGCAGTCTGCCAATATAAATTCCTGAAATTCCAGGATTTTTGGAAAAAGTTTTTGCTGCTGTCTCTTTGGCTAGTGAAATGGTGGGAGTATTTAGTTGAGGGCTATGAAAATAGGAAAAAAAAAGAGAAATTCCGTTGCATTTTCGCCTAAATGTGGTCTCTTATTAAAAGTTTGTCGTTGAGGGGATAACAGTGATTGTTGCATCACGCCATTTTTTTACGCTCTTATTAATTGCGCTTAAAAAGCAGACAACTTTTTCAGGGAAGTATGGTGCTAACAGGCGGAGCTGATAGGACGGTAGTGCTTTTCAACAGTGATACGGAGGCTGTGCAGACGACATTCAAAGGGCATCAGAAGAAAATTTCGGCTGTTATTCTGCATCCGGTCAATCAAGTTTGCCTATCTGCTTCACACGATGCACAGGTCTGTGAATTTATTTTTTTCGAAGATATTTCTTTGGCTGATATTTCTCTAAGAAGCCGGCTTATGAGGCGAAATATTTTGTGCATCGTTCTTTCATGAAGGGAATTCAGTTGTGATTTGCACCTCATTTGCATTTTGGTCTTTTTGGGCAATATTTGAAGTTGTTGTCGTTATATTCTGACAGGTTGATTTCCTTAAAATAGCAGACGGTGAATCACTTTCTTAATGTGGGAAAGGGAATAGCTGCTATTATCGTCATCGCCTGTCAGCCAAACACTCTGTCAGCTGGTCATCGTTCTATTCTCTTATATTCGAGTGGCACGGTTTATGTGACCGATTGACGGATAGTTACCATTGTGTGCGTTGTCAGTATAAAAGTAGATTTTAGGTGCGAATCTGGTCAAGCACGGAGGAGGAATGCAAGCATACGATCACCACACACACAGCACCGGTCACGGATATTTCGTTGCATGCCACCGGTGACTATGTCCTCTCCGTGTCAAGTGACTCCTGTTGGGCGCTTTCAGATGTACAAACCGGAAAAACGCTCTGCAAGGTTACTTTTCCTGTAGTTTTCGACTTGTGGTGATTTGGATTTTGGTAACGAAAATCAGCGTTAGGAGAGAATAGAATTACTGGAAAATATCGCCATCTGAACTCGTTGATTTCTGGTCTTGGTTTTCTAGGCGTTGAGGGATAAGCGTTTTCGGGATAACTTTACTGGTTCCAGGTTGATGGGGTTTGTCGAGATTACATCCTGTAGAAGCAGCTTTTATCGTTATTTCATAGTGTGACAGAGATCCGTGACGCAGAGAGGGGGGAGGAGGGAGAATGACCGTCTTTGTGTAACTGTTTATAGTGTGTTGTTTAAACCGCTGCACTTGGCTCTCGCTGCAGGCGACGTGCTGCATTAATCGCCACTGCCGTTCACACTGTTCCAGCGGGAATGAGTAATGGCATTATTTCAAGTCGTCATTTCATCGCGTTGGGAAACGCTCCCCATGGGTGTTCTAGAAGACAAATTCTCTCTCTGCTGTTTACTATTTTGCCAATAAGCGATATAACTTTTTTCTTTACGGTTGCAAATATGTTGAATTAATGTTTTCTCTTCGACATGATTTCTTCTTCTCTCTGAATAGAGTCGTTGATATCCTTTGTATCGTCGTAAGTTATAAATGAAGAATTACGACAAGGATTTACTGCAGGTGAAATCCGAAGAGAAAGAAGGTGTTGCAATCTGTTGTGGTCAATTCCATCCAGATGGTCTGATCTTTGGCACCGGAACAGCTGACTCGATTGTAAAAATTTGGGATCTTAAAGAGCAGACCAACGTCGCCAATTTCCCCGGTCATCAAGGTAAGGATCTTTCTGTTTTGAGAGAACTATTTTTAGTGTGATGTCTAGGAATTGTACGGTGCAGTAATGGGATGCCTTGATTCAGTCAGCATCCACAAGCTCGCGTGCGGAATGGGGGTGATAGATATTTGGTGAGAATCCACAGCTCCCCATTTTATTTTGCAGACGCCCTGATATTGATTTGCATTTGAATAATATTGAACTGAGTATTTGATTTGATGATGATTATTTGGGGAATTAAAATATTTCATGGTGACTTCTCCTGGGAGGTGTGCTTATTTATTTGCATTTCTGATCGTCTGTTGTCTCGCTGATACGCCTGCATGCTTACTTCCAAAAGCTGCAAGCTTCTGTTGTGCTGATATCGTGCAATGCGATGGTGAGTGACTTGCAACATGTTTTCTTTCAGTATTTTTATACCTGTGGAATATTTCTTCGACGTATCGTCTCGCCGATCTGTAATCGCAATCAGTAGAAAGAATTTGGGTCATGTGTTATTGTTTTTCAAAGAAAGATTCTTTAAAAAGAAGATTTCCTATTTGAATGCTCTTCCACATCTATTCTTTTTACTCAGCTTATATTCCGTAATTCATCTCTACATCACTTTCGCCCATTTACTAATTTACTGAGGTAAAAACGTATGAATTTCGAAGCAGAGAAGCAACGCCAACATTTCATGCCCAGAAGGAATGTGGATCTCGTGCTCAAATAAGTTCAAGTTGTAATTAAGATAGCGTAGCTTTTTATGGAAAAGCATTTATTTTAGCCACCGATCGAAGATGTGGCCCGCCAACTGATGCTATTCGCAACTTTACCGTACATAATAAGGCACTTTTCAAAGGGAGGGTAGTGATGGACGCAAGTTTCAGTTTCCACTGATCCAATTTTGCGTTATAGCACCTTCCTGATTTGAAATCATTTCGCGGGTTTACATGTGGCTGGATTGGACGCACTTGAACAAAGTGATAAATGGTTGCAGGGGCAGTGAAGGCGATTGCGTTTTCCGAGAATGGTTACTATCTGGCGACAGGTGCCGAGGATGGTGAAGTGAAGCTGTGGGATTTGCGTAAATTGAAGAGTTTCAAGACGATGAGTATCAACGAAGGGAAACATACCGTATACTTTAAATATATCTGTTTTCTTTGAAGTCTTTGATTTCCTGGTCGACTCTGCGAAGAATTTGTTCACTTGAATTCAGCTGTTATTTTTGAGCAACTTTTTTTGTTTATCCACTTCATAGAATTACATTGAAAACAAAAGATTTGGCCTTCATTAAAATGAGCGTGCTGAAAGGTTCCTTTGAATTGAGAGTGCAGCTGAACCATCTTCTGACTAACATTTGCGATTCAGCGCTCAATTTACTTAATCTGCAACAGTAAAACAAAAATGGCAACCTTTGACCTACTGAAAGAGGAATCTGATGAAGTAGACATACCTGAGGCAGTGCTGTTTGCGTGCGGAATGCTCTGTTGGTTGTTCGCTCGGCTTTGTGACTTTAATAAAGGTACTTCTTTATCACATTTGTGTTATTTTAATTGATGAAGTGGTCGTTATAACGTTCGTCTACAACATCAAAATGTTTGGGGATGCGATCGGGCTTTATGGTGCTCTTTGCTTTTTAGCCAGCGCGATTTCTTCAGAGGCTTGCATATCGTCCCACCGTTCATTAGGACTCGAATACCTCATTCATTCACGTTTGTTCTCATCTAGTGTTTTACCGTTATGTGTTGTAAGTGATAACTGTAACATAACCGTTTACAATTGTTACAGTTGTGGGGAATATGTTTCGATCAGTCCGGCACATACTTAGCGGTGGCAGGTGCAGACGTGCAAGTAATTCATGTGAAGCCATGGACAGTGTTAACGACTCTCACCGATCACAAGGAGGTCGTTACCGGTGTTCGTTTTGGTCCGAACGCACACAATCTCTTTTCAGCGAGCATGGATCGATCGCTTCGGATTTACTCATATGCGCCATCTCAATAATGACTTTTCTTCGGCTTCTTTCTTTCCTTCCTTCACTTTTCGTGTTTTTGATCACTTCGTATTGTTTCAGTTATCGAGGAGGGGCTTCTTGCTAAATGATAAACAATTGAGGAGCAAGTGTAGAAGAAAAATTATGTGGAGGAGCAGTCATAGCAGTCCCAGTTTATGGTTACTATATTGATGTGATTGTCCGTAGCAAACACTGCACTTTCTGTTTGTTCTGCATAGTTCTTTCGGAATCGTGTGAGGTAAAAACAGCGCTGTAAAAGAATAGCAACGGAGATATCAAAGCCAGTCGTTGAATATTCATCGCGATAGCATTAACAACGCCGATTATGGAATGCCGCTTGTCTGCGCGAATATAATCCGGCATTGGTCTTAGGGGAGTGTGTTGCCAAGACACATAGAGGTCATCGGGTGGGTTTGAATGTGACCTGCGCTGGAATCTATCAGTGAAGTGGGGAAAAAGTTTTGACATGTTGGATAATATTCGATTCGCGAGCTGGGCATGATCCTGCTATAGCACAGTAGTTGATTTTTGATGTGGAGTTGAGATGAGAGCGGAACTGTTTTCTCTAAAATCTGATGCAATGCAGATTTGGTCTTGGAATTTCTGTTAGTGCAGGTGAGATCAACCTTGCTGTGGAAGTGAATTAGCCGAAAAAGCTGTCGGAGTCTTCTATCGATAATCTAAGTCGACTGCAGAGATGTTCAGAGCAAATGTCCGGCGAGGTTTTAGTCGTGAAAGGGGCAGCTGTAAGTGGCATGCAAAATCTGAGAGTTTGATGACGACCTAATAGTAGCAGACGAATCAGTTCCTAATTCAGCTGCCGGGGAAATACGGAAAAGGCTTCTCAGTTTCACCCGGGAGCTTCTAAACTAACCCTATGGGGGTGTGCTCATATTCTATCCGTAACCACTTTGAGAAATGGTACCACTAAAGGGATTGGAACTCTTCCGCTTCTTTTTGCACCTTCCATAGCCTCACTCTGTCTAGCGTAAATGATTGCGATGGGGATTTCGTATATGTCAAAGTTTAAATGTTCTTGTGAGAACTGTTGCACTGTGAACAAATTAATCATTATCCTCATCACGATGATCGTCAAGTACCCAAAAAATAGTAAAGGGGACACTTATAAGGCGTGTTCGAAAGCGTTCCGTATAATGCGATTGACACAGATCGGCGTGGAAATTTGTCTCAGACGTTGTGAATGAGTTTTATAGCAGCGCAACGGAAGATAGAGCAAATTATGTGGTATAGACAAATGTATACGTTGTATGAGGTAATTAAATTCTTATTGGAGTGATAAAATTTGTTGCTGGGAATGTCCTAATTCGAAGGAGCTGCTTCGAAATAAGACACAAAGCTTTTTTCACAGTCCGAGGTCTCCTTGAGAGTTTTTATATTGCTTTGCTTGAATTTTCAGTGGTTTTATTGAGTTTATCATTGAATAAGACTATGCTGTAGTAGATCCGCTGCAATGAATCGATCTTCTGCTTGTTGTGGCGGCCATTATATTTGTAGAAAATGTTGCCTATTTTGGAAAACGGTCAAATCATTCAATTGTTGCCACCCGAGAGGCTAGCATATGAGGGAATTCATTGTGTATGGCTTCGCTTTGTTGACCCTAAGAAAGAGGTTTTGTCGATGGATGTTAATGTTAACTGTCGAGAGCGTTGTTTTTGAGCGCAATATATGAAATGAGTTTTTGAATGGAACTTTGCTGTTTAATATTTTAGCGTTTCCGTTGTTTTATGCTTATTTTCACATTGGATGAATAGCGAGTTTGTTTTTTTTGCGAAATGCAAAGTACTCTTTATTGAATAACTGAGAAGTCGGTCATGAAGTGATTAAGTATTCTACTTTTAGATACGGATGAGCTGAGGTGAAATTAAATTGGTTCCATTTCATTGGCCATATGGGAACGATTGCGCATAAGAACATTTCCTAGCAAGATATTACTAAGGAAGTGGGAGCTATCATCGAAGACTATTTAGTTATTATGATTGGGCACTTATTTGATTGCTGATGTGTTTTTAATTGATGTTGAGGAAGTGTTGGGTATTATTGATGTATGCGCTATTCAATGGGATCAATTGCAGTGTTATGTATAGACAGAGGTAAGTCGCAATGTTGTTTGTGTGGCTCGTCGATTATTTTCGTTGTTGAGAAGATTCACAGTTGTGTTTGTCATTCGTTGTTTCGATGTTTGCATCTTCGAGAGTAAAAGTTTCGTGGTGATTCTGAGATCATTTGCTGCTCGAAAGTTTCTTTCTTTGAGAGATATTTTGGAGAATTTATTACTGCGTTCTATGCATAATTTTGCATCCTTTTTGAGTTCTATTTTGCAGCACTCATCATTCTTTTCGTTATTTCTACAATGTACAAATCTCCACATTTGCATTCTATAGATACATTGACCAGTGCGTTCCATGAGTGAAGAAATATTGCCTTCAGCATGCATTAGGTTTTCGATCTTCAGGGCGGATTAATGGTGTGCAGTGCGGTTTGATTTTGATGTTCACTTTGTGAGCTCATCTGATATATAGGGTTGAGGTCCACTGATGCTGTGAACTTGAAATAGGGCAACGTTAGACGAGGGAACTTCATTTTTACGTTCAAAGTGACACGAATGACTATCAGTAGAACTAAGTTATGTGTACTTGATTATATGGTGTGGTAGTAGAATGTTTTTCTATCATGTCTACTCATCTATATCAGCATTGCGGGTCAATTACTATGTCAGTTTTGCTTATCAGTTTTCATCACCGCATATTTTGAACCCGTAAACGTGGCAGTGCCAAAAGCGCTGAAGGAAAAAACCGAATAATGAAATGGGGATTCCCGAAGGTGGGGTTCTTCGGATGGGAATGTGGAAGGCGGGGAGCTCTGCTGACCTCTTTCTGAGGGGATGCTGCCGATCCAGCTAACGGGCCTCCAGGAGAGCAGCAAAGTAGTCCTACTTTTATATTCGGCGAATATTTTATTGTTCGCAGTGTCCTCCTGCAAACTTGTTGAAAATCGTTCTTGTACGTATTTGGAGGTTGCTGTTTTTACCTGTGGAGGTAAGTGAATGTTGTGGTGTGCGTTCCGTGCATGCGTGAAGCAATTGCTTCTGCCACATAAGTTTTCTTCGTTTAGAGCCAATAGTTAGCAAAATACAATTCACGATTTTACTGTTGAAATTCGTATTTTTTACGTATATTCTGGTCAGGTGAGTGAAGTTATTGTTACAAGCGTAATTCTCACCTTTTCTGGTGTTATTTTCGATCATTTTACAAAAGCGTCGAGTTAATTAGTGGCACGAAAAGTTTTTTTACAAAGTTGAGTACTTTCAGTGCAAATGTTTTAGTGCTGGTGAATGCTATAACTTGGAGAAGCATTAAAAAGAGGAAACAACCGAGTTTAGAGCCATTCTATTTTGGATTACTTTGTAATAAGGCGGAAGTAACATGTAGGACTTGTTACCGTTGCTGTATTTTACTTTAAACTCCATTCGCAACGTGCACTTGTAACGCTCTCTATAGGTCTAAACGGGTGGCGTTTGGTTGCAGTGTGCTAAAAGCTGGCATTGGATGGAGTCAGGCTTGTTGTGCACAAGGTGATCTGGTCTTGTTCGTACATCTACATGGATTATCTCAGTCCTTACTTAGCAAAGAAACGCAGACGATTGAACCCGATTGAAGAAGAGTCTGATTCGTTTAGCAACGAGGAGCAGTCGGCAACCGGCTTCTTCGGTTTGTCTTGAGTGACTTCAATTTCTTGCACCCTTTATTGTTTTAATGTTCACTGATATGCTTTGATCGGAGATGGCGAGAGGATGAGGCGCAACTGCCCATGGTTAGTTTGCATTAATGTGCATAAGCGCGCTCCAAAATATCAGCATGGTGGTACCGCTTACGTGTTCTCTATCCTTTCCAGTTTTCTACTTGGCCTACAGTGAGGACGAGCTGAGTTGTTTCCTAAGTCCCGGCCGTGATGTATCGTAAAGACTAGTTGAGTGCTTCTCATTTAGTACCATTTTTCTTGAGTCTAATTTATCGAAATTTCGATATATTTTCAATAATTTATTTATATTAATGGGATAAAAGAAATCTCAGTAGTAAAGTAATAAATTCCATTGTCGGTATAAAAGATTTTGACACATTTGATAAAGGTGGCATATCATTAGGAGAAACATCATTCAGTTGGTCAATGAAATTCAAGGGTGATTCGGGTATTCCTTGATGTAATAATGCGTTCTATCCAATTGCACGTATAGTTTTTAAATTGAGAATAGATAGCTGTTCTCGTCCTGATAGCCTTCTTCATGACCGGTGACTTTTGTTTTTATGGAAATAGAGCAGAAAACCTTGTCTGTAATCACTGATTACATCGATCTGGTAGCACACAGTAGATGCTTCTCATAAACTTCAGCGAGACAAACGGAGACGTGCTAATACATCAAGGCTGAGCAATGAATTGGTGTTGATTCATTGCGTTTCACGGAAATAAGAAGTGAACAAACGAATACTGTTTTAAAAGAAGTTGTTTGTTCTTTCATTTTTCTATGCCATTGCCATCTGTGGTGGCGGAAGGAGAGGGGTCAGAGCCGTTCCCCTGCATCAAGATAAGTTCATTCTGTTAACTCTCCTTAAACGCAGTTTTCTGCTTCAACCCCGTCTTCTTGTGGATAGTTAGGGTCAGTCGCTTCTCATCCCATGTTTACGCTTCGAAATGCTAACTGTGTTAATGGTCAAATTTTTACTCGTAGTCGGCCGGGATTTCTGTCTGAAAAGAAAAACAAAGTCACCTTGATAATTCTTTGCACCAATTGTTTTCATTATTCAATTGTTTTCGTTTTAGGACATTTGGCATCGTTGGTGTCAAAGGCAAGTAGCTTTCTTTTTCATCGGGGAGCAGTTATGTCCGAAAGCTGCCCATCTTCATCGTTCGCTTCCCCTGAACGTCCTCGACGGAAAGCGAAAGCCGGAAACGCAATATCTGAAGTCACCGATGACTGCGCAGTCTTGAAGAGGACTTCTAGGATTGCTGTTGGAGCGCGGAAGCAGGCACCAAACCTCGCAAATGGGACACAGCATATCATTACACTGAATGATTCAGGTAATTATTATCTTACGAGTGGAATCTTTTGTTCAGAAAGCGTTGTGTCTCTAAAGTGAGATGCCGTAAACCTCTTCTCTTTGGTATATCGTATTTGGTTTTGTATGAAGTACGGAAAACTCTCCAAGAAGAGGACTATGCAAGGTTGCTAAAGAATGAGCAATTGGTGATCAAACATTGTAGTGAGACTGAAGCTCACATAATTCGTTTATAATATTTTCATCCTCTTTATCGCTGCTTTTGACAGTCAGCGAGAGATAAGGAGTCGCCGCTTATCCAGTTTAATAGATCTTCTTGCTGCCATTTGCCTTTTCTGTTCCGATGTTCATAAAGTGTAGGGAATTCTTGGGAAAAAGCCTTTTACTGTGTTTATTCGTCAATAGGGGACTAACAAGGTTTCTAAATTGATTCTGTTTTTTGAAATTGTCCCGATGACACTCTCGCTGCGGTTACATCAGAATCATTGTTGGATTCGTCTCCACTAACGTTCTCTTGTGAGGCAGCTCGTTTCTCTTTCGACGACAGATTGAAAGCATGTCTTCTGAATTTTTGCGGCATTTAGATGTGCTGTAAAGAATCGTTTATATTCAGAGGTCCTAACTGATGCTGAGGATAGTGAGGTCACTGTTGTGACGCCATCTCCACTTCAAACTGTCCCAGCTTCGCAGGTGCGATCTTCAACTCTCAGAATAAGCCCCTCTTCAAGCACAAAGCGTACGCAAGGTGAGCATTTTTCGTCATGCATTTTTTGGCTTCGATTTTGTATCGAGAAAGCAAGTTCACCACCCGCATTATGTTTACATATGATATGTAGTTTACCTTGTATAAATAAATTGTATACTTATGTGTGTATGGACGTTTGTGATATATAAGTATAATTGTTATATGAGTTGTTTGATACCCGCGGCATTTGATCTTTTTGATTGGAGTTGGGAAACGATTCCTTTGTCTGCACATTGCTCGCTTTTTCGGACAGTCTTTCGAGCGTGGGGTCCCAAGAACAATTGTCTTTTCAGAAATAGAAGATGGAATTTGCCACTAGTATTTCCTTTATTTTTGGGAATTGCACTCAATCATGGGAATATACATGCCATTATTTTTATAAGCAAATTGTTTAATTTGATCTGACATGAGTTAAATAGAACTGTAGAGACTTATTATAGTGGATGACGATATTCAAATAATCGAACGCAATGGTTTTGGCAATTCGCGAAACGATTGGAGCGCTCGTTTCTCCCCTCCAGTGGAACCGAATAGAAGATTCCAAAAAGAGGATACTCCATTCGAAGGTTTTTTCACTTTTTGCGTTCTTTCATTCGAATGTCTATTATGTGAAAAAAAAGGAAAAATTCCTCACCAAACTTATTGCCCTAATTTCAATATACAAACAGAGATGGAGCGAGAAAATTTCACTATTCAGAGTTATTACTTGATTTGTCGGTTATGAGGTGCGGCATAAAGCGAGTGCACCTGAATAATTTAACGGGCTGATGGCAGCCAATCGTCTTTTTCCCCACTGAAATGGAATTGTTTAGTCGTTCGAGGAGGGCAATTTCCTGCCCATTTAAGTAACAGGGAAAGTCTGTGGAATGTTATCGATCACTGTAGTTGGACAGATTTATAACTTTGAGCAAGCATTTATTACTTATATTCTACTCTCTGTAAAGAATGAACAATAGCCAAATAGCAGTTGCCACATTATATGATATAATTTATAGTCTATTAGAAAGAAAGATTTATTGAATCACCACTATGCCTGGCAGCAAGTGTGGAGATGTTGTATGGGTTGGAATTTGCGTGAAGTTAAGAAACGTTCCAGATTCCTCACGGCCTAATGAGGTGTCTGGTGTTCCTATCGGAACGGAGTCAGCAGTGGATGGGGACGATACGGTGAAGAGATTCTATGAGGAACAGTTGGAGCAAGAGGTGGCTACATCGAGTGGATCGATGAGTCGATCGAGCAGTGTTGAAGTGATCGCGGAACGCATTTCCTCGAAAGGTTCACTCCTTTATTTCCTACTGCTATTGGCTGTGCCATAGTTTTAGTACTGTTAATGAGTAGAATTTGGGCAGGTATGGGTGCAGTTGTTTTTATATTTGTGCATTTGCCGTTACGTATATATAGTTAAGAGCAACGCCATAAAGTTGTTCCCCCGTTGTGTAGGAAATAGAAGTAAATATGCAGGTGCGTCACTTGTGTACACAGGTACGTGAATATTTATATCTCTGATGTGCGGCATATGTTTGTGCGTAATTGTATTTTGTTCCAAACTGAAGTTGCTGATAATCGAGAATTGCTCACCCTTTGTGAAAAGGAATAACAACGATTTGCTGTATATGCACAGTTTTTGTGAATTGGAGGCAGATGCGTTGTTTAAGTATTCGTTGTGAAGCTGTGTTTTGCAGTAGCCGCATCAGGTGTAATCTTCGAGGAGGAAACGTCAAGTTGCTCGTCATCACCACTGTCACCTTTGCCTGAACATAGTGACAGTCGCACAGTGTCACCTCTTTATTTGCGTCTTGGTTGGTTATTATAAACATTTTTTAGAACATTCGCGTACGTTCACTACTCATGTATCCATCGTTGACAGTTTCGGACAAACGGTACTTCAGAAAAATTTGCCCAAAATTTCCACTGAAAATTTTTGGTATTTGAATATTAAGGAAGAAGGAATCAACGATTCATTAAATGCCGCTTTTTGAGAGGACGGTTTATTTGATTGTTACATCCGGGATTCTCTTTGCCTTGCAGTGTTTTTTTTTCTCTCACCAGAAACGCTGTCGTTTTTTTTATTGTTACCTATTTTAAACACTGGTATTTATTCATCTTTAAAGTCTTAATGAAAGTGTTCTTTTCAAGGTTCCACCAGCAGAGTAGACAAATGGAGTCGAAGACATCATTTCTTCCCTTGGTCAGCAAGGTATGTTATAAATGTGATTCTCATCATGGGCTTGCGCTTCTCAGATGATCCACTGATTGAATTTGCTTATTTTCGTTCTGCCAGTGTATTCTTTCGAACTTTTCATTGCTCAGAGGGTCGTGCGTATTACATTCAGGTTCGAGTATGAGTTGGATCTTCGTGATAGAAATAGAACTATTGCAACCCACGAAACTCCTCTGTTCGTTTCATCGATGATTTTGCTCAGGGACCGGTGAGGAGGCGATAATTGGTAAAGCGGGGAGTGGATGGCAAAGTAGACAGCCCAGGTTGTATCGTCTTCCAGCTGGTCGTGTCAGCTATTTTTATGTGAAGCTTTACTCGAAATATGCTACCAATACTCTGTGCTACAAGTTTTAAAAGAAAATCTCTTGGTTCGGATAGGTGCAGTCGTTAATAAGATGCCGTTCATTTACCCACTCGGCTAAGTTTATTAGTTTTGTTATTAAGTCGAAGTACTGTTGAAGGCAACGATTGAAAACGCATTCGTCGTCACCGAGTTGGGAGTCACCTATAAATCGCTTCAGGAAACAACTTGGTATTGGTGCGCTGAATGGCAGCGCCTTTCAAAATGTAAGCCATCAGTTGATAAGCAATGATCTTCTTGCACTTTCTCAAGAGCTCTATTAATTTATATAGAGAGTTTGAGTGGCAGGAACTGAAAGCAATACTCTCTCCCACTTCATTCTTCTCCACTAAGCGCGAGTTCCGCTTACGATGAAGTTGGTTTATCTGTTTGTGCATTGCAGCTCGAGGTCCGCTATTCCAAATCGAATAGAGGTCACGTTTTATATGCACCCAATCCTTTTCTAGTTCTTTTGCGAGAAATTTCCACTACTTTCTTATTTTAAACGGTTTCGCGAACATCAGCCCGACATTTTATTTGCAGCGATGATGTTATTCACGTGCTCGGGACGAGTTTTTTTCAGTTGACATTACTAGAGCGACGCGACGTGAACACACATGTACCAACTAAAGTACATTTTGCGTGTGCTCGTCCTGTCATCGTCCTCGAAATTGCTTCGCACTTTTGAAGCGATGACAGTTGCTTATGTTGGCTATTCCTGCCAAACAGTGATAGTTGTAGGTGAAGTTGGAATCTTCTTTTGAAGATTGAAGTTGTGGTCTTTGTAGCGCGGTGGCGGTATTTACATATTGGGAAATATTTATTTGGGGACGTAGGAAGAGCCTCTCTATTTTTGGAGTTCGGTGGAATTCTCTTTGGTGGTATTCCAGCTTTGTAGGTACATCTTTTGTGGTTGGTTTATTTGTGTGCAAATAATCATTTCAAACTACAACATCTTATCGAGCTATCTTAAATAATTGAGTCTAAAGTTGCACTGTATTATCGAGTTTGTGGAGGGTTAAATAGATTGGGGAGGGGAGGCAGATACACCAAACATGATGGTGCCCTTTTATTTTTCAGCTGTCATTTTAAAGGGCAATGTTATTCAGTGATTGGCGAATTTTAAGGTGATAAATATGGAGGAAAAGGAGCGATTCCGACGACTGAACACTCTCTTTGAGACTCAAGCGCATTTCGTTCCCAGCGCGCACTCTGCATATACGAGGTGTTTATATCATTCTTTTTTACTTAGTAAATAATTACCTGCGGTTCGTTCATTTCAGAAATTAATTCATTTTCACTCCTCACCAATAAGAGGTCGTAAGCGGTATGGGGGGCAGTGATTTTGGTCAGACTGGATTTCCATTCGGAGAAATGTTCATCGAAGAAGCGTTTAGTAATTAAGCTTTATAAAACGAGGAGTAACCGCTGTTTGTGGTTGCTTTCTACTCTTTTATTGTTTTGATGCCGCTCGTTGTTTAATCGAAGAGTGCAAGTTACTTCACTCTCACGCACTTTCAACGCCGACGAAAGTAATGGAGGCATTTTGCGCACCAACTTAAGAGTCCCGATGCATACGGGACATTCCAGTTGATGTTGCCATTACATTTTCGGACCACTGTGATCCTCACCTGATGTGATCATTAGCCGAAGAGGAGAATAAGCAAGAGCAAGCGTTGACAACTATACCTATTTCAGTAGTATGGGCCGGTCATCGGATACGGAGAGTGTTTTGCGACGTGGTAAAGCAGCATTGAGTAGTCTTTTTGGCCCTTCAGATAAGTCGAAGTCTAATCATGTTACTGTCCACAATGAATCGCGTCAAACTTCTCCAACTTCTGAAAGGTTGGCACCTCATTCGCTTATTTAGGTAATGAAAAGAAGATGGTTACTCTGTGTAAGTCGACTGGTTGGCCGTTTATTCAGCAAATTATGTGGTTGCAGGTCATAATGACGCTTTTTATTTGTTAATCTCCTTTTCTCGTCTATCTTCAGCTGTATCAGCTTGCATTTTGTCGAAGTTGGGTTGGGTGAGGTCTATTAGAGTTTCCGGCAGATGATGAGATAAGTGTTTGTACATCTGTCGAATTTTTTCCTTTCAGTTTGTTCGCCTCTATGGTGCTTTTTGCGAATATTTAAAAAGTACATTAAATTTATTAGTCATATTTGTCTCATGACGAGACAGGAAGAGCTGTTCATCCAGCTTTTGTAGCGAAAAAGATCATCAGCCGTTATTTCGTCTTCATTCGAATGTTCACGGAGTCTGCCGATGTGTGAATAAATTACTAAAACCTCCTGTCGAGTCACATCTCTATTACATTCCGTTCGTCGGGAGGCAACTTTGTAGCAGATTATTGTCGCCAAGTTCTTATGCGCAGCAATAATCTCTCTGCTTCTCAGCTGGGATGAAACTCCTAGTTGACAAGTTTTCCAGTATCAAAATATTTCACCTTAAGAACAAGTTTCTCCTGTCAGAAATTTAGACGTATTGACAGATCCCGTTTTTGATCATTTAATGTGACGTAAGTGAAGGAGTGTGGTCCTTTTTTCGGGGGTTTGGGAATATTTCTTTGATGAGTTTGTTCCAGAACATTTCGAGGATTTCGGTCTACGAAGTAAACTGTTTTCCAAGAATGCCTGATGTAATTTAATCATCTCGATGAACTCTTTAAAGTTCAATAGGAGGTGATTAAATTTAATCATTTGAACTTTATAAAGGTTCCTTATTTGGAAGAAAACGTTTATGAGCTGTGAGATTGACGTTGTGGAGCTGTATCGCACTTTAAACCCTTTTCTCTCATGTGGTTCTTCGATAGTGTTGCCAAAGCAATGGTTCTTTTAAGAAATGGGGATGAACCGGAAGTGCAGATATTGGAAGGAGAGATGAACGAAAGTCTTTCTCATAGCAGAGTTTCGTCTACGTATCGTGGAGCACAACCGATTCCGAAACTTCAGTTGTGTTCTCATGAAGCGGTTCTCCCAAGGAAACTCTCTGGCAGTTCTAGCGATTTCAGCGAGAGGTAATTTCGTCCACATATACGAGATTCACCTATGATCGCTTTTTTATTAATGAAATCAGAACGGCTTAACTAGCTTCAAATAGATAAGGCGTCGTTCCGTTTACATACGAATAGCAGTGAGTGCGAAGAAAAAGAAGGTTGATGTGAGGGAACGTGATGTCTGGTTGGTTGCTCGTAACGTACTTTTATGGGAACTCTAACAAAGAGGCTATGAGAATTTTTCAAGACTAAATATGCGCAGTTTATTAATATTAAAGATTGCAAAATCCTTTGTGTGCGAGTGTCAGTTCAGTTCTGTGTGGCCGCCTTCTGAATGAGTTCAAAAGGTAACGAAATGCAATGGTCGAAACTCGCAAAGGAGATATTTTATTACAAAAAGTAATGATTATTTGACGGTTTCGATTTTTGTGGTCAATTAGAAAGGATCGTTGCTATTCTCTTTCTTCTTCAAAGCTTTTTTATCCTCTTTTCTATGCAGAATGAATCGTCGATGCATTTTTCCGAGACATAAGGAGCCTCGAAAGTTGCCGCAATACTGTGCATGCTGTGACGGGATGAATTTCGCCATTTGCAGTTCTTCGTGACACGAGAAGTATTTGTAGCTATGTGGCCAAGCTTGTGGGTAGGCTATTGAAGAATCCTTGTGTATCTCTCCCTCTCCATCCCTAAAGAGAGGGGTTTTTTTCTTCTCTGGGGAGAGGATGGGTCCATTTCTTTCGAATGAGGGGGTTAAATTTCTGTGAGGGTAGCTTCTCCAAGGTGTGATTTGTTTATCCGAGATTAGGGAGAGAGGGTTTGGCTTCAAAACACGAGAGTTTATCGTTCTGTGCCTTTCTGTAACCAAGAAAGCCGTCTAGGAGAACGCCGTCAGTGGTCATAATTTGGGATAAGCGACGGGATGAATCGTTTAAAGAGAGATTGGAAAGCGATAGGTCGAAAAGCGAACTCCGCAAACAGCGCGAATTATCTTATGAGCAGAAAGTGCAGCAGAGGAATCGCCTTGCCGAGGAAATCTCTCTCGAAAGACAGCTTCGGTTTGTGACATTGCTTAAATTTTTTATCTTAAGTGAACACACAACATCTCCCCTGCTAGGGTTTGTTATGTATTTCTGCTGCAGTATAAAAGTGGCATGCGACTTTTGTTCGAAATTCTTGTGAATAATTGCACTGGGCATTACGTCGAGGCAACTTGAATGCTTATTGTAGTTTCTGTTGTGGCTGATTTGAAAACGTTTCAAGTCTATTGGCACTGAGTGTTGTAGTAAGGGCTTCATATGTGTGCGTGCTTTATTTGATACGCAGTTATGGAATATTTATTAGCAGGTATATTCAGGGAAGAATCAAGGCACGATGAGGAGACGAGTCTCGAAGAGGAGCTCATAAAGAAACTCACGTTAACGGGTCACGTCTTTCGGAATCGTGTTCGCAAGGTTATCAAAGATGAATTTCCTGGTATACTTTTTCTCCAGTCGTTTACAAATACAGCTTATGCTCTGTTTTTTATTTGGAGTGGACTGATTTAGCGCATTCAGTTTAAGGATTAGTATTGTCATTTCCAGTGGCGGTGATGTTATTTTTTCATAGATTATTATAATGAGAAGATCTCGCCGAATTGCGATCATTTCGTAGTGAAAAGGAACGATGCAGTGCTTCTTTGATTGAATGATTCGTTCGGTGCCACTGCTGTTAGCTATATGCTGGTTAATGTGAACGTGACAGTGTGGGAGCATTTGCAGAAAGGCTTTTCTCGCACTCATTTGGTTGCAAAAACGTCACTTAGCTTTTAGATGGGAACTTCTTATGATTGGTGTAATTTTTATTGACTAACTGAAGTATTTTCATTCAGCGTAAATCTGGAAGTAATCGCTTTTGTCATTAAGAATATGTAACTTTATTTCTAGGTCTTAGTTGGTGTTTTTCTCCCTCATGAACTTTTTTTATTTATTTGTAGCGATCAGTGTTCCACTTCCTAGTGGGATCTCTCTGCTTTGTTTAAGTCTTCGGATGCAGCTGTCCTTCATCCTTGCAGATGTAGAATATGTTCGATCCATCTTTTGTATTGTTTATAAGGTCAGGTTTCATTGTTACGAAGGAGCATTTTAAAAAGTAGTTCAGAGCTTCGTTTAAAGCCCTTGTATTGTCCCATTTAGAGGAAATCTGCTCTCGACCCTCTTTTCTGCTCTGAGTTACCATCCGAAACGAAGACTTCATTATCCCGAATCAGCAGGGTCAGTGTTGCGATGTGCCACATTAGAATTAAGTAGAATGAAGGCGTTGCAGAACTTAGTAATGAAGCCGACGTATTGATTGAGCATGTTTGGGACCGGAAGCTGCCTCTCGATGAGCGGATTAGTGCAGAGCTGACCCGGAAAGACCTGATGACACTTCGAGGGCTTGATTGGCTCAATGATGAAGTTATCAACTTTTATATGGACCTCATTTGTGAGCGAGCCAGGAATGACCCTTCGCTGCCAAAGGTTAATCATTACTTATAATATTCCACGTTAATTCCCTGCGCGTATTTTCTTTGCAGAGATTCCTTGCTCGTTTACAGTGTTTTGCATAGCCAGCAGGTGAATTTTGTGACGTCTTCGTTCAGGCTGTTTGTTTGGAGGACGGGGGGAAGGGTCGAGAGGATTACAAGAGGTATCGAAAGTAAGAACAGCTTTGAAATTAATGCATCACCTTCGTGATATCTCCATCTTCCACTCTACCATCTTCATTTTCCCTCCTTCCCTCTTTCCCTACCACGGTCTCCATGAAGAAGCCGAAGGTTATGCCATATATCTGTGTGATCCACATTGCATGTTTTATGTTTGCTGATGCTTCCAGTGGGGCGTCTTTTTGCTGAGGTCGTAATCTGAAAATTGCCGCATCTGTAATTTCAGACATTGCTATTCATAGTCCTCATCTTTTCCGGGTACAGGGTTTTTTTGATGGTTGACTTTTCTTCTTTCCTGTATCAGGATTCCGTTGTAATCTGAGCTGAAGAACGAGAGGAGGTCACGTACCTAGGCAGATTTTCAATCCTTATCGCGCATCTTCTCTCATTTTTTTGCGATTTAAGGTTAGATATTGGTTACCTCCTTCCGGCAAATTAGGGATTGATGAAATTTCTGAATTCACCGGTTTGAAATTTAGGAGAGTTTATCATATTCACTGCGGAGAGTCAGTGATGCCACGTTTCGGTAAGAAAACGTGCGAGTTCGTTCACCTCATACTTTTGAAGAAGTGAAAAAGCGCACCGGGATATGTGATGTGAAATGCATATTTGGTAACTAGATTTGGTAACCAAATCAGCCGATCGAACGAACCCATTGTAGCGAATTTCAACAAACAGTCATGTGGTGATAGGTTAATGCTTCCCATGCCTTCTTCTAAGTAATCGATCAGTTTCACGTTTGGTTAACTTAGAACGCGTTTATGGGCCATACTGTAATGGCCACAGAGCAGATGACATTTTGTGGTTGATTTCTGTGTCGATTAGGGCAGTATGATGCATGGTGATGGTTATGGCTACATGAGATGGTTTTGTGATGTAAATTATATCAATCAAAGTTCATCGTCGTAGCTTTTGTGATTCACAGGCGGAAACTCTCTGGTGGATGGGAAATCATCTACCCACATACGAGTGACTCAGTCCACTGCAATGCATTTTTGTTTACCCTACAAATCGCAGAAGGAAATATTTAGGCGAGAACTTACTAGAAAGTGATTAATAATAACTTGTAGGTATACGCATTTACGACGTTCTTTTACCCAAGTTTATTGGGTAAGGGCTATCAGTCGGTGCGAAGATGGACGCGCAAAGTGGATATCTTCGAGTTCGACATCCTGCTTCTACCAATTCATCTCGGAGCACATTGGTGTCTAGCTGTAGGTTTTTCTTATTCTCTTATTGCCCTTATATGATCACATCTTGTGTTGATCTCGATGAGTTTTGTAATGTGGATAGATTTTAGTTGAATGTATTTCAAAGTTTCTTACGTACATAATATGCATGATAGTCACCGACGACACGATGAGATCTTTAAGGTGATATCGTCGACCATTCTTCTTTGTAAAATAGCGGCATTTCTAAATTTTCCATAATCTTTTGCATCTCTCGTTACCTTCATTGCCCTTCCCCTTTACCTTTTTTTGAAACTTTCGCCAAAATGAGGTGTGTTTCGGGTTTCTGTCTGCGAAGGTGCAATTTGTTAACAGCGCCACTAATGATCCAAAAAATCACAAAGAGATCAGATTCATAGTGCATAGGTTTTTTATTCGTCGTTGTTTCGAGTACCAGTTAGCCTACCGGACTACTCATTATTTTGATAAATTTTCATTTTCGTGTCTGCTCGATCTTAAACATCCATAATTTAAACATTACCTATTTGCGGCAGCAAAACGTACGCCATTAAAAGTTATTTTTGCTTTTGCATTAAGCCGATCCAACGAGTCGTTAATAATTCCTTCAGAAGGACTGGGTGAAGGGCAGACCTAAGCGGCATAAGAGAATAGTTAAACTACAGAGTAATAAAAGTATTGCAACAGCCCCTTCTATCATCAGTGCTCCATAATTCAAAATATTTAATTTACTGCCATATCTTTTTCTTTTAAATCTGAGATGGTCTCGTGGAGTTCGATGCTTTTCTTTAAACGGATCATACCCGTAGTTACAGATTAATCGTATCGATCAATCACTTTCGTTGCAGGTGATTGATTTTCCAAATAAACGAATCGATTATTACGACTCAATGGGTGGAGAGAATAGGCAATGCTTGAGTGCACTCGCGTATGTCACTTTGCATGCTTTATGTGCGCATATTTTGGCGTCGGTGAACATATGCGCATATATGATAATCATGTATTACATGTGCGATTATGTCCATAGTCTTTTTTAGCGCGACCTTCTTGAGGTATGTAGTTTTTAAAGGTGATTGTGCAAATTGTACGTTACAAATTCCTCTCAATCAAATAAAAAAGCTGGTAACTGATGGAGCTGTTCAGAATAAGGCGACATTTTTGTGAGGTTTTCCTTAAGTTCGGGAATGGGGAGTGCTGTTTAGAGCAGCTTGTCATGCAGTGGGATTCAATATTGCTCTTTTTTGTAATGTTATCTGTTTTGACATATTCTGTTTGCCGAAACGTCGATTATCATTAGTGAGTTTTTAAATGCGTTCACCTGTTTCGCTGCTGAATTGTTGTGATCTCCAAATTGCAGATAGAAGATGAATGGGTTATAAAATGCATCGATAATTAAGACGTTTTTAGTTGCTTTCATTAAAAACAGTGAACTTGAGAAGTTCTGCAAAATGCCTAAGTTCGTGAAGTAACCCCGTCTTCTGCTCTTTCCTTGGTCTTCCTTCTGCAGAAAATTTTTCAAAATTATAGAAGCAAATAGTGCGGATGTATGGGCATTTTTTGGCTTACAGTTAGTCTTATTCTTTTTGAAAACAGGGATGATGGATGAGAAGGAAGCAGAAATTCAGTGCTTCATTCAGTATTCATAGATGAAGTCGATCGCTCGAGCATAAAACTGCTGCTCTGTGGAGGCGTTCACATATTTCGCTTTATGCCTGTCTGTGATAATCGAGTGGCAGTACATGCTTCATTTCAGAAATTATTTGGGAGAAGAGATGGTCGATAAGAAGCAGACTCGCTTTGATTTGACAGGATGGAAACTTGTTACACGAGATGTTAGTATCTTTATTATCTCAAAATGTGTTTCCATTAGTGTGGTGGACTTATTAGCGGATATAATATAATCCGTTGCGTATAGGAGATTTATGAGCCGTGCAGTTGCGTTTATTCATCTAAAGAACTCCCAGCAAACGTGAATAATCGTGACAGATCAGAGAGTTGGCTAATATTGTAATAACGGTGCAACGTTATGTAAATCACATGAACAGCTTGGAAGAATATTTTTGGATACACGAAGGCAGCTTTTATTAGATTGTTTTAAAGGGGTGTTGCAGGCTTCCGATATCGTAGGCAAGCATATTTGCTTGCAGTGTTCTTCGTTGCCACGTTCTGTTTGTATTCGTCGGCTCCACTCAATTTTATTCCGATTAAGTCTTATCCCTTCAATGATTATATTTTCTGCATTGTGTTGAAGTATGAATGTTTAGGATATTCCTCAGCAGATGAACGGTAGCGACTGTGGTATGTTCACATGTAAATTCGCTGAATTTGCGGCACGTCGTGCGCACATCTCATTCACGCAGGAACATATGCCGTACTTCAGGCGCCGTATGGTATATGAGATTTGTCGCCGAAAACTTATGTAGCAGTGAGATAGATGCCTTGATTTGTCTTACGCCATCGCAGTGAACGTGCGAGCTAACTCAGCTCACGTTTGCCTTGGGCATTTCCTCTGACATGCTCCACAAGACAGCTGTTAGGACCTCCTCTCGTTTATTTGATCGGAGAAAGGTGTTTTTGTTGTTGTTTTACTTTATTCGTTCTATATTTGTGTAGTGGTGGATAGAGGCACTGAGTTCACATTCAGTGGGATTATGTTTTGCTATATTTTTGTTGGCCTCATTGATCTTTTTCGGATGGAACTCTCAGCTACTTCTTTTTTGATACGATTGGTTTTCAGAATTGTCTCAAATGCATTGATTGCATTCATGATGATTAAAGGAAGTTGACATGGTTCCATCTAGCTCATTAATCGATTTATAATGCTTGAACCCCAGGAGGACGACGAGCGATTTGTGTAGATTATTGTTCAGATTTGTTTTTGTTCGAAGTGGTCGTTATCGGAGTTGTAATCCGCTATGGTAACGCAGCAACGTTCATACTGTAGAACGCATCTATAACCTGCTGCCTTTTGCTGCTTCCTCGTTGTTCTCCTGCCCGTCATTATTTTTCACCCCGTTTGCCACTGGCAGTATCATTTAAAGAGGCATATGCATTAGCAGTTGACCACTTGAGAACGGGAGTAAATTCTGTGCAGAGGTATCTCAATATTTTGTAGAGATCAATCCATTCAAACGTTGATTCACACAAAAATGCACTCGAACGTTGTGGACATTGCGGAGGTATTCCTAACTGCTGTTGCTTTCCTTACTCAGGTACAGTTGCCACCTGAGTATGTCATTGACCGATTACATCAAATGTTGTGAATGTTCAGATGTGGTGCAAAAATATGTACAAAGTTATATTCGATATGCTGGCAGATTTATTGTTGTGCTCTTTTCCCGATCAGTTACGAGATTCTCACCGTCCGTTTACGTGCATTCGAGTTTTATTCATTTAATCTCATTAAAGTGTTGTTTTCTCTTTACTTGACCGATATTTGTAATGAGCGGTGATCGTTATAGATTTGAGTGCACGAAATAGAAAAGCATATTGCAATTGCGCCGCTTTCAATGTTAATGTTTTCATCCCCCCTTCTCTTACGTGGAATTGAATCCTTCACAGGTTTTTATTATTTCTTCGTGTTATAGATTCGCTTATTGCATGTCTTCAAATTTTAGATGTGTGCACAGATGTCTGAGGATGACGTGGAGGATATTTCATTTGCCGGACCATGTTCGGCTGAGCGCATTGCCAAGAAGCCGTTGGGAAATGGTTGACTTGCTGCATCTGCTTGCGGAATGATAGGATGAGTTTGAGTTAGAGTATTCATTAGATGGAAGAGGGCTTGATTGAAGTTGAAAATTTGGTGGAAGAGATGTTTTTCGTCATATGCAGTTGCAATTGCAGTCGGTTCTGTTACACATATAAAATAGAGTCGAATCCCATCCTCTCTGTGGTAATCTGGTAAGGGTCATCGTGGTTGTGACATAATCGTTGTCCACATCAAGAATATCGTCCGATCTCAATGGCGTAAAGACGGGCTAGAAATGCAGGCGTGACGTGAGCAGTTGTGGTAGGCGAAAATCATGTGTATTTGCTCTTTTTATTTGCTTCCATCAAAGGCAGGCAATATTGGGTGTGCGTCATTTCACCGAAAGTCTAAAAATCCCCACATTCTCTCGCTGCTCCCGTCTTAATGGCTCGCCGTTGATCTCTATTGCTAATCATCTTATCCTTGCTTGTTGTTTGAATATATTTTGTATCGTTGCCTTAGCAGTGTGAAAGTTTGTTAGAAGGCGTTCTCGGAGAATGTCATGTTATATCAGTGGCGTGTACTTGCTGCATAGTGAACTGTTAACGACGGGTGTTATGTCGCCATTGTTCTATGACTGCTTTGAAGGGAACAACTGAAATATGGTGGTACATAAAACTTATTTTGGAGACAGTTTCGCCATGGCTGTGTGCATCAGTTGCAATGAACATTTTCATGTTGAAACTATATGGTTCGGTGGTCGTCTCATATTTCTTTTGCTGTGTTCTATTAGCAGCGGTAAAAGTGAAGTTCGTTGCAGTGAGCGTCGCATATATCCAATGCATTTTGCTCGAAGATGTTCCCCGAGTTTGTGATATTGCTGTTTGTTTGTCTGCTGGATCCGTGTTGAAATTCAGTTTGCGAAATTTGAAAGGGTTTTCACTCGATTATGTTTGCAATGAGTTATTGCAGGTGACTTGATGTATTTTGTCAAGAACTGTATTGATTGCTTCGAGTTTCCGTCGATTGTTACGTCAGCAATCACATACAGATTGTGTAAGTTCAATGGAGGCATACGAAAATGAAAAAAGTTCACTTGTTTGCTTCTTTGGATGGAATCAGATTTTAAGGGTGAGCGAGCATAACTTTGAAGGAGTGTGGTTTTACAGTACTGTGGCGGCGCATTGTTCTTGCTCACTTTCCTTGATCGGTATTTGCGATGTACGATGCAATGTTTAGGTCAGACGAGGGGACTATTTTCAAAAATGGGCAGAGATAGGTCAGAGGATGGAGTCGTCCGACGTCTCCCTGCCCATTCTTGGCTCGGTGAAAGGATGCAGAATGGCATTAAATCGAGGCAGAGTTGAGAGTTGGAAATACTGCACATGCAAGTGATTCCACCGGTTATTTTGTTAATCTTTCGAAAGGCGCGCAAATTATGGGGAGTGATTATGGAAATCTCGTCATGGTACATTCATAAGTTCTTTATTTTATGCAAGTGCTATCTCTCTCTGATGTTTGAACTGTTTCTTGACTTGTTCATAAAGTTTGACGTCTAGTTTAATCGAAAGCGGAATGGCGTTCATTCGTCTGTTGACTGAAATGTTTCCATCAAACATTCAGCTACTTCCGAAGGAAATGCGGCTCATTATGTATTCTGTCGTTCAGTCGATCTTTTTGCTGTGAGGAAGACATTTCTCCTTTCCTTTTTCGCGACGTTGATGATAATTTCGAATTTTAAGCGGTTCAACTTGGCCTTACAAAAGTCCCTTATAGAAGCTGACGGGATTTATTTGCTTTCTATTAAACAAACTTGTGTTAAACGTTACCTTACAATAATGTATATTACTTCAGACTGTTCTTCCCAGATATCCCTTGCGTTTGCTAGAAATATCATTTGTCGATGCTGTTGTTCTCAAATCGTCAGCCTGAAAAGCTATAGTTATTTGCGCACGTTGTAAGTCCCGGGCCAGGCTAAGACAGTTTTCAATTTCAGCTGACCTACCTTTCAGTTGCCTATAATGGCACGAATTTCAGCGTTTCCGTCTATTGATCTTCCTTCCTGGCAGGTTTAAATCCTAATTCAGAAATTATAGACCACTTCGGGAAGGATTTCAAACTCAGTTTGCGTTATTATTAGCGCAGGAGTGCGTATGCTTCATTCTGTTATTGAGCTTGTCGAAAAGGTCAGTTTTCTGTCGATAAAAATACACGCTTACTATAAAAATACACGGATACACGCTGTCATGTGCGGGTTGCGTTTAATTGTTCAAAGTACTCATATGTGGGGATTAGTTTTTAGAGTGAACCACCTTCCTCACCTTTGCGAGACCTGTGCATAAAAGTGGCTCATAAACCTTAGGTTAAGGGGCTCTCGCGCCCAGGGAATTCTAGCAGTCAGGAACGATTTTCTGGGACCGAGCTGCTCGGGCCTGTTGTGGGTTTCATCGTCTCCGAAGATATAAAAAAGTGGCGGTTTTGCCTTCATGAGCTCAAAAAATTCTTCTAGAGTCCCAGCAACATGCGAAAATTTCATCCAGCGATGTAAATGAACTAGATAAGCTGAAGAGGGACGTGACTCTCAGGTGTTTTCAAGGAAGCAAGTTATTGTAAACGAAGGCACCCAGGTATGATAGATTTGTTCAAGAAACAATGGAAAATGAGAGAGGTTGAATTGGATCAGCGACGTCGATTGAAGGAATTCCCAAATGTGCAGTCAATGGAAAAGCTACGATTTGAAGGAGTTGCGAATAAGACGCTGAAGCTGAAACAAAGTCATATAATGCCGAAGCTGTCATCAGTGGGCATGTGCAAATGCGGATGTTAAAGGACGTTGCGACGCTAACGTTGCGCGGTATTGTGGACCCGTGTCGCAGCTGACTTCGACATCAAAATTCTTTGAACTTTGTATTTGTGCACTACTTTGCAGTGCAGTGGAGCGGAGAATGCGATGTTCCCGGCATTCATTTCACAAACGCCTTCCAGAATGGAGTCGTTGAAAAAAATGTTGGGATAAATGAAACTTGGAAGAGGGAAGAAAGTTTCGTTATTCAGCGAGTGGGGAACGCGTTTAAGTGGACGAAAATATCTCCAATTTATCGAGGCGTTATCTGACGAAGCGCAGAACGAAAACTTGCATAAGCGACACATAGAGAGAGAAAGCCATAGCTGTCGGCACCTGACACCATGCCGATTTGTTCTCCAACCTTCTCCACGCTAATCATCCTTTTCAGCCTCGAAAACTGCTCCTGGCTGGAGAAGGTTGTGTGTTTATTCATGCGGAATTTATTTTCAATTGCATGAGTTGGAAGCACAGCAGTTAGCGGAAACTCGACAAGTGTGCCAGTTGCTAATGTGCGATTTACCTTCACTGTTCACAGTGCATTAAAATATAGCGGCAATAGCGCGGATCACCTACTTGGTTTGTCTAACAAAATGGACTTAGGAAAGATTTAATCCTGAATTTTATGAAATTTGCCTGCATACTCATACGGTATCTAGCCCACTGATTTGTTTTTCTGGAATCAAACTAGTTGGCATGAGTGATCTATGTGAACGATCCTCCTCCATCACTTTTTAGCAACTGTCACTTTTAAGTTTTCATCTTCCTGGAATCGTTTTCAAGGACGGGTTCTTGTCGAACTAAAGTTTACCCTATGGATCGATGCTCTCTCATTTGCATCTCGTTAGACTTAGATATTTGAAGTCACTTAGGTAGTTCGGTTAACAGTATACTGAGTGAATCGATGGATTAGTTATAACGAAAGCAAAGTCAAGTGGAGAAGGCGTTTGAGGTGAACGCCAGTTGTGAAATGCCGTAAAACGTGTTGTCTAAATGATGCCGCACCGTCTGCAGCAAATAGTGCTCAATAAGAAAGCCGTTCCATAATAACGGGTCCTTTTTGCTTGATTGCAATCATGGGTTCATTACGCCGTCCGCTTTGTTGAGAACGCTAATCAGTCGGCTGTTCTCAAAGTTTACACTTACCTACCTGATTGTCGGTCGTAGGCAACTAATATGGGAAGTCACAAAGGTTCTTCGAAACTACCACCACTTCACTATAACTAAAGCAATGCGCAAAACGGTGAGCACCTTCTATTGTTGTTCCATTCATTCTTGCCACACATTAAAACATTCTCTGATATTCGCTACTTTGACACTGAAGTACTGGACGTCGTTTGCAAGAAAACAAGTCATTGGTAGAAAGGTAAGCGAGAAAAAGTGCGCTTTTCTAGAGTACTGCATACCAGAGCGACCGGTTGCTTAGATCGCCAGCGAATAAATCGCTCACAGTGATGCGTTCGCATTTTAACCGCTCATTTTCTACGAAAGGTTTATTTTCATTGTTTCAGTAGACGAGTATAAAACGGAAGTTCCATAGCTCAAGAATTCTTTCATACAGTTTGGATTGGTTGGATCCCTTTGCAAATTGATGTGTGGATTCGAATATTGGTCCACGAATCTCTTTTCCTTATATCCTCTTTTCAGTGATCTCCGAATCAAACTAATGAGGGGATAGGCAGAGAAGGAGCTACATGTTCAAAGAGTGAAATTTACCAAAAATGATAGCATCCGAGGATTGAGAAAGTTCATCACATCCTTCATATGCACACGAATGAAGTAATATACAATTGCGGCGTTTTTTCTTTTATGTGATTAGTTTTTTGAATTGTCGCAGTAATCAGTATTCGTTAGCGATGGCAGCTTTCGAGTAATAAAGAGGCAGTTTTTAGTAACTTTGCTTCGAGCATAAGCAACCTTGAAATCGTATGGCTCTTTTCCTTCATTCGTCGATCGTAACTTCTGCTGATTCACTATTGCTTAAACAGGATGATGTGCGTAGATCGAATTCACCACCATCTAATGTATTATTTCACACTATTTTAGATCACCTAAAACAATATCGAAAGATCGATCCCGTATATTACGACTGTTATTGCTTTGAGTTCGGCGAATCGAAACGTGAGCGAAACTGCAGACGAGTTTTTCGGTTTGGTCCATGCGAAAATTAAAATAGCATTATCCTCTTTTCTTTTAAATAACAATGTCTGTGTGGTTATATCTATCCCACATTCCCATTGGCTACTTTTTGGCCAGGACTTCAGTAAAATAGAAAAACTCGCTCTTCCTATCCAACGTAAACGTTTATACGAAACATTTTCTGTTACCTTTTAAAAACAGTTTAGGCATTTTTTCCATGAGTTAACATCAGTCACCTGTCGAAACACTTCCAAATTTGGCCGACTGTCTGCACTCACTCAGGATGTTATGAGGTATAAGCCTTGGTTATTCGCTCCTCGAATGGAAATGCACATAGATTCTTGATGCGAGATTGTGTCGTCTGCCTTATAAGATTTCGATAGTGAAATGTTCGTCAACAACATCCTGATGTCAGGTACTAAATTTGTGTCCCCAATCTTTCTGATGTAGAGTTTCTCTTACTATACCGTTAGGTCAGAACGGATATATCTTCAGATGTGAATTTATCGTAGTATATTGGTGAAACGTTAAGAATTTAATGGTATTGTTGAGCGTTACATGCATTTGCGACAACAATAACAGTTCACTGATTGCAGTGTTCACTAATCGCACCTAAATCACTTTGCGATCGTTCGATGTGTTGAAATCATATCATCCTAATATCTGATCGAGTGGCTGCATCAAATCTCTCAAGTCTTCATCGTTTCCCTGTCTAAAAAGTGTCCCTATTGTGTGAATTTTCGAAGTCTGATCCGACCTGACAAGATTACTTTTTTTGTTGCTTAAGTCGTTTGGCAGCGTTAAGGGAATTTATGATCATAAAGGCAAATTACAACCACACATTTCGATGGAGGTGAGTTTGAACTGATGGAAAATGACCAGTAAAATGTAGCCTGAGGTTTACAAGTAATATTGAGTACTAAAAGTAAGCATCTGAGAAGCGGCTAACGTTCATGGAGCACAATGAAATTGCAATGATGGCAAAGCATTTCCAACAGCATCTTATAACTTCAAATTGGGGTATGAAATTTTTCCGTTCAGAAGTGGTAACGAATTCTGAAGAAATCATTCAAAGTTTTAAATGATGGAGCACAAGCTAAGCTGCCACTTCTAAACCTCTCGGATCGGTCCCATTTCCATCAGCAATAACGACCAGGTCACTTCGTCGTCCCACATCGCATGTCATCAATACCGCTTCATTACATTAATACCACAGAGTTTGTTGCGATTTGTGGGAAAAACTTTGAATATTTAGTATGATATAACTTAGTTCGGTATTTACATCCTTAGGCAGTCTACTTATCCAAATTGCATCATATGTCATATACCACTTTGCGTTATAAGTTTACTGCGGATGAATTTTATCCTGTCGTGGCAACCTACCGAACACTTAGTCGTTCTTCAGCCAGTCGTTTTTTCATATGATCGAGTAGAAAATATACAAATACCCAAATGAATTTTATAAGTTGCATCCATGAGCGTAAAGTGTATGTGAATGATGGTGAACATGGAGATTCCTTTTTCTCACAGAGGTCATTTCCGCCTCGTCAGTATCTTTCATTCTTTGCTACTGAAGCAGACGACCGTTTGAGAGCATTCTCACAAAGAGGTTACAGCCATACTTTATTGCGTTTTATCTGAAGTTATGACTATATTCTCTTCAGACTGTTGGGCTATGTTGGTGAGCAGAAATGTTCAAACTTCGTGCATTTTCTGTGGATGATGGTGGACCCAGAAAGGCATTAGAGCAATGAATTTGTAAATTAGAGAAGTCCATTACATTATAGCACCAATTTCACTGCCTCTCTGAAGTTATTGTGAAAATTTACATGGCGCAAATGTCGTGACATGTGCTGTTTCTGTGATGATATTTTGACATCCTCTGTACATGTAATATTAATCACACTTTCATTTCCCTTTGTTTTTTTAAGCAGTCAATCAGTACTCTTTCTAATCGTTATTGTTAATGTGTTTTATTTGATCAGTTTTTACTTTGCAGTGTTTGTTCTGAGAAACGATATCGTCGAGCTGCGGGATTGAGCGGTAGAGAGGACTAGGATTTAAACGTCGCTCGTAGATGTCAAGACTAGCTCATAACACAGCCTTTCAAAGTTCTTCCTTTTTTCCAATCTGCACCGTATTGTTTAATCGTCTCATGAGAATGGCAGCGAAGTGATCATTGCTTCTTTCATTGTGAGCCATCATTAAACAGTTCCTGGATGGAAAGCAATTTCAGGCAGACCATGCTTGTTGCATAATAACCGAATCAGTCGTTTCAGATGGAGCAGTTAGAACTCGAAGCAGAATATGTAGCGTCAAACCATCTGAAGGACGGTGCTATCGACCTTATAGCCGGAACTGTTGGTTAGTGTTGGCTAAAGATTTTACTTTTAGATACCATTTCGGCAACATTTATCGGACTTTAGCACTTCAAAAAGTAGTATCCTGAGGAACAAATTATTGTCATTTTCGTAAGTGTCCTACATTACCCTCTCCTCCCTCACCGTTTTTTGATGTTTGTTGCCCTTTTACCTTCCATGCGTGTAGAGAGGTTGGTTCAGTTACATTTAGTGAAAGGCTATACATCACACATTTGGTCTCGCAATATATGCTAAGCGGAGTAGAGAAGTACTGAAATTCCCCGCTCATAATGTTTGCAAGACGATAGTCGTGTGAATATTCAGTCTTCTTCAAATAATAATTCGTAAAAAGTACGTCTCAGTAGTAATCAAAGTTTGCTCTACCTAAAACCACACTTTGATAAAAAATCACGGTCATTCGGTGACGGTGGAATGTGTTACCCGTCCACAGGATCCGAACCCGCGATATTTCGTTTTCCGGGCAAATGCCATAGCCAACTATGCAACTAATGGCATCTCACCGTTATTACTATTACCTTCTTAAGTTCTAAAGTTCTGTCAGTTCGTTCGGTCGTGCACTTTAGTCAACACACCAATGAGCTCATTGTCAATAAATTCTTTTCTTTTGACTTCTCCTGGAACTTCAGGCTATTCCGCTTAGTTCATTTCCTAAAAATGAGAAAGTTCCCCACGAATTGAAAGTATCCCATTTTTCGTAGCTCAGCATTCATCCAGCTCTCCAAAAAATGATCGATGTTCTGCATTTTGCTGATTTCCTTATGAAATTTCACTGGAACGCTCGATGAAATATATTGCCCGAGTGTAAAAGACGGAGATCAGCCACAACGAAATGAAGTTCAGATGGTCACACTGTAATCCACATGATATCCCTATTGCCGTAATTAATTATCGTAGATTTTACGTTGCACGAGTTGAATATATCGAGCATAAAGAGCTGTACATACTTATGTACACATATGAGCAAACTCCAAAAGCGTCGAAGTAGAATCCTGTATATGGTTGATTCTTGTGCTGTTTATTCTTGATTTACGGCTAAGAACAAACGGAGTCGTTGTTGTCGGACTGGGAAGGCGGTGAGGGGGAATGTGAATGTTCTTCGTAACAATATTTCATTGTTTACAGCAATACGTAATTTATGTCAACAGCTGTGGTGATTTTCCACATTCTTTTCTTTTGATGGGCGATTTAGAGGAGTGATAATGGCGTTTCGATTTCGATTATATATTTGTTTAATTTTAACTGGCAAAGAACTGCAGCTGGTATAGCCAATGTGTACAGTGCGCAACCATTGGACACGGTAAAAGTGAAGATGCAAGCATTTCCCAAACTCTACACGAGTGGTTGGGCTTGTTGCAAGGAGACTTTCATACTTGACGGTATTAGAGGATTATATGCAGGTGATATTTGCTTTCTTATTCCAATATGAGCTTCTGTTAGTCGCCTCCCTCAAATTCGCAGTACTACTGCTTGGCTGTCTGATAGTGTTTAAAAAAGTTCGTTTTTAGTTATGCATTGTCAATTGTACATCACTTGTCTATATATATATATTATTTTTCTCGTTGATAGCCGTCGAAAACGTCCCGTTGAGCTTTACGTATCGTTAAACTGAAATCCTTATCATGGATATCAATGAGAACATCTTCAGTTTTCTTCATGTTTCTATAGATTTTTTATTCGTTTGAAGGTTTTATTGTCTTCTCGAATCGACATTTTTTCAAGTAAACATTTAAAACTGCAATCCACAGATTATAAAATAAACTTGGATGGAATGTCAGACACATCAATATTCCTTCTTGATTGATGGGTGGGTAGAATGATCGATGATGTTCCTTCTTGATAGATCATAAAGGTGCGGAATCTTGAAGAAATCGAAAATGTCCTGTAGATAGAATTTCGCCGTCGTTGTTAAGGTATTCATTCGGCTGTTTTCTTCAAAAGTTGTGGAATTTGTTCAATTCGTATGACTGACTGCTTTCGCTCGATGCAATCGAATGTGCTAATGCTGTCGATTCTGTGGCGACATTTTGTGGTCGCAAACTTTTAGCAAAGCAAAAATTGTCGTTTAAGGCAGTCAAATCCCACTACTGGAATGTTCTTTTAGAATGCTTTAGATGTGAATTCTCTAGATGACTTGATCCTCAACCCCTTTGATCAGCATCCACTTTTCCTTAGCCGTATAATGTGTTGTACATGTTCTTGAACGCTTAAAAATGATATGATCATTAATGCTATAGGAATTTGCAAAGTTTACACGTTTTTGGGCAGAGCTGAACAGATTCGCCGTTTTTTGCGAGAAAGCAAGAAAATTGTGTACCCACGAAGACGCGTTCTTTTCAGATTTGCCTTCGTTACTTCCTTCCCTGCTCCTCCGGCCTTTTCTTCAATCAAGAAAGGAAAAAGGTATTTATCGGCGTTGCAGTGTTTCCATCTTCTTGTGGAGTATTTAATCCATTTCAGGTACAATGCCAGCATTAGTGGCAAATGTAGCGGAAAATGCGGTCTTATTCACGGCATATGGATATTGTCAGAAGGTACTGCTTTCCTTCTTGTTGTTTTAAATTGGTCGCAAATACCATTGGCCGTTGATATTACACTGAATGCATCGAAATTCGGGAAGGAGGGAGGGATGAAGGGGAGGAGATAAAGTGAGGAGTACCCCGTTACCTCGTTATTTAGGTGGCAGAAAAAAGTTGAAGCAAATGTCAAAGGTAATATTGTTGTTGGTGAGGAAACCGTTAAAAACCGAATATTATGGGTTTACAAACGTTTGCCTGCGTTGCACAGAAGCCGCAACTTGAGAGAGATTCGCAGTTTCCATGATTTCATTTCTGATCTGGATCCCTTTTAAAGCTGCAGCACTATTCCGACATCCCTATAAATACGTTCTGAGATCCGCTGAATCTGGAGGTTAGCCTCAGCTTCCATGGCTTAAGGACTGTGATTCATATTAGTGTATGTCGAGATTGGAGAGGGAATGTGGGAAGTAGAGAAGATCTCAACGAGGGTCTCTATTTCGCTTCCCAAATCCCATATTTTAAGAAATTCAGCGTTGCTTGTGGGCTCTTTTACTTCTCACTCCTCGCTCCGAATCCGCAGCGCCTCCTCCCTCCACTTTTCAGACTGTCTTAAGTCCCATTCTTTCATCCTCCGTGGCATTAACTCATTCTGTTCGTCGCTATTCTTGTATTTCCAATTGCATAATGACCTCGTCAGTTACATATATATTTGTAGCAGTATGACCTATCTTATAGGTTGTGGCGTTGGTCACTGGACGATCGGAAGTAAAGAATATGTCAGCATACGAGAATGCGTGTTCCGGTTCATTAGCGGCGGTCTTTGCAGCGCTTGTGCTTTGTCCTACCGAGTTGGTGAAATGTCGGTTACAGTCGCAAAGGGAAATGCATCCAAACATAAAAAGGTTGCTCTCACTTTTTGTTCGATTACAGAAGTTCTCTCAGTTCCAAGTCTAACTGATCAAAGTCACTTCAGATCCTTTCGATGAGCCATCTTCTAATTGAAGACCTTTATTTCGCTATATGTCAGAACAGTACGATTAGTGCACCCTAGACACCATATGAGCCGGAAATGACCAATGGAATATTAAAGGATTCCCTTTAATTTTATGGAAAAGTTGTTTTAAGTCCCCGGATTTTGCAGAAGTTCGAAGTATTTACATTTAAGAGCAGCAATCGATGAAAAGCTCCAAAGGAAAAAGGAAAATTTGTCAATGGCCTTCATAGAACGAGAAATTATTACATTTAGCTTTGATGTGTTGAGAAACTTCGTTAATTTGTTTTCCGTTTGTCTGAAGTGGAACTTTTTTCAGCTTACAGTTTCACCTCATACTCATAATATTAATTTTTCTTCAGATGTTGCCACTTTCTAAAAATAGGCTTTCTCGAGCTGAAATTTCTAACCTCAACTATGAAGTCACAAATTCGTTTACTTATTATTCATCGAACAACTATTTTATTCACTCAAACAATATATTCTATATAATAGAGAAGTATCTAAACAGATTTTCACATCATATCGCTAATGATACGATGTGTTCTGCCTAGAATTTGTGTGAATTAACAGCTCCTTTCGTTTGAGCCGAGTAAAACATTCACCAAGAACGTAAATTTAAATTTTATGTTTTGCTTTTTTTGAAGATAATGTCACTCCAGCACGCCGATGTCGATCTGTCGTGAGATGTATCGTAAGCAAGGGATTCGCTCATTTTTCGTCGGAATGACGCCAACACTCGCTCGTGAAGTGCCCGGATATTTCTGTTTCTTCGGAGCGTATGAAATGTGCCGTTATTGCTTAGCACCTATTGGCAAGACAAAAGACGAAATTGGTAAAAAACCGTTATTCCATAATTGTCGCATATTTTAGCTAGATTTCAATGAACCTCTCCTTTTTCCACACTGATTCTTGTGAGTGTTGTTGAGGAGATGCGAATTGTGCATCAGAAAAAGCGATGATCTGGTGACCTCAGTGATGAGGACGGAACTGCTGTTTCTCAACACCACATCTCTATGGAGGTAGTAGAAGGAAGTTTGATTTTTCAACTGAAATCTGGAACTCAGTTGTGGGAGGAACTTAAGAGAACAAATTGATTAACATTGAATGCATATAGCTCAGAAACGGGCCATATCATGGCGACGCTGTTGGTTCATCGAACAGGCCGTGCGATTGAATTCCACGAAGCCAGTGAGTGAGGAATGTTTTGCATTTTGCATTCCGTCTCCCCACTTATCCACCTCCAAATTTTTTCCCGAGGAAGTTACCTCATTAAAGAATCTCGTCGTCTAGGCTGTATTCACCTCAACTTTTTGGAAGTTTTCCTCGTAGATGATGTATTCCCCTCAGTTCTCCCTAGTTTGCATCGGCTTGCTTGCAGGCGTTGGCACGATGGAAGCAAGAAAGAATTTCACTAGACTTTAAAACTTACGTGTTCAAATGCTTCTTTAGACAGTATCGTCATTTTGAAAGTCTCCTCTCTGGTTATTTTCAACCCATGCTCTTTTCTTTATTCAAATATTTTCGCAAGCATCATCAGTTTACTTCATGTACAACATAACTTTGATGAGTTGTGCTTTTGCAGGTGTGCTGCGTACAGCAATATCAGGGGGTGTTGGAGGGATGGCACTATGGACGGCCGTATTCCCGGCAGATGTGGTGAAATCTCGAATACAAATCACTGGAAGTGGTCGCTTTTCGCATATGTTCGTATCGATTCTCAAGAAAGAAGGTTCATTTGCTATCGCCAATCCAATTAATCTATTCATAGGGTTTGTCCATGCGGCACATTTTTGAAGTTCACTTTGTGAATGGACCCTAGGAACTCGCCAGAGATATTAGGAGAGATTGCAGACAAATATCGACCGTTGGCTGGTTCTATAATTAAATACTTCACCAACTGAGCTGATATTCTCTTGCCATATGGGTTCATAAATGAGCAGTGAAATGAAACGACTCTCTTATCATGAAATGCTTATATGAAGGTCGAAAATGAGGTCGATGATTAGTTAGCAAATTCGGAAGGCACCGAATTCAAAATGCGCCCTAGGAATGTCTTCTTAAACTGGAACTGATATTGATTTGGGATATTTTTATTTATGCAGATGATGCTTCTGCGAATTGCACAGATCTTTCTATCGATCTGTTGCGCTGATCATATGTTTGCTCACAGTGAACAAATCTGAAACTTCAGAATTTCGCAATTCCATTTCATGAAATCTTGCACTATGATGGATGATCCAATATCTTTTGGTGTATGTATGCGTTACATATTCGCCCATTGGCCGATAGTTTCAGCTTATCAGTTTTCCGATTGCGTCACTATTCACGCTTTTCTGCCTGAATATGAGTGCTGTAAAACTTGAGAGTCAAGATTCGAAACTTCGAGATTTGCATAGCTGGTCGTTTTCTTAGAAAAACATATTGTTAGGTTTTCGCCGTCCCTGTTGTCGGGTATTCTGGCTACCCAGTTGAATGGTTGAAGTGGAATGCCGGTTTTTTCTCAACCTCCCTAACATGTTTTCTCATTTATTTAGAGCGCCAAAAGAAAAAGCTAAAAGAACTGATTTTTGAATGGCCGAGAAATCGTGGAACCACTTTCCCTCATCAGTGCAATTTACAGATCGGAGGTAATTTTTGCTTGCAATTGTCGTTCACATCACGCAGGCATAATCAACAGTTGCATATCCTCTGACCAAATTCCGACATTCTAAATAAACATGAGATTTGCAAATTTTATGAAATGATTATTGTTGTAAGTGATAGCAGGAGTAGCGGCTATGACAGCATCAGTAGCAGTAACAACATGGCTATAGTAGTAGCAGTAATGAAGCGGAAGCACCAGCAATAACGATCATCTTCGTATCTCAATCACATTTTATCCCACGCGCCATTACTCAGTAGTATTTGGACTTTTTTCGCCAAGCAGTCATCAACGGTTACCTATTAGTTGCTATTTTGCAGCGCTCTCCACTGCGCCATTGAATTTTTTTTCTAGTGATTACCAGTGTGTTTTAGGAATACGAGCACTCTATAAGGGTTTGGCACCAACGCTCCTTCGAACGTGCATTGCTAGCGGATGCTTATTTGTTTCGTACGAATATTCGAAAAAACTGCTCACTTCACTATTTCCATAGAAGAGGACGCTCATCAGAGGGATGCTTCTTTGATGCGGAAACATAAAACCATCGTTAAGACGACGGAAGTTGCTATATCTTTGGGTTATTGCTAGCTGGGATTTTAAGCGAGAAGTTGAGTGTATCTATTTTAATTCTTTGAATAATTTCTTATCATTTACTTTATTGTTGTTCGATTCACTTCTGCTATTGGCGAAATTTCTAACGTATAATTTTGCTATATTTCCACATAAAAACACTCAGTGATATTTTATGTTAAGATGAGAATAATTAATTTGTATTCTGTTCAATGCTGATAGCTTTAACTTATAAGTCTGTATAGCACATTTTCTATTATTGGTACTAAATATATTTTATGGTAGCATTAAGATTTTCTGTCCGATCGCCACTTCTTTAACTCGCCGAAATGAAATTTTTCCTCTCCAAAGGTAACTATTCTATTTTCGTTTTGAGAAGTTTATTGAAATGATTGCCGCACATTCTTTATCGAATGTTAGCTTCCACTTAATGAAATCGTTCTGTCATTATTGCCGTTTTTCCTTTATAAGTTGTTGCAGTAATTTTTCTCGCCTTCCCTCAATCACCGTATTTGATGATTGGATATTCCGTGTTTTCGGGTCTCGAATATAATGCAAACAACGTGAAATATGCAGTAAATTTTTTAGTTGACTGATCTCCGTACTGCTTAAGAAATTTATGGATATTAACTGCAGTTCCCCTTCCACCTCTGCAGTTATTCTCTACTTTTGATGAGGAGGAGAAATCGTTTTTCCTGCATGTATGACGAGTAATAGTAACGTTCTACACAACATTGTTCTGAGAAGTGGTGGGTATTGTGTGAACGCAGCTCATATGAAATACTCGGGATTAATCGTAGCTATACGCGGCTAGTGAATGTTTTTAAGTTCTCCTCTCGAGGGGAAATAAGATGAAAATATGGCAAAAGCAGTGAAATGCGACGTTCACCAAAAATGGTACGAGTGTAGGCAGCACCAAGCAGAGCGATGGTTCTAAATTTGAAAGAATGTTTTCAGTAATGTCATTTGATGACAGTTGTTGTCCTTGGTCGTCAGTAAAGTCAGTCGATTGGGCTTTATGTTGAATGTTTATCGGAGATTTTCTTTTGGATTCGGATCCTTATTTTGAAAGCACTTCTTCGCATTTGCAAGGAGATTTATGGCCACGTCAATGTCAGTGATCAAATCTCTCTCTCCGTAGGTGATGGATTTTGAACTGGGAAACCGCTGAAGTGAGAGTCATGAGATACGGTGACCGTTATCTATACTCTAGAAATGATTTCCCCTCAATTTAAAGTTCCCAAGATGTGAAGAAAAAATTTGCTCGCCAACAGCGGCCATGTTGCGATGCCGAAAAGCCCCTCCTTCGAGAGCGAGCGGTCAGTTCGGTGAAGATGTGAGTGCCCTATTATGGTACATTTGGTTGTCCTCCAACAGTTTAAAACACCGGCTTCTTTACCTGATGGCATTGCAAAGGCGTACATGCTGATTCATCGATAAAGTGTTTCTTTGACTTTTTCAAATTTCGACTGCAATATTTGGAGAAAGGGTTTTGGCTCAGAGGCGTTATAAATATGCACTGAGTGCTCACAGATCAGTAGCAAGAATCGTCCCCAAAGTGGCAGTTATGCTCTTAGTCGATTCATTGGTCGCAGATATGGGAATTGCTTCCGCTACAGTTCCCATTTAGATGATGTTGGGTATTTGAAGGTTAACGAAAAAGGTGCATGCCAGCGGAGCGGATAACAGATACGCCTTACTTCTAGGTCATCAATCAGTGCTATAACTTATCAAGCGACTAAATGTGCCCCTCTAATGTTCCAACAATTTCGACCACCCAAAAGATTTGCTTCTGATTCTACAAAAGATTTGTTCCCCAGTGATGTGACGAAATTTTTTTGTTGCAATTTCGGGCATCCATAGCTGTTGGATGAACGCTCTCTCGCTTTGGTGCGCACCGGATTCCAATCAGATCCACGATTCACTTCGTAACTGATTGAATCCACTGTACCCATCGAATCCCGCAAATCCATCCCCATCGATTTATTTGTGGACAGGTAGACATGCATGCGCACATGCAAAGGTACGATGTAACAGTAATGCGCTATACAAAGCAGATCTGTGAAGACGGGTGACAGCGACGAGGTCGGACTGCATTTCGAGCACTAGAAGAAGGTGATGTTTCTGTGTTGTCTAAAGGAAACTCCCGCTTACCACTCGTTGATGAGTACAAAAGGAGTCCGGGTACAGTAGGTATGAAATTATGAAGTTAACAGCAACGTAACTTTAAGCTGCGCAATAATTTCATCGCACCTATTGAGCTCACTTTTTCTCCACGATTTGTGCGACGATCTGTTCCGTGTGAAAATGCATATCCAACGTTTGCATTTCCCAGTTAGCAACCCGGCTAATGGCCTGAAACGCCTACCACACTTCCTCCAACGATTGAAAACTTGACGCCGTAGTGCCCAGTTCGACAATATCCTTAACGGATCCAGGGAAGGCAGAGGTGGGAAGCATTTCTTTTTCGATGTTTCGTTGCTAGGTCTGAATTGTGTCTTGAAAAGAATCATTGACGAGCGAGGGAGTTCGGAAGTTCGCAACTCGCAAAATCGCCAATTTTAAATATCGCCTTGTCGACAGCTGTCGGTTGCAACGATTGCATCAGCGCAGACGAATTTGGGAGGCGGAAGTCGATGGTGTTTGTGGGTGTGTTGGTGCGGCGATTTGGTGTGTTGATCGAATGTGATGTGGTCGCCCTAGCAAGTGCTGTCGGCTGTTCGAGGGCCTATTCGCAAGAATTTTTCAAGGTCATCGGTCGTTTCTATGATCTCGGTTTCGTTTGGTGTGGTATAATTGGTCAGAATTATGCGCCCAATTAGTGCAATTGTGATGCGATGCTATCTGATGTTTTAGGAGAACCTTTCCAGTTCGGTATTTCAGGTTGAGGTTGCAAGAGCTGTTGCTTGAGAAATGAGGACGTTGTGTGAAACTTGAACGATCTTACCCGATGACTGGCACGATGAGCATTTTCCTCTCCTTCATTTACGATGATAAAACGTTTTTTCGTATACCTAGAGATGGAAAAGATCATATATATAGATGGAAATGTGCGCAAAAAGAATCCGCCCATGCGGTTCATTCGCTCACTGGTTGGAGGTGACCTGTAATGCTAAAGACACCTAGAAGTTTAGCGGTCGGCATTCGACTATTTACTTTGACCACTGGCCAGTGGAGTTTTTTGGCTGTCGGTTGCATGGGCAGCAGTGGGAATTGACCCATTGAATTTTCCACGCTGCTATGGCATGAACCATTATGATGGTCGAGCTTTCGCAAGATAGAAATTCCGAGCGTCGACTTCCCTTCTCTTCCACAAGATCACCATTTGCTTTCTGCTGATTTCTATGCCGAAAAGATCTACAAAGTTGCCCTTTCGGTAACCGTGAGTAACTAATTATTCTTCGAAATATTAAAATGAACGGAAACCAGTGGGAAAGATGGAGGAAGCTAATCGGTTAGAATTTAGTTGCGTTCGAATTAAAATTCGAAGCAGCCACGACGCTTTCTGAATGAACGTCGTTGAGATGCAAAGCAGTGGAATGCACCGAGTAATTTAGTCAACTGATCGCTTAGGTTGTCGACGATAAGCATATGCAAATTGTTACAAGTTTTCTCAACGATATTTTTGCTAAAGTGCTTTGAAGTTCATTTGAGTGCTGTCGAAACGTTCGTAGCGAAGGAAAATGTCATTTCGCTTGAGATGGAAATAGTTTGATTATGTGGTCATTGAGCATAGTTTCGCGTTTAATTAGATCACTTAAATTTGCATGTTTCATTTGGAATTTATCTTGAGAATCGCTCGAAGTTGCCATTTTTCAGTGGGAAAAGGGCATTATTGCAATGAAATTGCTTAGTGCACAGTGCTTATCTGTGTTCCACTGCAGTATCTCACAGCATGGCTTGCAGTTCATCTCTACCGATTACATAAAAACCTCACAATGCGCTTGCAAAGCGTTATCTCCTGTGAGGGCTTATTAGCTCATGTTCATTAGCGTAATCTCTTGAAAGCATTCAGTAAAGCCGAAATTTTGAGACGTCGTTGTGGGATCGAAAATTCCTGTTGAAATATCAACGAAAATCGCACCTGCAGATGTGCTATATTTCATTTCCTGAAGGAAGTTACTCTGCGTTTTATTTGTTTCTCATTTGGATTCGAAGTCGACTGCAACGACGGATCGTCTTTATGTTGTAATTTCAGTTTTGCGATATTCTATTATTTATAGGTCGAAAAGGTCGCAAGCGCTCGTAAAGTCGGTATACGACAGAAGAAACTTGGCGGCACTTTCGAGAAGAAATTCAAACAGCGTCTTTCTGATTATCTAAAAGCTATGGCTTCTCCCGAAGTCGAACAGGTAGGCACTTCTCTGAATTTTTGAAGAGAACTCTTTCAGCGAAGTTTGACTCGCAACTCATCTATTTAGAGGAAATGCGCATAGTTATGAGAGATCACCAGAAAGAAGGACGTTGAATCGACAACGAGATGAAGTGACTGTAGCGTTAGAGTTGCAAATTATGAAATTTGTCAACTTCTTGGCCTTCAGGGCTGTGCATGAATTACTGCAATCCTCTTGTCCGTCTACCTTTGTTGCACTGCGCAAACCCTTGGCGGTGTACCTTTATCACTCCTCCACTTTTTAAAGATCTATCTGTCGTTCGCTCACATAATATCATAAGTGGATCCGCTGTTCATCCACTTCTCTATGATACCATGAGTGGTATAGTAGTGTAGAATAGATGTGGTTGGGCACCTTAATACTACAGCAAAAGCCATTTACATCAGAGGCGGGAAGCGATGCAGTATAAACCAACTTGTTGGCTACGCAGGTGATGAACGAATGGTCAGCCTTGGAGACTGTTGGTGCCGATTTCAAACCCAACCACTACCGGTGTGACTCATGATTGTGTTGATGGCTCATGTTTGCCTATCGTACGAATATGGTTTCACCTAGATTCCAATTTATTTTGGGACGACCAGACAATGCTGTTATATATTTCGTGCTTGAGCGGATGCTGCAGCCAAGATTGATGGTTTATGGCTGAGTCATGCAGACTCCCCTTTCCCTCCTCCTTCGCTACCCACCTCTCCCCTCCCCCTCCCCCCCTCCCCCTTCATATCTATATTTGTGAAGGCAATAAACTGCTCATCGTGCCAGTGAATAGAATCTCGCCATTCACTCAGTATTTCCACTTCGTTGGCCAAATGGATTGTCCATGTCGTTGGTGTTGAGAGTGAACAGTTAAAGTAATAACAGTGATGTGCGGTTATTAAAATTACAATGTGTATTAATGTAAATATAGCCTACTTTCATGACTGAAGTTTGCACTCCCAGGGGACAGTTACCACCTGAAAGCTGATTGATAAATCAGTCGTTACCCGGTTATCAAATAAAAACTATCTCATTCTTTAAATATTCGATCTGGCAAGGGAAACGCCAATCGATTTTGATGTGTGCTGTCTGAGCAATTATCATTTTGCAGCATCTAGCTCCATTGCGTGCATCGGTGAAAGAATATGGTGATCTGGTTCGAGCGCTAAAAGAGAATGGTGCACCTAAGGTGGATATTGATCGTGCTGTCGTCGAGTTGAAGGCGCGCAAGAAGCGACTCGAAGAGCGTGAGCTTGAGCTAGCACCTAAGGAGGCAGCTTTCGATCGTCTTAAACTTGAGGATCTTCTCAGGCGACGGTTTTTCTACGATCAGTCATTCGCCATCTATGGAGGTTTTCAGTTTGACCGCATTCATGTTGCGCTGAAAGAATTTCAGAATTTTGCGGGTTCTATTATTTTAGATGGGATTGTCGTTGAATGTATCTAGTCGAACCATGAAGGTTCCTAAAATGGGAATTTTTCTTCATTGTCATTGATCGCCGGATGGTTCATGCATAAGTATGCTGCAGTGCTTCACATCGAACCTTATTCGTCGATTTCGTCGTCCTTTCTTTCGTTATCTTACTAAGTCAAAAACTCATTAGTATCGCAGTTTGCTGATTGTTATCACCGATTTGTGCTCAGTGAATTCGTCAGCCGATTGCAAGTATTCACTTGCAGTAATTATCATATTATCAGTAGTAAACATCACTTTGAGCGCCTTTTGTGGTGTACTCGAGGTGGGTCGCCAGTATTATTGCTCCCACAATGTCTTTTAACCTTTTAATAATTGCAGAACGATTGGATGGGATTTTCACTTCGATTTCTTGTTGGTATTGCAGGTGTGACTGGACTATATGATTTTGGTCCGATGGGATGTGCAATGAAGGCGAACATGATAGATTTGTGGAGGAAGCATTTCATTCTGGAAGAAGGGATGTTGGAAGTGGATTGTTCTGTGCTAACACCTGAACCTGTTCTTAAGTTAGTCATTGCTGCTGTTTTAAATTGTAATCCTGTCGCAATGTTGATGAGCTATGAAGATTTTTAATGTGTGGAGGTCACCTTTGACTGCAGATGTAGTTAAAGAGTGGAGCGAGTGTAACAATGCATAGCAGTAGTGTGCGCAAGGGAAAGGACTCGATAGAGGAAAGGAATTTCTATGGCTACTAACGTTTTGCATGTGCTTTGTTCAATATTTTTAAGTTAACACTATTGCAAAAATCGTCCAAAATGATGAACTTTAACAGTTCCAAAGTCGAATAACACGGGGTTCTATCCGCTGTAAGTTTTGGTTCTCTGCTGTATAGCCTCATTTCCAGTCAAACCGATCATGACATCTGTCTTAGCAAGTTCTGTAGAGGCCACTAGTGTATTGTTTTTTATTGGAATATAAGAAATTAGATTGTAATCATGCAGTTCTTGCCATACTTCATATTCGTGTCTCATTAGATGTTACGTTTGCTGATATGGTATGAGCGAGTTAAATAAAAGAGCTGAAGCTTATAGTAGTGCCGTAGTAGTTGATAATCATTGACGAGATGATTGAAGATGGAGGCTGGGTTTCCCATATTGTGTGCATTTTTCGTTTCTCTTTGGGCATTGGAATTGTTTATCGTTTGTTGCTAGACGCAATAAGGGGATATACATATGAAAAAGGAATTAAGCTGGTGATTTTAACGCTCTAAATGGTTTGCGCTCATTTTTGATCAAAATGTCGAATAGTTCCGCTGTATCGTTGCTCTTTGTTTGAAAGTTTTTTGAACCGACGTATACTCAGCGTGCACTGCAAATGAGATCTCCATGTCTTTATAGCGATGCATTAAAGTGAATTTGATTACAGGGCGTCTGGGCACGTTGATCGATTTGCGGACTGGATGGTCAAAGACGTGAAGACGGGTGAATGCTTTCGTGCTGACCATCTCATTAAGAATCATGCTGAGAAGCTCATACAGGTTTGTGCGCTGATCGTCGTGCGCTTTTATAGCAAAGAAACATCACAGTTATAAGTGATGCACAGCAGTTGGACTGCATGTTCATTATTCATTCATTTATACATTTGTCCTGTCCGTTCACAGCTCATTCAAAATTCGGACACATTTAGCTCGGCATGCGGTTTGACTCGATGCGGTAGCTAATGCCGTACGTTTTCTTAGTTTTTGCAGTTTTTAGTTCATGTTCTTTGATGATAACACTTTTTGCTTTGCGAAGACTCATCATATTCTTGCATTTAGGATCATCAGAGTATCGAATTGTGCTGTTAACTGCGGTATAAAGTAATAGTGTAGTTGTTGCGGTATTTGAGCACTCCACCATTAAACTCGCATCCGATACATGTAGAGTGCATATCAGTGTTTGATTAGGTGTGAACTAATGTGAAGTTGTGGAGGTATGATGCGACAAGGATTTATGCAAGTCTCAGTTATTAAAGAAAATGCTTGTATATTAACTGAAATTGATTGAAATAATTGGTAGTGCCGATCGGATGTGCTGTCAGTGCTTTCCTGTACGAGATCTCAAAGTTCAGTTGGCATACCTTTTAAGCAGTTTTGTTGAACTTTTTCATAAATAGGGTTTGTTCGTGCTAAATCAAGTGAATTGAAATTCCGTCTGTACCACTTCGAGAAAACTCTGAAGTGAACACTTCCGTTTTGACTTTTTTGTTCCTTTGTTAAGATGCGCGAATTTTGTTGACTTAGTTGAAACTTTATTTGCTCTTCTACGTTGCTAACATTTGGTTTTTTCTTTGTAGTAGGTATGCGTAATATCTGAACTGTTTAAAGCGGTTGTTGCTCGATTTCCTTCGTTTTTTAAGGATAAGAAGACGAATGCCGCTGATCGGGAAGCATTGGTGGACGTGTTGGCGAGGTTGGAAGGTTTCAACGATAAGGACATGCAACAAGTGATCAAGAAGGTTCGCTTGCGATTGCATAGTTATTTACTTCTCTTCATTGCACTGTTCTCTCAAACTATCCAGCAACAGCTGCTTGATGAGCTTTTTCTTATATATTTTAAATGCGACATTCTTCTACTGTTTTACTAGCAGACATTTTCCTCATACATAAGAATCAGTCAGCCAAAAAGACGGAGTTATTCAGTGAATATTTCACTGTTTTAGCGAGCAGTAATTCTTGGTTATATGAATATTTCTCTGTTGTCGAAGCAGACTTGGCCACTTTCATTTCTCTCTTACGCACAGTAGGCGTTGCATAGGTGCTATTTTCAAGTCGGCAGGGTGTGTCACGGTGAACCTGAATGAAGCTCTTTTTGAAAATAGAGTTGTAAAAACATCCGTTGTTAGCGTACTTTTCGCCAATCATTACCTCACAACAACTGTTCCTTTAATCTTTTGCAGACATTCGTGATATAATAGGTGGGTGTTTCTTTAGAAAAATTTTCCAATTTTTAGGTTTCGTTCTTTGCTATTTGTTTAATTGAATCGCACGTTTAGTTCCACTTCAAATCTCCGATAACTGGAAACGAATTGACCGATCCAATTTCGTTCAATCTGATGTTCCCAACGGTGATCGGTCCGACTGGTGATTTCAAGGCGTTCCTGAGACCTGAAACGGCACAGGGCATATTCGTCAATTTTAAACGTCTTCTTGAATTCAACCAGGTCCACATTTTCTGTTCACTATCATGAACCCTCAAATCGTTTTTCGTTGGTGTTTTCTTTTTCATGACTTGATAAGTTACACTTTTGCTTTTTTTATAAAGCGCTATATTTGCCAACTTTGCCAACCGTATCAATGTCTTCACGTTCCTTCAGCCATAGCAAATTTGTTCATCAGTCTATATTTCACAAAGAAAGAGTCATCACTGTCGATGCTTGTCGCAAATAAAAACATATGATTATGTGAGAGTAATTCTCATTATGTGAAAGTGATGGGGACTGAGAAGGTGAGACTTTGAGGGTATTGCATGTGAAAAGCTGGTTGGCGAGGGTGCTGCCGCAGGGTCGTTATTCCGAGTCATTGTTTTTGAACCCGAGTTTCATAGCTAACCTTTCAAGAGAATCCGGTCAAAGCACGTATTTGTCTGCCTTCTCGCCGTAAATTCAAGAGCCATATGCGTTTTTCGTTTTTGGACCCGTAAAACTTTCAGTGAATTCGCTTTTTTTCACATATTACTTCATACTTACCTGTCCGTCTCACTATGAACATCTGGGAGAAAACGACCGTAGCCTTAACAAAGCCCTAACTTCAGTAATATATCGCAGCAGGAAAGTGTTTGTTCTCATATATAAGGTATGTTCTACACAACGGTTGTATCTAACCAGGAATTTCTCAAGAGAAATGGCTTTACTTTAATAAGTTTTAGAGCATTTTGAGAGATTTGTAGTCTTTGATAGTTTAACTTAAGTTTTCTTTGTATTTGTTGCAATTTCTGTGCATTTGCAATCGCTTACGTGTATTCATGCAAGGTGGAGTATTGCTTTTTAGCATTGATCAAATGTTCATGTTCATGGATTTTCCGCACTTGCATCAGCTTTCCAGAAGGATGCGCTGCCGGGAGGGATTTGCAGTTAGATGTCTTCGAATTTTTTAACTTTGAAATGCGCTTCTTCAGGGCAAGCTGCCATTTGCGGCCGCACAAATTGGTTCCGGGTTCCGCAACGAGATTTCCCCTCGGCAAGGTCTGATTCGAGTACGTGAGTTCACAATGTGTGAAATAGAACATTTCGTGGATCCAAATGACAAGAATCATCCTAAGTTCGCCAAGGTCAGAGATTATGAACTGACTTTGTTCTCGGCGAGCAATCAGATGGATGGCAGACCTGCTGAAGCTTGCACTATTGGTCGTGCTGTTGATCAGGTTTCTGTTCAGTTATTCTTCCTTAGAGGTTTTTTGTCCAAGTTTGACTTTTAGAGAGTGTAATCGTTAAGCTAGCTGTTTTTAATTATTGAACATGAATCGCTCCTTAATAAATAAATCATGGCTTGGATTTTGGTGTAAATCAGGTTGCAGTTAATTCCGTTATTTTTAAGTTAAGGAAGTTATTTATTCAGTAGTACCGTCTGTTTCCACTAAAAATTTTATTCATAAACCATGCACGAGCTTTTGATATTGTGAGTCACGTAGTTTCAGCGTACTTCTTCCAAGCTTTTTGACGGTATTGTATTGTGGCAGTATTTCCCTCAGTTCGTCGAACGATTTCATTCAATCACCTGTCTTCATTATTCAATTAAGAAGTCTGCTTTCGCTTAGTCAGTTATTATACAATTTTCCTGGAAAAGACCATTTCGACAAAAACATTTCGATGGCCACTGAAAACTCTTCATTCTCACAGTTTTAAAAAGTATTCTTTTTTATCCACCTAGTAATATGGCGAGGGTTAAAATTCACCACTTAAGCAAATTGTTTGTTGCTGCCTAAGCAGACTTCAGTGGGGTGCTTTTCGGTTGTCAGTATTCATGGACTTTTATAGCTTCACTAGAAATAGGAAGCGAAACGGCAAGCTTCTTCCGCCAAGTCAATCTCGTATGCGAAATGGAAACAGTCCAGTTAGTCGCATTTTCTGTTTTTACTGGTTTTTTCTTTCGAATCACTTTTCTCTGAGCAGTTTTTTTTTTCAGCATACGGTAGCAAATGAGACGTTGGGTTACTATATGGTTCGGGTGCATCAGTTCCTTGTGAAAGTTGGCGTCGACCCACGCAGACTTCGATTCAGACAGCACCTTGCCAATGAAATGGCCCACTATGCCTGTGTATTTTGTCTTATATATTTTGCATTTATTTATATGACTTGTAAGAGTTGCCTCAATCCAGATAAGAGGTTAAAGGGATCTGTTTATATTAAATTCGTCTGAGTCACTCTGTGAACAGATCTTCAGCAGCCATAAGCGCAGATGGGACGCCTGCATCATTCTCACCAAATAATCAACGAAAAAAGGGAGGAATATGTTCAGCAGAACTGGGCAAATTTTCCTTAGAAACAAAAGCAAGAAAGGAGGGGAGGGGGAGGGCACGTTCGTACTGTCCCCTTATTGTCAACAGTTACTTCTCTTGGTCAATGGCATGGATTATGCTGTTGGCGGTACACGTTTGTCGACTCGTTGTAACTGAAATATCGTTTTTATCTGTGTTATTTTCTATGCAGGAAGCAACTTTTAGGTAAAGATGGTTGGTGGGAGTGTCAGCTACAGGACTACGAAGGATCACGGTATAATGTTGGATGTGGCGTGTTAAAGGAAAGGAGTGATTCTTTCGCGAGCGGTGATGAAATGTGGTTTCAGATTTTGGGAATGGGGAGATAAACTCATTTATGGTTTGAGATGTTGCAGAAACTTGAAACTGAGGTCACACATGGATCAGCATTGTGGTGGATGTGAACTGAATTTGCAGGATTGTTGGGATGCGGAGATTTTAACATCTTACGGATGGATCGAATGTGTGGGCAATGCGGATCGTGCTTGCTTCGATCTTCAGCAGCATTATAAGGCCACTAACGTGAAATTGACTGCTGAAAAGAAACTTCCGGAGCCGAAGACGGTTCAAGTCACTGAGATTGTTCCCAACAAAGGTGTTATAGGAAAGGCCTTCAAAGCCAATGCCAAGCAGGTACAGATTTTTGATTCCCCTTTTCCAATGATTGCAGCCACAATTCATGGTGCCAAAAACTGTCGTTCAGCAAGTTTAATAGGCCATTGTTTATTTGAATTCATTAGTGACTGTTGCGTAGGGGCACTTATTTGAAGAATGGGAACTGGTTAGACTTAAGAAGTGGTGAGTTGAAATTTTGTTGAATTCAGGCCAAAGAAAAAGCTTCAGTGGATTGATATGAAGCAGTAGCAGCCGAAAATAAAGCAGTTTGATTTTTGCTTCGCCTGAATATCGGCACTCCTTGGGAATCGTATCAGATTTCCGTCCGTCCCGAGCTCACACCTAAGCATTGGAGAAATTTAACCTCCATCTAGTATTGTCACCAAGAAATATCATCGTTCCTGAAAGAACCAGTGTTTGATATCGCAGCTAATCTCGCTGTTATTGGGAAAAGTGGAAGCTCTGTCCTCTAAATAGAAGACCTTTATTAATTGTAAAATCAGTATTCTTACATATTCCATGAGGATCTATTCGAAGGAAGTGGTATTTCGATAAATGAACAACGCTAGTAGCCAGTGAAGAAGTTGGCAGTTATTTCGTAAAGTTAAGAAAGGAAACAACTGATGTTATGAATAAGATCGCTGTGCGATAGAGATTCTCTATATAAGTATTATTTTGGTGATTTCACTTGTTCTGTGGGATGATGCAGTTTCTCTATTGTTTCCTTACAGGTAATGTCGAGGTTAGCGGAATTGTCCCCGAAAGAAGTGGAAGCGCTCGAACGGGAAATCGACTCTGCGGGGTTGGTTTAGTTGCATTCATTTCATTTTAGCGTCGTCTGAATTTTTCAAGGTGTAATTGCGCTCGATTTTGATAAATATCTGTTGCGTTGTTATTTGATTTCCATCGTATTATGTGACTATAAATACAGGTTCATTGATGGAAGTTCGCTGCTTGAAGGACTGGCCAATGAAGCTCTTTCACCGTCTGATACTTTAAAGGGTTCAATAATTACCTCTTGGCAGAATGAAGAATCATTCAAAAACCATCGAAGTGATAGGTATTTCTGGAAATCTTGAACTGAATATGTCCGTTTCTGAAAGTAATTTTATATATTTGTGCGTGCTTAAAGTTTTATGACAAGCATTGCTGCTCAAATGACAGCGCTAATTTGTATAGAAGGTTGCGAGAAGAGCTTGTATGCTTAGGGGGATTTGCGACGGTGACCGGCGAGATATCAATGTTTCAAAAAGTATCAATATATGGTAATCATTATTATCACAAGACAGTCCGCTTTTGTAGAGTGAAATACGTTTCCTACACAGGATTTTCTCTCTAAGCTCTCTTTTTAGAAAAGCGATCCTTGCGTATGAGGGCGGAGAAGCGGAACTCGGAGCTGAAATGCTGTCTGTTAAACGTTACGAAAAGAAGGTGAGTGGGTTACATGTTTACTTCGCTATTGAATTGAACGTAGTTGACAGTGGTTTTACGGCGCATTTTTAAACGTCATGAATGTGGCCGAAATGCAAAACTGCCATTAGGGGGAAAATGAATAGACATGTGGGATGGACAAGGTACCGGATTCAATAGGCACATCACTGTTAGTTAATTGTTCCAGCTAATCTCTGCAAAGCAAACTTTGAGTTTTATTGATTAGTGTGGACCTTTGTCAATTTCTTGTGCCCCCAGACCATTGCTGTTATTTAGACCACGAAAGTGGTTAACTAAGAAGTGAATGGGACAGCTGAAGAACGGACATATTGATCTTATTTAGTACTCTTAAATTAGGTTGATCCGAACCTATAGGCAGTAGCGAGGAGAGAGGTGAAAATAGCTTCCAGGAAAGGCTCGCATTTGGAGTGAATTGCGCCTAGAAAAAAAGCAGGCGCAGGTTTCAACCTACGCTTGCTTGATTGCTTCCAGTCATATCTTTGATCACATTTCTAAGGACCTCATCTAATTACTTGCATTATGGATATGCTTGAAAAATGGAGGGGACTGATTTTTCTGCATAGGGATTCTAAAATTTGGATGAAGTAGATACTTGGTATGAGTGGAGTTAGTTCAATCACCGGTGAAGTGTTACAGAAATATGGGGAGACCAGCGTGGCTGAGGCTACGCATACATTCAGCGTGACCGCAATTCGGCCACTTTACAGTAGTCATCACTGCCGTTGCACCAGACAGACATTTAAAAAATTTGCAAATAACTTTGTTTATAAGTTCGATTTTATTGGTTGATCACATGTTAGACATGTGCAACCTCAACGGCGGTTATTGATGCTTTGGCTCACGATCGAGGTCAGTAACACCTACTTCTAATGTATATTCTTTTGCCGCTATGTGGGCACGAAATACGATTATTTTTCTTATAGGTGCATGTGGAGGAAATAACGCCCTCAGTCATCGAGCCATCATTTGGCATCGGTCGTATTATGTATGCTGTTTTGGAACATTCGTTCCGCCAGCGCGAAGGCGATGAACAAAGGACGGTATGTCTTTTGAATGCCTTTAAAAAGTGAATTCTATTTAAACTACCTAAAGGGTGCCTTCCTTTTTTAACTGAATCGTGTACGGTGTAAAGACATATAAGAATATACAAACTTATATGTATTTGGGATCTAATGGTTTACTTAATATCGAATAAGTCTGGTATAGCAACTCAGGAAATTTTACGTTACTGATTATTCATGAAGAGGTCAACACAGTGATTCTGCTTCATAGTTAGGATCAAAGTAGTTTAAGGAATTTCGATGAATTCTTGACAAAATGAGCATTTTGCGTCCTTCGTGGAATTTCATACACCACACCATCTCAATCAAGCAGAGGCGCAGTGGAGTTTTGGTGAGAGATAACGATGATGCCATTGCATCAGAAGAGGTCGATGTTGTCATAAGTGAATCCTTGATGCAGTTTCCGCTGCAAGTACCAATAGTAACGGATGCCGCAGTCGACGCTTTCGTTTTTGCCACGATCTTATTGATCTTCAATTTTCATAGAAGAGAGCACTGGGAATTATGGAGAACAAATTGCCTATTCAGTACACCTGATTGCTTCACAAGGTCCAAATTGAGGAATATACTTAGAAGTGCATTTTGGGACGCTTTCAGGTTCTGTAGAAATTTCATGTACCATTCCACTTCTACACTGTACTGAGTTCGCTTACCCATTTTTCCCAAGATGCATTCGTTGTGTTAAGCGTTTCCGACTACTGATTGCTGTAATCAGCTTCACATATGCGGCATCATATCACACTTTCAAATTTTGGTAGCATTTTTACATCCTAGTATGTTTTTCACATCTTGGTTGTTAGTAGCCTCTTTGTATCCTCTTGCAAAACGACCACATCGAGTGCGATAGGTCGATATTTCTATCCTCTGGCTACGTAGCTATAAGCTTGCGTACTTTGAAGGTGCGGAATATCGACGGCCCTCTCAAAATTGAAAATGAACAAAGTACTTTCCAGAAGTAACAAGCAGCTATAAGTACTATCTGTCTTATTTCGTCAGACACCGTCAGATCCAGAGCAGGCTCTTATTTCCCCTTAAAATTTTCCGGGAGGAGCCGTTGTGTTCGACGACAGTGAAAGAAATACAAAATTTTGAATTTGAGGTTTGATTGAGTGTTATCAACTGAAAAGGAAAATGCTTTTAGTTCCTAACGTTGCCACCGCAAATCGCACCTATTAAATGTTCAGTGCTGCCGATCTCAGCGAATGTGAAATTCGAGCCTATATTGGCAGCAGTCCGCGAAGAGCTGGCGAAACACGAGATCAGTTTTAAGCAGGTTTGCATTACTTATTCAGCCTAGTTACCTCTTTTTCCATCCAATCAAAGTCTTTTATTGTAAATATGCAACTGTAATAGAGAAACGTCGGTATTTTCAGTGCATAAAACTGTTTGCGCTGAGTTGCGTTTGTCGCTTTGTGAATAGAATGTAATAAGAGTTGGTGCTGCACTCTCTCATGATTTCTTGTTTATATCTTTTCCGGGACCTGTGCCTAGATTTTTTGGTGTTGCTGCATCAGAGTTTCCAGTAGCACTGATCCGAAAAGAAGTGGAAGTTGTCGTTGCCGAAGATAAGTGCATATGTGTAATCTACATATTCATCATAAGTGATGTATTTGCACGATAAGAGAGGGGTGTTTTTCGCCACATGTGACGAAACTATTATTAGCAAATAATAATAAATTAATGTGCGCTTGGGTTTGCCGATAGGCTGCAGTACCGAGACTTGGAGAATGTGACTGAAAGAGAGATATTTACGCGTTTTCGTTATCAGTATGCTAGAAGCAATCGTTTTATGATGGAATCCCGCTTTGAATAGATCCCTTTATATTCATTGCTCACGTCGCAGTCACTGGGATGAGATGAAGGAATTTGCTCCATTAGTTTTACTGAAGCTGTTGATCGCTATGAAGCTGTTGATCCCACCATGCCGCGATCATCCATTTATCCAAAGAAGGTGACCTTAATTTGAGACTGCTTTTATAACACAGCACCTTTTTGAGGATGACAGCGCTGGGTCAATAGGCCGACGTTATGCGCGCACAGATGAGATTGGGATTCCATTTGGAGTTACAGTTGACTTCGAATCAGAGGAGCAACCGTGGACTGTCACCTTACGTTATGCACTCACCATGGAGCAAGTGCGATTACAGGTGCTCATTCTTTTCATAGTCAGCACAGTTAGTCTTTGGTAGTAATTCCTTCTGAAAGAATTTTGCTGCTCGTTTGCATTTACCTTCCCAGTCCACAACCGTTGATCTTTTGGACAGTAGACATCCCTGATTTGAACAGCCAAATGCTCTTCAACAAATAGGTGGAAACAAAGAGGGAAAAGAGCCATTTTTGATCACATTGAACTTATGGTGGCCGATTCGTCGAATGCGCGGTAGATGTCTTGTCATCGACGAATGAGTTACTCTAATACCGAAGCTTTGGTATTTTAACGTTAAAACCATGAATGGTTTCACCCAATGACATCAGGTTTCACATAAAAAAGCATTTCAAGATGGGATTTGCACGTCCTCCAAGTAAACTCTTTCCTCTTCATTTCTCTTTTAACCCATTTGTTTCTCTTTTATCTTTTTTAAAAGGCATCGTGAGGCATGAATTTATTTGTATCCCTCAGTTTTGTGCTTACGAATGGAATTGTTGACTTACAGGTGTCCGATTTGGGAAAGACGGTGCGTGGCTTGGCCACTGGTCGGATGTCATGGGAGGACGCGCAGGCGATGTTCCCCAAATTCGAGCAAAAGGGCGATACATAATCCTTGCATCCTGGGTCTGCGACGCATCTCGCTGAATGCTACGCTGGATGTTAAAAGTATATTGCAAGGGATGTTGTCATTAACTGTTCTACGCTTAACTGAAATCGCAATGAGTTTTTGAGTACAAGTGTTATGCTGACAAACAGCTGGCATTATTCCTTGAGGCCCTGATATTGTTTAGTGTTCTAAGAAGTCTCGTTGATACAGCTGACGTGAGAATTTTGAGAGTTTCGAAGAACATTTTTAAGGGTCCAGTAGTTTTATTAATTCATTGTTTTCTAAAAACTAACTGATCATCAGTTTGTCGAACCATTTCAGTGGATTAGGTGAAATTTGGTGGCAGTGGCTGTCTACTTTTACATTTTTTATTGCAGCAACGTTGTTATTTGTTTTTTCTGGTGAAAGGTGTCATAAAACTTTCTTGACTCTCTGTCGCCTTACATCAGAGATATGGTTATAAGGCGTTGAAAAGTTAGAGAGTCAGATCAACGTATGTATAAGAAGCTATTTTTTATGGGCGATTTCTAAAGGTTATAAGTTCTTTTGTAGGATTTCTTGGAAGTCGGCAGTGCCTATGTGATGGAGGGAAATTTTGCCTCGACTAAGAACACATCAGCTAGGGCAGCTAGGTGGTATGGGATTTGATAAATATTAAGCGCCGGATACATATATAACCGACCTGTGAACTCGATAAGAAGAGTTTCAACGTAAGCGAATAGTGGAATTACAATAATGGCCATGATTGGGGGAGGACCATATGAACGAAATATTGGTGTTACGTGACATAGCATTTAGGAAGCAAAACAAGCATAGTGACGATTCCTTTCCATCAATAGGATCGTGTCTTTTCTACCTCTCAGAGATTATAACAATTTATCCGGGTCATGACTTGAGACTATGAGCTGGCACACCTAAAAATTACTTCGGAAGTTGTACGGCTGCAGTTTAAAGAAGTTTTAAGCTTCGCTTAAGCAACTTTACAGGTAATATGCTTTCCAGATTCCAAGTTGGATCTGAAACTGATATCATAGTATAAGCAACCAAGCGCGAAGTTGTAGAATCTGTGTGCCGTTCCATGAAATCCAACACTGTTTTTATTATGACGTTTCTAGCTAAGCGATTTTAGGTGTTGGGCACAGGTGGTGGTTAAACAAGTATGCACTTACATTTAATCCAAGTGACCACTCCTGCAAACCCGTGAAAGATTTCTTTCGTGGTCAACGTTTAAAAAGAAGCTAGGGTCCGTAGAAAAGCACGTTCAGTGTTTTAGAAGGCTTTTGGCGATAAGTGCATTTTCGAAGTCGCTTGGTCAGCTCGGAAGTTGGTGCAGGTGATCACTGCACGGAGTGCATGTCAGCGATCAAGTTGTATGGCTCTAGTTTTGCCTGATCCCGGTTTGAAATAAATTGACGGAGAGATAGATACAAATATATACATACGCACAGACGTATTATCGCGACAACGCGATTTGATGACGGAAGTTTAAAAGAGTGCACAAAAAGCATTAGTGCGCTTAATCATGAGGCTGCATTTTTTTGTAAGGAGCGGAGCAGCACCTGTCGAAAACGAAAACCTTCGGAGTTTGAGGCAACATAGCACGGAAAGACTTAAACGTAATTTTGGATGGACGCGTATTGCTTCAGAAGTCACAGTGTTGTTCAGTTGTTTACGCATTAATTGTTCGTGCTGACCTCCCCTACTATAATGAATCAGAGGTCGAGGTTCGGCTGAAATACAATCAATTTTGTTACGGCTACAAACAGACAAGAAAGCTTCGACAACACAATAAAAATTCATGCGTTCAACCCAAAAGAACGGCCCTAGACCGCCTCTTCCACGCTAAAAACGTGGAGTTCCCGTCGTAGCAAAAGTTCGAAAAAATTACATTTAAGCGAATTGAGTATTTGAACCTATCTTTAAGTGATGCTCGGACTTGGAAACGGTAGGTGGGGTCAGGATTCTGCTGAAATTTATTTTCGTTCCCCGAAAAGAGATTCTATAGAATTCCCGAAAACGGGACCCTGCAAGAACCAAAAAAAACGAAATAATACGCCTCTTTCCTCATCCACCTCTCATTCACTCACACTAGTATTTGCTGGAATGCCATACACTCGTCACAGTATAATTCGGTTCCGAATACGTTCGCGAGGTGATCGATGATCCTTCTGAGTATGCGGGATTGGCATTCCGATCCCTTTTCCTTTTGCACAAGAACAACACATAAGCAAGCGCCAAACCACCAGTTGCTGCTAAGCCGATGATGACAGCCGATTCAAACAACGACAGTGCTGACGGACAAGTTGCATCCATCTCAGAGCCTGAAACCTCGCATTTAAGAATTCTGAAGTGCGCGAGGTCTGTGAACAAACTCGTGCAAAAACATACGAGGGAAATTTTTATGATTTCTTTCAATACTTTCACAGACTATTTCATAGTCAGTATCACAGATCATTGGAAAATCATGCTTCTATCCGCACCCATATTACTGAATCTCTTTATCTTGACAACAACATTACTATTGGTGAAGATCAAGTCCAGTCCCACTACATGCTGGGTGATCTGGATAAAATTTGATGTTTTTTGCACGAGTATCTCTACGTTTCTGCACGAATATCTCTCCCCATTTTAGGTGAAGTAATGTTGAAAACACTCAATCCCACGGAAGTTAGATCATATTCGGCCTTTAATTTGCATATTTGGTCTGAAATTTATCCAAAGAAGTGGTTGAAACTGCGCATTTATTATTAGTGGGATCTTGCCCTACGTCCTTCTCCAAATGATATATTTTGCATTTCTCTCTTAAGGGTTACGTGCGTAGGACACCTTGACTCATAAATTCACCTCTTTGTACTATCCTGCTCATGTAAGCTATGGCCGAAAGCCAGTCTTAACAAAACTGGTTAGAAGATCGGCGATAGATCCCCACAGTGACTGGAATAACCGATATGGGAGGAGCTTCAGCTGCTTATCCAGGTGCACATTCTAATATTAACTAATTACCCTGGAAACTACACGAATGGCGAACCGGATAGCCTTATCATATGGGGAAGTGAATTTGTGAAGGAGCGCTTCGCCATAGATAAACTTCTTTCCATATTCTGGGCTTCCGAGTAAAGAAATAAGATAATTGAACTCTATCGATCGATATGGAGAATTTTGATGAAAAAGTGAGAATTTTCAGAGAGATGAAGGGAGTTAAAGGTGTTTGGTGAAACTTTGCTGAAAAATATAATTTTTTCAATTCACCGGTATGATGAGCATTAATCTATGGAAGAAAACTTTAAACTCCAACATCATGTGCAGGATAATGCCAATATTTTAGCTCTAGGTGATGTCAATGCGTAGACAATCATGGAACAGCATGCTTCGTAGTGAATGCTACTTAGGAGTGCACTTCACAGGCAGTGTTCAATCTCCGGTAGGTTCAAAAAAATTGGCTGATCGAATTACTGCTTCAGTATTTTACCACTTCCTCATTATCTCTTTCAATGTTACCATACGAAGTGCAGTAATTGCTGAAACAGTGAACGCAAGGTTAATTCTTCATCACACTTTAGATTAAAGTTCAGTTAAACATAAGAGATGGTGGTGGCTCGAGTCCTCGATATATTCCTAGAAAGTTTACTCAACAGCAGATCTATACCCTTTCAATCGCCTATGAATTGTGACATCAAGGTATCGATATAACCCACTCATTTGTGCATATTCCGGTGGCTGTGGCTTCATTTGCAAAACGGTTTGTAATCGTAGCTGCGCTACGTCGTTATCTTCTTCTTCGCGACGCTTACGAGCGACTTTATCCTTTGCGTGCGCTGCAGCATCCTTTTTCTCGTCGCATTGCTGCAATATTGCTATTTTTTGAAGGAAGTTGAACGATTTAATAAAGTATCGGTGAAATACAAGTCAAAGAATGACTTTTATAAGAATTTACTTTAGTTCTGAATGCACTAGGCGAAGTGAAGTAATTCAGCATGAAATTTGTTAATATTAACTCGAGAACGAAAGAACATCCAGAAATTTCTGTAGCAACTTTTGGTTAGTGATTATGGAAACCTGGCTAATTTATCCGCGAAGGACAGCTGCTGCAGAGTAAGGAAATTCATTGTACAACCGATTCGGTGCAGGATCAGCAAGTTTCTCTCTTCGAGGGTTTGTAAAACTGATCTGCAGTGGAAAAATGGGCATATCAGGTAGTGTTTCCTTTTTTCTGTTCAGTTACGAAAGCTTTTCTAGAAGCGTATTTACAGTGCATCTTTGCTCGCGCATATGTGGCTATGAATTTGCAGTCGAGGACTGCAAGGAGACCATGAAATTTAGCGAGTAGTGTGTGCGCGGAATATTGTCTTCCGTCACGGAAATTTGTGTCACAGTCGACCATTTTCTTAATATGCTACTGAAAGTTGTGGCTGGGCTATGCTATCTGTGGCATAACAGCCAATCCGTTCTGCATTAGATATAATGATATTATTTTTCTGCACTTTAAATGAATCCAGCATCCGGCTCAAATGTTCAGCTTTAAGGATGTCCAACGATCGTGTTATCAGCAATAATTTCGTATCAACAAACAGGCTTCATGAATTGTTTCATGCGCTTATATTGCTCCTATTTCTAATTACTGTCTATTTACCCTAAAAACAAGCTTGCGCAGTAAAGGTGTTGCGATTACCGATTTCTGCTACTGTTTTTGAGAATTTAGCCAACCGATTGGCTTAACGGATGGAAATGCATATTGTGTCAACCTCTCTTATTTTCTCCTATCTTCTTTAGGTTCGGTTAAGAGTATTGGGAATTTGACCGTAAAATATCCCCGTTTTGCACTGCTGGCTTTCCTAGTTTGCCTTTCCGCTCGCAGCTGTGTGCCGCAAAAATAAAATCAACTGTAGGTGTAACTGAAGATCCTTATTTCAACTTCCCTATACTCACTTGGCTGTCAGCTGTTTTCTTCACGTCGTTTTCAGTTCTGTCACACATCAATCCTCAGACTCCATGCCGAAGATAGGAAGGGTTTTTGTTCAACAATCAGACAAATGCACATTCAGACATATTCTAATGCTGTCGAATTGAGAAACAATAATACCTTTCGTTTGCATAAGCGTACACAAGGACGAGCCTGACACTCGAAATGCACAAGTTGTGACGACGTGAACTGAAAGCCGTACATATGTATATAGACATGCTTGGAGCCGTCACCATGCGGTTGGCTCACATAAACCGGAGCATCGATGGCACGTGCCAAGTGAACGCCACATCTGAAGTTTATGTCACTTTGACTCAGTTGTTCTCCCTGGAATAGCTTCATCGAAGTGTTCTTTAAAAACTGAAATGTCTATGTACACATGTCGAAGTGCGACCCAATAAACAGTTGTGGAAACGCTGTGTTTAGCAACGAAGCCTAAGGAACCTTCAGTCAGAACCTTCAGTTGTGGAAACCTTATAATACGAGTGAATTCCATGAAAATAAGTGGTCTACATTCTCTCGGCAATTTTTCCGAAATCTTTGAAATTCATTTGACAGTTAGAGCTAGGTTTGATTTTGCGGATCTATTCTAGAATTATGGAATCTGGAACCAAATTCCACGCATTTAGCTCCACTAACTTTAAACGCGTAATTGCATATATTTACATATATGATGGAGCAACTCATTTTCTTCCCTCATCCCCATTCCCTCCTGCCTCTCCTTCCTCCCTATTTTCTTAATTTTCCCTCTGTTGAAAAAGCCGGCAAATTTTACCCATTGGCATCGATGATTTGAACAGATGCATCGCGACTGTTGCTTCCGTCATGGGCAAAACAGGAATACACATAAAAGTCGTATATTGCTAAAAATGATATCATTGAATAGTGGAAAGCTAACACATTATTTTCACTTTTAACGTCAGTACTTCCTCATATAAGGTCCTGCGCAATTGGCGCGCACTCCAAAAGCTTCTGACGTACAGAGCAATATGTCGCTCACTTTAATGGACGGCCATCACAGCTTAGGTTTGACTTCCATTAACCTTGCGAGCAACAGTTGAATTCTGGGTTTTAATCCAGATGAATGAAGGTCAGACCATGCTGTCATAGGCGGTCGTCAAAGCAATCCAAACTTTACACTGCATATGACAATCCAGCCCTTTACCGATGAAGTAATACTGCAACCGAACACCTTCATCCATTAAATTATAAAACTGCCACAGTTAAAAGAAAAGTTATATAGGCATCAAAGATTTTAGGACAAGTAACGAACGGATGAGGCTATCATAAGAAATACGTTTCGTGAACCACAGCAAATAAAGATGATTTCATAAGGACGTGGGGTGCAACATGGAGGTGACTGACGACGGTGACGTTTTTGTTCCAAGAGGCATGCTGCATTCGGTCCCCTAATTGCTTATGTAGAGTATTTCTTTCTCTGGTTCGCTCTTCCGTGCATACACCACCTCATTGCAATCGTTTACATGTATCTTGCACTTATGTCCTCTACGTAGAGATATTCCAATAGTTTTTTTTCGAACACAGATCTATCCTTTCTCATGTCTTGTGTACGCAGTGCCTTTCAGGATGTACTTCAGCGCTATTTTTTCCATTAAAATAACAAAGCAAGGCTTCTTTGAAATAAATCGCAAACATTCAGTACAAATTTGGGCTGCTTAATTATCTGCACGAATGCAGAGCTGGAATAGTGGCACGTTTGATTTTTGATTGCATAACAATGTTGCACTAAACACAAACCAGTGTTTTTGAGGACGAGATCAAGTGTGAGTGGCTGGCCAACACTAGCCTGTGTGAGAACATGCCCATCGATTCCATGGCCGTCGAGGATCTGCATGAGCAGTGTTGGCGTGCCACCACTGCCTGTCACAACTCCGGCATCTCTATCCGAACTGCTGCAAAATTAGGATCACCTCGCCTTCGGAATTCTTACAGTTTCTCACTTTATAGTCTCTGATACCACGCATGTGTAATAGAGGAAGCTTTTCTAGCTCAAACAAGCAATCATCGACCTTAAGTGATTGAAAATCATGGGATAGTTGGAGTCAATTCTTTGAGCCTTGTCAGAGCTCTAAATTTCCATGACATCTATCCTTTATATATGCTGTCTTAAGGGGGAAGCAGCCCCTGGTCGAAGTTACGGAAAGCTGAACGTAAAGGAAGTAGTTGGCAGCTCTGAGGAATTTCTCCTGTTCGCCCAATGAGCCCTCACGTTTGGTAACTCTTCTCGGAGTGCGGCTTTGTGAGCAACCATCGTTCGTAATTTTTTGATGGAATTCGAACAGATTCATATTCCTTTACTGAAGTTCAGAATCTTAGAGATCCAAAGCACTTTGCCATGTCTCGGTCACTTTGTCAAATGATGAGCATTGGCAAAATAGATAAAATGCTCTGTGCAAGCAGCACATGCTAAAATTTTTGCTGAGAGAGACCCGTGGACTCAGGTCAGTTGGATGGAAAAGCTTGATCTTTGTAGAAATTTAATTCCGAAAGCTAACAATCTCTCAAAAGTTGCGATTAATGAATTTTTCCAGCATTTAGGAGTTTACCTAAGCTGCGGTGTCAAAGTGCTGAAGTCATAATACTCACTCAGTCAGAGAGTATTTTCCTTGCAGAGTTGAGCTAATGAGAGTGTTTTGAGCTAAGGAGAGTGTTTTAACCCTTCTTAAGTGCATTTGGAACAAACTATCCTAAACATTATAACAGCTGGTAATTAGATATGTCCATCTCATATCTCCGTTATGGTACGCCTCTTTTTTGGCTAATTATGACACAGGTTGGCATCTGCATATTTTATTTATAGCTATGTAGGTGTTTGTTTTACTGAGCTTCTCTTTCTCATTATTCATACACCAATAGTTTTTCTTGGTTTCAGTGAGAAAAGGTCTTTACTGTTAGTGTAACCGATCCGCTTCCGCCATTTTCCCGATTATTATAGAATTTCTGATTGTTCTACATCTCGCAAAATTGAAGATTCGTTGAGAAGTTATATTCATTTCTTTTAAAATTTACAGTTTGGAGTAGGAAAATACGTCGGCACACTATTATCCGTGAATTTTTCTTTTTCCTTAATTTCCAGGATTTCTTTCCAAGATTTCATTAGCTCAAAATAAACCTTTTGGAAAATTAACGCGATAAAGATGCGTCGCTCTTCTATCGCTTCGTATGTGTCACTATTTGCGAAACATTTGGATAATCCGGTTTTGTTGAGGAAGACTGAATTAAATAGGTTTTACAGATGATGATCCATGCAGGAAAGGGCATTAGCAGAAACTACTATTCAAAACGTGGAGAACCTTTCAGTTGCTGCTTATCGAATGAACACTTTCGACTCCTCAGTTCTTGGGCAACTGTAATGTCCACATGTGAGGGTGATTTTAGTACAACAAGAACATTGAACAATTATCAAACATAAACCTTTTGGCCTCATTAATATCCTAACTTATTGCAAAGTTCGATAATATTACACTTTGGTGTTGTAAAGAAGGAAATGGTGCTTATAAAAGATCCTGGTGCATCTTCAGAAAGATGTGCAATTACTCACACAACTTGAAATGATGAAATTGTAACAGTGATATCGTTCGCAATATACAAGCATCGTACTTGCATATTGGTCACTCCTGAGACGAGAATGCCAGCCAACGGACTCACGATCAGCGTTGTGGATAGCTCACCTGTTGACTGAAACGCGCACGTTAGAATACTTAGAAGCCGAGCTTTGTTTCTCATCTTCACATATTGAATCACCGTTAATACTTTATCTTCCTGACTCACATATGCTGGAAATATTCTTAGATAGGTATATACTGGGAAAATAAAGTTAAGAAGTGAGTTTCTTAATTCCCCCAAAGAAATTATCTCCTCCGTTAATCAGTTCCCATTCGTTTTAGTAAATTTGTATTTCCAAAGCGCATTATAGCACTATCGCGTCCGTATGTGCTGCCAGTGTGTCCGTTGCAGTTCCAACAATTGACGAGTACTCTAGTCAGATCCATGAACGATGGTAAAGGATATCGCCATAGAAGCTTTTATTCTTGTTAATCCAGCTCCGAAAGAAGTTGCAAACACTTAAAGATGTCAAAAAATTTTGCATTTTGCATTGATACAGTTTATTTCGGATATTTTTAGCGCTATAAGTAGAGGAATTCTTCACGACAGATTTATATGAATGATGGGATTAATTATACGCCATTACTATTATCTACATCTATTGCACTCTTCTCCATCCATTTCAGACTCGCACCAACTGAAGCACATGTACGTGTGCATGATGTTTATATCGCTATTGAGGTTTCCACATTGATGTCGGCATTGTATATTTTGCAGTGAGTTCTAAAAGTTAATATAAGAACAATTATTATAGCAGATAAAGCTCGTCTTATTGTTACTTGCTGCTACTGATTTGGAGACTTTCTGATAGCCTTTGAGCACAAACGTTCTGAGCATTCTTTGCCTGAAAGGCCAACGGCAATCATATCATTTCAGCGACCTCTTCTCCTTTTTTTGCTATTTGCCTTGCTGAAAATACACGTAACCGGTTATTGGCATTAACGCCATTTTAATTTAGTTCTTAGGACTTTAAAACTTATAACCTAAACATCTTAGATCAAGGCTCGAACCTGTTCGAGAGCAACACCGCATGAAGTATTCGATGTGGTGGTTGGTGTAGGAATTGCGATGGCCAGTGAAAGTGTTGAGTTGCCAAGCCAACGACATGCTCGTTCCTCGTAGTGTTTCTCAGCGAACACGACCCCTTTAAACGGCTCCTCGAACTCGAACTTCACCTCCATTCGATCACTATGACATCGGACCGACTGGGCTGAATTTAACCTATGTTTCTTAGACCGCTGAACATCAGTACCAGAAGACATGTATATATAGCGCTTTTTGTTAGGTTTGAAAATAATTTTAAAGTTCTTCCAGTAACTTACTGGTCAACGCCGCTGAATGAGAACAGGATTTGGTCTGGGAGTGCGCAGAGGTTCAGGACTTTGCTAAAAATTCTCGGAGCACTATGGATCTGAAGAATGAGAGGTGATGCGAAGTGGGGAGAAGCAGTTAAGACTGATCGTACGTTCCGAGTACGGTAGCATTAATGTCAACTCGCCATAAATCAAGTCAGGACCGATAGTGGTCTGTGGTAGAGAGAAATTTCGCTTGATTTCTTTTGCATATAAAGGCGCTTCATGTCGATTCCATAACCTGTGATTTCTGCTCACTTAAGGCATATGTCAGTTTATTCATTTCTGTTATCCTTTCTACCTCGAATTTTTCCACATATTGTGGGTCAGATGGAGAGAGAACAGGAGATTCGCAAACATCAAGAATAACATGGGAATAACTCGGAGAGATATAATTCTCCTCCACTCTCCTCCTTCGTGAAAACTCCTGAGGCGCAAATATCATCTCACGTATGAAAGATTTTACTGTCACTATAAAAGGTATGGTCTTGTCTTGAGGAGAAGAGAATGTTTCGCATTTGTTTCCCTTCAATGTGACTCACAAAACCAACCACGAATGAGCTTTTGTGCGATCGTGAACCTTGCAATCGCCATCAATAGAAGCACGCTTGATCTGAATGCCATCTGATAGCCCTTAAGGAGCAATCGTTACCGAATTATGAGTATATAAACACAATAAAATGAGCAATAAAATGCCATGCTTTGATCAATTTTTTGCACTCTTTTTTCCTCAAGGAACATGTATAAAATAGATTTAGTTCGCAGAAACCTTTTCACATTAGTATCTTTCGTTGCTCCTCTTGAAGCAGTTCTGCCGAGGCTCGTGGTCCTGTACTATAAGACTTAAAAAATCGTCTATGACTACGATGAACAGGGAGGAGTCGATTAATAAACAAACGTAATCATGACCATCAACAATGTACTTAGTGTTTAGATTATATTAGTGTTTAAATTATTCCCCAAGAAACTCCGTTTGAATTTATTGGATGTTACTGAAATCGTTGATCTACTTCTTGCAACTGTGATACCTTCAACATTTACTGTTACTATAAAATTCAGGAATACTTTTTTGTGAGGAAAATGCTCATTTATAAAGACCCGTTGTTGGACTGGTTGACTCGATACGAGGCACTCACACGCATTATACGAGTAACTGTCTGGGTAAGATGCACTATAAGTCAGGCTGTACATTGAGAGAGTGGGATGGAAGCATGTTCCTTAAAATAGTAACACAGATCCCTTCCCCAACCGAAAATATCGGAATTTTCATCCGTTTTCTTAATCCTCCCTCCTCGCTTCTTCAATTTCCCGTCGAGCACCACGAGGCTACGAAATACTGTCTGCCTAGAACTGCAAAGCCAGCCTTATTACTGCACCCTACCGACAAAACCTACTCGTCGGGAAAGATGTGGGGTTTTCACTTTTGAATTTTGCATTTCACCGGCGTAAATAAATTCCTATCAGCACTCAATGATTGAGCATTCATGCAAACCTTTTGGTGAGATGCCGGCAAGAGTCTGAAATTCTTATGAGGACATATGAAGTTTAAAATGTGGACGATGAAGGCTTTTTCTACCGCTTAAGTCTTGTAGTTGTTGAGAACGACTCCTGCTATAGGAAACGCTCTTATCTGGAAAAGGAGATAGAGCATCTGTCAAATCCCTGCGACTACCAGCTATTTTTTAGCCACTGTATACAGTTCAATAGTCGTGACGTAACCAGTGGCCAATCTCCACGGAAGCAGTTATTCGTCATCGGAGCATTTTACCTCGACGGTCCCATGGACGCAGCGGGTAGCTTTACACTTTAAACGCTTCAGCTATACGAGGAGACATTTGCTCATGATGATTAAAGCAAATATAGTAATTAAAGAAGAGTAAATGAAATAAGGAACTTTCAAGCAAAACCACTGCTGAGTTGGCACAGCAGTGGCAGTGAGTGGAGGTGGAAGGGGACACAAATCGTTGCCCGCAGTGAAATCACTAGGGGAATCTCCAGTTCTTTGCGCTGAAGGCAGAAAGAGGATAGGATAGAACGATGGAACAAAGCTAGAATCGATTCCATAAATTCTATGAAGCATCTATTTAAGTATCTATTAAGCAGACCACAAAAGTGCATTCATCTTTGCAGTTAATACTGATTTATTATAACTAGCAATTGATAAGCCGATAATTACCAGTTTCTTAAAACTGCATGATGTAACGCAATTTCCATAAATCAGTAATGATAATAATGATAAACAAGTGGGAAATTCTGATGGACAGACTGACAGTATACGTGGTTGTAGAAGCTTCTGCATTCCAGTCTATCAGGCCCTAACAGTTCCATAAATAGTATGCATGAAAATAACCCAAAACTTCCCATTAAAAGGTTTTATGAAAGCAAATGATTGCTTAAAATTCCTGAAGCAGTTTTTGATCTCAGCCCAGTCGGCATGTTAATTTCATGGCAGTTTTATTCGCTAATCCGCACACCAGCTATGACGTTTCACAAGAAATTCTGTAAGGCACATCTGCAGAATTCGATAATGACTTTTGAGGTTCCGAAGTTGAGACAGACAACACATGGGCGCAAAACATCAACTACTAGCAATTATGAGTGAGAGGCCGCAAAGCAATTGGAAAAGTTTGCTAGAGCGTCGGAAAATTACGCGGTCGGTGTCGGACAGTCGCATCGACATGTGGAGGCGAGTTTCGAGGGGCGGTCCGCACTCAAATTATAAACGCTGAGCAAGTCCGATGATCCGGTCATCTTGGAAAAGGGAGTGTTGTGCTGTCACTTGGCAATAACCTTCAGAAAATAATTGCACCACCAACAGCTGGGTCATCGTCATCGCATCGACGAGCACATGCATGCTTAAAGGTACACATCGGTCGTTTTCAGTACCATTTGCTCCGATATGTTGATCTGAGAACTATGCTCATTTGTCTGAAGACTGATCTTGTACTAACATGAAAAGTCTTCACTGTCAACCTTTCCTGCGGAAAACGCCTCCGAATAAAAATAATTCAATAATCAAACGTTCCAGCAAAAAGATGGTTCAGGGATGGGGAGGATAGGCTTTGAACTTTGCAAAGTAAACTGCCTGACAAGGTCCAAATATGAGCTGCGTTTTTTCCAAACGCTTATAAGCGCCTTATTCATACAGAATTTCTTCACTTCAAATTTGGTTCATTGAGAAATCCTTCTCCTCCAGTTAGACGGTGGACATATTCCATGATGTACTGCCAAAATTAATAGTTAATGGTAGGTAGCTAAGTGGCTGAAGTCGTTTCCGTTTCTTTTGAAGCAAATTCTCTCCCGACTTGAATTTTCACTTCATCACAATAACCAACTTATGTGAAATGATACAAGTGTGATGAGGGTGATGGGTTTATGAGAGCGGAAACTTGGGTCACATATTCCCTTAAAACTTTCACGAACGCAAGTTCACAATTTGTAACTCTTCCAGACGCAGTGGTACTCAGCGCTTATAGAAATTATTTTTCGTTAAGAAATTACGCAAATGGATTCCGACCAATAGAGATGACGACGATAGGGAAGTTTTGAATAAACGAGCGAAATTGTCGTAAACTCGTTTCACTCTTCTTCGGAGCTTTCTGAGTGCTTCGCATGAATGGCTCTAACTATCATTTGGCAGTCACCGAATTCCAATGCACTATCCTGAGTATATATTGCTGCAGTTGATTCGAACAGTGTTTTGATTTTAAGTCCGGTTTATCGACGATTTCCCAGACGACGTTTGGTGGACAAATTTATTTCATATTCTATGTTGAGGTAAACTAAGCCTTGCGATCAGTAATAGGTAAACTCAAAGAAAGGTGACGAGTGAAGCGTAAAAAGTTGAAGAATTTCTTCCCACTCAACGATACATGCGGTCACCAACATGTAGTCGAAAATGTTCCGCACATAAGAGATGCTATTTATGGACAGTAATAAACGATGGCTGTATTCGTTCGTTTATGAGAATATGCGCTTTCATACAGAAACATCAAGCAACTAATTCTTCAGAAACAACTGGGCGTACAGACAATTTTTTTTTAATCCTTCCCATAGAATGAGACGAGGATTCTGAAAGAGTCAGCCGATGCGCATACCAGCTTGCATCAGAAACCTTAGAAAGCAATAGAAAGCAATAATTTTTAGTGAACTCTTTAGCCTCTATGAGATCATCTACACTTAGGACAGTGCCGCTAGTTTTGGGAAATGTTAGGCTCCTCTCTTTCAAAACATAAAGACAATTCTGAAAGCTGGAGATTCCCGAATGGAACGCCTGACCTTCTTTCTCCTCCCCTCACCCTTCCCCCATGTGTCCCTTCTCTTTGACTCACCTCCCCCCTCGAGCTGCGCTATGCCGGCTTGACAACTAGATCAGGAATGACTTATGAGGATATAAGAATAAAGAGTGAGCGTCGTCCGTGAGGGAAATTGATTCTTATTTTTTAAATTCAGCTTGTCCTCGAGAAACAAAATCAGGAGGGTTTGTTTCGTAAGCCTTTTTCTGGAGGAGAGGATTATGCGGAGATTTCGGAAGAGAGAAAGCTGAAGTTAGCCAGCATACAGTGCTTTTGAACAAAGTAGAATACAGCAAAGTTTGTCGTTTATGTCTTTTTTTGATAGAACACATAGAATTCCCATCATACAATAGGATTCCCGATAGATATTACAATAAATCCCATATGATTTTCTCAAATATAACTGTTTCGAGCGTGTGGAAAACACCACTGCAGACAAGAACTTCGCCAACGACATGCAGCAGCAAACACGAGACGATAGGGAGCACTCACACCAATCGGCAAGCATCACCGCAGAATATTTATACACCTCACCTCGGTCCCGACGGAATGGGACGATTGTAGTCCACATGGGAGAGAGATTCATGTCAAGATCGACACAAGTGTGCTCAGGAAAACAACTTGTTATACGAATTGATGATTACCACGATCATCGAGATCACGGGAACTCATTTGGTCGTTATTGGTCACTCGTTAGCATTAAAAGAGGAGAAGCACGCCTTCGTCATTTCGGTGTGGGATGTTGTCTTCGCTGAAGCGCTCTCTTCTCTGCGCTTCCTATTCGATGACGAATGTATTACATGTTTAATAGAAGATAAGAGAAGTGTCGCCACTTCGATAATGAATGCCATTCATTTAGATTTTAACTCCAAATGAATGGTTTACTGCTTAATGCGTAAAATATGTGGATTGTAATATTCGTGCTGAATGCGCAGATATTTGCAGGGAAGCATATGTGAACATATCCGCAACATTATTACAGATAAAGTTCCTAATTTCTTATAGCAGCACCTTCATCCACTGAGAGTATAGCTATCGGAAAATCCCTTCGATAGTGAAAAAAAAACCGATAGAACAAATCTTCGTTCAATGTGTTAATATGAAGATATGAGAAGAGAAACGTTTATGATAACGCTGACTGGAATAATGTTCCGAGTCAAGGAGATCTTACATCACAACGTGATCACTCTCCATATCTCCGAATTAATTTCCACTTCCCTGTCATATTCTTCTTTATGTGAATGTGCCTGTAGTCCGAATTTCTCGTTTATTTTTATAGCCCTCTTACATCTCTCTACCGCGAGAAATTACTCCCTCATCTCTTAATCTCATATCGTTCATTGTTTTTTTCTAATCCTCATTTATGTCGGTCTTTTGGCTTTTATTTTTGCTCTTAAAAGTTTTTTTTTTTTTAAATTAAAGAACCAATAAGCAATCGTAGTGGAAAGCGTGGATCACACACTTCGTATAGCCACTAGAGATGAAGCTAATGATGCTTATATAAGTGCATGCGCAAGATGGTGGGCGAGAATTTTAAGGCCCTGGAGCGTCCGGCAAGTGCCAGACCTGTCGCGTGGCTCGAGCGATGTAGAGGACAGGATATCCTTCTCCAGCTATCGGCGCCTCTCATCTTACACGAAAGCTGTAAATGTAAAATAAAAGCATCACATTATCGCAGGTGGCAACAAAAGATGTGGAGTAATAGATTATATTTGAGGAGCAATCATATATTTTAGTTTTAGAGCTTGAGACGCAATCTTTTCTACCTTCGAACGCGAAAGCTCACGATTGGGCAGTTGCCCAACTCTCACTTTGCTCATCTGTGATGCTTCACCATGAAAAGTTATAAACGTTACTTAAAAAAGTACGACGATTTGATGGGGCTCGGCGATAAAATACTGCAAAATTCATGCCTCAGCGAGTACAGACAACTCCAGCAATGATACGTATCTTGCTGTACATTCACCCCTTCTTTCCCACCACATCCCTCTTCTCTTTTTACGTCTACCGCTGGTGCTTTGACCGTCACTCACTTAGGCACACTCGTCACCATTGTGGTTTGATCAGTGTGCCGTAATTATTAGTCGAAATATGGCACTATGGCAGCCAGCGTTAAATGCAACAGTGCACAATGCAACCTGCAAGTGGCAATAAACTTTGTCACTCAAACAGTCGGCTCCAAGAAAATTTCACCTATTAGACGAAAGAATATAAGAAGAATCATTAATAACACACCTTAGACTATGATTCCACTAAACATTACATACCGACCGACATTCACTATCAGAGCCACTCCAACTTGAGACGAGTCATGACGAGAACGAGAAGTTCTTCCCAATATTCCGATATTTTTTCAACAATGGGCTCACTTGAACGTTACTTAAATTATGAAGCCATTAAGCATGAATCGGCATATTTCATTCCGGCACGTTGGCCGGAACCGCGAGGAAGGGTTAAATCTCGAGGTGAATATAAGACGTTGGTTATTGTGATACACTCACATATCAGCACAAAGATATGCGAATGCCTTCAAAGCCCTCAGGTCTCCAGCTGTGCTTCCTCGAGCTCGGGCTTCTAGTTTTACTCTACGCACTATGAATCCATCATTCTACGCTTGGGACCACTGCAACGTTCAAATGCAGTGAAAAATTTGTGCTATTTTACAGTGAAAGCAGAAGAGTTGAAATTAAATCACTACATATTTACGTGAAAAGCTTTATTCAAGGGTGCTCGTCGTCGCGCTGACCGATCCGAACTGATAGTACGTTTAATGTGACGAGCTCACGATAAGATCGAGAATGGGTATTCCGTCGCCAGGATCGGGATAATCGGATCCGTCGTGTACATTCCGTTTCATAGGCATATGTGTGGTTGCGTTCCCACACTCTTCCCCTCTAAATTAATCTAAATGCCAAATTCTGCATATACAGGTTAGCTAATACTTCTATTGATTGGGGAATTTTGATATGTATCTATTATCAATACACACATAAGCTGCAAAAAGATCGTTAACAACGTAATGCCATACTCTTTAGAAATACTACTAAAACCTCAGGCTGACAAATTTTGGCGAGAGTTTTTTCTTTTCTGAGGCAAACAGAGGAAGTGAACTTGCTGAATAAGGATTTCTTCGCACTCAAAAATTCCCACCAAAGGAGAGTTTTCTGGAAGAGATTGCTGGAGTGTCTGTGTGTGTGGGGGAGGGGTATTTTATGGTGAGTGGTAGCAACAAAGGCGATCTCGCAAGACTGCTCAGAAAGATAAAGTAAAAGACGTGCGGCGGAAATGAAACCTCGCAAGAAATCATTAACGATTTCAGTTCCGCGTTCACAACATTGTCCATTGCTTCTCGTCAGTTAATCTGACGTTCGATCAGCACTCACCCACCGTGGTAACCATCACTGTTACAGCAAACGACCCTCAATCTAAAGTACTCCATCTCTCGAGTTCACATCTGCCACAGTTACTCTACTTTTCGAATAACCTCTCGCAGAAGTGAAGGACGTCGAGATTCACTGGCATCATTCCAATCTCAGGGATCGGCTGCTTCGTTCGCATACGCACGCATCTCCTCATTTACTGCAGCCGTTGTAAGGACGCGTGCGGTTGGGTTCTCAGTTGCCTCAAAGTGGGACGCAAAACGCAATGACGTCGGTGGCATCTCTCGTGAAAGTCGTCGCCGGCCGTGCGAGATAAATTGTGGAGATGTGTTCCCGAGTGCTAGATGGAGCTCTTTTTTGCGCTCGAATGTAGTCCGATAGTGTTCGAGAGTGGGGATGGGGGCATTATTGCTGTGCCCACACGCATCGTTTAGTTCACCTCTCTGGATTCGCTTTTCGGAAATGACCGTTGGATTGCTTAGGAGGTGTTGGGAATACGTATAAGATCACCTTTTATGCATATTTAGAAGCGAATTATTTCCATCTCTAGCCGTTGCATTTATTTGCATAGAAAATTTCGTGCTCGCATATTCGAATGATCGATTTTGAGTGCATTTTCGTGGAATAGAGACAGCAAGGACTACTCTTTTGGAACTTTCATTAGCAGCTGTTCCGGCACTGCGAAACTTTCAACAAGGCTTCAGCTTACACTGTTGAATCTACGTGAGTTATCGATATACAGTCCTATGCTACGAATAAAATCGGTGGTTACTCCATTGAACCGCTAGTTAAAATGCCAACGTTAATGTGTCGGGCGCATAAGTATGCGAGATGGGAATGTGGCAGTTGAGGTATCACTCCTTCACTCGTTTCTTTTTTATTTATACGAAGAGGAGGAGGGGAAAATATTTGCCGAGCTAAAAGCGGAACCAATAAGTATGCAATATAGATGGGAACAAGTGAGCCGGCTGTTGTATGTCGTCCACAGTTTGAAGATGATATTCGCTGTCATATCGCGGAAGTAGTTCAGTAGAGATGTTCACTGTCCTCTTAGTCGCTTCACCTTTTTTCTTCTGAAAGCAAATTCTTCCGCATTCATTTCATAGAAGATTTCTTTTTCATTCTTGAGTTTAATTTGTACAAAATATTATCCCTCCCTATTTGGGGAAAAGTCTCCAACTTACAGGCAAGCTTAAGCCTAAGATTAGTATTTGCAACGTTATAAGGGGCATTTGCCAAGGAAGTGCATGATTATCCGCTGTATTGTTGGTCGTAAAGCTGAGACGAGTATTGTACCGGCAGTGCTAACAGTTCTACCAGCATTAAGCAAAGCTGAGTAGAACAAGAAACTTCGAAGCAGCTAACGTTGCTTATCTTAATCACACAATTTATGATCGCATTAGACGTCAACTTATTAGCAGTTATCATGTTGCTAAAGTGTTTCCGATCTGAAAGTAGTAAGCCAACTGCAGTGACGATAATTCGTGGCCGACGAGCCGTCGGCGTCTTGAGTTTCTCCTCTTGTCTTAAGAAATAGAGGCATACCTCAGGCGCAGACCTACCATCCTTAGTCACCTCTTCATTGAAAAAGCGCCTAGAGGTGATTTAATGCAATAGAATTGTTAAAACTGTAACTGCGAATGTTGGTTGCATGCTCTTGACCATTAATTTAACTTCAATATTTTTTACTTACTCTTCATGAGCATAAATGAAAGCACATTTTCTGATGAGACCTGAGATTATATTTGTCGTGAACGGTGCTTTTCTCATATTCCGTTGCGAGTTCGAATTCTCTTTCGAATGACAGCAGCCTTGTACGGTTTTATAGGCGAAAAAGATTACCCTTTTCAAGTTGTATCAGATGAGCAGACGACCGACATTTTATAGTGGATGAGGGAGGATCGAAGAGAGCTGGAATTCCGACTTCCATTTGTTGGAACTGGGTAGAACATTGCGTCATGCGATTTTCAAATATCGAACTAAAGCATCGATACTCTTGCAGGTGGTGGGCCTCTAACCAGCATGCATCGTCTGTGAGGGGACTAGTAAACTGAGAGCCTCGCTGTGCAGCCTCATGCAACGTGCAGTTTATCTCATGTTCAGTTGCATTGTTGTCGGTGTCATGCTTACCAATGAACAGCGGCACGGCACATACGTTTCCTCCAACGCCACTTCATTTTATTGACGACTCCATTGTTCAGTACCAACAGGTATGTAATATCCTCATCTATATTCACGTCATTCGATCTGTGGTTTCATTGTGAGCTGCAGTGGTAGAACTATCTTGTTTTCTGAGCTCCCTCACCATAATGGTCTAATGAGTAATCCAGCTCCTCTCCCTTCCACTCTTTTCTTGGAAAGTTAGCATGTATTTTCGACACCTTAGACAGCCTAAGCGTGTGCAGGATACGAACCGTGGTGATTTTCAAGTTACTGTTTGAAAATACTAAATTGTTGAGTAATGTGCGAAGCATACACCTGAAGAGCTCTTTTTCGATCTAAAGAGTGGAGGTTATTATCTGAACCGAGGTAATGAGCTGTGGTCATGTTTCGTTGAGTGCTGCGTTTAAATTATGGGAGAGATAGACATTGTACTGCTGTGGAGATCATATGGGACATTCGAATGTTAATTATTTATGCCTAACGAAAGCTGTGATTGAATCTGTCTGTTCAGATGCCGCGACGAAAAACGATGCCACAATCGGAGGCACTCCAAGGGGCGCGCGAGTGGATGTATGAGGTCGAGCAGAATCTGCATGCCATCGAAATCATCGGCAAAAAGCTGATTGCCGATCGACAGTCTTGCTCAAATCCCGGCACCGAACTGATACTCATTTCTCAAGAGGTCTTTTTAACATCCACTTTACTTATGTTGTCTTTGAAGCATTCTAGATAGGGATTATGGATGAAGATCATTAACTCCAAGAAACTATTATCGAGGTATTTCCTTCCTTCTCCATGCTATGTCATGTAGAGTCCGTCCTTACGATCATTTTGCGGATATTGTTTGCTGAGAATCTTCTCTGATTCCATTTTTTGCTGCATTTTGCTAGTTCATCGCTAATGATTTACTAGCTTGCGTTAAAGGCATAATTAATAAGTCATTGCCATTCTAATTATATATGTGTTGAAATGTGATTGGTTTTTGTTGGATTGAAATCATTTCTGGCTTAAAAATATTGACCCAATCGGGTAATTTTTTAATCGTAAAGATATTGGCGCTTAATATTATCTAAGTATGCGCCTCTCAGTTGTCGGAAAATAACTTAGCATCTTCAGCTTTATAGGGATAGCTGGCTTAAGTAAAAGAAATGGAATTGCACTAGTCAGTTAAATTGACAACTGAAATGATGGCATTTAATTGCTTTCTATCACTCACCATTTATCGGTAAATCGATATTATACGTTAATTTGGCGTATAATTACGAAGGATCTTTCGAAGCTAGAAGTAGCATTGTACTTGAGAGAGGTGGAATGGCAACAGGGAGCGCATAATACAGCATTCTGCATCGATGCACGAGTATATATTTCTCACTGCCATCACTCCCGATCACACCAGTTGGGAAAGGTTCCTCGTACCTTATTTCTCATGAATTATAAAACATCCCCTATCTTTTCCCATGTGGGTTTCCTTGCTTCCAGTGTCATGTCATTTATTAAACTTCACTCTCATCACGTAAAGTGATTTAGGTAATTATGCAAAATTGTCGCTATTAAATGTGTTGAAGCAGCCTTATCTGCTTTAGAACTGGGATTCTTACGGTGCCGGCTTATTGGTAATTTGTGCAGAGCTATATTTATCTGTCAGCAAGGTGGTCATTTTCGTCTTTAATCAGCGCAACGCTGCGTCGATGTTTCATTTAGCTGTCGGGCCAGTGAAAAGTCTTGTTTCGGTCAGTGGTGACTGGTCAGTAAAGCAAGCTTTCTGCCATCTTCATTTTCATATTCAGTTTCAGTTCATGCAGCCAACCAGCAAACTACTTAAGAGGTCAGATGGTAAATGTAGGAACCAGTGGTCAATGTTTTGATGTTGCAAGGTGGTTTTCACTTGAGCGAAAAGAGGACGAAAAGTGTGGATAAGAGAATTATACGTTTTTAACTGGAAACCGCCCAGCTAATGCATGGAGATTTCCAATTTTTAGCCGGGTGTGGCATAAGTTTCTTGAAGCAGAAGAGGGGTATCGATACACTTTTATGCATCCTATAACTGTAGTTTGAATGGTTATTTCTGATGACAAACAAAATAAGCCGTCATTGATGAAAACTGGCCAGTGAAATGAAGCGGTGTCTCAGTGTTTGCTGGGGAATGTTACAGAATTGCATTATTACAAGAAGGCTCAAGGTGAGCATTCTCATGTATTAATCTGATCATCCCATCATCTTTCCATCCTCCCCTTGCTTCGACTATCGGAATTTTGTTCGCGACATAAAAGCGCTGACCACTCATTCTGCGTAGGTGTAAGCGTGAGCTTTGAAACAGATAATAGTGTGGCATTCGTTATTTTCAGTGGAGCATAAGTCAACGAAGACATTTCATTTTAGGCGAAGCTAATTCGGCATGTGGCACGAGTTTACGTGCTGAATACCATGAACAGGGGGTCAAGGTTCATGCCGCTATCCGATTGGTTCTGCTATGTGAATTTGCAACCAGCCGAGCTGAGTCGGATACTACAGCACTTGCATACATTACCTGACCTTGCTGCTCTCAACGACAAGCAGGTGCATTTTCATTGTTTTTGAAGTAGATTATGGGCTGTTGACAAATTCAGATGTCTGAGGTAATATTTTTGCCAATCGCAAAACTACTTCAGCAGTTGTTGGAGGAAATTTTGTGATTGAAGTTTTCGATAGTAACGGTATTCGATATTGTGGCATCAGCATTAGCAAAATATGGCAGTTTAATTTATTGCAAGCAATTCCCGTCTAGTGATTTCAGATTCCCCAGATGGAGCCATTAGCGTTCTAGTGATTTCAGATTTTATTAAACAGTTTGAGGATGTGTTGTACGACAGTCACTTTCTACAGCATCGTTACAGATTCTGGATTTGTGCGACACCTTAGGTTTTACAACAGAAAGCCGTCGTCGACTACGCAAATCCTCGTATAGTCTCAAGCGATATATTTTGCGATGGCAAGGTAATATCAGTTTTTTAATTGCAGTTCTGAATGATCACTCGACGCAGTAATTTCCGAACTGTGTGAACATACGCCAAGCTGTGGCTTTTTATTTTGCTTGGAGCGGAATGCACTCGTAGCGTTTCACATCATCTACCATTATCGTTTTTTCAATTTTTCACTCTTTTTTTTTGCTCAGATTCACATACAATGTAGCGAGAACGTCGGAGAGGCCAGTATTATTCAGTTGAGCACATCTGGTTTCGTTGTCATTTTATGTTTTTTTTTAAGTCAGCGAGGGCATTTCATTGCCTAATTTATCGTCAGTGACGCATCGATATCTCGTGTTAGATTTGATTTGCTTGCTTTAGGTGGTTTTCCTCTCTGAGCCGGTGTAAAAATAAACAGAAGAGATCAAGTGGCAAACCCATAATGAAGCACTCGAAGTTTATCCGACATGCTGACCCTTTAAATCAAGTATCGCCTAAAACAGATATTGTGTTTTCAAGTCCGACGAAACAGTCTATTTTCAGCCGATGGGATTGAGCCGGTTCGGGTATTCTTAGACAAGGATTTGGCTTGGATGAGCTTTACGCGTCTTGCCCCAGGTTCTGTTGATCGGCGTAGTGCTTCTGAAAGTGCAGTCGATTCAGGTGCAAGTGATTCTGGATCCGGTAAGTTCCCTTCTTTTTCTCATTCTTTACACTCTCGTTTGATGAAACGTGCGTGCAGTACATTCTGATTTATTTCATGAAATCACTAGATTTATCGTGTTTCGACAATGGCTGCCTGTCGACTCGAGCTATCGGGGGTTTGTTTATTGGATTGTTGTGGACGATAGAGATGCTTTGAGTTCTTTTTCGACTGAAAAGGAGGCATATCCAAGGGAAAAATTTCGTCGTAAGGGTTTGTAACCCCAAACAGGATTGAAATGGACTGCATAAAAATTGAGCTTGCAATTAATTGTCGTATTGCTATTAGGCAAATGCCGCAGGATCGCTTTGTACGTCATTTCCCGTCCCTTTTCCTTTTCGTTTTTGTTTTTAAGCAGGGTAAGGGGATTGTGAATCGCCAATATAAATGAGGAAATGGGGCTCGAGTGTTAGTATGGGTCATCACCATCGTCATGTGCCGAATATTCTCTTCGTCTTGGCCCCTCTTTCATCTCACATGGATGGGGCGAATCGTCGTGCAGTTGTAAATCGGAAGATGCGGTACAGTTGGAGATATTGCTCATATGAACGCATGAAATGAATAGATATTTCCTGAATACGATGTGTAATATCGGGTAGTCAGTTTTCATTTTGTTTGACCATCGAATGGCTCATTGTCGTGATGACATGCAAATTGTCGTGCATCTGTCGATCGACTGTAGATTAAAGCAGTTTTAATTTACGATCTTTTACAGGCGCGGATTTAGAAGAAAAAAATGTGTTAAGGCTTCAGGATATTGAGGTAGTTAGTCAAATGAAGTTGGTTCTGAATGGTTGAAGTTCAGCTTTGAAGTTGAAAGGACAAATATCTTTCATATATGTGGCGTTGCATTGAGGTATTATGGTATTTTAGAACGGGACCGATGTTGTCAATGAAAAGCAATATTTCTAATTAACTATATTTATAAGGCCTATTTGGGCTGTTTTCAGGTGTTGGGTCGAATGTGTCACAATCCTCGTTGCCCATTTGCACCCCTCCACCAAGTCCAGGTATCCTTTTGACGGCGTCTCCCTCAGTCAGTGGCAGCGCTCCGTCAAGCGCCCATGGCAGGCTGACGAGGTAAGGCTTACGTTACAGCTATCTTTTATATAAGTGTTTCGTGGCAAATTGGTGTTTTGCGAAATATTGCAAAAGAGTCTATCTAGTGTGTTTTTTAATCCGCGTGTTTTTTACTGCCAGTTGCAACTCGCAAACCGCCGAAACTGGAGCTTAGACCCCTGGATAGGTGTATTATGCGTAAGTTTTGCTTCTTATGCAATTTTTCAAGTTCATTGATCAGCTGAAATAGATTCTTCAAATTCTGAGAAAGTTGTAGCCCCCAAAAGTTTACGTCCATTTTATAACCGCATGAGTTTCCACTTGTCATTGACTGAGTCATCATGAAACGTGAATACATTGTTGTACAAATGTTATTGGTTGTTGGCATTTGACTAAACTGGCTGATGTGATCGATGCAGCTACAAAGCCCGGTTCTCTGCCAACTCCGTGGACATGTTACCGACTTTTTTCCTTCACAGAGTACTTCGTATAACACTGATGGTTTCAAGACATGATATGTGGTACCTTTAGTATAGTATTTGTTAAATTTGAACCTTTTATGAGTGTTTTTGATGCTTTAACAAATGACATTTTTCCACTCCTCCTTCCTCAGTCTAAACGGAGAAGGCCATTCATTTTTTTTGTTGTTGTTTCTATCAGTGATGAGATTGGCTTTATCTCTTAGTATCTGTTAAAATGAGACAGTATCCGATCGAAGACGACAATGTTTATATATGCTTGTAAGCTTACGTTAATATGCACTGTAAATAAGAAGTAGTGAATCAATTTGCAGTCACACACCACCAGCAGCGTTGCGTTTAAACGGAACCATGGAGTCGACACTATGCGAGGGCGCATCCACTTCCAATATTTCATTGCCGACTGGCGATACGCTCACGCGGTCACATTCGCACGAATCTAATCTACAGCATGGGCTTAGCACGGGAGCCCTCATTGCTGCTTCCCCAACTAAACCGGGCATGACAGCGTAAGTCTCATACTATCTCTCTTTGTTGGTTCACTGCTTATTTGCCCAATGAACCAGCACTCTGTGTTTTTCGATGTATGGCATTCCAGTGGCCTTAATCGTAAATTATTGGTACAGCTGGAGTTATTGGTAAGTTTGTAGGTAAAACGGGCATACAGTGCAGTTTTGAATACCAGTCACTTACTGGCATATAGAAGCACGATAACAGAAAACTGTGGTAAGTGCTCATGCAAACTGTGTTGTGCGAAGAGTGGGTAATATAGAGCAGAGCATTGCGTGAAAATTTGCTACAGATAGCCGGTGGGTTAAGCTGAAGAGAAGGGACTGCGGATTTCCTTGCCTGGTGGCATGTAAGAAATAGAGGTGCGAGATCACCCTTCACGGCTTATGTTTGTAAGTAGTGTTAGAGGTTAGAGTGTATTCCATCTAAATTATTAAATATAGTATGAAGCTTCGCATTTCCAAACACTGTCGGAGTCGCTCAGCCGAGCTAACACGATCAAACTGAAATTTGTTTTTTGTCTCTGTGCAACATCTCGCTATAGAAAAGTTGTTCTAGAGCTGATTCCTGCTGCCATCGGAAAACCTTGCGTGCTTCTAACATCGTTTAAACCTCTTTTTGGTTGTTGAAGCGACTTGCCTTGCAGTTTATAACCGTTTTTGTTTTGCAGCTTTCCTTTTGCTGACAGTTGCATTTCTGTTGTTTCATCGAACTGTTTCCTCTTCGTATTTTGTAGTTCGCTTTCGTGGGTTGCTAGCTTGAAAGCATGCGAGGACTTCTCGTTATGAGGTTGCGAATTTCATTTCTTTTTTCGAAAAAGAAGTACTCTAGAATAACTTTATGACATTAATTTTTGGTAATTTTTGTAGGGTCGAAGCGCAACAAATGATCTGGATGTTTGTAGGCTTCTAAGGAATGTATCCTTACTCTCTTTGACAGCGGTCTTCATAAAGCGTACATTAACTTTGATGTGCCACTGTTTTAAGATTTTTCAATGCAGAATCGTATCATTGATTGAATATTTTCATGCCCAAAATCAGATTTCAGCTCACGATCTATAAATGATTGCTTATCGGTGGTAAGTCGGCCGACAACGTTGAGTCCTCCGTCACCAATTTCTCTCCATACGCGCCCTTCAGTTATCCAGTTTGGTATGGCTATATTTTGTTACTTTGCATACTAACCTGCTTAAGGCAACCAAATGCGGAGGAAACTAGAAGTGCGTTATGGCTGAAAAAGTGCGGAGGGATTGGTAATTTTTTAATATTGGTTTAGATTGATGGAAATGGTTTGCAGCCGTTTTGTATATTTTTATTTTGAAAAGCGGGAGCTATTAATTCTATCAACTATCTTTCGATTCCCCACTAGTGTCGAACGTGTTGCTTTTATGTAATCGCTGGGAACTGAATGATTCTGATTCTGCTTTATTGCTGTTTGTTAATTCAACACAAGTTCCACGTTCGGTGATTCGTTTGGAGAACAATAACTCATGCCATAAGGTGAGGGAAGGTCTAGAAGAGTGACATAACGATGTGTATGGTATCAGTTTAGCTTCGTTCATTTGGATAGGATTCAGTTGTTTATTTATCACAATATGCAGCATGTGTCTTTTGCGTGCTCTATAAATCCACGAAGGGATAACATAAATGGGTAATCGCAGTTTTCAGGCCACCGGACGTGGTTGCAGATTAGGTTGTTAAGTTCACCCGATAACTGCGTTTTGATTTCGTTAAATTGGGATTGGAAGGTTCGATACTTGCATTCTTTGATCTTTCGTTCATGGTCTTATCGTTGCGCCAGCTAGTGTCTATTGTTTGAGTGCTCAAGTCAACACCGTCGATGATTTTTTTCCAAAAAGATTCTGTTCGCCATACAGTAGAGCGTTCAGCAAGAAAATTAATGTGAGTAAAGCGTTCTGAAATCATAAAGCAATCTGATGTTACATTTTGAGCCGTTTTCAAAGTGCATGTGATAATAAATTCGCCATTGGTCCAGCTCTAGGCTTCCAGCCTTGTCTAGCCTTGGCTTCAGCTTCCATTCACTATTTTCTTCATAGCAAACGCAACGACTTAGCAGAACACAGTTGCTGCCGCCCCAAGTCGCATTTCGCAAATATTTGAACTTATTCAGTGCAGTTTGGAGACTGTGCAAGAATTCATTAATTCATTGCCGGTCGTTTATAATCGTCCCGTATATCCTGTGATATTCATCAATTTGTGCACTCCAGAAATTGGACAGAATAGCATTTATATGTCTAACTATACGATGTTCAGAAAGCAAGTTTCGGCAGCTACTCTTAAGACTTTGCCCACACCTATCTGAGTGAAAAATGTAAGTTTTAAACTGCCAAGGATGCTCCTAATGAAATCGTTAGCATCGAAATATGCTCTGATAACAGGTGGGTTACACTGAAAATGCTAAATCTCAAAAGTTCATATTCTGCCCGTTTGTAGTTGCTTTTTACAGAAAGTTGTATGTTCCGCACGTGATTCAGTTCTTTCTCTGAAAGTAATTGTTCATATTGTTCCTAATCTGCTCATTTTGAAGGGGCGTAATTTTCTTTCACGTAATTGGATTGAAGGGACGTTTTATTAACAGGCGGATCGCCGAAATCGCCGAAGACGGGTCGTGCAATGCATTCGATTCCTCATCAGTGGCATCGTAGGAAGGTGTTTCGTATTGCAGCAGAGAATTGCCATTTTTGTCAGAGGCAACTCAGCTTCTTCAGTGAGTACGAGAAATGTAAATCATGCAAGTAAGCCTGACAAATCTCTAAATTCATTTCCACAATTTTTATTTTCCTGATAAGAAAAGGTAATGTGGTTTTTAGTAACCCGTCAAATAGATAGGTAATTATGGTACGAATGATGCGGAACTTGGACTTATTTGTATGCATAATAGCATACAAATAAGTCAACAGCGCTAATGTGGTGAATGAGTTGCTACGAAGGAAGCGTTATTAGAACTGGAGATTCGACATCTGAATACTTAAACGTAGGTATATGTTTTAGGTTTAGGATGTATAAGTGTCGTTGACATACAGATCCGAGGTTTGCCATGTAACAAGTTCCTATATATATGTAACAGTGGAGCGCCCTTAATTTTTGTTCTGTTTCTAAAGTGGTAGTATTTCGTAAAGAGTTTTGTAGGTGGAAGGTGCATCCTCATTGCAAAGCGAACATTGGCGATTCTTGTGGATTGACGCCCGCACACTTAAAAGAGGTACTTAAGGAGATGTTCCTCAAGGATTCTGGACAGGTACGTTAGCAAAAATATCCCGCATTCCGAAGGAAATAATTTTTAAGAATTTGGAATCAAGTGTATTCGTTATCATAAGTCATATTCCAGTAGTGATGTTATTTTCGTTCTCCATTTATGGCGACTTGTATTTGACGGTGAGATGAGGGAGCAAATGTTGAATGTAGTAAGGTGCAGCTTATTTCATACAGTCACGCCCGCCACCAGTATATGCTGAACCTAATTATGAGAGGTGTTAAAAGAGGTGCATCAGTTACCCTCCCTTAAATGTATACTTTGGAAGTGGCTTGACAAAGCTGTAATCTGCCGTCTGATCTCATATCGTTTGTAAAATATGAATGTGTGCTTGGTGCAGCTTGTCGTGCAATTAATTTTTCACAAGGAAGCATCGGCGGCCATAAGGTTTAGCTCAATTTCTCTCAATGTTGCATTTTTGAATGGAATCTTTGACTACAGTAATTTTCATCCTTTTTTCAAGTTTTCCATTGTTGCTAACAGTTTGTATTTTGTATTGTGAAAGCATTGTATTTTCTGTTCGATTAGGCTTGGACAGACATGTCAGCGGATCAGCTTTCGATAAGGTAAAGGGAAGAGACTGTCTGTCATTATACTTGTTGACGTGAAAATCGAATGCTACCCAGTGTTGGGGAGATCGGCTTTTATCGCTAGTGTTGTATAAGGCTGTTGTATTAAATTCGTACTGATTTTAATACAGTTAATATGACATATGAAAGTGTGAGGATTGAGGCGGCTTGGTTTTACAGGATGGCTGGACTCCATCGATCCACGCATCCACTTCGCAACACACGTTCGCATTCGACTCAATAGATAGTTCGTCAAGCACAAACAGTTCTGCACCTTCTACTCCAGCCTTCCCCGCGATTCACTCAGGTCGGTTTTGTGTGCAGTGGTGTCGCATGAATGTAGGGGTAATTGTTTAGCCAGCCCATTGTAATTCGCGTCGTGGCTGTTATATCTTTATTTCGCATTGTGCTCAGTAAGTTCGTCCTTATTTTATTTCTTTTCGTTTACTCACCACGTCCTACAATGAGAATATGTAAAGTTTGAAGTTATATCTGCGGGAAGTGATCGTTAGCCTGGCTAACGTCGCCATTTATAGAAAGCGGATATTAGCGAAATCACGTTCTAAGCAGTAGTAAATTTTCATGAAGCAAACGTAAACTAACGCTAGGCGAAGTATTGCTGTGTTTTTAAGTACCGTATAATTTCGAACAAATCTCCGGATTTATGGATTTTTTCAGTAGGTGTTACTAAGAAAGGAATTAGATGGTAGTGAGGTGAGGTTGGCAAACTTTTCAAAGTTCCGGTGAAGTGAGGAACCATCTGCTAGGACCTGAGAATTGCTAATGCAAATCTTGTAGAATTTCACGTCAGGAATGAAACAAAACGAGAAAGCTCCGTCGGAATAGTTTCCTAAGGTTAGCTGTTATCGTTTCTGTGCGACAAAAGATAAATTTCATGGTGGAAAGCTCAAGTAAACATGTAGCCAGTGTTACTCTGTGTTGTAAAATGTACTAAAGCTTTCTAAATTTCTAAAGAGCATCATTCCTTTAAAAGGTCGGTTAACAGACTTGTATTCGATCATTTGAAACTTTCGAACCGTTTGTGCATGGGTTGTTGTTGTAGCAACAATATCGAGTTCCTCAAGCCCATTCCTGGTGCCAGCCTCAACGACCTTCCGGAGCAATTTTGATTTCCCGGAATCGGTGCCCGAAGTGCCCGACATTGTTGTCGACACGGGACATAGGTATGTTTGCATTTCATTCATCGTATTTCTTCCGAAACGAGATATACAAGTAGCACATAAAAGTACACGTTGATCAAAAGGGAAATAGGTGGAATTCTGCAAATCTTGTTGCCGTTTGTCCCGTGTTGTATCAGCCAGACCTTAGCGAAATACTTCATCTGTGTATTTCTTTCATATTTTTCAGCTGCGCTGTTAAATAAGTATTTACAGTGATGCTCAACAGCGATTGATCTCTTCTCAAGGCTCAGACTGTACAGTACAGTCCGGATGCACGGGTGGACCGGGTAGCTCTGATGGAACCCTAGTCACTGATTCGTTTGGTAGCGGGCAAACGAACACGAACGAAATACAGGTTTCTTGACCATAATGCAATTGTGTTATGCTGTGAGGGGCAAAAGACATGCTTTTCAAAGCATCGCTGTATTTCAGGGGAATGAATTACTGTTGTACAGCCGGAATGGTCACAAGCGGAAGTGCAGTTCTTTTTAGTGGCCTTTTTTAAAGGAAATGATGTACGTGAATTTCATCCTTAGGTTTTCGGTCGACGTAAACATTCAGTGTGTACTGTATGTTGTGGTTTTGCTACCGGGAAGTGGGCTTCGCTGTAGGTCTCTGTTTTCCTTTTAGTCTGTTGCCGGTTTAAAAAGAGGAAATGACGGAGCCCCCGACTATCATATGCGGGACCTCTCATTGTCGGTTGTGTCTCTTGTGGCGAAGTGGCTCTGATCGAATTGTTTAAGCATTGATTTAAAATCACAGTTTAGGAGTATCTTTGTTGTTACTCGGAATCAAGTGTAATCCAGTTTCTGCTCATCATTAAGTTTTTTATTGAAGAAACCCGGCCGTTTGCGCCATTTGTTCAGTTCCTTCTGATCAATTATTGTATTTAGGATGATAATTCAAATGAGCAACAACCTGTTGCGAACAGTTGTGCATTGAATCGTGATCGTTGGAGTAATGGCACCATCCGAATGCCGAACAGCTGGAATGACGTCACTATTCCGTTTAGTCAGATCGAATTCAAAAAGCAGAGTCTTGTAGGAAGAGGACGTTTTGCTGAGGTTTGCTTTTTCATTTTCATATCCTTTTCATCATTACGATTTGGTCGAAGGATGCAGAAATTGTTCAGTTTATACAAACTTTATGATGCACTGGTGTATATATATATTTATACACCAGTGTACATATATATGAACACCAGTGCATATATATATACATACTTCTTTCTCAGTTCGTGCTCCATTCGGCTGAATACTGGATCGCTCCAAGATTTGAAGTCTGTGGGTAAAAAATCGCCAACTAATCTTGCCGTAATCTTTGCATTCGTTGCACTGCGTCCCTATTTTTGTGAATGCTCTGCGGGGACAAACTTTCGGCTTTTCCAGTGGAATGTTCTTTCATTTTTCTCGTGTTAATGAACACTTTGCCAAGATTTCTATTAACTTGCGATTTTTCTATGGAATGGTTTTATAAATACGGCTACATAAAGTGTGCCGTTCTTGCAGACCGATATTTGGAATTATGATGCAGTTAGTTGTAAGCGTAAGGGTTGTTTAATTGCTAGTACCACTATCATAGAACAAAACCTTCTGCTGTTCGAACTGCGTGGTCTGCTAAACTTTTAGCAGTCGCTGAAGTCGATCACCTGTAACATTGGCTGGATCCTCCGAGCGATAATGGTAGCATTGGCTTTTGAATGTTTTGTTGGTTATAGGTGCATAAGGCGAATTGGTATGGTGATGTGGCGGTGAAGCTGCTCAATATGGATCACGTAGATGAGGAGAGGCAACTCGAGGCATTTAAGGTACCCCTTACTTATTGTCTTATACGGATTCATTCAGTGGCATTTTTCATTATTAATAGGTGCAGTATTGCTCCTTCAAATGATCCGTTGATTCACCGTGGATGAAAATTACGTTGTATATGTTACTGCTTCTTATCTCTTATATATGCAAGGATGGCTCCATATATGAGTGTTGTAATGCACACTGCATCGATTCATAAGCAATAAGCGGGAAGGGAATTACGTTCAAGAATTTGCTCCAAGTAAATGGTAATGATAAGTTAAGACGCGATTCTTGTTTTTCGGTTTTTAAGTGCTCTCGTTAACTTGCTGCGCGCTCTTCACGGCAACGCAGTTTGAAATATGTAACGTCGCTTTCATTTGGATGGACAGTCGCTGTAATTTAAATGATTTTTTGAACAACGCATTTGTTTCATAGTCGACGACTTTCTTAGTTCACGTGACTAATCAGTTGAAAATTTCCCTTTACTTGTTAGGGGCTTTAAAACATGAATATGTGATAAGGCAGTGTTTCCTAGAAACGAAACTTTTTGTTAATGTGAACAGGTAAATAACCCCTAATATTATGTTATTATCGGAAAAAGCATTCCAAGCAGTATTCCCGTAATATTTAATATAGTATCGCTATAACGTTTAATGATTTGGGTCTTATTCAATCGTCGCACATCCTTTTGCAATGCATCGTCGATCACAATTGATTCCTTTTGGCTCTGTAGTCATCGCCTGTCCTTTTTCATTCGTTTTCATTTCCTACCAACTAAATGTGCTTCGCAGACCATTGAACAAGTAGGTTTATGTTGCATGTGAGGGGGTTATACATTTCTGTGGCTCGGCTTAGATTTATTTTAAATTCTAGCGAGAAATGGGAATATGTGGAACATTCCAGAAAAGTCTAGTGTTTTCTCATGAAAACGTATTGCCTGAAAAGTAATATATTAAGTGCGAAAAGGGATAAATTTATTGATTTAAATAATGTCATTGAATGCGGGCATCCATATGTTCTGCCGTCCTTGTACTTCGGTTACTACTAAAGTGGATGTATGATTATTTTTAGGCAGAGGTGGCGTCATTCAAAAACACACGCCATGATAATATCGTCTTATTCATGGGTTATTGTATGGATCAACACAAACTCGGCATTGTGATGTACTATTGCAAGGGTAGACCTTTGCACCAACTCCTGCACGACATACCTGAGAAATTCGACTTTTCACAAGTAGTACATCTTGCTACGCAGACTTGCCAGGTGAGCTGTCATTAACGAAACGAAACATGGACGTAGATTGTTTTGGGAAAAGCCGGCATGGCGTACTTTCATTCGCATCGAAAATCACTTCTCTGAAGATGGGAGTGCTGCTGTTGCCACCTACTATCCCCTTCGTCTTGCGAATTTGTACATTAGACATTTTCGCTGCAAAGTCCTATCGCTGTGTGCAAAAAATGTGGACGGCTGTTTAAAAGCTCTAAAGTGGGTATCGGCAATTAATACTGCAGAGCATTAAGCATTCATACCATACGTCAAATATCTCTGAATATTCGGCAGGGTAGGGAGTCATTGATACGCATTTGCTGATCACAGTCCTCAAGTGTTCGATGCGTCGTTCTAAATCCGGACTTAAAAATTTAGATTTCCCATTTAAGTTAGTATTACCATTAAAAAATCCTCCTACTCCATCTTCACTCATTCATATGCCAAGATGTGCAATTTTATCCGAGGAATGCGTATGCCCTTGTAAGGCATTGAGGCATTAGGACATATAAGAGGGAATAAAAGTAAGGGAATGGGTTGTTTTATTTAATCTCTTCCACGTCACCCCTACGAGGGAGTGCAGGTTAAACCATTATATTGGGAGGAAATAAGTTTTTCGTCTAAGTTCCCTTCTTCTTAATTAATGAGTGGATATTTGATAGTATTCAACTTCATATAGAATGGAATTCCTTTTAGGGCATGTCGTATTTGCATACGAAGAAGATAATCCATAAAGATCTGCGCACGAAGAATATCTTTATCGAGAATCGAAATCGTGTTGTTATCACCGACTTCGGACTTTTCAGCATGAAGCGACTCGCACAGCCGTATAGGTTTGTTAGTCTTTCACATGTGTTCATGAGCGAGCATGAACGAGTTGTCGGTGGATGCAGATGACCATTTTTATATCGTATTTTTTATATATTAGTTCTGTTGTGCTGATCTGTAAGATGTGAGGTGATAGTTCTTAATATAGATTGTTGTTTATTTTAAGTAGGGATGTCTAATTAACTTTTGCTTGCTTTAATGGAAATGTTATTCGTGACTTGTGATTTGTTCACACGTATGGTCTCTAAGGAATTATTTCCTCGGCTTTTTCACTTGTTATTTGATAAGTGCAGACCGTTCCTTTTACTTTCAACAGAATCTGTTCTGGCGGTCGAAGAACTGCGTCCATAGCAGTTAGAGATTGCTTGCAGGAAATGACCGCTCATATAACAGTATAAGAGTTTCAAAGATATTGAGGATGTCAATTCACGTAAATGTCGCATGCTCCCAAATTACAAGAAAAATGATTCAAAAGGACTGATTCCGACGGTTAGTCCTTGGAGAGGGGAATATTTGTTGCCGAGAGTAGAAGGGAAACGGGTTATGAAGTATGGCATAAATAGGGCATAAATTTTTTTTCATTCTACCGATTGTTTTGTTTATGGTATAACGTTAAAGCACATGTTTGTTTATACTCTCTTTCTTTGGGAATAATGCGTTATTACTGCGAAATGTTTCCAGGAATCACACATTAATTGTTCCGGATCATTGGCTGAGTTATTTGGCTCCAGAGCTGATAAAAGAGCTTTCAGCTGAGCTCACACAGCTGCCCTTCTCCGAAGCTAGTGACGTCTACGCATTTGGGTAGCCTTTTTCACTCTCTCTTTCATATTTATATCTCTCGAAAGTAACGAATATTGTTTTCTTTTGTTCGTCATGTCATGTTGTTAGGGTCCTAAGATCTGGTTTCTTGGTTTTCTTGCCCAGACTGGAACTTCGTGTTTCTTTTTTCAGCTAAAAAGCTCTAGTGACAGTCAGCTTCATAAAGCTCGTCCCATCTTCCTATCTTTCTCATTCACTTCTCCGTTTTTCCCTTCTCTCGTTCATTTCTCTTACTCGCGCTTCTTTCACCTTCATTGGAGCTTCTTTCTCTGATTCCGCATTTTTATACTTCAATTCGCTGTTGCAAGTTACGCCTTTACTCCCTAATGGCTAATTTGCTTCTCTGTAGACTCTTACATTTTTTAAAGTTTCATGGCACTGTAAGCATTCAAAGCTCATCGTCATTTGTTCATTTCTCCCTGTTACAACTTGTGTCTTTCATAACATCAGTTATGTGGGTTGTGGTGAGGAGTGCTGTTATGCGAGGGTTTCAAAAGGATATGCCGTCGCATCGAGGTCTCTTTGGTTGCTCGATGGAGTGAATTTATTTCCCCACTGTACTTTTTTACAGTGATTATGTTGTTTTCTGCTAATGGCTGAGTGTATGTTGCGTACGCTCATCTTTTATTGATTCAGCACTTCTTATTCACGCGTCCTTCTAATCAATAAGTTGAAGTTCTTTGCATACAGCATTTCTTGATTCTGCTTCGCATATCCATATCGACGAAGTTTTACATCTCAAAAGTAACTATTTTTTGTCTTATTATCTCCCTATCGTACCATGTAACACTGTTTGGGAAACTCCGTTTCACTTTAATAACGGCAGATGCAGTGATCATATTCGCCATCTAGGGAGGTGGTTATGACGAGCGTATCGGTGATATTCTTACCTATAAAAATTGCCAAAGCAAAGCGTTTTCTTCGCCCGCTGTCTCAGAGAATAGTCTAGTGTTTTTTCTTTCTGATGATTCGTTGTAGACGGTTTTGTGACTGCCAGTCGAAAATATTGGATAGAATCGGTCAAAATTCCCACCTGATTTTTTAAATGGAAAAAGGTTAGCGATATCGCATGAGTGTTCTTTGCAGAACAATTTGGTTCGAGTTGATGACATATGGGTTTCCATTCGAACAAGTTCATCCCGATGTGGTGGTTTGGCAGGTGGGACGTGGCATGAAAGGAGCGTTGAGCAATTTGCGCGGCGTTAGGGAGATCAAGGTGAGCACTTCTTTTCGTTAGTGAAGAGCGCTGTGATGATCAAAGCAATAGGGTGGAAGCAGTGGTGCTTGGCTTACTTGACGATATGGAACATTCGAGCGGTACTTTTGCGTTGTCTAATTTTTGTGTTGAATAACCGCGTTATTGCTAATCTGTCACTGATTCATGTTCTTACTTAAGACATCTGCCTAAGCAGTCATTTACGCACTTCGTGAGCTACCGGAAGTATGACGGCCTTTGGTTGTTTGTCGCAGTTGTGGTATTAGCCATAAGCTTGTCCCGATATTAGTAACCCTTCTGACAAGCTGACAGAAACTGCATATATGTTGGAGGCTTCAAAAATAGAGGTTGGTATGTGGTCAGAAGTTGAGAGTGTGTCACCACCACAAACTTTGGAAATTGGCAGTGTGACAAAGAAGCATCCGTTGATACTTCGAAGATAATGCATCCTTCCTTCATCGTTAGCGGCAATTTAGGCAAGACTGAGGCAGGCATCATTCGCACATTTTTTAAGTTATCAAGAGGAATTGACGGCTTTCAAGCAGCCAATGTAATGCCTTTTCAACTCAGTGAACTTCGTGGTACCTCCATTTTCCACTGGCAGCCTAATTTATCATTGTTTTCTTCATCGCTTTGCGCATTTCTAGATATGGAGCTCAAATAGTCTCGATCCACTCCATGCGTTTCTTGGAAAATAGGGGATAGGGTTGTCTGAACCCTTGTTTTCGTAATGCTTTCATACCGTCAGCAGGGATCATATTTCATCGCTAACCAGATTTCTTCCATAGATGTTGTCAAGAGGAAAAAATAATTCCTCACAAATAAATGTGCTCAAGCTCGAGATGTGCTAATTCCGATGTGCGAATGAAAATTCATCGATCAACTTTTTTGCGGTTGAAGGTTTTCCAGGAAATCGTTGTGCAGTGCTGGGCCTACACCGCTGGCGATCGACCATCGTTTCGTGATTTGCTGGACATGTTAGAGAGATTGCCGAAGAAGCGTCTCAATCGCAGTCCGTCGTTTCCCATCTCACGAAGCTACGAGTCCATGTTTTGAAAGACTGTTGTCGGCACATCAACATGCTGTTGTATTCGAAACTTATGGTTCGCTTGCATTGAACGCCAATAATCCAACAACTGAACGAGGTGTGGGAAATGAAATTATGCTAGAATCCTATTCAGCGTGTATGTTTGCTAAGGCTGTATTCAGCGAAGAAGTGATTTTGCAGAAGGAGGGGAAGGGTGAAAGACGGGTGGTCAAAGCGTAGGTAACGTGGATGTTGTTCGCTTCGTATGACACCCGGCTGACGTGTTCAGTTCTGTTATATATATATACGCGCAAAATCGTTTGCATTAAATATTTGGCCATCGCTTGCATATGAAGGATTATTTGATTTTAAGAGTTTAGATAGTAAAGTGAAGTGTGCTAGCAATGATGAGGTGGTGAGTCTTTCCGAATTATTCAAGGTGATAAAATATTAAGTTATTTTCTGTCAGTAGCGGGTTATGGAGTAATAATAGTAGCTAGTGCTCTATCGCCGCGGCGTTACATTTGAACTGAATTTTTTGTGCTGTGTTCGCCTTCAGTGAATCATTTTTGATATTTGGCCATTTTTATTCCCATAGAAGCTCTCTAAATCGTTTCAAAGTAAGCGTTTAATCTTAAGTTCGAGTATGAAATTTGCTATTTGTACTTTGTGAAGAGGTCGTTGATGAGTCCTTTGAATTGAAGTAAATTGCGTTTGCGTCTGTTTTCTTCTCTTCTCATCGATGGCAAAAAGTGTTTTTAAAGTATTCTCAGTTTGAATGAAAACTGTGCAATATATGCACATTGTTGGATTATATATAAATAAGGAACATTTTAGATTGCGTACCGATCAGTAAAAGAGTAATCGTTTCGCTTTATTATTGGATTTCACGCACTCTATTTATAGTGATAAAAATATCGCGCGAAGATTAAGTATGGATGTTGAACTGCTAGATTCGTGATCACACGGTTGTGTGCTTTCTTCTTTATTTATATCTCTCGTTTTGTTCCACAATCGCACCGTATTGTATTTCATATATGTTTCCCACTCTGTGAATTATTTACATATCAGGCTCGTGCATGTTAAAGTACGCTTTTCATTTGCTGCTAAATTCGTCCGATCTATTGCGCTTTCAGCTGATTAATATTCGTTCTTTTGTTGTTTTTTTTAAATTATCGCTTAGGATGATCTTATGGAGTAAAATATTAAGTGGTTCATATCAGTTGTAGTGTCGGATTGCTTAAGCATTTGAGAAATTGGTTCCGCTGCTAACTTCGGAGCAGTGGTTGCGCTGAATCGTGACGATCGGTCAGTGATATCGAGGTATGGTTGATACTGGGAAGTGATCTTTGCACCGGTTTTTTAGGAGGGGAGAACAGGTTGTAGGCATGTTTTGTGTTAATTAAGTTGTTGAGATATATCAGATGTTGACTATGAAGAGTTTTTGGCTTGTCTACCTTCAAATAAGAAAATAGCAGGCGGTGTCTAGAGAGGCTGAAGGGTCGGTATTTACCATGCTCGAATGAAAATTCAGTTCTTCGAGGTTTGCTTGCAGTGATTTTTTCCATGTTGGAGATAGTCGTACGACGGCTCTACAAACAAAGCCAAACGTGGCGATGTGCAATTGGTGGTCGCTTAGACTTGTTTATTGAATTGCTCGTTAAGCTTGATGAGGAAGGATGCATTTGCATGACGATGATTGATGGCCTCTTGAACTGCGCTAAAGTTAGTGGATAGTAATGGTGGGTAGCTGCGCTACTCTGCTACATGTGGCAACATTACAGTGCAAATGTTTGAATGTGGAGGGCATCGCCGATGTTGTGAATCATTTTCTGCTATTTTAGAAGCGCAGATTAGAAATGCGTGTGCTAAGTTCACTTCATATACTTCAATGAATTTTGGCTAGTCTTCCATCGCGATAGCTTAGTGTAGTCTAATATCTCAGATGCCATTTTGCGTATTTGCTGCGTTAAAGGTAAAACGATCGTTCGACCGGAGGGAAAGAGGGGCTAAAAGAAGTTAGCTTAGTTATTGTATAAGAAACAACTTCCCTGGTGGTGGGGAACGCTTGACAGTAGTTTGGGTTCAACAAGATTTTTGAGGCGGTTTATCAGCGAGTGAAGCGAGCCAAAACTGTGTGTATATGACTTCATAGAACGGCAATGTGAAAATGGAGAAATGGAGGAAAAGCAAAGTTTCAGTAATAGGAGTTAATCTTCTCAACCTGAGGACCGCGCCGCAGAATCATATCGGATGTAGGGAACATAGATAGCTTTAAATACGTAAGAGGAGGTCGGCAAGATGCAGATAAACTGCTTTCGTGCAGAGCAGGGAAGAGGACGATCGCATATCACATGAAGCTGTCCACGAAACCTTGACGATGTTATGGCAGAACACACTTTACGAACTCTCTGAAATAAAACTTGGATTTTGTAAAAAGGGAACACATTAGATTGGAAGCAATCGTCGTTACTTGAGGCGTGCCCAGCGAGGTTGCAGCTGCAGCCGGTGCGCGGATATTGCGGCAGCATGCTGGTGGTCATCAATTGCGTGGAGGGGCATTGTGGGTAGTGCCGGGTCTCTGTTAGGTGAATGTTTGTTCTTTGCCGACCTCCTTATTTCTTTATGGTGTGATATAAATTGTTTAAGGCGTTGAATAAAACTTTAACCCCACTTACCATGGCGACTTCACGTAGTATACCCGGTAAAGCTTCGAAAGAAACTGCACACCCGTATCACGTAAATAGTGGAGTTAAGATAATATTCTCTAGAAATAGGTGCAGAGTGGAGCTGAAATAAGCAAGTTAGCGAGAGCGCATTGGACGCAGAATTTTCTGAAATGCTAGCCTTCCCCAAACTTTTCATACGAGAGGATGGGATGGTTGGAATTCAGCCGAAATTCAGCTCATATCTGCCTTCAGTAATCAACGATTCAGGCTGCGAAACAGAGCTTGGGTGGTTTATGAAAAGCATAATGGAACATGTGGGATATGATTCGATTTACCCGTCCCAGAAAGATTCGTGCTTCGATCACCTGCGATAATTTCAGTCGTTCGCTCCGTAATTTTGTTTCCGCTAGAACTTCCATCTCTCGGAATCGGAATGGGAGGTTGATTAAACGAGAAGAAGAATATGTGAGGCATTTAAAATTATGGCGCTGGCTTTGATGGGGTGGTCTTCCATGAACGACGGCCATTTGTATAATGAATGTGCTCTTTTAAATAAAAAGCAGTTCACCACTTCTTGCTTTCGATCATTATTACGATAATGATCGTATGCAAAAAGGCGTAATCATTTAGGGGTAATTTATCACTACTTCCTACGGGAAGAAGTGGTAAATTAGACCTAAATGATTCGACCACTTAAGATAGCCTTGCTTTCAAGATAAGAGCTACCGGAGCTTTCGCAAGTCAGGGAGTAGGCTGAGCAGCGAAGTCGAACCAAATGCGAACACTAGATTCAAATAAAAAGTAGAGAGGAATCGGTTGCTGTCATCAAACATCAATAGTAGGCATTAAAACTTTATCATATGAAACGAGAATACAGTCTTTATTCATATGTATGTTTATACAATGTGCTGTATATTTATAAGCGGACTTTCCGTTTTCAACGAATTCGAATATTGAACACTACCAGTGCTATGCAAACGATCACTCCGACTGCTGATACACCAAACAAGATACTAAAGATCACGAGTAGTACTGTTCCTCTTCGTCTGCGTTCATCCGTGTTTTCTTGCTTTATTACCGGTGCATCTGAATTGTTAGTCGACTTATTTTATACACGGTATTTCTCATCGATACCCATCACCTGGTCTCTTAAAATATATTTTAAAGCTATTTTCTTTTCCAAGAGAGTAGCATCGTATCGTCTGACTATACTGCAACGCATCATCGCACTGTACTGGCATTAGCGCAGGGTGTTTTTCAATATGATGCGGTGTATCAGACGTTAAGCCTGATATAGGAGAGCGGTGCAATATGTATACCACTTTAAGCGGAGTCATTTGGGGAGGAATTTTGCTCTGCAAATGCCATCAAAAATTGCTGACAACTCGTTTAGGTTTACATGCTACGCAGTAATCTATTTGGTGTACATTCTGCATTGTATGAAGTTCGTGGTGCGCTAAACGTGAGTGGGGGCAGTGTTTATTGTTCAGAATTCTCGCTGTTTTAAAACATAATGCATGTCGTTTTTTAATTGGCAAAACGGGTATTAAAATAACTTCCCTTCTCTGTCCACGATCACACTTCAGCAAAATAAATAGAATCATGACAGACCTCACCACTGAGCCTTTCGAATGTGGAGAATTAAAAACGTTGATGAGAATTTCAGAAATCTTTAACAATTTTGGCAAGGAGTCGGCGCGTTCACCGATCCCATCCCCCATTCTCTCCACTAATTTTCCAACGTTCACAATCACCAGTAGAAGTACCTATGAGGCTTACCTGAATGTTCTGATATGACAGGTCGCGCACCCGCTGAGTTTAATGTATAAGCGGAAACCATGCCAAAATCTGCGTTCTCATGAGTTGTCCCAAGCGCAGGCTGCAATCGCTCGAACAGGTATCAACGAGGTCATGTTCTCATGTTGTGATCTAGTTATTGGGAATATAAAGTGAAGCTTCCATATGTAATTAGTTGAAATTCAATCATTCATCAACGTAGAGGAAAAACGCTCCCGTTATATATCTATATATTTAGTCAGATTTATGCATAAACTCATGTAGTTTCCACAAAACGTTCAGTGCTCTTTTCAAGTGAGAAAAGCTAAAACGGATTGCAGGATTTTCCTTTTACTTGCTTTGCCTCCGAGAAACATTAAAGGTGCACAACGAAAAGAGTATGTAAGGGAATAACGCGAAATACAATTTTCTTTGTCTTACATAGCGCCTCTACTACGATGCCATTCCGACGTTAGCTGCAGCTGAGAAATGCATGTAGATAAGCCTCAATTTTTGAGCAAGAATTAAGCTTTCACCTCTCTGTTTTATTTGCTGTCTTTTAGATTCTTAGAAGTTATCCCAAATGACGTGTTTCAACTCGTCATGTAATCCCAGCTTCAAATCTGCACTGATCATGAGTACACTTATGCTATCGCACTGCGCTAAACTGCATCAATTTACTGCATTCTCAAGGACAAAGTGACAGCGCGCAAAAATATAAATCACTGCTTGAAACCAAAAATATAATAGAAACGAAGTAAAGCACATTCACGTTCTGGCGAAAGCTCAGTTGAAGTGTATTACGGCAAAATTATCACTTGGAGACGGTGAGAGAGAAGGAGGGGTCCACGACATGAAAAGTACGCGATCTTTTTGAACTTCCTTCTCATTTTTGGCACGCTGATGTGGAGGAACTTTTATAGAAACTTTCATCCTATAAAGCTCCAGCATACCACAGAATCACATGCAAACAGAAAACCTTCGTTCTCCCTTCGTTGACGCCTGTGGCGGTGCCCGCAGCTGGAAATACGTATTTAGTGGGTCTGATGAACGAATCTATGAACTCATACAACGATCTCAACGCCATGAACAATATCTTCTGAAAAGAGGTGTCGCACTTGCTTTAGTGATACCAACAATGATTTAGAATAGTTGCGCCTCTTTTGCTTCAGTCGGATGACTTTATCCTTCAAACTTGAGCTCATAGCTCTATCGACGAATTTATTGTGCCAATCAGGAGAAGACGCTGAATAATTTATATCTAGCCGAGAGTGCAAATCACGCGAAGAAACCATTCTACATTCTTCTTTTAAGACAGCCTCTCATTTAAAAAGGTATTTTCTAAATGTTTAGAAGTGTTTGCTGATTTTTACAAGTATGCAACTTCCGGCTTATTTGGATTTTGAGTTGTCCAAGTTTGGCGGTTCTACTTTTCTACTTCATCCAGATGATCGTTTCGAAAAAGCTTTTCCGCTGCAGTCTAAACGGTTCAAATCGGTCACTTCCTTGCTTGTACATCGTACGATCATACCTCTTTATCCAACGCAGCAAGGAAAATTCGCATAAAACGCAATTTTAATCATGATGGAGAAGGAAGAAACCTGCATTTTGAGCAGCCGGTGAAGGTGAATTTGGAGATGGTGCTGGCACTGTTGCCGGTGGCTGAGGTGGTGGCTCACTGTCCACTGGTCCAAGTGCTTCATATGCTTCTCCCATTGTTCACCGTTAACTTAAAAGGAATTCTCACAGAAGCTTGCAGGGATGGCCAAACTCCACAATATTGTAAAGCTGAGAGTCTGTTGAACATGTTTGGGACCAGGCAGTCGATAAATCAGATGAGGGATTATTGTTATACTTTATTACCACTTTTCTATTAAGTTGAAGATTTTGCTTGCCTTCCGTTGGCGTCTACTTACGAGCACTTGCACCTAAATGAAAATGCAACTGCTTATATAAATAATGAATTCGCTGTATAAACCTGCTATCGCAAATATAATTCCTTCTAAAATACAACGTTCATCAAAATTCAAGAAGAATAGCCAATTTATAGTCATATAACAAACAGTCAAGCCTTTCAAAAGCAATCAAGAAGACAGCCAGTTCATGAGCATCACTTAAAACCTCCAATAATGGTAAATATTTTTCGAATAGTGAAAACGTTACCAACAAATGAATCGAATATGTCTTAGGAAGGAACCGGAAGGATGGCTACCGCTCAGTGAAATCTCACTTGTAGAAATATTACATTAGAGAAGCAAATCACCAACCTCTCTTTAAAGAACTGACAGTCGTCGGATTTGGAAATTATGTAAGTGCAAGTGTTACAGTGTAGGAATATTGCGCTAGCAAAAAATTTACATTCTTCTGGACGTTGTTTGCATAGTTATGCGCTGAATAGCTGAATTTATTCAACTAAGGCTAGAGAATATTTTATTGCATTTACAACTTCCATTAAGATACGGCGAACAAGGATGATAAGAACTTTTGAAGAATTAAATAACGGATAAAGCTTCCCGAGTAAATATTAGCAAGAGCTCATAAAGTATGCGCTTTTCATCCCGCCTGCCTGAGCAGTCAGTTTCACCAATTATGGCGAAGAAATTGGGATATGCGAAATAGTGTACACATGTTTTGCCTAAAACGACCTCGTGTACAAATCTTCAACAAAGAAGAGCAATATAAACATCATTTACGAAAATTGATGTGAACTTCTTGGTACTTGAAAGCGTCTGTAGCGCACCCTAATTGATAAGTCATTGTATGGTTTAGAATACAGTGAAACTGTAGTTCATAATTCGTCACATGGTTTGCCGAATCACACCCATAACTTTCTGTGCCTTTAAATAAGCAATTCTAGTATATGCAAACAGAGACACACACACAGAAAGACGTCGCTGAGGTATACTTCAGTAAAGCAAATTTCTACGCGCATAGAGTGGAGTTTAACATGTCCTTAGCGAAACTAGAAAGTCGTTCATAGCTGAGAATATAAATTAATAAGTTTTAAAGCATTCATACCTCATTATAATAAAGATCTGTCTCAGACTCATCGAGACTGGACAGAGGCAATGTATATAAGAGTGAGCAATATAAAATGGGTCTTTGCTACTAAAATTACCTGCCTGTTCTGGAGTTACATCGTTCAGTGAATATGCAATGGATTGTATGCGGTAGGAGTGTTATTGAGCGTTCATGAAAATAGATAGACAACAAATGAAAGCACTCTGCAGATCGCTGTCAAAGAGTGTTCGAATTGTAAATATTACAAGCAAAGCAAATATAAAAATGCCCATAGGCTACTTTGCATTCAGTGTCGAGCTAGGTTCTTTTCTTAAAATATATTTCCCTCTTTATTTTGGCCTAATTTACGTTGGCGTTATAAATTTATGCCATGTTTTAGAGTAATCTTCGCACTATTTTGACTCATCTTTGAGCTAGTAGATTTATCCACTTGTATAAACCGCCACTGTAGTGTTACAACAAAAGCAAGAAAGTAAGCGGCACAGGTATTCCAAGAACGGAATTTATGAGCGTTCTTCTGGAACGAATAACATCAAGAGGAATATGTCTGTTTGAGATATGTGTACGCTAGCCATTACTCTATTTCATCAGCTCACTGGGGATGCTAATTGTGCTGGCATAGGTTACGCTCATATGATAGTTGCCAGACTTTTTTTCTCAAGTTAAGAATCACTTCGTTTTCATTCTTCTCGTTAAATCGTCACTAGCAAATTGCAGCTTAATTATGGTTATGAAACTCTAATAATCTTTTCGCAACATTTAGGCAAATTTTGTGAACCTTTCATCGAAGGAAAAAAAGTTATCCTAACACCGAACTTAATGGTCCAGCAAATTATAATGGTCCACATTGCAATGCAGTGCTCAATCAACTCTTCACTGCACTTGAGTCGTGCAATTTGCATATTGCATTTGCTTTCTTCCTATAACTTTGAGTTTATGCATATATAATCTTGATGATTAACAAATTTTTTGCAGTGTCTGCATTAATGATTTGTATTCTCAAATAAGGCATATTCACTGTTTCGTTCAGAGACCATTTTGTGCGGCCGTTCCTCACTAATTGTTCGGGAGGTTCGTCCATCTTCTCCATTGCCTTGCTTCGTCTGTGGCGTTTCGAAGAACGTATTTGTTAAGTTAACAATATAGAATGTACCACATTACTCGTTTCTTTCTATTATGTAAAGAAAACATCTGTTATGAGACGTTGGTTGGAACTATAGGAACTGCTAAGCTCTGACAAAAGCTGAAGTTGAATACTGCTGGTATAAATGTCTTTTCCAATATGTTCATCTGCTAGATGCACAGTGAAATTGGCGAGAAGTGACTTCATACAACAAATTTGTGACAAATTTGTGCATTCATTTCGAAGTACGAAATGAATGCACAAATGAATTGTAATGCAGTTCGTGTCGATGATTTACATCCATAGTGATTAACTCATTTGTCGTAACAACCTCACCAGAATTTGCTGCGGTACATTTGTTGATTTGTCAACCATGAGCGTGACTGGCAGGTATCATGTTAAATGGAGGTGCGGATGACCAACTTTTGATTAGGTTGATTCAGATTTGTGCGCTGCATGTGGTTTTTATGTCTTTCCCATGATTTCAACTCGTCGTCAAGAAGGACTAATTTTTTGGTTATTGGTAGTTCTATGCCCACTGAATTCACGTAAACTGTTGAAGTTGTTCGGACACGCTTGTGTCTTTTTTCTTCAGCTTGGGAAGTAAACTTGCTTCTTGCTGTTGAAAATCTTGCATTGGCAACTACACCCAAATATTATCATGAAAATACGTCTCTAGAAGCATCGAAATTTCAGAATATCAGAAACCTTTTGAAGTCTTCTGAAACCTTTTCCTTATTGCCGACCTCTAAACAGTGAAGTCTCCCATATTTAGAATGAAATGTCTCGTTTGGTATTTTGCTATTCTACTTCTGCTTGACGCCGATCTCGACGAAGCCACAGAAGCAGTTTTCTTCGATGGTGTGGTGAAAGTGTTTGCTGAGGAAGGCATTCAACCAGACTTCATCAACTATGTTCGTTTCCTCAGTATTTTCATATGGCTAATGTTAGGTAGCCATCAAGCTGAGCTCGTTAAAGTAAGAGATGGTCATTTCAACGAATAATGCACTAGTACATATGTGTGTCCTATTCATGAAACTAACATATTGGATATAGGCTGAGAAAGATTTGTGAAATCACTGTTGCCATGAAACGGAAATATTTTATATTGCTAATTTAAACAGTCTTTTATGATAGCAAATGATGTTCCTTATTTCGATCTTAGTTTCTTTTCTTCGTTACAATACATCCTGTTTTGTTTTTAAGTTAATAACAAGTAAAATGGCTCTTGAAATTGTCACAATACGGACCACTTTGATGTTTTAGAGTGCATGACTGCTGCTTGCTCTCTACACATTTGCAAATTTCACATTTTTTCTGCGAATTCCATCTTCGATCCAGGCGTTAGAAATCGTCGACGTGATGATTTTAAAAATATGGCCAGTGCTTTTGTACTTTTTATGCTCATTTTGATAATTCAATCACTTATCCAATCAATGAACAAATTTTTGAAGTTATCAAGCGATCACTGCTAAGAGCGATGAAATAATTTCCAGATCGAAGAGTACTTCGCAAACTCATCGGCGGAACGCTTCGATATTGTACACATGGAAGATGCGCGAGTATGCTCAAAAAGTGACACCTTTGCAACCACAAATCTCATAACAGCTAATCGAATCACAATTTTTTTCTCACGGTTCCTACTGCATTACCATTTGAAAATTTGTAGCCATGTGGCGTGACCTTATTGGCTTATCGCTTTTATATATGAAGATTGCAGTTAAGGGTAATCTGTGAGACTCGGTCAGTCTGCTGGGTTCGATCCATTCGTTTTTGCTCATAGACGGAGGTCACACCACTAACCACTGAAATATGAGCATTTCTCGTTCATCGGCCTAGTAACCTGACAGGAGAAAGTGGGCCTGACCAGCTCGGCAGAATAAAGTTTAGAAGTTCCTTGTAGCTGTGAATGTGCGAATGATATTGTTTTAACTGGTGTTCGGAGCATGCGAATGAATGGAAATAATTTTCCAACGCATTTTTTGCTCATAATCTCAAAAAGTACTAAAAATTGTTATGGCGGGTATCTTTATGATTTCACTATTATAACTTCCCTTAGACCCATTAGTTGGGACTAATGGGCTAAGAGAGTGAATTTAATTTGTTTTAATAGTGTTCTGATATCAGTAACGCAATTTTAAATACGTTACTTATTTTAGTCAAGACTTCAAATGGTGCATACTACTACAGAATAACGGGGCAGTGGTACAGTTTTACGAGTACGAACTAAATAGGATGGCGGCACACGTTGCAGTTCCTGGTCAAGGAACCTTTTCGATGGAGTAAGTAGCACACCGCTTTTTTATAATTTAATGCAGGTTCCCGTGATAATAGGGTTGCAAGCTTGTTGGTTTGCCAGCTGGAAGATGCAAGGCCAAACTATAAATGCGAGCCTGAGAGTTTGTGGAGTATGTAATACGCTCGGCTTTTGCAGTTACTCAAGAAATCAGAGCGTTTAAGCACCCTAGACCTGCGCCGGTACAAACGCTCGTTGAAAACCCGAATGTTGGCCCCCTTTCAATGGCTGAAATTCGATTAAGATTCTTCTGGATTTTTTTGGTTACAACGAAACGCTGTCAGTACTGAATACCATCGGTCGGCATTCGAACAACGTTTTTAGAATGTATTCGATCACAGTTGGAATCCATCTTTACCGGACGGCTTCCATTAACTATCAACCGCTATTTTAAGAGGCATTTGCATCCAATCGACTGCAAACGTTTTCGGTCCTGAAAATTGGTTGCATTTAAAAATAAAATATCCAGTTCAGTTGTAATGCATCCCGATGAATCAAATATTAACTGCAGTGTTGCCAGAATGCTTTTAATTTGATTCAAAGCCAGCCGACTGTTTTTCTTTCAGTTTCAACAAGGACACATGGCAGACTGAGTTGCGTAGTATGCTGGATAAGATATGCTTATCGATGAGCGGAAAGATTCGCCGGAAGCGTGATGCTGAGTATGTTCACGAAAATTTTCTAGTGCATGCTACAGCATTCATTATCTTATCCAATTAATGAAGAAACTTATCTCATAGTATATAAATTTAATATAAAACTGTTCTAAAATTACTGACGACTTGAGCAAACTTGAGCAAAAGGTGCAGAGAGTGAAACCATTCTTCGAAAAATTAAATTATTGCACTTTTTTGCGAAATTATTGTAATTACTATCGTTACTATTATTGTTATTATTATCGCCATTACTATCATTATTATCATTGTTATTGTCACTATAAAGGAAATAGAAAATATTTCGAAAGTAATTATAAAATCAGCAAACTAGAAGCACAGAAATCCGAAAAAGTTTGAAATTAAGAAAACTGGAATTTGAAAACTATAACTATTACTAGTTGACTTCCTCTTCTGTTCGATGTGCAACTAAAAAATCCCGCAGTTGGAATAATTTTTGATTTCACGAGAAGTGAACAACTCTTTATAGTAGAGTGTATCATTAGGCTGAAGGTGGCAATTTTAGTTTTTATTGAACGATAGTGTAGTAAAGAATAGTAAAATTTGAGGAAAGTCGACGATCGTCGTAAAACAGACGAAGTTTCGGTAAGAATATATTTCCTCATTGAAAGATACTTTTAATTTTCTAACAGTTTCAAATGTTTTCCACAACGGTGTCAAAATACAATTTATGGTAACGAATACAATTTATGGTTTAATCTACATAAACAACGTTGAAACAGTGAATGTCGTATGCGGCGGTGTTTTATTGTTATGCTGATGTATGATGAGGTAGTTGCACCAAACACGGGGATGCTGGTAATATCTCTGATATTCTGATTGCCGATATTTGATCTTTCCCAAAAAAGCGATTTTATCGTTTACAAATACAAATAAGATCAGTGACATTTCTCCTGTTCACTTAACGAACTTGCCATTTATATCAGGTTCCGCTGCCCACGTGTTACTAGCTATTTTAAGAGGACATTTTCTCTTAGCGTTTTCTGAAACATCCTAGACTGGAAATCTTCATAAGCTTGTTTAACTCATTCGCCACAGTTCTGGAAGAAGAAGACTGCACCATTCTGGGCTGCTCTGGCTATAGCAGCTATTATCACCTTTGGCTTCGTTTGTATCGCGATTATCTTTTATATCGATCACAGAAAAAGTCGCAAGTAAGTTTAAAATTTCAGTTGCGAAAAATTAAAAAGTGAAGTTTAGTGGAGAAGAGAAGAGGCCTATGAATGACCTTATATTGATCCAGCAAAGCTACTGTAGACCAATCGACTGGCACTGAACACTAAACACCGTCTTTCATTCTTACCTTTCCACTGGAAATTCGGCTTATTCCACAATATTTTGCGAAGGGAGTTGCTCTTCTTTATAGAAATGGCTAGGTTAGTAATGATATTTGAAGGATACAAACCAAATCGTTAGATTTGTATTTCATTCTGAAAGTGGACTGCCATAATGAGAATGAAATCCCTAGCCAAACCCTTATATGCAAACGAAAGACCGAAGTAATATTTCAGTGTTTGAAGATAATTATTTTCTTTGATAATTGCGGATATAATAAATTTAAGTAATGATAAAAGTCGTTTTTATTTGGTAGAGTCAATAGAAAGACTTTTTCAGATACATAGGGATGCTGAAATCAAGGGCGTCTGTTATGAAATACCCAGAGAAAGGTTCTGCTGAGAAGAAGAAAGACAAAAAGAAGTCCGAAAAGAAGAAAGTAAGAGCAACATTAATTTCATTGTTCATAACTCCACAGTTCCAAGAAAGTAATACAGAAATTTGAGCACTCATTGCATTTGTTAAATTACTAAATCATCTAAATACTTCATTTCTCACATAACTGTTAAGAGAAATATTTCATCGAACTCTGAGGGGATTTTCTGCATTAAATGTTAACAGTAAGTAGTGTTGTCGCCTAAACGCGAGGCGAGCGAGTTTTTGGGGTTTGGTGCTGCTGAGGCGTGAGTTGACAGAAGAAGAAACAAAGTTCTTCGTGTGGCACGATATCGCGGAAGTCAATATGGTTGCTATTCCGCTAAACAAAGTGACGAGTGGCGAAGGGCACTAAGGATCCAAAGCAACAGATGCCCAAACGACAAGTGCATATGGCCTATATAAAAGCATGTACTAAGGAGTGCATGGGCAGTTTTTCGTCGATTATTGTGCTGGTTATCGTTCGTTGTGTGCGACCGTACTTGTGCGACGACGTAAACTGTGGTGCACCTATCGTCCTCTCTTACAAACCGATCTTTCAAATCCGACAAGTGGGGGTCACCGGCGTGCTCAGCCGGTAACCTAGAGATATCGCATCGACGAAAAAAAATTTGCTTCTTAAGAAATTTTAAAGAAAGAGAGCGACGAGAGAAGGAATTAGACAAGCTGCCGGACTGGCCAAAGCCAGACCAGAAAAGTACCTTATAAAGTGAAAGCCCCAGATTTAAGTCAAAGTTTACAGGAGCAACTGCAGGCTCATGAGAACCAAGTGGCTCAGATAGAGGCCGCAGAAATATTCCTATAAATTTTGACTTAAATCTGGGGCTTTCACTTGTATAAAGTACTTTTGTAGCCTGGCTTTGGCCAGTCCGGCAGCTTGTCTAATTCCTCCTCTCGTCGCTCTCCTTCTTCAAAATTTCTTAAGAAGCAAATCTTTTTTCGTCGATCCGATATCTCCAGGTCACGGGCTGAGCCCTAACTTGTCGGATTTGAAAGATCGATTTATAAGAGAAGACGATCACAGTTTACTTCGTCGCACAAGTACGGTCGCACACAACGAACGATAACCAGCACAATAATCGATGAAAAACTGCCCATACACTCATTAGCACATGCTTTTATATAGGCCATATGCACTTGTCGTTTGGGCATCTGTTGCTTTGGATCCTTAGTGCCCCTCCGCCGCTCGTCACTTTGTTTAGCGGAATAGCAACCATATTGACTTCCGCGATATCGTGCCACACAAAGAGCTCTGCTTCTTCTTCGGTGAGTTCACGCTTCAGCAGCAACAAACCCCAAAAATCACGCTCGCCTCGCGTTTACGCGGCAGCGTAGAGATAGATAAAACCTCACAGCTTGTGAGGAAAATGAAGCTGAGAGAGAGGCGTTGGCTTCGAATTCTTTCCTGGATTCGGCTTTAAAGACAGTCAGTTCTGCAGCAGCTAAATGAATGCTAGAAAAACTATTTTCCTACGCATGTAAAAGAAATCACGATTTTTGTGTGTTTGTAGGTATATTTTCCAATGCCCATAACTTGCGATTCATTTAAACAGCAAACAAACAACATCCTAAATGATGGAAAATCTCGAATGATGCTCCTCAGCCTCTTGAGTGAAGCAATATCGGTTCTTTTCACAGCATATCTGTGGTCGTGCTAACCGAATGTCCTAAAATTTTTTATAACATTAGCAAAAACAAATCCTAACCTCCGATTAAACACTTTCTTTATCGAGGAATTTCTATTCTCTCTTTAATATCGCTCAGTTTCTCCAACGTAATCTCCAATTTAACGAATCTTTAGTTCACTTATTTCACTTCATTATTTGTCCTGAAATTTTAACAACCGACTTTTAAAACAGATATTGGCCTATTTGGCCAACTGGTCAAATAACAATTTTGTAGACGAACCAAAGCAATAAGTCTCTTGGAGAACGTTGAGGAGTGGCAGGGTAAGTTCTTTTTTGCGTGATGACAATAGATAATCACAGAGTTCGAAGACGCCGGCGGCAGATGAATTTGTCAAGAAAATGAATGACGTGGCGTCATTTTGCGTCAGCATCGATGAACGAGGCATCAAGAAGAATGAAGATGCTAAAGGTAAACGACATACTCTCGGTAAATGTTATTTTTTACTTCCGTCTTTGAGGCATCCTTTTTCCTGATTTCTTCCCTCTTCTAAATCATTTTCCCATCTCTCACCTCGTTTCTTTGTTATTCCCTTCTAATATCTCTCATTTTGCATTATTTTCGTTGCCATGATGTGTGAGGATCTGTTCGAAGTCAGGCATAACTCTGCATGTTTTGAAAAATGCAAAAGCTTGGAAATGTCTTTACGCTCAGAAGAAAGGGAGCAATGATGAGCGGGAAGAGATGTGCTCGGTTGTAAAACCTGGTGTCATAGCCTTTCATTCTACCCGTTTGCACCTGATCTCAATGCCTCCATTGTATGAATAGGCAGTTGAGTACTTACCTCACAGAAATGAAAAGGAGCTCGTTTAACTGTCATAGAACAGGGTCATCATTCCCCTTGAATGTGTCTCGAATACCGTTAAAGCCAACATAATTTCTGTAATTGATCTGTTAAGTGAACTCTACTAACAGGTGTGTTCCAGGTAAACCCCTCGACAAAACAGTCCCACCAAATGAGAAGCCGATTGAATTAGAGACCCTTCTTGCGGAACTACGATCAGAAATTTTACCAATGGTAAAAGACAGCTTTTATTGCTGGTTTGATTGTTTCTTTTTTTCAATTCCAATCTACCGTGCTACTGACCGGCTCTGGGATACGTTCATACGCACCAGCTCTTGCGAAGCCTAGGTAAGGATAAACGAAATTTATATGTTTCTGACTCGTTACTGAGATATTTAGCACCCTATGTAGGTTGAAAAGTTCACAGTGGGTGCTTGTTCGTGTACGGTTGCTGAATAATAAATAATAGACTTTTGTTACGTATTTTTTTCAACCTGGCCGATTTTTTTCTCTCGCTCAATTTCTAAAGTCTTTTCGGCGTATTTGTTTCTGTAAATAGAGAGGACGACTTTAGTTCGAAGAGCGTCCACCAGTCCGTGCTCATGGTTTCTATCCTGGCGTACAGTCGAAGACGGATATCGTTGTGAGCACCCTTTGCGATACTCTTGCATCTCAAGGCAACATCACGGTTTGTTTTACGTCTATAGTGAATAGTCAACAGCCTGAAAAGATCTTCTTAATGCGTTGTAGAGAAGGTCGTTGTTAGCGACGAAATCTGGAAACGTCTGCGATGTTCTCTGAAAACGTTTCTTTCGTTATCTCCCGTTTATTCACTGAAAAAGTACTTCTATCGCAAGATCCTGGTACTTTAGCTTTTTTCGTGCTGTAGGTTTCTTTAAAATGAAAAAAGATTCTGCGTCTGTTAAGCAGTTGTAAGCGAGTGAGCTGAAGCACTTCACAAATCGTGAATCGATTCCACTGAGTGCATAGGTACGAGATAAATATCCAAATGTTGCGAAACTCTTCGCACATTCCGTTGAGGTGCTCATGGCCTTTACAATGGCCGCCCATGGTGCACGTTTTTGCAGTCATTTATCATTTTTCATTCATATGATTTGATGATGATATAATTAAAAAGCTAATCATTATAGGATGGATGTCATGCGATGAATGAACTTGAATTGCTTTCAACGAATTGGGTGGGCAAAGCGATGGGACTACCGAAGCAATTTCTCTTCGATAAGGATGGCAACGGTGGCGGCATGATTCTGGTAAAATTTTTCAAAATTCCTCTCCCAGGTGGAGAATTTTTGCAAAGCGGACTGCCGATTTCGAGAAATTTGCATGAATTTTACCTGTTAATTGCCTCCTCGATTATTGCAGTTTGAATTTTGACATGATTTTTTCTCGAATCAGTCTTTTTTGCTCTCGAGCGCCTCGGAAAATTCAGCCCACTGCCGCCTGGCCACACTGTCACGCTTTTACACTGAAGTGCATTATGGGAAATCATTTTTGCGCTCATATTATGAGCATTTCAGTCGAAAGAGTCATCGATCAAAGGAAGTATGGTATTGCAGTTTGAAAAATATAATAGAATCAGATTACTGCCCTTCGCATTGATTCTTTTCCATTTGGTTATTTGAGCCACCAGTACCCAAAAAATTTGTTGCTTAAATTCTGCTCAACGGTCGAATTCAGAAAGATAAATTTTTGCAGAGGATTCGTGTAAGAAAACAGTTTTTATGTGACATTGGGAATTTTTCCAGCATTATTTCATTGCTTTTCGCTTGGTTACATCGTTAAAAGAAGAAAACAGATCAGGGGAAGGGAAGATGTTTCATAGAGAAAAGTTACTCTTACGTAAATAAACGATAGAATATGAATATTGAAACAATGGACGAAGTTTTGTTGTTTTATGAAGCCGATTTATTGCATAATTGAACTCTGAGCGAATATGTTCATAGCACGGTTTTGTAAAGAGTATCACCATATCAAGAGTGATAAAATAAATACGGATGCTACGTAAAAAAGAAAGCTTTTCGATTAATCCACGTAAAATGATTCTGTACGGACTCTGCTGTGACATCAGGAAGGTTGTAGTAGTATCACTAATATCGTGAATTAACCAGTTCGACGAGTTATGAGCGAGGTACGAAAGTTTTTAAATTTTTCATTGCTCAAGAAATATCCTTCACTTGCTCTCTTATGCACTTTTCCAAATGGAAAATTGTAAAAACTGCAAATTTCAAATGAACGGTTCTTCATAAGCATTTTTGATGGATTTTGTTGATGCTTATCAATTATAATTCAGAGGTCATCATTTAGCCAAGTAATGCTTTCAGAACACCACGACATGTGGAATGTTCACGGCTATGGTTGCAGCTTATCAACGCAAAGTTCTCGAAATGCAATCAGCAATTGTGGAAGCGAAAAAAGCTGGTGTACAAGCTGGTGGGATCAGAAAAATGATCTCGTACGGATGTCAGGAGGTAAGTAATTTCAGCTTTTCTCTCATAGCAAATTTTCTGTTTTTCTGGGATTAAAGTTACAATAAATATGAAATGAAGATAATTAGTTTACACTTCATGCTGCGATGTTTAGTTCGTTATAATAATGTTGGGATATATCTCGCTGATTTTACGTATTTTCGGTTTCAGTTCCTGATTGTTTTAATTAAATTTTCTCAGAAATACTCGATGATACATTTGACAGTGAAATCAATTCAGGCTCACTTTTCGTTTGATATTGGATGCCGTCTGGCGAAAGTCGACTGCAAATTAATCACCCCCGACACGGACGGTACGATCGATGTTGAAGAATTAAAACGAGAGATTGCAGTGCGTTATTTTATTGCAGATGTTCTGTTTTACAACTCGTTGTTTATTTAAGTTCTAATATGAAAATAAGTGGTGTATAGGCTGGCAGTCTTTGGAGCGTTTTTGACTTGTGATTTAAAGAAGATGCCGTCGCATAATTCTCTAGCAGTGCTGATTTTAAGAATGATTTTTGTCCATTTCTGCTTTTGTAGGACACAGCGATATTGTTGAAGTTCGCAGCCATTTTTAACTATGTACTTCGCACTTTAACAAATAGAAAAGGGTTGTCTAAGGTTAGTTTTTAGAATGACGGCTTTCACCCACAGAAGGTGGCAATAATGAAATGTGGCAAAGAATCGGGAAATGAAGAGAAAGGTGGGGTGGATGGGAGAAAAAAACCATTAGGTTTCGCGAAGGATTTCGTCTCAAATAGAGTCGTGAATTACTTGTTGAAAAAGCTACGTTTATAGGGAAAAAGGATAAAAAAGAATGTCTCCGTCACCTTCAATAGTACATATTTTTCCCCCACATGTAAGCATCCTTTAACAATCATGATGCCTAGAGTGATGTCGGCAGTGAAAAAGCACCGGCGTTCATCAACGTGACCCTTGGTTCGGCACAGGCGTGCACATTCGATAAACTCTCCGAGGTGGTCAAAGTTGCTAAAAAGTTGGTTTCATTATGTAATATTCTCAGAGTGAAATTTGTTTTGTTGCCTTACATTATACCGTCCTCTTTAGCGTAAAATAGCATGCCTCAATATTGAGCTGCTCATTTGCTGCTGTAGAGTGGTATATTGATTGCTGCAAAAAAAGCGTTAGCGATCCGCTAATAACGAGCTAACAATATTGGGCATCACTTACACAGTGAAATATGTTGTTTGCTTTCAGATATGGAATATGGGTGCACGTGGATGCTTCCTATGCGGGCAATTACTTTGTCTGTGAACAGTACAGAGGTCGTCTAATGGGTATTGAGAATGCACACTCAATCTGTGTGAATCTGCATAAATGCTTGACGCAGTGCTGCACCGAAGCCTTCTTCTGGTTCGTCATGGACATTATTGTGTCCTATTTATCCGAATATCCTATTTACTCGTAACATTTTCGGGTTTTGGATGGTATGCGAAGGTCCTACGGATAACCGTGATCTGGTTGTTAAAATACATGAGTCGTTTGTTTTATCATCATTTGAGGTTTTACGAACGAGTGGTTAATGAATCGAGACAGCCAGGTTAAAACACGAAAACCCAGATTTATTCAAGTCTGCATTCTTTAGATAATCCAGTCGAAAAACTTTGGAGAGCAGAAAAATGAGCTTTTAGAAATGCCAGTTCGATGAAAACAAACATTCTGCAGTGACAGCAGAAGCCGGAGAGTTTTGAGTAGCAATTAGTCTTTACTAGTCCCTTCGTTTAATGGGACGGCAATAATCTTACTACAACAGACGAACGATAAAATTCATGTCTGAAATTCGGGCATTCAATTCATTTCTTCATTGCAAAAGTGATCCCTTCTGAGAAATGAATAATTTAAGTGATTATGTGCTTCCTAATCGATTCGGGCACACGCAGTTATTTTAAATGGCACGTTATGGGAGTCCGACGAAAATTTTGTTTATGTGTGTCGTACTGTGTTTTTGATTTTTAGGACAGTCGATTACAAAGTCGTTAAACGAACCAAACCAATAGTGACGAATATGCTCAGAGCTCTTCATGGTAGTGTCTCCTTTCCATCACATCATGCAACTGCTTGTGTACGTTGGGATTAATGGTGATATGAAGAAGTAGGCATACTGCGAAGCCACCAAATAATCCAGATGAAATAAGCGAAACACCTTATGTGTGCAAAAAGTTACGTTACCACATGGGGCATGGCGACAAGGAAAACCGGTATAGTGAATTGTGACTTTCAGAGCTATCATTCGTTTGCTGCTAATCAGTTTTTTGCGGTTTTGTAGCACTCATTTACTTTTAACAGAGAAAAAACAAACATGTGGAAGTCGTGCAAAAGATATGCGCCTCTCAATCTGTTCGTCCTCCCACACATTATTCTCAGCAAATAATATTAAAGCAGCACAGTAATTCGTTGAAGTGACCGTTTATGCTAATTTACGAATGAATCGCTTTTCTAGGCCAACAGATCGCAAATTTTTTGATACGCAAAGCGAATCAAACTGAAGGCTCATGCAAGAGGATCGCTATTCCTTTGGACCACACTGCCGGATTTCAGTGTTCCGTAATCGGACATGTTCGAACAGACATGCATACGTATGAACGGAAATATGCACACATCTGAAAAATTAAATTTTGAAAAGCGCATCGTGCAGATGCACTTCCTGTTGAGATATCTTTAAAACGGGACATTTATAGCTGATGGTTCATGTCACGAACTTGCAACAGCAGCGTCAAATCGCTATAAGCCTCTGAAGACGTATATATGGTTCAAACTGAATGGTCTTGAAGGACTTAGAGAATACATACGATCGGTGAGGTCTTTTATTCGTCCACTAGAATATGGCTTCACATTTCATCATTACGTAATGGTGTTAGAACGGAACTCTTTTATTCCCTTTCGAGTTACCTCATGGAAATTAGTTCAGATTTACTCTTCTTTAGGTGTATCATACGGAAGGGTTCGGTCCTGATATTAGCTTGTAAAGAAGTAATCCTTTGATTTCAAAAATTCGCACACAGCACTTCTACACCTGGAATGGGTGAAATCGAAGAAAGTTCCACAGCAGTTCTCCTAAAATGTTGACTGATGCGTGATTTCGAGTACTCGAAAATGCATCTAATTAAGATGTTAATGTGATCGAGAAAGAGCTGAAAGAAGAAAGCTCATTTGTGAAGAAGCGTACTGCATCGTTTTAAGGTGAATGCGATGACCTCACGTTTCCGACAGCATATGAGCGCTGATGGACGGCTTATCGATAAAACCTGTGCTCCTGATTATGGCTTCATCGTTTTCAGCTGTCAAGTTTGTCATTCTTTAGCATTAATCATTTTTATGCATTTTAAATCAATAAATTACTGCGACAATCAATACTTTTGTATTTATCTATTCATATTTGTATATTTTTCAGAGGAAGAATTTTTTTCCATACTAATGTAGAAGGATTATGCTGCGCTATATATTATCTACTTTCAAGAATGAACTTATATGCCAAATTCAGCGCTATCTATCCACCGATGAATTCTATCTGCATAAAGCATTCACCGAACAGCCTAAATAATATTTCATTGTTTAGTTTTTTGAGCACAAAATGTAATCGTTTGAAAAAATCCTTTTTTCCCCATTATTAAAGCTAAAAGTCTTCAGTAATCCGAAATTTCGGCTAGTCGCTCTGAAATCTGAGCGAAACTCCATGCTCAACGTTTGAGAGAGCTTTTTGAGAGTTGAGCTTTCAACAAGAAACGGAATTTTCGCTCGCGTATTGATGAGTATAACAAAGAGGTCGAGCACACGATTATGTCTTCTTGATCATATAGTTGATCGTATATGTGCAATTTTCATTTTCTCTTCATCGAGGATAAATACTTCTCTTTTCCACCATCAATCCCATATGAAAATAAGAAAAACCGGTAGTAATGAAAAAATTAAGTTTAAAGCGCTGCAAAATTAACCAATGATATACGAAAAGTAAAATTCTAAATTCGAAATGCCATTTCATAATCAAATTTCCACAAGTGAGAAAATATCACCAATGAAGCAGCTGCTGTAGTGAATGATTTACGTTGGTGGGTAGCACGGGGTATCTCACTGCTTCCGCTAATAGTGAATATTAGCATCCAAGCACCTTAGCGGTTCGATCACATGCTTTGCAGGAGCGTCATATTGGTTGCAGATTTCTGATAATTTCAGGGTGAACAGGCAAACGAATTGACATATCGTTTCTGCTCATATATTATAAAATCGGGCAAGATGGCAGTTTCATTGGTCTCATCGAATCGTTCTACGATGATCCGTCTGGCATTCAACCGCGAACATTTTACGCAGGCTGAGGTCGACGTTTCGTGGAATGTGCTCAGGCAATTACTCGACGAATGGCAAAGTAAGTCATGTTGTCAAGGGAGCTGCAGTGAAAGAAGGGCGTGGAGGGAGAGGTGGAGTGAGAGGACAAAAGGGACATTCGAATTGGCTTCTAGATGAGACAAACGAAGCGTAATTTGGTCACCTATCCACAGCGGATCAAATTGAGAGCGCACAGCATAACCTTCAGCGAGAGGCCATCCCATGACTCAGAAGTCTGCTCCACAGTATCTGTTATGACCGAAGTTGGGGATGGTTAAGATCAGACGTTTCGAAAGGAAAGGTATGTACCTGCCCTTTATTTTAAGTTCCGTTTGCCAGTCAGTACAGAATAAGATGCTATTAATTCACTGGTTTAGTTGTGTGCTCGCCGTCTATTCTGCTCAAAATTTGCACTAAATAGGTTAAGTAAAAGAATTTACACATAATGCGCACGCAACTTCTCTAAGCAATTCTTAATGACCGTAGTCCATATAAATTCATTGCGCCCGAAAGAAAATGAGCTTCAGGTGAGGAGAAAAAGGGAAATATTGCATCGAATACCGAATGTGCACGCCTTATTCATGAGGGGAACGCTGGCGTAATGGGACCACCATCAATGAGTCTCGAATCAATAGGTGCATGCTCGAGCCTTAATACACCAGCAGTCATGGCCGAAACCGCTTCGAAGGAGAAGGCGAAAGAAAGGTTAAATTCATCACCTCTTGACAGTACACACGCAGTGGACAACCCACATGGAACAGACTCTTCAGGTCGAGAAGATTAGAATCTGTTAAAGAACATTCGGAAAATTAAGAAAGGAGTAGAGCTGTTGGAAAGAGTTTTGCAAAAATTTCTCAACTGAGCTCATTTAGTAAAGCGAAGAGCCGGCAAACTCTTAAATGCTCGGCTGAAAGAGCATTTAGAAACGAAGTTTAGGTAAGACAGTGACGGGGAAGAGTGGTTGTTGCCGGATGTAGACACGGGGCGGCTGTGCGCAAATGAGTAAGCAAAGTGAGAGTTAATTAAAGCTGCAGAATTGGTTTTGCGAATGGAAGTATTGGTTTGCAGATGAGATCAGTTAGGGTTGTTGAATGACCGCTCAGATATATTCCGCACAAAAAAGGAATTCATGCGCGAGCGGTCATAAACTGACGTAAAGGGGGCTTGTCGGTTCTTGTATTTAAACAGCGTAAAGACATAAAGCGGCCATAAGCACATCATAAAATTTACTTGCGTCAAATTGGAACAAAAAGCAGCCTTTGCAATCGGGCAACCGCACAAGGAAGGGCAAACCATGACTGTTAGAAGGTGTCAACAACAAGGCTATATAAACAAATCCCAAAGTTTCGGCAAGTGTTGAACAGTGATGCGGACCGTTGTTCCAAGCGCATCTTTCTACTTCGCCGTTTTTGCTTGTGTGTATATCCTCTTAGTGTTGTGCTATGAGCGTGTCTAATGAATACATCTATTGCGCAGTTGGGTTGTAATGTCACGCACGTCTCCGATAATTGTACATGAGTTTCTGTGTTTAGTCTATCGTCATAGTATACGTCTTTGATAAATGAATGTTTTCGCATTGTGTTTTATTGTCCAAACATGATAATAGGGGTTTAATTACCCAGGTCTGGGGTGTGGTTTAAAAATCAGTGGAGAGGTGCAAACAGGTCGTTGCACAGTAGAATTACATTAGTATTGTAAGGCACATATGTGTTTTTCTTGAGTAATTGGTAAGGTAAAAAAGTGATCATTAACGAGCGAAAGACCTCAAAACTTGGAATGGCGTGACAACTAGGCTCATCGCAGCAGACGGAAGCTCACTGGTCGGGATCGTCGACTCCAACATTGAGCGTGAATCGGTAGACGGAGAGATACATCGACGGTGGGTCGGAAACGCCGCGCTTCAACCAGATCTAAAGCAGACAGCGAAAACCGAGTGGCAAGTCGAGTGGGAAAAGAGAAACATACTTACACAGCAATTTTTCTTGTGTCGTCTATTTCTGTTGTTTGTTCACGAAACTTTGGGGACAAAATCTAAGTGTTGATCATCTCTGCACATGCACAACAAAAGCTGGGACGTCCGTAATCAGCACAGCTTGTATATATGGCAAAATAACGGAAATAGCGTTATAAATGCAATAAAAATAGGTGAGCAGTGACGCCTTCCTCCTCAGACGTGATGCTGGTATGGTTACAAATGGATTATATTAAACATCGACTTTCGTTTAATAAGAGAAAGACACTTTTATACTCATCAGCTTCCATATGCACGCTGAAAAGTATTTCGGAAAGAGCAGTTATGAACACCTTCAGAGAGCCGATAATGTCGCCGGGTGATTCTGGCAAAAAAGATGAAATGGATGAAAATGAGAAAAAAGCACAGAAAGCAGTGGTCGGAAAGCTGCATGGAAGAGCAAAAACCGCGGAACCACCTTCGACAGCGACGGCAAAGTACCCGGATTATGTGATAAGAAGAAAAAGTAGCATGGGAAGTGAAGCTGAGAAATCTGCTTCTAAGAAAACGAGCAAAAAGATTTCTTCGAAGAAAGAGGCGAAGGAAAGAAAACCGAAGAGATCGATCAATGAATCCTCTTCAAAAAAAGAATGGAAGAAAGCTTCCTCCAGAAAAGGCGCTAAAAGCGTCCCCTCGGAAAAAGAAAACAAAGAAGTCTCGTCGAAAAAAGAGGATGAGGACGTTTCTAACAAAAAAGAGATCAGTGAAGAATCTTCCAAAAAAGAGGCCAAGGAGCCCTCGTTCACTAAGGAGGACAAGCAATTCTCCTCCAGAAAGAAGGACAATGTGGGAGAAAAGGACGATGACGAAGAAAGAGGCGACGAGGCCAGTAATAGAGAAGCAGAAGGCGAATCCAATAAAATGCAAAGTGAAAGCACAAGCGAGTCGAGCTCTTCAAGTACTACGTCTTTGTCTTCAACTGCAAAAGGCAAGACTTGAAACTTTCCCTTGTACAGCCGTTTGCCTACATCTGTTGATGAATTGTGAACACAGCCCAGTCTTTAACTGCATTCACAACTTCATGCACTGTCCATGGAAACTTTTAGCTGACTAAGCGAATAACATTTATTGATTTCATATTATCAACCATCATGGTAATGCATAAAAACTTTCCAGTGTTTCGTGCATTTTGAATCGGGTTGAAATTTTGTAGAAGACGGGAGCATAGAGAGATTGTTCATTGCTCATCTTTTACTCTTTTTCGGCATATTTACTGTTTTCCTCTGCGCAGTTGTTTTTCCATGTGCTCTGAAAATGTGATCCGAAAAGACCCGAAGATATCATCTTAGATCCGAAAAACTAAACTTCGATTATCAGTCATCTTAACTTTGCAGGACAAGTTGCCAATATAATCGTAGCCGTTTTGCATACGTTTTTTCGGATGAGATATACTATTCTGAAAATCCTATCGATTTTTTAGAAGACAAATGTGATACTTCTCATCTTTGCAGTTAAGATATTATTAATCAAAATATGTGACATCATGACCAACACTTGGAGAAGTCAATACACTCGTACGTTTCGAAAGTAGTTAATTCGCTTGTTGATTGGAGGAGGATTTATCGTTGAGAAAATTGTTGATGTGTGAGAAGTGGCTGCTGCTCAGAAAGGATTTTGATAAGATGGTGAGCCAGGTAGATGTAGAGAGGGAGGTTGCTAACGACATGAACTTTACTAGCGCTCTTCGATTTGACACTATCAGCTTCACTTTCGGCATTCACGGTGAATGACGTCCAACTACCAACAACAAATTTCTGAACTGATGTTTTCAGATTTTAGATAGTTATAGTGAATAATGTCATCTGTAGCCCTCTAGGTTCAGAAAGTATATTGGAAAGGGGTTATGACTTGTGTTTTGAATCATCAAGGAGGCCGAGCAATGTGCTGATCGTCTTCCATTGTTGGTTTGGGCGAAAAGCGGGTCGCAATTGACAGTGAACATATGTTCGATCGAGGAATTTGATGCGTTTCGCTTAAGTAAAACATATTTGAGAATCGATGTATTCCAGCGCAGAAGTGGAAGCTGCTGCAGCAGAAATGGGAAATGGGGAGGGCCCCAACAGCTCGCTCAAGGAGGACAGCTCGTACCGGAGAACGTGATAAGAAGAAAGCCTCAGGAGGGCACTTTTGTTTCTTCATGTGATGCTTCTCAGCATAGTGGCCACCGTCATGTATCTGCTTTCTCCTGCATTAGCTTAGCACAGAGTATTCATACGCCTTTAATAAAACTATAACAACACCTCTCTGATTGTGCCTTGTTTGTTGATGCAAGTGTTAAACCTAAAGGGACAGCCTCATATGTGTTTTCCTCTCGACTTAATTTATGCGTTGGCATAATGCTTTTAATATTAAGTAATACCCGAACGTTTCTACTGGTATCATAATATGAGAACCGTGCAAAGCTGTAGTACTGATCGAATGTTCGCCACTGCAGTCGATTAAATTTTAAGCTAACTAACATCTCATGCTTCGTGAAGGTGGCAGTCGACTGGTGAAAGTAGCGGTAACTTTACTCCAGAGTGAGGAGCCATATTTATATTAACATGTATTTCCTCGGAAGGTTTTTGTGCTGCCCATATCACTTAATAAGAGTAATATTTGGCACAATAAAAAAATCTCTCCTTACGCTTCAACGTCAGATATGAAAGATGGAAATATTTATGCGGTTGCATTACTGTGCATATTTTTAAGCAAAGGTCGAAACAATAATGAGATCGGAGTCAAAGTGTTTCTAAGCCCATATTACGGTCGCAGACGTAACGGGTTTCGCCGATCGTAATTACATGAAGAGTGCCCGATGAGGGAAACAGTACAGATTTGACAAATCTGCAGTACGAGGGAACCCATTTTGACTGCCTAAATGGTTTGTGGTGACTTTATTAGTGCTCGAATGATGTGACGGTTACACTTTTCTCTCCTCTCCTCCATCAATTCCTTCTGTTCTTCTATGATTCGCACTGTACTACCACCCGAGGGATGTGACGTCTACTCGTTTCGTTCGCTCAATTCACTTCAAATTTCGTGCTCAAAGGAGATAATCAAATTGCAAAATTTACGATATTTACAATATACGCAGCTAAGACTGTTTTTTAAACCACCCGGTGATTGGTACTTGGGATGAGGAGCAGGGGAATGGTGTAGAGGTGCAGTTAGGTTGTGTCAGGTTGGAGAAGCTGTAAGGAGAAGAAATATATCTGCTACGTTTTTTACGCAAACCTGGAAAACTACAAGTTAACGGCATATGAAGTAAGACTAACGTGGAAATTGCTAGCGCCATTGTTCGTGGTTTTTGCGGAGTTTGCTTTGCAAAGCTTCACTGCGGCAGCATCCTATTTGTGCCTTTGCATGTGCGTATCGGTTTGTCGCCGTGCTATCTAAATCCTCACTGAAGCCACAGTTACGTCGAAGCATTAAACCCCAAAAGAAATATCGACCCTAAAAGAAGTAAAAACTTTGCATGTAATCTGCTCTATGGGATTTTGATGCCACAGGCTGTTATGTTGCCGATGTGACTAGCTAAATGATGAAGCCACTATTCTCCATGTTTTATTTTTTCAATGGCGATTTATGAGACTAGTCATGGAATGGGTCAGATATAAAGCGCATCTTCCGCTAAATCGACTGCTTGTAAAGAAATATTTGGGAATGTAAAAGAAATCCGGGTTTCACATTTCGGACCACGCTATGCTCTCACAGCCTATTCTTTTCGTCCGACACATTAAGTGAACTTAACTGATATGAAATTATAGAAATGATTCACCTGAACGGAAATTAAGAAATATGGGGGCGTTATATATGCTTTAGAAAGGCTAGAGAGAACAGCAACGTCCAGTTAATGCTCGAGTGGGCATTCCCACAAGACGGCATCAAACAACCGTTTTCTAGAACTTGTTTGCATGACTCGATTGTGGTTTGCAGGATGAAATGCGCTTGTCATCAAAGAGAAAATGGATGCTCCGTCTGCGGCTGCAGAGAAAACGATTGCTGCAACTAGTGCGCATAGTCGGATCAAGCAGGACTACCTCGATTGCAAGGATGGCGTTGGATCCTTTCGAAAAAATAGATTTCTGCAGGAGCAGGCATCCGATTTGCCAGAATGTGACCAAATTTCGCGTGTTGTTTGTCGAAGGCACATTACGTCGACCTCGTATTTGTATTTACATATATGTGTATGCCGTATACGGTGTGTGATATGTGAAGGTTCCTTTATCTCCGTCATAGTTCAAACCCACTACCACGAAATCTGTGGAAGTGGAATTTGACCAAACGCTGCAAAGAATAGGATTTTATGCTTGTCACAGTAACTTATTCGGAATGTGCAGTCAGATCGATTGAAGGGACTCTAATTTTGATTGTCAGTCCCGATGCATAAGTGGCATTTAAAGATACCTCGAATTTTGCTGTTCAGTGCTATCCCAGAGCAAGTCGGTTGCGACCCGGAGATGAATTTTTACTTTGAAGTTTGCGCTCGGTCGGTCGAGTAGAACAAGAAATTTGAGGGGATGCAGAAGTTACCTTTCCTATCATCATCTGTGAAGGCTAAACGTATCCGTTAAATTTATTCCTAAGTCCGAATCGGTCGTGGCGTTTTTCAGCATTCATCGTTCACATTATATCCATTTAGGTGTTGCGACGACAAATGTCTGTCTATTCAAATTCTTCAAAAAAAAGGTAGACGCGAACGTTTACGTGCAACGGAATTTAAAGGTGGGAGGGAGTCATCAATAATGAGTCGCGATATCGAGTTTATTGATGTCACGGTTCGTGCTCTTCACTTTGTGGCGGTAAGTGCGATGGAAATTAATCTCGAAATCTTATCGTAACTAAAGCGCAGTGCAACCTATTTTGTACAGTGAGCTGCGCTGTTCATCATGGTTTTGTTTTGTTTTTTCATCATTTGTAATCATCTACTCCCGGTTAATATCTACTTCCGGTTAATATGATCGCAGACCAAATATCATTGACCATCCTTTCTCATTTGGTTTGGACGACTGTTGTGGTCGTCGTTTAGATAACTACTCTACAGTGGAGCTGCTTTCATTCTTTCATTACAATCTCTATCAATTTCGCTATGTCGGTTCACTTTTGCTTATGTATATTCCATGATGCGATGCGGCTCGCTTATTGCCGTAAATTGGCTAGAAGTTTTGCAGAAATTCTTTGGAAGAGGTGAATAGGTGTGACCCTTCATATTGTTTTTGTTGTTCTTTTTCATTTTCCTCTTTGATTGCCCGTTCTGTCTTCTGCTCGTCATTTAAAATTTCTGAAGGACGGCAGTCGATCCCTGTGGTTCCTCGTCTGGTTATGTCCGTGATGCCTTAAAAGACGATGTGAATTATTTTCAGTGGCGAATTTCCCTTGCGGTATTGTTCACATGAGTGTGTTGACGAGAATATCGCCACCTCAAAGTTGCTTCCACAAAGGATCACGGTTGTCAATGATAAACGAACATAATTTGTCGATTGCAGCGGAATTTTTTCTTAGTATTTGTATGTGTTTTCATAAATGTCGTTGTTTGCAAGTACTGGATTGAAATTGAAGCTAATAAAGACTTATAATAGGCAGAAGATGTGCCATACTAATGAATGCCTTCACCGCTCAGTGAATGGACCCTAGTGAATTAACAAAAAGTGTTATGTAATTGATGAGGTAATTTCGTCCATGTTTGAAGTAGCGGGTTTTTGTTTAGATCCAGAAGCACTGGGGAATTTGGTGGTGGCAAACGTGGAGTATATCGACAAGTTAAACCATTATCATAATTGCATTCGTGACATATCCTACTTGTAATGTTGACATAATAAAGTATCGAACCGATCCCATGACGTAGTTGATGGGAAAAGGGGAGAGGAGAACATGGCTCTTACGATTTTAATACTCGGGATGCCATGTCATCTGAATCCTTGAGTGGTACCGTTGAAGTTCAGTACAGTTTTCCCGGGAGTGCTCCGAATGAAAGTCCTCCAAGACTCCCAGATTTGTTATACTGCTGCGTAAACTTATTTCTCTTTTAATTAGCAATTCGGAATTCAATTGCTGAGAAACCAGCTTCGAATGCAAACCTAAATTCATCTGACACAAATGGGCGAGTCGCCCATGTGCACAAGTGTTGCGGCGGCGGATGCAGTTGGCTGTGGGTGAATTGCAATGAGGGGTTCGATGTCGATATGCAAGTAACGTGTTGCGATAGAAAAGTGCGATGCGAGACAAGGTAAGTGTTGATGGGAGTCGGTGAGGCGTTCACGTTGCGGTTGTGTTGCCAGCCTGCTGTTCTTTTCTCTTACGCGTTTCGTTGCATTTCTCTTCGTCGGTTTGCTGCTCAAAAGGTGAAGTGACGACTTGACAGCCACTATTTTATTCTTCAACCATTGCTCTAGCTGTTTCTGGTTGTTGAATATTTATTTGTAATTCATATGAAAGATGCAGATGAAACCTAAGTAGAATATGTTTCCAGATAGTCGCAATTGTAGGAATCTAGGAGGAGCCCAAAGAAGCGGACCATGTTTCGTACTGTAAGAGAACGGCTTGAAATTTGTTTAAGTTAGTTTTATGGCCATGTAAAATTCATCCTAAGCGCCTAGAAGATTTGCATGAAAATGCAACGTTTTGCATTCTGTTTCCTGTATTATTCTAATTAAGCTATTGCTTCAAAGGGGAAACAAATTTCGAAAATTGGGCAATCGAATAACCGCGATCGGAAAGACCTTTCTAGAATCGCCGTTGTCAGGCTGTTGTCGTATTATTTTCGCTATTTCGTTCAACAACGAAGTTGGGAAAATTAATCTACCGTTTGGGAATCTTATCCCTCTTAATTTTCTCTCCAATCAATTTATCGCCATAGAATCCTTAGGCGAAAAGTTTAGTCGAAGCTTTCAGGAGAAATCTCCAAAAAACATGAATTTCGTTAATCGCTGATGCTAAATAGGCGCCACCTTATTGTTTTCGAATATTGATTCAGCCTTTTAGCCCGGCGACTGGATGGCGATCGTGCCAGTCCGTTCCTTTCCTGGGCATGCTGGAACAGATTGCTTTTGCAGATGAAATGCATATGATCGTAATTGGACAAGAAAACAACCTTTATTGTCCTACCACCAATTCCAGAGACAAATGTTCGAACATAGTCTGTAAGTGGACCCTCACGGTAGTGACCGGGCGTCGCAAGAATTCCAGCCCCGTAGTGGCTCCACCAGTTTTCCTTCCGCGGGGACCTTCTAAGCTTATTAGACGATTCATAATCTCAGTCTTTCACGGAGACCATTATTGTACAGCCGATCGACATTGTTTAAAATCTACCTTCAAATCGAGAAGGGGGCTGAAAATTATGATCAAACTTTTTGAAGCTTTCTCCACCGTTCGTAAAGCCGGCAGTGGCATATTAAATTCGCAAATATCGGAAAGAAAGATGCAGAATTAGATCCGTTTTGTTGACGTCGCGAAATTTAAATTTACTGATAGGCTAATGCTCAATCAGTTCAGCCTAAAGGTTGTCCACTTTATGTGGATAAATGGACAGTAGTAAAGTGCTGGTTGAAGGTCGTCAAGATATTTCTTGACGTTTTTGACGTCAAGAAATTGTTCAGTAAGTCTTCGTCGCTAGAAATCGGTGGTCGGACATTAAATGCTGTCCCTAGACTGTTATGCAAATTGATAAAAATTTCATGTGATTTCTCATTTCTCAAATTAGATTCAAAATTGTCCTCTCACCTGCACCATATTTGAGTCAGCAGTGAATCCAGCTCTTCATCTTCCGCCTTCCCCACTCACTGCTTCGAATTTAGGAACACGTCTCAAGTTGCGTTACAATTGTGTCTGATTCGACAAAGTGCGATGAAACGCTAAACCGTCCCGAAAATGGTTTTATCCAAGGGAACCGTCATTTGCGTCACTACTGCTCAACGTTCTTCTTTTGAAGTATAGTATCATCTCAGAATCAAGCCGATAGTTAGCGATTCCGAAGATTATTTGTTGGTGACCGCGGCCGCTACTTAATAAGAAGGAGATTAGAAAATGCATTAGTTGTATAATTTACTCCGAATTATTTCAAGCTTCGTTTACAAAGTTGATGAAAAGGAAGCAGACTATTGAAAGAAAGAAGAAAAATGAAGACAAGTCGGAATGGGAGTAGGGAAATTCGACGATCCAAAACGGTTGGAAAATGGAAATCAGGGCTATGGAAATAAATTCGAAGTTGAAGAATATAATATGTCAGAGCGATTTCATAAAAGAACTCTCCTCTGTGCCCACCTGTGCGTGCGCTGTGAACTATGTTGCTACGGAGACGCGGAAGATGAACGCGCTCATCTCGCCATTCTTCGCTCAAGACATTCTTTTCTTTCACTATAGTTTTGAGATTCAGTTGTTGGTTTAATGCGACGAATACGGTCACCAGCGTGTAGTGATTTCTTTGTCATTTCGATTTTCGGGAATTCTTTTTCAATGAATTTCCTCTGTTTCATGGAAAAAATCTTGTCATTCTTCTTACTCAAGGATTTCTACTGGAATGAGAGTCGGTGGAATGGTCCCTCCAACTTGCACTATCCGTAGAGGCCAAAGAAACTAGTAAATGCTGACAAGGAGAAAAAACATTCGGCTTCCAGTGCTCATCATCGCAAGAAACGTCCACGAGAAGTAAAGAGAATCACCATGATACATTGCTATACATCATGGGCATGAATAAGCATCCAAAATTTGAGAAGGCTTATTAATTTTAAAAGTTAGGAAGTGGAGGCCGGGAGAGGGCATTTTTGATAGATTCGCACATTTTCCATCTGTGGCTTCAATGTACTTCCCGTCCTTCGTGGTTTCAGCATCCTCGCTACATATGCAGTCACCTATATCGCATCTGGCTCATAGAGGAACCAGCATCTAACAGTTAATGAGCGCTACTGAATGGGTTTTTTTGCCGTTTAAGCGGTCGACTGCTGTGAGATGAATAACCATGCATTGGCTAAGCTTAAGACAAATGAATAAAAAGATGGTCAGCTCTGTATATAATGGTGGCATTTCTGTATTCTTCGCATTCATTTTTCTTTATTTGCTTTCACTTTCACTGTTGTCGATGAAATGAAAACGGGCTTTCTTTAGGATTCCAGTGATTCCATTAAAAACAGCTATTTTGATCGATACGGATGTTGTGGGGGATCGACTTTGTTCTTGTTGTTTCTCGGAAGACGAATTTCATAGCTTTTCTCTAAAATCTTTGCAATGAAAATTTGCGCTTGCAAGAAATTAGAAGTTACCAAAGAAATCACTAATTTTGAAGCACAGTATTCTGTCTCCGTGTAGTTTCTTCGCTTTTTGTAAGTGTTTCACAAAGTTGCATTTGCGAAGTGCCTTTTGGCTAGGTCACATTTAGGTGTTCATGTGTGTAAGAGTGCAGTTGCATGTGCGTCTGCTTGTCTCATAGTGTCATCATGACCACCTTTGAAGTAGGTGATGATATTTGCTGCTCGTACAAGTTGGCCTTCTATACTAACATTGCCTATACAACGAGCAATGGAAAGGACACGGAGGCTGGAAATTGCCATAAATTTTCCGCACATGTGCACTAGATGTAATTGCGCTCACATTTTACAACAAGTTCGAGTGGAAAATCAAACTGGATGTTTTTTGTGAGGGTTGTACTAAAAACATGTTTGTAAGTCGTTTGTTTTATATTAGAAAATATTTGAAACATGAAGAGGCTGCCACGGTAAGTACTCACGCATTACGCTTACCCGATCAACGTATCTCGTGAACGAACTGTAAATAATGGAATGAGGCCTCTATCCAGTCGCCTCCGCTAATCGTCCACAAAAATTTCGTTTATTTTACTATCCCACAGTTAATTCCTTCGAAATTCATATGTACTGTGAAGCACATATGACACATTAGTTCAGAGGGCATAAATTCGTCCACACAGGTCTCCAAACTAGCTGTATGACATCCAAATATCGCAAAAATTGCTGGAATATAGTTGAAATATCGCATAAATAGGTAAAATAGGCACGTACATATGCGCGCAGACGCGATTTTATCGTAATGTGCTCGCAAGCGCGAAAATACAAAAGCACATGAAAAATAAATTTTCAGTAAGTCAAAGTATCTTTAGTAGACAGTTGACTGAAGTTTTGTTGAGAATTTCTTCACCGAGTACTTTTTCGGTATAGTTTTATAAGAATAGCTGTCGATAGTTTCAGTGAATGAGAAAAAGCTTCGAGAGAAAGTATGGAGAGAGTTATTGAAGTTCTCTAGCTATTGAAACAGCAGGCTTCGTAGCTGCTATCGCCATGCGACCTCTTTTTTCGGGACGTTGTTTCGTCTCTAAATTCGTTATTTTTTCTTCCACTTCTCTATTTACAGCTGCATACCTCTCCCCTCGAACAATGTAGCATTTTTTATCTCTTTATTTAGTACTGTTCTCCCTCATTTTATGAAACAACTTTGTCATTTTAGCGCCACTAACTTTCCTCATCGCAATTACGTCGAATCTGAATAAGTTAACGATAGCTGTTTCATAGCATCAGATGGGCCATTCCATCAGCGGACACTTTCGATCGCGCAAAAGGGAACAGTATTTTTTGCATCCCGCGTTATCTGGCTAACCGAATTAATAGCCCATTAATAATACAAAATGATGCTTTTATATCAGAATTGAGCCGACCGCTCGTACAAATCATGCAAAAGAAATTCGTTTCCTTTGTTAAAAATGTCTTCCGCGATGCAAAGTGAAAAGCTGACCGATCTGCGCTAACCGAATTAAAGACTACATGCTCTTTTTTTTCATTCTTAATTCTACTGAAGTTGACCATTTTTACTGAAGTTGACCAGTCGAAATGGAATATGGCATAGAGAGGTTATTATCCATTTAATATGTCCGCTAAATTTCACCGTTCTTATCTTGCTAATTGCCGAGTTGAAAGTACCACGCTGACTGACACTGCATATGAAACATTAAAGCTGTTGTGAAGGAACTTATCTGCGAATTGACTGCAGAGGTGATTGGAAAAGGTGGGATTACCAAAAACCCATAACATGTATTTGCGATATTTACATAATATGTTAATTGCAGTCCATCGTAAAATAAGACCGCACATTTCTGTGTACAAAATGAATATTTGCATAATCTTTAGGAATGAAGAGACGTTTGCAATTCATTTTGGGGAGCTAAGAATATGATAAATAAGACCAAAGGAAGATTCTCTGTTCATTCGAGTAAAAAACGTCATTACCTAAATCATACTAATTCAACTTCTATCCTTTACACGTTGTAATAACGAGCATGGTTTGTCGAATAAAACTTTAATTAGTTGGCCGATATGTCTTGCGGACGGTCACTGCGTTATGTATTTATTGGCGCTTATCGCGGTTTATGTTATAAAACGTCGACATTGTTGTCTAGCTTCGATTTCCGCATTCCTTTCATTTTGTTACGTTGTGCATTTCGGTATGTCTCTCGTTTTCGGATGACATCGGTAATGGGAAATTTTAATCTATAAGGAAGCTGATAAACGGTTCATGAGATCGTAAAGATTCAGCCTAGGCTTCATTTGTTGTTGCTAGCGTTTTTTGAATATACGGTTGTTGTTCTATCCATGTTTTGTTTAGTTGAGGTGCCAATTCTGCTTTGGCAAACCCTCAAGAGTCATGCAGCACGTATGCGTGATATGTTCAGATGCGACGAGTTTTGCTAGGTTATTTTTTGAGCAGGTTTTTGTGGTTTCTGGTTTTTAACTCGATTGCCATGTATGCTTTAAGCGATGTCGTTCCGTTATCTATATGGAAGGGGTTTCACATCTCGTTCATAGATCGCTGAATAATTCTTGCAATATTCCCATAGTCATTTTTTTGCTTATTTCATTCTTCCGTATTTGTGAGGTATAATATTATTTTCTAGTGGGAATTTGTGCGGGAATGTTCTATAAGATGAGGTCACCTGAAACGGAAGATACTGAAATGAATTAGTAAGTTCTCTATTAGTAACATGAATAAATTGTCGTCGGGGCTTAGTAACATTCATGACAAATGTGAGTTGTTTAGAAAAGCCGCTAGAGCAGGCGATAGGGTTGTGGTGAAAAAAGATCACAGCAGGAAATATTTGAATGGAGTTTTGTATTTTGGGGTTGTTTGTACATTGTCGTAGGGCCTGCAACAAGCACCTTCTCCCTCCCATCCTTTTCACTCTTATTGCTACTTCAGTTTAGGCAATTTTAGAATAGAACCATTTGTAATGAAGTGTCGTATACGATTTTAAGTGCATCGTGTCGATATTATGACCACCAATAAAATGAAACTTCAGCTACCCTAAAATTGCGATATTTTAATTGAGACAATTATGTCAAAAATCTTAAGGGATGGCACTTGCTTGATGCATCGTATACCATTGGCGCAACTCCGAGTTGCGGTATTCCACTGGAAACCGTCAGCTTCACTCATCGCTCAGTTGGCTTTCGGAATCCTCATTGGTACTTTGATAGGATTTCCGGCAAGATACGAATATGAATGGGACGTCCATACGTACGAAGATGGGCCGAACTTTGTTGTACCGTCGCAGGATCGGAATGTAACGATTGAAGATATTTATATACGCTGTGTGATAATTGTATATAAGAAACGTGAAAAGAAAACACATTACATAAATGCAATCAAAGATACCTATGCAAGTCGGTGCAACCAAACGTTGTATTTTATGGATTCAAAGAAGCTGCAAGATGAGTTTGCTGGTTTGTTCACTCTTCCTTTTTTACAGTTTTATTAAGAAATTGGAGACAGTATAATAACAAGGCATAAGAAAAGAAAGCATGAGTTTTTCATTCAATAAATTGAAGATTATAGAGCATTAATCTGGTATTCCATGATGGCTGCTTAGGATATTGCAGAATTATTTTTAGGCAAGCATCTATTTTAATTCCCATCATTTTATGAAGCTTTCACTCATATATTATTCAAGTTGTGTATTTAATTCATCATGTATTCCAATTCGGCAGTTGGCTGCTTTTTACTGGCTCACATTTATGCAACAAATTTTTAATCCAGGCCTTTTATCTTTTCCAAGTTTTTGTAGCTCCATCATTCTTTTTATTTGGTGGTTTTCACTGAAATTCGGAAACATTTTATCATTTTCATGTATTTTCAGCTATCTTGCTTACCTTCCATAGAAAACACAACTTTTATTTATCTGTTTTCAGAAGAACTGCGAACAGTCTGTGTAAACACATGGCAAACGATGTACCACTGGAATTTTTACCGGCATATACTTCGTTATGTAAGCACGCATTTGTTGAATACGAGCGATTTGACATCAGGGAAACGAGCGATTGGTTGGACGGTTGTGGGTGACGAGCAGATGTATTTAATGGTTGAGAATCTCAGAAGATATTTACTCAAAGTGGACTCTCGAGAGGCTTTACTTCTTGGTCGTGTTACACAGACGCGGTCAGCTGCTTGTTTTTATTTCATTTGTACCTTTAAAAATAATCAGTTTCACAGAGTAGATTCTTATTAATTCATCTAATTGCAGGTCTTAGCAACTTGCCGAAATTTGTTCACACGCATTTTCATCACATCAAAGTTGTAAGAAGGAGAAAGAAGATGCCCGAATTTTTATTTGGTTAACAAAGTGTACGAATTAGAATATCTAGGTAACTTGTATTTCTACTGAGATACTCGTTTTGCTTGTCTGCTTTTGAAATTTGCAGCTTTCGCCGACAGTTGTTCATAGCAAAATCCCGCTTGGAACCTTCATCACGTTATGTGCAGCCGATTAAGCATTTAATTGCGCTTTGATTTTATAAGCGGAATTTATGTTGCTGCTGGTCTCTTGCATATGCAAGCAAATTTTCATTTGAGCCAGATTTGTGCCATCGGTCGATCTCGTAGGCAAATAACGTGCAAGGTTTTTGATACTCTTTTCGTACCTGAAGGTATATCGACATAGACACGCTGAAAGGCAAGGGTACGAATCGCGCCAATATGCTTAGGGCACTTTCCCCATTATTTTTCTATAATTTCTAAGAACCTAAACGTGATTTTGTTTATTTAATGCCCAACTTTTCTTCCATCCCACACAAGATAAAATTACCTAAGTTTTACAGGTGCATGTTTCAGGCATAGTTTCTTAATCTTTTTTTAAATATTATTGTTTTCTGCATACTTGTTAACTATGATACGCATTTGCATGCACCAATGCAAAGAACACACGATTGCATGTTAGGATATTTTTGTCATAAATACGTAAGTGCTTAATTTCCTTTAGTTTTAACCACATTTTCGCTTACAGTTTATTTCCCTTAAAGGAGTCTCTTGTCATTGCTATTTCCCTTTGGTACCTATACAATTGTATCAACTCGAGCAAGCACAATCTATTCGGATTCTGCGCTAAGAGCGATGGCCGATGACAAATGTTCCGGTTGGTCTGTTCCTGTAGCCACCGAAAAGGCTCTTGTCACTTGCGCATCCACGATGAACGTTCGTATTATCGACCCGGTTGATCATGTTAGTCTCATTTTATTTACTTCACATTTTATTATATTGCGCTTCATCAATTCCATTTACTTTTTTAAAATGGGACACTTTTCTGTCTCAGATATTACCACTGATAGTAAATCTTTGAAATCGTGGCATTAACGAGATGTTTTTTTGGACTAAACGAGAGCTAAGTACTATGGAATATTATTTTAGGTTGTCATCAGCGCGAAAAAGAGAACTGTCAAATGAGGATATCAAATTGTGAAAACGCACTTTTCCCGAAGATAAACGTCTTATTTTCGGGAATGGAAATTAATCTTCTTGACATATGTCAATGCTCCAATATAAATCGAGAGCATAATTGTTTTTCATTGAGCTGTGCTACGTTAGTAAACGAATATGCTCTAGTCTTCCTCGACTGTAAATGCCGTGCTCATCGCAGTGTTGTGAATAAGAGGAGACGAACTTTTCCATGAACGTATACCATTCTTCAAGGGTCTTTTCCTGAAGAAATTTTTTAATCCTTTATTAGAACGTATTTTGGCACATGAAACAGTAATTGGATGGTTATTGAAATAGGTGATATAATGCGGGAAAGAATATCGCGAAAATGTGCGCCATCTTTAATGGCGAATCCCTTTATTCTGCTAATCTGATTTGCGTTCTTTATGCAATTTCTGGATGACAACGAGTATCAAATTAAATTAGCGTTATTTTTCTTCAGGAATAGCTGTAACTGTATGTTTTCAGGAAGGAATGTATTTGCTTCATTCCAAGAACCCCAAATCTCTCATTCCGATGTCCTCAGGCTTTAGCTTAGGCTCTCCATATAAGGTGCGCTATACGTTTGCATTCTTTTTCTAAATTTCATCGATTTGTCAAAAAAAGTTGTGTTAGATTTCATTCTGGTGCTAACAGATGTGATGAACTGAGAGAGGAACAAACGGAAAAAGTTTCCAAAGAAAAATGTGATAAGAAAATGAGCAGTGTGGAGGAATATTAGTGCTATTATTGAAAGGGTTGAGGTTTTTATTTCTATTTTAAATCATAAGTTACTTCTTTGTCCGTATCAAAAGCTTTTTTTCATTATTTCGAACAATAAGCCATATCACCAACTTGCTGCGGTATTTTTTATATATCAGGATAAATTACCTTTATTCTTGCAACTACTTCAGAATAGTAAAGCCAATAATTTAATAATAACTCGAATATAACTCAAATTACCATCTACAGTTTCCCGCAGAACAGAAATTACAAGCAATATATTATATGGTTCAAATATTAAAAAAAAGCAAAACGAAAAAGACAACATAATGTTAAAAAAATGTCGAAGGGCCTGGTTCTCTCTTGAAGATCAGTACTGCCTCAACGTTTGCTTTTTCCTATGACGCTTCTAAATACCTAATGCATCCTGATTGGAGAGGATGACTTATATCCACCTTATCTTGGGTACAACCTTCACCATAACATGTAAATCTCCTTATCATATGTAAACTGACCTTCTAGTTCCCTTGAAATTCCCTGGCAAGACCCGAAAACGTCGCCTTCAATGGTGAGGGAGAAGGGGAGCGAAAAGGTAGGGATAGAGAGTGTTAGCGAGGTTACATGAAATAACCACATGCACAAATGAAAGAAATAGGAGATGTGACCAGAAACAAATGCTCTGCGACGACTCCTAAAAACGTGCTGTTGTTGATGAATGCGAAAAATCTCATATCCTGAAGTACGAAAAATTTTGGAAAGCTCATCAATTGCACAAATATAAGAAAAACTTGGCGGAGTGACGTGGACCTTTATAGAAAAGAAGCACGATGTGGGAAATAAAAATACCTTATGTCGTGAACATATCTACCCTGGCTGATGATCACCTTAGTGACAAGACAATCGCAAATGGGTATAGAATAAGATGAAATACTTATGCACTACTTTGCGGTTCTTGTGGTAGGAAAGCAGCGAGCTGCAGTCAGAGCAGCGGGAACTTAACAATAGCAGATGGAACGGAAATTGTCAACCCGGCACCAGCAACATTAGCCTATAGACCACAACAAGCCAGATGAGGACTTTCGGAAGTTCGAAACAGTAAGGTGTGAAGCGATCTTTACAGCTTCTTTTCATCCTTTTTAGTGATCGTCCTCTTCATTGTATAATTCCACTCATCGTTAAAGTTATTTTATGATCGGTATTTTAACTCTTCTACACTGGAGGACGCAGTTTTTTCAGTTTCGCTAGGTCAACAGGCGAAAGATCTTCCTTCGATACACAGTCATATGTAGAATCTGATGTTTTTGGAGCAGAGCACATGTGCGTACTGAATACTACTGGACATGATTCTTTCATGCCAGTCATTCGTTATTTATAGAAAGCCGACGTAAAAGTGGAATGCTGCAGCGATGAGACGATTACATTCGGCGATATGAACTATAAACAGCATCGTATGGTTGATTTCCTTACCAGATCAAAAGTGTTCGGCATTTCCTAAAATTGTGCTCATCGTTGATTAAATGCGTTATTTTTGTTATACGGTCTCTAAAATTTTTTTTGCATAAATTCGTTTTCATATGTTAATCAAATATAAATGTCTAATTATTCCACAGAACTTCCCCTCAGGTATATTACTGTTGTTTAATACTTCGAGAGTGGGTTGTACTTATTTGTTGTGTTGCTGATAAAAGCTTAACACCTCGTTATCGCTTACGGCCTTGTTATCCAAAGCTTTTGCAAGTGTTGAGTCTAGCAGTTAATGTGTTACATTTGTACGTTTCCTACTAGCTGTTTACATTTTTACACAAATAAGTAATTATATATGTGCATAAGCGATAAACCAGCCAGTAAGTCAATAAATATGCATATACATTTTGAAAAATATGAGAGTTGTATAATAAATATGACTCGAGCAAATTTCTTTAAACCACTTAAAATGTGTTTAACCGTGAAAATCACTATGCGGATTATAAAAATTTTCGAGAAAGGAACTTAATATTGTTCTGTATCGCTGTGCATGCTTTAATTAAAAGGAAGGTACTAGATCGATGAGTGTGGAATCAGGTGGGTGTGATCGGTCAGGCCGCTATCCGACTTGCCGAGCGGACGCTATTGAATACTGGCTTATAATGACGGGGCTCATAGGTTTCATGTCGAGACATTACAAATTATAAAGTAACGTGCACCTCGCGATTGCTAATATTGACGCTGTGAAACTGCTTCAACATGGCTCAAGTCGGAATCTTAAAATCTCCTCGGATTCCTTTGCTACTATATTGTTTTCGCATCAGTCGTTTTCCAACGCGAATGTCTCATCCATTAAGTAGACCATTGTTGGTGCTACATATACATGCTATGGCAAAATTCGGTACCATTTCTCGTTTGTGAGATCACTTGCAGATTAGTGCTTTCCCTATGTGCAGCAACTGTCCAATGATTAATTTTGCCTTCAGTATCAGATGTCCTGAAGTTCTTGTCTTTCCCCGATTTCTGACATGTATCCGCTTACCGTATACTTCGATATTCTCGTTTAATATTTATTTGTTTACATAAAACATCTTTTTTATTTTATTAAGTAACTTGTTTTACTTAGTAACGATGCTCTTAGCTTACTCAGATACTAATATTCTATAGCAGAGTTCTTTCTTACAATTACTTTCAACAATCATATAGCGGATAAGGAGTTATTAGAATAGGGTGTAACTAGTGTTTAATAATACCAGTTTATGAAGTTTTATAAAGTTGATATAGGTGTAGAAGTTAAGATGTAGCGTAAAGCTAATCAGCATTAATTTCTTGAAGTGATCGCTTCAAGTGAAGGCATAATTGATTCTAACGCTGCTACAATTCCGTTATTCTTTCTTGAATGATACTGAAGACTCGAATGATCTTAAATGATCTTTAAAAAAATCCTTTCTTCATGCCTCGTAAACGTTTCTCACCTAAAAGATATTAAATTTTTGAGGTCAAAGAATGAAGAAATTTGCCCTTTAAAGGAATTTGGACAAAAACTTTCTGTTACTGGCGTTCATATATCAAGTCAAAGTGCGGCAAATCCATATTTTGTGCACATCAACAATAGTCATATTCATATAGGGGTATTCTGTTTGTAACAGAATTCCGATACGCAAATTTAATGGTTACTAATTGTGATGAAACGGAATAGAAGTCCAGAAGAGATTGAGTGTGATCATGTCTCGTGGTTAATTTTTTAAAAACTATGCAAATTTATTCATTTCATAGTCTTACGTAACCGGCTAATAGTTTCATACGAACTTCAGTAAAACTCGAGTGGAACAAAACCTCCCCTCTTGACGGCATGCTGGTCAAATCTGCATATCTGCAAAGCGGTTCACAGCCATGGGCATGGGATGGTTGGAAAGAATTTAATCACGGATGGCAAATATGTATCGATCTATTATCACAAGTTTGATTCCAAAAAGCAGATTATTTGTTCGATTTATAATAATTCTGTTAATCCTTGTGATACTGGCAATTAAGTGATGCGTACGAGAGTCCGTTTCTACTGATACAAAATTCAACATAGGATATGGTGGTGAATGTCGACGGATGTTTAGAACTCTTCGTCTTCTACCATGGAGGAATCTTTACTGACCTGAAACAATTCAGTTCCTTTACGGTTGACGTCGACTTAAAGAGTTGAGCATATTTTAAGAAAAATCCTATCGAATTTCTCACATGTTCACTTAACCTTTCTAAATCGAAAATGAAATTATTACTATTATTTTTTTAAATTAACAGAATATATTCTATAAACTGTCAACAATCTAGTGGAAGCAAGATCAGTTTTCATTTATTCAAATGGAACAGCTATTGTACTATTAGATTTTCACGAATGAGAGCATTGTTATTCTCCTATAAAATGACATCGTTCCTTAATATCTCTACAAATCACCGCTTAATATCTGCTGGGAATTCTGATAAAATTTCACAAATTGGAGTGGGATGAAACTTACGAAACGGCACTCAAAACGATACTCTTATGATAACTTAGAGTCGCCAAAGGAATCCGTCAAAGAAGTAGTTAATCTATTACCTCTTCATAGTCACGTTCCAATGCAGCCAAATCCTCACGAGCTTCTGTGAATTCACCTTCCTCCATGCCTTTATAAGGAGCCATTTTCATATAATATCAGTAACACTCAAAGCTCTATGCAAAAACTGCAGTCTATAAAATATTCGAAGTATTGTTTTGTGGCAAGAACCGTTTGAGAGACCTCACATATTCTTTAGCACTTTCGAATAAAAAATAAAAAGCGGCTCTATTTTCTCAATGATTAGAAGCAATGAAATATCCCAATGAAATGAAGGGAAATCGTCCCCAATAACTGTTTTAGAAATATGGACTTTTATAATAGCCGAAGCTTTTCTCATTTCATTCATAATATAGGGATTTTTTATATTCACCACAGCATGAGATGTGACTTTCTTCGAAAAGACGCTGAGGCAATTTTCCTCTCTTTTCACGAGGTAAACTAAGGTTAAGACTCGCTCCAAAGAGGCCAACTTCAAGCAATAAATTTTCTTTACTACACAGATTGAAATAAATTTTGAGGGGTAACTACGTCTAATATGTGATATGGGATGTTCTACAATATGAATGGTCGAATTATGCGTTTACTGCCATTGGGTAAAATGTGAAAGAAAATCTCATGCATTTGCAATACATCAGCATAACATCGCCTTGGTCAAACTTCTCTTTAATGGGTTATACAAAGATTGAGTTCAATTGAGAACAGCTCACCACATGTCTTGTAAATCAAATAACAGTGTTTTATTGAAGGAAGTATTATAAAGGATGTATTCGATTGCCATCCATGAAGAATCTCTTCAAAGATATCGTTGAATAAGGAAACGTATCATTTTTACAATACTACTTGCATCTTGGAAAGGGGATTTTTTTGACTGTAAATGTGCACAGATATTGTCGAGCACTGCTCATCGGTAAATATCAGGTTTGAGCGCCTATTTTTAATTCTCCGTCTGGCAGTCCAAACTGATGCCTTTAAAACATAGAAGCAGACGTAATACGACCCACATGATGCATCTCCCTTTACCTGCACAAATTAATGTCTATTAATTGATATCTTCTCCAGATGAGAAAAAAATTAGTGGTTGCAGGAATAAGAATTTGAATTCCATCTATTCAATGTGCTCAGGATGATACCATATTCATGAGATCGTCGAATTAACTAACCTTCGCCGACATACCAATGAACGAATGCTCTTTTGGAATACATCAAATCGAATTTGTGGTCAAGACGTGCCCATGCCTCAGCAATCGCCGTAGTATTCGACAGCATGCAAACAGCTCTGTGCACCTAAACATAGCTTCACGCACTCGGGATTGTTTCCTGCCTGAACTCATGATTAAAAATTATTATAAGACCATAACAAACGTTAGGCCTACACCAGGCGATTTCGATCCACATATTAAATGCCTCTGAGTCTGCTCGGTTACTGCGATTCTTTCTGTCCATCAGATGCCAATAAATGAAAAAAATAAATATAAACAAATAGAAAAATAAATGAATAAGTCATTTTAAACGTTAAAATTAGAATCATTCTAAAAACGCGTTTACCTTAGCGAGATCTCCACCAGTCACAGCGGTTGGTGGTTGGTAATTGATTCCCACTTTGAAACCTGTCGGACACCTAAACAAAGTTTTTATGGTTGATGATTTTAAATCGGGTGGACATTCAATTCAAAAGCAATCGAAATTTTTTCGTGACTTCAAGTCACTTCTAATGCGAAAACCAAATGATTAAACAAAGCTATTTGGCAGCTCTGAAACAAATTCTGAAAGAAAAGCGCCTAATGAGCATAGCATACTAATGTATACTGCTCGTCACAAACTACTGTCAACAAATCAGAGTTCACGGCACGAGATCACTCTACCAGTCGACGAACTGGATGCCTCGTTTCGTCTTTACTGTAGCGATGGCAGCGTTCACATCTTTTGGCACAACGTCTCCTCTATACAGTAAGCAAACAGCCTGTAAACGTCTTTTTGAAATACTACATTCGAAGCAATAAACTTCTAGTTAGCCAAGAATAGCGTCACAGATTAATTTCTCCTCAGCTCTCCCAAAATTTCCTCACTACGTAAGAAGATGCATTTCAAACGTTTAAAATATAGCTTGTAAAATTAAGGACCACGTCGGAGTAATGCGGTATACTTTCTGTCACATTAAAGTTCATGTATGAAAATTATCCCCTCCTCCAGCTGAAATTCATCACCTAAAATAATTTTTTACCCACAAACCGCTCGTGAACAAATAAAAATTCAGCGAAATACAATCACAGTTGCCTCAGGGTACAATATGAACAATGCCACAATAATCCAAGATCACCACAAAATCTCTTTACACACTCAACTCTTTCACTAAGTTCGACACTCACCATATATTTCCCTCTACGCGGATCACATTTGACCATTTGATTATGCGGTTCGAAGCACATTGTTGTGATATCGGCGACGCTCAGTTGCTCGTGGTAAGCCTTCTCGGATGAGATCACCGGTGCATAAGTGGCGAGGGGAAAATGAATTCGAGGGTATGGGACCAGATTGGTCTGTGAAAAACGCAAATTATTATGCTTATAAGCTGTTCCCTCCTTTCTCTCTTTCTATACCCGTTGATATGTTACACTTCCTAAAGTGAAGGATGACCTTCATCCAAACAATAAGTAACGATTATTTACTCATTTTCTCAGAAAATTTATAGACAATAGTTTGTTTTCAAATTTCGCAATGAGGGAAAATACCGTTGCGATCGGCTGCAACAAAAGAGGAAGGGCATAGAAACACAGAAGCTCAGTATCGTTGCATATGACCAACAGAGATAGCAAATTCCGCAAAAAATAAAGTGCGCAGCAATAACGCATCAATATTCGAATTAAAAAAGGGAAGATAATAAACATAAAATTTTTTGATCCTTTTTTAAAGTCGCAATGCAAAGCATATAATTCTGACATCTTATCTGTTCGCTTATATGTGTATCTGTTCATTTGTCAAGCTGTTTTAAAAAGGAAGTAACTGAAGCGGCAAGTATAGAATTAGACTGTTGTATCGTGAATTATGCCGAGCTCTTTTTCCATTTTCCAGGTTTATCCTTCTTATTCGAAGGATAGGGGGTCCTTATAAGGGGTCCATGACGCTCGTTGGTCGATTTAGCAAATTCGCTAACAATATTGATGCGCTCGCGAAAGCAAAAAATCACTCTGCAGTTGCAGGAACCGCAAAAAAAATTTTTGATAAAAAAACAACCACAAAAATGTTTGACAAAGTTGAAATTTAGTAGTATTTTGCTGGAACCTTAAAGATATATTTGAGATTAATATATTGCAATAAAACTATTTGAAGAAGTTACAACTGATATGCAATGAAAATCATAAAGACAAACATAGTGTATATGGAACAAAGGTAAATTAAATTGTCTATGATGAAATAAACCTGAAACTCAGTGAGATCGACGTTGAGTGCACCATCGAAACGCAGTGACGCCGTTATTGAGGAAACAATTTGTGCGATCAAACGATTCAGATTCACATAAGATGGACGCTGAAAAGAATTGTTTTCCCTGCGGAGCCAAATGCGCTTTTCAGTTTAGTGTTTTTGATACTCAGGTATTTAGGTGCATTGGAGGTAAGTTAAACTCCAGTATATTGCATATATTCAATAGCGATAGTTACTGCGTCCTATTCCTTGCTAAATAAACATCTCCTCATCAACCGCTACTCTTTGTTACATGCATACATTTAAAAGACCTGAAAATGTACTAAAATGTGCATCATACGACAAACGGCACTGCGAATGATAGATTTATAGAACATTCGAATATAGCAATGCAAAAATATTACACTTCTTTCCGCTCAGCTGAATGGAATTGTTGGTACCTGCACTTCCTCATCATGTCTTATTCGCTTTTTTCAATACATTATTTGTTCTTGAAAGTGATTGATTTTTCCCCTTATTGTATTCACAAAATTGTTATATTTACTTATGAATGGAATTCATACCAAACGAAAGAAAATAAAAATGCGCCTATGAAAGTGGATAGGAAAGAATTTGGAATGGAGAGAAAACTAGGCTGGAGAACTACTTTCCACCTTCAAAATGACATTTCTCTGAGATCAGCGATTGCTTCATTGAATAAAGGCAATAAATGAACCTCAATATCAAGATTCCTTCTGCAAATATCATAAATCGCCTCGTTGTCTACCATAAATGAACAATCGGAATGCTCAAGAGTTGTGTGTGTGGTAAGAATGGAATTGTATGGTTCGACAACGGCCGTTGATACTTGTGGTGCAGGATAGATGCTGCAAAGAAGGTTTCTTTTAAAAAGTCCGTCTAAGTTGTTAAAAATTTTCAAGGCACACCAGCAAAGGTCAAATTAGCCCAATTTCCAAAAATTCAAGGATCATATATGATTCACTTGACTTGCAAGCTCTATATTTCACACATGAGTACCGCTGATGTTTAGTGATAATATAGGCGATCATAGTTGTGCATTAATTGATTCACGCAGACGATTAATCAACAAACTTGAGCACATAAATAATTGATCGTTTGTATTATTAGAACTACCGAGGATATTTACACCTAAAAATCTATAAGTAATTTAGATCAGCCCTATATGGGACGTGAGTATTTTGTTGAAGAATAAATATCGCAAACCAATTCTACTAGTGGTTTGAATATAGTATTTATATGACGACTCCTCACTCCACGAAGTTCTTACCAAAATCAGTAATGATGGATCTGTTCCAGGCAGCGATCGGAAATATTTTCAGGTATTATAAAAATTATTGTCGAAGGCATCTTTGGCTGAACTGTTAGAATATTCTACCTTAAAACGATCATGTTACAAAAATAGGGAAGAATTCATAAGGTAACACTGCATAAAGAAGTGAAGCTTTCTCAGCGTAGAGCGATATATAAGTATAACCTGAACTCGAGCTTCGACTTTTTCCCATATTCCACCGACAGACGTTCCATTAAAAGTGAAGAGAATCCCGAGCCGGTACCACCTCCAAAACTATGAAAAACAAGAAATCCTTGCAGTCCCATGCACGGCTCTGTCTGAAATAAAGATTCTCATGTACACGCGTCGAAAAAAATTCGAGGTTCCTTTCTTAGAATGGAAGAGAATTTAATACTTCATTTAAATCATTCACTGATATTGGTGGTTTCGTGAAAGAAAATCGTCCATTTGAAAACTGAGGGCGAAATAAATATTCGAAATCGATTTAAACAAAAATAGTCGAACTTCTCGAAATTTTTCAACGAAAATTATCAGATTGCTCTTGCGTGCAAACCTACCCACCATCCTCGGTTGGTTATATCACAAATCCCACCTGTCTTCTGATTTTCTCGAGCACCTGGTCAATAAGCTCTTTACCAATCGTATAATGACCTCGAGCATAGTTATTTGCCGCGTCCTCTTTACCGCTGATAAGTTGTTCCGGATGAAACAAATGCTTGAATGGTCCAGTTCGAATTTCATCTGCATGCGGTCATTCAGTTACAAAAGAATAATATTTAATTTTTTGAAGGCACATTGTAAAATTCACAATTCGGCGAACCCCGTATGCCTAAAAGATGAACGGCTTCGAAGGCGATCGTAATCTGCGGGAAGTCTATAATAAAATTTCTTATAAAAAGCATTTTGGAAAAAATGAATGAACGAGTTGAAATATTCGACGAACTATGCATGATTATCTCCTCGAGTATGCATAACGATTAGACAGGACGATCAAAAGGGTTAACCGGCTTCGTAACGATTTAAAAATTGTATCTTTTAACGTATAAACGTTGGCATCAGTTTGTGCTATCGTGTGTACTCTTTTGTCCACTCAGTTGAATCATTTCATCGGCATTCATCTAGTGGGACGCATAGTCAATGCTTTTTGGCTGAACCTCTATAGCTGAAGCATTTACAAGGCCGTACAAGGTTGCTGATGTTCTAATTGGTAGAGCAAAATTTACGCTTTAGATTTCAGTTCATTCGCTGAGTTGTCAGTGCAGAGTAGAATAAATGCAATAAGTGTGGATGGGTGTAAAGTGGTTGCTGATGTCTTAATTAGATCCTGTTATTTTGAGGAGCTCGCGCTATTTTCCTGGGAAAACAAGCGGAGATCATCAATTTCAATCTTCCATAATAGCGTTTCTGGATAACGGGACTTTAGAAAAACAAAACAAAACATCAAACTAATAATCAAATCAGAGTGACTGAAAAAAGATCGGAAGTTTTTTTTACAATTTTTAAAACGAAAAATGCGTAGATGCATGTAATTAGGAACTGTGTCTTTACAGTGTCCATCTGTTGACCTCAACTTTTTCACAGTGATTAAGCGTAACTTCCCACCATTCCAATAAAGGGATTTCACTAAATGAAAGAGAGTATTTCACTTAAATAATTGAACTTGAAGACTTAATAATTGAACATTTCTTTGAAATAAAATTATTTGGAAGGTATCAACAGTTCAACTTGATCTCAAGCGCATGAGGCTATCTTAAATGTATTCAGTGCCACATCTTTAAAGGAGGAAAATTGATTCGAATAATATCGTGTGAATGAGTTTGCCCTGTTTGGGCAAATTTTATAGAGTGACAATTTAGAGAGGTCAGAATTAGAAGTGGCCATAGGAAAACAACCACTTCTAAATAGCTGCAAGAAATTGTTGTTAGAATGGATGGAAGGAAGCAGATTAGACATTGATGCATTAAACGAGGAAACGGTAAACACATAACTTTTCAGAATAATTATCATATAGCAGTTTAAGCATTTAAAAACACATTTTTACGATTGTTGCAGTGTGTATAAAGTATCGGAGGTCATGGAATGAATCGCATGAAAAAAAATCACAAGCGACATATGCCGCCGATAAAATCTTTTATGACAAGCGCTAAATCGACCTTGACTTTGGCGCATTATCGCATTGGAGAGCTTTCAGAGAGAAAATATCGATAAAACTCATGATAAGTGGAGAAGCTTTGTGAAGGTCACTTAAACATCTCAAATGCTTTATATCAATTTCCAATAAATTCATTCCATACTGACGAAATTTAACTGTAATTCTTAAACAATTAAGTGAGCTATGAAGTGAATTAAATTAAATGAATGATATTAGGGTTACTTATTCACACTGGACTTTGATAAGGTGATAATAAAAATTCGAGAAAAAGTCTTTTGCAAAATGCTTTCCTACAATCTCCTATAAAAAATATCGCTTTGATTGCACATTCCTGTTCTCTCATGTTAAAGTGAAAATCAATTATATTGCTTGCGAGCAAACTGTTACGCTAAAAAAGTGCACTCCAAATGAATGGAATTTTTTAAATGATTTAAAGGCACACTATCCAACAACCTTGAGCAAACTGCCCATGACATGTGCCCATTGAATTGTTAAACGGAGTAAAAAGCTTTTTAGAGCACGGCGAAACTCTACTTACTCATAGAAACGAAAAAATGAGGCTTAGATCTGAAGAAATTTAAAACGAAACGATGAATGAGGAGAAATAATGCAAGAAAATGTGGAAGAGCAGGAATGGTCAGTAATGGTGCAACACTTCCAGCGATCTGCCTCGGGTTTCGCCTAATGTTTTGTCTCGCATAGGATGAAAGTACAATTATAGCTGCAGCAAAAAAGCCAGCGGCAAAATACTTTTGTCAATCTTCGCAACATTTTATTTTATTTACTGACTCCATCACATTATGGGTTTTCTTCATCCAGCAAAATAACTACGGAATATAAACATACCGAGTACAGTTGGTTCTAGATCGACATAAATCGCTCTTGGAACAAATTTGCCGCCCGACGATTCAGAAAAGAACGTTGTTATTGACTGCAATTTGCCAGCAGTAATTAAATTCAACGTCATCATTTGACCTGCTCACAATCTTCGATCAGAATAATTTAAAAGGAATGCGTATTCCCTCAAGCGAATAGATGAAGTTACATGGGTATCGTCAGTATGTTCATGCGTAATCTATGAAAGTAGTTTTTAATGAGTGAAGCCGTCAACTGCAGCTTTATTTTACTTTTAAGACGTGAAATGTAGCGATCTTTCTTGAAAAAAAATGAAGGGAACAAATGGCATTAGTGAAGGTCGGAATGAATTTCTTCGTGGAAATTTTGTTCCTTCGAATATCGACTTCCTAAGTAACTCGAAATCTGAAATTAAATCTCCGTTATCGAAAACTGAACAAATAACCGTTGAGATCTCGTTCCAGTCCGTTCTATAACCAATTCGTTTAGTTCGGAGATATTTAGTGTCCAAAAGCGCAGCAGGCGGCCCAAAATGCCAAGTTATTCAGCCGAAAAGTGTGATAACCATTATAAAATTTAAAATTTTCGCAAAAAAAGTTCATATGAAAACATTCAGTCAAACCTGATTTTCGGATTTCTTTTCAATCTCGGGATCATCGAAGAGTTTTCCATCACGATTGATTCCATGCTCTAAACAATACAGTTCCCAACACGCATTACCGATTTGAGCTCCTGCTTGTCCAATATGGATCGAAATGCACTCTCGCTATAATAACAGCCAACAAGAGCATTTTTAACAGCAGTGGTAATAATGGTACCAGTAGTGGTATTAGCAGTAACAGTAATGGTAGTAGTAAAAATGATAAGATTGGCACTGCTCTCAACTGGATCCTTTTTCATGCACTAGACTTTCTTTCTGCTTCAACAACCTACTCGATCGAACGTGGTCATAGATTAAGTACTGTTTTAAAACATGAGATACTCGTGCAGTATCGAAAAATGCCCACATAAGAAAAATCTGTTCTAAGTTTAATTGTCCAATACAAAACCAATAATTCAACTTGAAATAGAATGAGTGACATATGAAGGATATTGTAAAATAATTTGCAATATCTGAACGCAAATTGGTTTAGGGATCCACTGATTATGGCCGTAATTTTTAATTCTCATCGTTCGTCAAAACTGAACTCAGCAAAATGAGAACCTTTCAGTGAAGCGAATTAGAAACATAGAAAGAACGCCAAGAGGATCCATCGAAGGAATAAAACAAAACGGCATAAAATTTTTATCGCATATGGTAATTTAAAAATGGGTCCACTAATCTGACTGTTGAAAGAATAAACTGAAATAATAATGGTGGTAGGTGAAAAGGTGAAATAAAGGTCAATGCTTACTCCTTCAGAAGGCATACTATGCGGTCAGCGGTAGATCGGCAAATAGTACTAAGCGAACAGCGTTCTCGAGCGCGTTCCGAATTCGTCCATCTTATTCTGCCTCATTTGTTTTCTTTTCATCTCTCTCTCCCTCTTTGTAAAAATACTCTCTACAAGCGCTATACTGCCAAACCGATTTCTGTATACTTCATCGAGTTCCCTTTTTAAGATCTACTGAAGGTTATATTTTATTTCACTTTTTTGCCAAATCTGATACAAAACATTTTCAAGTGTGTTTGATTCCTATCTCCTAAATTGCAATGTTGTTATACTGTGATTTGAATCGTTGTCACGATATCTTGCAAACATTCACTGGTCGCCACTACTTGTGTGTTTTCGATATCTTAAATACAAATGTTGCTCATACTGAAGGACCATGAACGTTGCTCACATATTTTCGCACAATCACGAAAGCATTTATGCTCACTGTAATGTCGCTTTAAACGCACTTTACACAAATAATTTAACACATTAAAAACAAAGCTTCAAAGAGGAGGAACACCCAAACTAAAAGGAGAAAATGGAGGAAAAATGCAGGTTCAAATATTCCTATCGTTTCGTTAGCAGAAATCCCGATACGAGTGTTCTGATTATCCCTTTATACAAATTCGTCGAAGGGATGAGATGAAGAGATACAATTCCAAAGATGGATCGTTTCAGTTGGGGAAATTTAGCTTTGACGGTGATGAAATATTGATATGCAGTTTTCATTTAAACCTTCATGAACCTTCATGAATTTCATTAGGGTAATATTGAGGGAATCTCGTTCTCACAAACGCATTGTACGAAACTGACATTGTAGTCCGGACAACTAGGCTTGACTTTATACAGTTCAGGCTTATGCGAGGTTTTCATTAATAATTCAAAATGCCGCTGCGATTTGACTTCAATTATTTTCTATGCATTTCTTTCGAATTTTCGCTTTGCAAAAGCAGCAGCGGAAATATCTATGAAATGATCACTACATCTTCTCATGAATTCTTTTCCATAAGATGACGAGAATTGCTTTCACGTAGAGTTTAGAAAAAGAGATGGTGGAATTCTGCTAGAAAAACGCCTACTTAACTAAGAAATCCTGCCGCAAAATTCCACCCTAACCATAATCATAATTTTCTGATTTCATTTCGAATTTAAATTTAGTGAGTTTTTCGAGATTGCAGTCGTTTAGTGATTGAGCAGCATCGACCGCTTCTTCAAAATTGCATTGGCTGTATTATGGTAATAATCTTACCGATGGCTTATCCAACTAACGAAGTGAAAAAATATCGGTTACCCTCTTAAGCAGTTTTCATTTCAATCAAGCGACCCTTCTAGAATTCTTCATAAGTGTAATTTTGATGAGTTGGCGCTACTTCCCAGTAAAATTTTAACAAGGACTCATGAAGAAATCGTTGTTTCAGTGACATCTGCAAAGACTGTAGGAGTAGTATAAGAGGTCCGAGTTTTGATACAATCTGAACTTTATTAAAGCATATGATAGCAGATTAAAGTAATACATTCGCTAGGCGATTAACTCCGCGAATAAACGTTTTTTCCGATAATGGCCACACTTAATGAGTGTTTCTTCTGTGCCTTTGCATCTATAACTATGGCACTGTCAACAATCACAGCGTCGGTGCACCCCCACTCGCGTTTCCGCAGTGTTCGCTTGTTCTTTGGTAAGGCTTCTCCTCTGCTCAGATGACTCAAAATGACCGAATTCATTACCAACGTTAACACCATATAACATGTGTTTGAGCATATTATAAACCTCTCCTGTACGGCGAAATTCGGCACTGGTTGAGGACGCCTAATTAGGGAGCACAGAAGAACGTAGTGATGGCCGTCGTAATCGTTTGGAAGATTGCAGGAAGCTCTGGAATGAAAAGGAGATCGACATATTAAGGAGATCGTGTGAGGCTACGAAAATAGGCAGGTATGTAGGGAGGAAGTTCGAAGGAAGCTTGCTTACTTTCATCTGACAAAATGAAAGTGCTGAATGGCATCTTTCAGGGTGACTCGTTGTCACCAACCCTTTTTGTTTTCTGTACAGCGCCCATCAGCTATGCACTCAACAAGGATGTCGGCCAGTGTCAATCCTCATCCGACTGGAGTACAGGTTACGGTTTCGAGATTGGGCACCAGTACCATATGGACGATCTGAAAGTGTATGTTAGAACGCCTGCGATGCTACGCTCCCAAATCCAGGTGGTGTCTGAGGTATCGGAAGCAATGGGACTCTATTTGAATTTGAGTAAATGTGCGAAAGCTGTCGGAGTGCAGGAAGCAATAGAAGGTGCAGAGGAGAAGGGGAATAGGGCAATACCAACTTGGTCTTCGAAACACCTATAAATATCTTGAAGTGAAACAACGGCTCCTTCCCACTTAAGATACCCTCAAAGAGTTTGAGGGCATCTTCCGTTTATGGATCGAACAAACACGATCTTCGGCAGCAAACTCACATGGGGGCAGATGACAGCAGGGTATAACACTATAGCTACCGCCACCCTGCTATCTGTCTATAGTAATGCAAATGAAGCTTCACCAAAGCTTTTGGAAGCCCTGAAAAGAACGGCCATCTTAGATAGAGGATAAGAGACCTTTTGAGGCGACATAAATGTTAGTTTTGAAATAGTTTCGTTGAGAGACTGTATATCCCGAGAGAACGTGGTGGATATATGTTAAAATCAGCGGACGGATACGCTGCGGGAGAGTATCCTCGCTACGGGAGCTACATCGCCATGAACCCGCGTTTGGCTGGTATTTCTTTGAGAGGCTAGCAGCAAGACGTAAGCGCACTCCGATAGCGAACGGGGTAAAAGTATTGTTGGATCCGGAAGTGGAGCCACAAGTGGACCTGAAGCTAAAGACGGTGACCGCTGACGATATAGTCTTCGAAAAGACGACCAAGCTTCATCGATGCCTGGTGGGAAAGGACTTGAAAGCAAGAACTGAGGCGAGGATTCGAAAATGGAAGGAAGCCAGCTTAGCTGGAAGACCAGTAAATACCCAAGCATTGACATGAGCCTGTCATGCTTGTGGATGAAGAAAGCTTTTGTGAGTGCGAGGAACCTCAAAAGTGCACCTGCAGTACAAGAAGGGAGTTTGCTTACTAGAACGTGCCCTGTCTTGAAAGGCAGAGGAGGCCAAGAAATTTGCCGCTGTTGCTATGCGCGGGAAACGACAAAGCATATAACATCAGCCTGTCGATATTGGCTCCGTAGAAAGGCATCAGCCTCTACGTAGAAAGGCATGACTTGGGTGGCATGGAACCTCAACTACGTTATTTGCTGCAGCTACGGCATAATACTGGTGCATTACTCAAATAGGGTATTACCGCTTTCGGAGAATAGTGAATGTCGCGTTCTTTGGAACATGGATATGCAGACTGGGACACCAAAAGCATCGAAGACATGACTTACTCGTCTTCGATCTCAAGAGGAAGAAGATTTTATATTCGAAGTTTCTATAGCCCATGCCAACGGGTTATTGAAACAGTGAGAAATCAAGATAAATCAGTATACGTTGAACTTGGATGAGCTGCTTGATGAGACCATGACATCATATCCGCCTGGGCCGAATTTGGAAGCTGATCTGGCCGCAAACTATGGTTACAAGGTCGAATTTGTCACAGTGGTGGTCGGAACATGTGGAGAGCATGTACCGGCCGTCAAAGAGGACATGCAGAGAATGTTGGATCTGACACCTCACCAAGTGGGAGCACCTGTGGAAATGATATCCTGATCGGCGGTGATTGGAACGGCTAGAGTAGACCGAAAACATTTCGCCTGCACTTAGTTGCCAGTGGCTCCGAATAGGGTGAGGTCCTAAGGTAAACGGTCCTATAGACTTTGAATTGCACAGTTGCTTGCTTTGCAGGCAGTACATCCGAGGGAATCGCGCGCTTGATACAGGTGTGGACGGATGGATGTAGATGATAGTAGCCGGTGACGGTCCGACTTGGCAAACGTATGATGCGCATGAAATGAATGTATATTGTATATGCATGCACTCGAAAATATTCCTACGTTTCCACACCTACCGCTGCAAATGTGTATAAAGTTGCTAAAAATGCTATAAACTTGGGTCGAAGATCATCAGATTCACAAGAAAGGAGCACTTCCCCTTTTCCTCTGCACCTTTCAAAACAACTTCTCCCTTTATTAAGCACCCTTCCAGTTAGCAATCGACTCTTAAAAAGTTCTGATTAATGCTTGATCATTGTTCAAAATTGCTTTAACAAATCTATATCGAATTTTCCCTGAGGATATTAATAGAGTTGAACACCTCCCAGAACTATAATTTTTTAAAATGTTTAATCTGTTTCAGAACAATTACTGCACGTGAAGCTGCTCTAAAACTGTTGCCTGAAATAATAGCCAGAAATTTGTGTTTTGCTTTAAGAGCATTTCAAATTGCTCAGCTTCGAAATATTCAATAAATTTCCTCAAATGCTATAATTATTTGCTCATTTCTGGCAAGAGACTGCAGAAAAGTTTCCACATCAACCAAGCCTTGTTGATTTTGTTGATTTTGAAAGTGGCGTTCAATGCATGTAGACGTGAAAACAACACTAATGAAAACGACAAACATAAACGCATTTTATTTTGCAGTTCTTCACGCAAATAGTGACGACAATTGTGGATTCAACTTCTAAATCCGACCAGCTGGACATATCGAATAGCAATATTGACGAACAGATTCACCATTGGCAATATTCGTTAGCAATATGTTTTAACACCACCCTCAAGAGTGGTTCATTTCGATCTTTCAATCTCCTGAATTCAAAGTTCTTTTTTTCCATTCTGGCGGATGAATATTCTCATCGAAATGCGTGTTAGTCTTCTCTAAAACAGAAAAAGCACAAATAGAACCTAATATATGAAGAATGGAACATCTTACGTGTCAAATAAACTGCTTAATATATATCTCTGCGGCTTTTTTATTGCCTTGCACTTCTGTTTCCTTCTTCCTCCCTCCTTCATTTCTCATTTCTCATTTTCGCAGTTTCCATCTCCACTGCTCTCCTTGACGGCTCTAACTTGCTCCACATTTTGCTTCCTCCTTCTGTCATCACTTTTTTTGAAACTACCGGCTCAATCATTTCATGCAAATTGATACTAGAATCAGTAGACCAAGAACTCGGATCACTCATTGAAACATTTCGAATTTCCAATCTTTTATTTCGAAAAACCAATTTCAAAAGTCTAAAATATAAAATGTTTGGTAAATTGAATTTCCCAGAATCAAATCTAACTACTAAACCTGCAAATGCGACTTCATTATGTAGACATATAAAACAATGCTGGATTGCAACTAAAACATGGATTGCAACTAATCTCTTTAGCGGATTTTCTGCATTTCCAGATTAAAAAAAAAAAAAAAACTATTAATTTGCTATTAATTTGATATTTCCGAGAACAGTTTGCGCACTTTACGAAAGAATAAAACAAAAATGTCATGTATAGAAGAAAATTTCGAAGTAAAGAACCCATTTAACTAATACGAATAAATTTCATTTGCACTACTCATAGTTGCTTAATCATTTTGAACTATAGAAAAGTCCCGAAGACTTTAGAAGTTGAAAACATTTGCGTCTCAGAAAACAGAGAATCCAGGAAGAGATTTATTTCATTAATTTTCCACCTCAATGTTTCTTCCCTTCTAAACAGCGAAAATAAAATATTATAAAAATAAACTAGCAACAGATATGTAGCTGTCAAAATCTTGAAGAAGAAAATGAAAAATTCAAAAGTCTTCTGAATAGCGGCGCATCATGAATTGTATTCCTACACAGATATTGAATGCCATGAAAACATTACCCATGTCCTATATTTTATGAAACGCTTTCTACCAATTCGTTATTCAATTAAAGTGACAGAAAATATATTCAACGAGCATTTTCTCAACGACATACTAAGCGAAAACAAAGTTTGTGTAACTTTCTTATTGAGCTTTTGCCTTAAACGAGAATTTCTGTGCCAGACTATTGCTCGAAGTCTAAGATTTCACAACCAATTATAAAATATACTTCATGAAGAGACATTTTTGAAATTGCAATGCATTGCTTCGTATAATCAATTTTATTCATCTCAAATATATCCGTATATCTTTTACATCAATAAATGATTACGTGAAATAAGAAGATGAACACTATTAACAAATAAAATATATTCATCATATGAAGCTCATGTGGAAAGAGACAGACATTGACAATGACAGTGATAGCAATGGATCATGGATCTTTATGCATCTTCTTGCCGATGATAGCATAAGATGATTAAAACTGCTCGAAAGGTTCTCCGTTGAATGTTGCCGGTTTAGGAATGAACGCAATTGTATGTTTACCCTTTGCAATGAGTCGACCATCCGCTTTACGTCTGAATTCCGCTTCAGCAAATACCATATTGCGGCCAACTTTGAGCACTTTACCTTCGATTAGAATAGTCTCGCCAAGCTGTACCGGATACATATAACTAAAATATCTTTTAAGTGATCGACTAATTTTGTGAAACGAAAGCAACATTAAAATATTAGGTAGGATGGAAACTAAAGGTTATTCGCAGAAATAATTAAATAATATGATAGCAATTTCAATGAATCATTTCAGACTTTCAATAAACCTTTAGGAAGTAAGGAAGGCGATCGCTCAGTATTGATGTCGTCAACATTAGCCAGGTGATGGATATGTATTCAAATGACTGACTGATATGTACAACGGAAAAAATTAGAAAGATTGCTGTATTGAACCACTAAATTATCGCGAGTAAATCTTTACACACCGGTGCGATCAAGGTTGGGAAAGATAGTTATGACATAAACAGGTGGATCAACAAGAGGAAGTAGCTGATTGGTTCCATGTAATGTGTAATCCAAATCCTTCTAGCAATATTAATCCCTTGAAACCGATTTGCAATTATAATGACTACTGTTCAAAAAGTACAGGCCATCTGCCAGCTGGACGTTCGGTTACTATTGTTCGTGTGGAAGACTTGTTTGTGATCTTCTCAAGATCATGGCACAACTGCACATGAAATCTACCGAACGCTTCCCCAAAACAACAACATTTGTTACACATAACGTTGCATGACATTTCGACATTAAATTCCCGGCTGGATTTGTGAGAATACAGCACGGTATTTGAAGAGATAATTGAATTTGTGGAATTTATGATAACCCTTTTCTTCCCAGTTCCCCTGTCGTTATTCTTCCAAAACCGCCCTTCACCTCTCTCCCGCCATCATTCCTTCGCCGTTATAACACAACATTTTCAGGGGCATATCTTGCTTTTCTTTCGATAAAAGAACGACCTAACAGCAAGTTCCACTGAGACCATAGCTCTATCCTTAATCGTGACGCCTGCCGCCCTTGCAGTTATCATATCGACCAAGGCGGCCGTTTGACCACCATGCAGTGTCTTCTTACTGTTCACGTGTTCCTCTTCGATCGTCAACTCAACAACGATACTATCATGTGATGCCGATATAGGACGAACCTGAAACATTACCGATCACCTCATTTAGTATAAACTCATATTTTTATTCAGAGAAACAAACTCATACGATCGTATTCAAATTTCCTTTGCTAATAGAGTGGTATATCAACAAAACAGTTTCTCAGATATTAGAGGAACCTTCTGATACAGTGCTACAGTTGATTCAGCTGACAGCTTCGAGCATCTATTTCATGCATAATCTCTGAACCTATAATACGACTCCACAAATAAACACTAGAAAATTTAATAGTTGAAAACATATATAAAGTTATACTGCAGATCGAAAAAGAGAAAAAGAATAACCTTGCGTGCAACACGATTAAAATCGGAAGCATTTTTGAGTTTATCGAACGCCCTGATGACATCTTTGAGATATTCGTTATCTTCTTCTTGCGCCGCATCTATGTCGTCACATTGCTCCTCGACGGCGTTGTTGACCATTGTCTATCAATAATACCAGTACTTCCTTCTACTACAAAAATTCTAGTCCGCTGCACTGAATTAATTTATAATTGTTGGATCAATCGTATGATACAGCGTTTCGCCTTCGAAGAATTGCAATTGCTGAACAATTTTGTACGCGACGCGCATGTGGTCAACTACAACAACTCGCTTCTCCTTTTTACAGTGCTATGGGGACATATAGAAGTGCACTGGGTGTCTTCGCATTGTAACATAATGAAATAAAGAAGAGAAATTCGAGAATTTAAGTATCCCGCATTTTCGATAACATCCATCGATCGAGTTCTATGAGATGTACGAATTGCACAACACAGCAGCTACCTTTTCTCACCAAACAACACTTCACCTATTCGTGTCCTTCTTGTGGGATAACTTCTTGAAAAATGAAAGCGTATGCTATAAATAACGCGAAAATATTTTCGATACCATCAGATGTGTATTTCATCCAAAAATAATATGCGACTAACGAATGAATTCTTTTAAACGAATATTTAGTGGCGCCTCCCTAATGGAAAATATCTTTCAAATTAGCAATAAGAAGCATTTGAAACGGCGCAAAGAGCAATTGAACGAAACGATTAAATATAGCAAAACAAATATGCGTCTCACTTACGAACATAAAAGATAAAAGTACCTTAAAAACAAACAAACAAACAATTATGACGAATGAGATGAAAAATAATTTAATTGCTCGATCGAGAAAGTTGAGAAAGTAATCGTAAAAATGCACCTCGGAGAATTTATATGATATGAAAGTGAATCAAATTTGCATATATGGAGAGTAGGGTAATGTGAGAAATATAAATGAAAACTTCATGATATAAGGCACTACGCAAAAAGAAACACCCATCGACCTGTATCACTAATAGAGTAAAGAATATAAAAGAGTAAAAAACGGAAAGGAAGCGCGTATAGAAATGGTAGTTGATATAAGGGCTCCACTCTGATTCATATGATCGAAATGGAAGCCAACTTGAAGGCGTCTACAGGGGACACATTGCATCGCTTATCTTCCCTTAGAATCAAACGTTCACATACACACTGAAAGAAATCACTAAAGAAAATTGTCTGCTCTTTCTTTCTCTTTGAAAAACATTTCCACGCAACACTGTCGATAAAATGCACGGTCTAGTTTGAAGCAATTCTGCAAAACAAAATCGAAGTCGCCATTTACTAGTGAGCTATTCGAACATTGCTTGTAAAGTAAACTCAAAATTGAATAAGAATTATAATTTCGAAATGTACATTAGGTGTGTATTGGAGATTAAAATCTCGTTAAAACTTACGATAGGGTAGCTTCATAACGATTTGCCGGTTGATAAGCATAAACTGGTTTACTAGTTTCGGTGGGGAGCGGTGGTGACTGTCAATTAGACATTTGCTTTGGACAAAAATCTTAACTACTGCACTTGAATTCTTTTCATAAATACTTTTTCCAACTCGTTGTTATAATCTAAGGATAGGACTTTTGATGTTTATTAGTTGCGAGTGGAATCAAGAAATGATATGGATAAATCCCCTGAAAATTCCATGAAATCCATTGAAATATGTTGTATTCTATTTTACATTTATGACAAACTTGTTGAGCATATCAAATAGATTTTTTATTCAAATTTTCGGTCGTTTAGAGAATATTTCACTCCTTTCTGCTTCCCACTGGATGACAAAGATAACTATCGAGCGGAAAATAGACAGTGCGAATTCATTTGATTAATTTTCTTTGCAAGTCATCTCCCGCGACCGTTTTGTCTCCTCATGAGCAAAGAATCTACGACCTTTATAATGTCAGAAGGATTAACTTTAACCTTCACATAGGCCATTAAGCTTTGAATATTCTTTCAAATATGATCTAGCTTACAGAATTTATATTGCATTCATGGCGACACTCCTTGGAACTAGGAAGAAAGATTGCCATATGGGACATCGTTTACGTGATCCAGTTCTGCATTCTAGAAATCCGACCTTGTTTGGGTATAAGGTAAATTAGCTCGTTCTTTCTATGATATCGCGTCTCTTATAAATCCTAACTTTAGATATTTAGCTGTCAATTCTGACATGATGAAGTTGCTTCTTCCAGCATTAACTTCCTATTCATTTCATTCTATCCTTTAATGGTTTTATTATTACTTTATTACCTCGCTAGTACCCTGCTTTACCTATCGCTCAATGCGTGTTTAAAAATAAACACGACGTTAATTTCATTATTTAAATGAGGGCGACATTATTCATTCACTCGTAATTTCATTCTAGCTGAGAAGAAACCGGACCTATTCTTTTCACAATTGACTTCTTTCGTTGTTGTAATTCAAGACTTCAATCAAAAACTCAACTATATAGATAACGTCATACACGCTACCTTAATGATGTCAGAAACAACAAAAGATAGGTTAAGCCGCTTTTGATGAAAACTGTCAGCAGCAACCAGCGTCAACAAGAATGGCACTGTAGCAAATGAAAACCGATCACAACAAAACGAGAAACATAGAAGCATGCAAAATTCGTTTTGGCACAATGTGCGTTTTTTGTATAATCGCTCATCCCGTCTACTGTTTTCACTAGTATCAATAAAGGATTAATGAAATTAATTTTTCAAAATGCTTTTACGTTTTTCCTAGTTCGGGGTTAGCATGCAAAGCTTCTGCAAAGAGCTGGTCTTCCTATGAGCCAGGAGGTGTTAATGTGAAATCTAAATCAGCTCAGAATATATGCAAATTTCCTCTCATCGTTATATGTCTGCCGTTGTTTCTGAAAATGATGAATCACAATGGATTCCAAAATACGTGAGTACATGATCCCGTTCAATCAATTTCATTGCTGTGATGTCTCACGATGTGGACCTGCCGACGAGACAAACAGACTGACACAGAAAAACATGGAGAGACATATAAACGCACGAAAAAACAAACGCGCAGACATGGCTGTCTACCCACAAATACACAAACGCACCGCCGCGATGATCGTCTCGACGCTTTCCACGGTGGTTGTATCAAAAGTCGCTCTCCACAGTGGTTATATCAATTTCCACAGTGGTTATATAAAAAGTCACTTCCCACAGTGGTTATATCAAAATAGAACAAGAAGACTTACTTCCCAAGAATCGCATAAGATTCCCAGAAACAACGTCGAACCCCTACACTGTCATCCGATATCGCATAGAATGAATCCTTGAAAGTACAAACGACATCATCGTGCGCTACAAACAGCATCGAGCAATCATCACTAAACTACAGTTTCGAAGCGCAGTTTGATCTCCGGAAGCATATAGTTCTACGTCATTGCAACTCATGCCGCCCATTGAAGAGTTGTTAATTTTGGTCATAGTTAGGAAATATCGTAAAATTCTCCTTAGGTACGTCGTGATTAGCAAAGAGCTATTAAACTGATTGGAATGATCTCTAAATTAAACTCTATGTTAAATGATACGATGTACCTAACAAGTTTCAATCTTGACATTTGTTGATCATGAGTTGAAATTACAATATGAGCAGACAATAAAAGAACAAGAGTACTTCATTTGAAGAAGTAAGCTAGCACTTATTGACGGATGATAATGCTAAGAAAGAAAATTCGTTGGTGTCCTATTAGACGCAGCTGTACGTCGTCGTCGTTTTAGGGAAGAAAACGAGTTTTAACGAAAGTAATTTCACTACGACACACCTCTCATTCAATCGGAACTTTTGAATGTAAAGTTATTTCGCTAATTTAAACATCACGGTTTAATTTCGTTAAACACACAACGCTCTCAACAATCATTTAAAAGCAGCTTATAAACTTCGTTAACGTGTTCTGATGATCGTATAGTTAAAAGAACCTCTATATCGGGTCTACAATTATAGACATATCTTTCTGATCGGGGTTAGAAAGTTGACAATTTGAGATTATCAATAAGTTGAAATTTTAGCATCTCTTTATGAAATCACTAAAAACAATATCCGACAACAATATCAATTGCTAATCTCTCTACATTCGGTAAGTTACTTCGATAATCGGGCTAATTAAGTAAATGATCAAGAAAAGCTTATAGAGAACATGGACTAAAGAATAATTTCGGCATTTTCGTGTATACTTATGAATTCGACGCATATGGGGGCATTTTTCTCTCTTGTGAAATTTGCGAGAAGATTCAATTGTGTAGTTGAAAATGCAGATTTTTTTTTTCTGCCTAATTTTTAAACTTTGAAGAAGAAATTTCGACTTCCTCTACTCGAGTTGCCCCCTTTTCCAATAGCTTCTTTCTGATGGACGAAATGAGAAGAGGAAAATTGGCTTAAACTTCTTTTATTAATTAAATGGAAAGTGCTAATGAATTTACATAAATTAATTCAACTAAAATACCTAAGAAAAATGTTTAGTAAATGAGAATTATATTGGAGATATCGCAACAAACTTCTCAATGAAGTCCTTTTATTGTTGTCGTTTTGTTTTGCTTGCCAGTTCGATTGACTTGAAAGTAGGTGACGTATAGGTATCTCGTATGCTTTACAACTAAAATATTTTTGCTTTAGAAAATGAAGAAATATAAGTCGAGAAACTTTTTGATGAAGATGATCATGTGTGGAGGGTTGTTCTTGCTTCGTTGATATGTGCATCACGCGAAAACATTCGTTACGTATCGTTAATTCAATCAGAAAGTTGCAGACACACTTACTTCTTACGACCCATTTCAGTTAAAGTAGTAAGTTACTGAAATGCACATAATTATCGTTCGTTTTAATCTTCCTACGGCGATTTTCGTTTCCCAAAGCTCGTTTCGAAGTATCTCTAAATTCAGAAAAAACTTAATTTATCGCCATTCACGGCGAAGAAGTATGAGCTAATAATTTTCCCACCAGCTTTTTATCGTTGATTCCCGTCTGCTGTTAGTTTATGCTTTGAATTTTATCACTAATATTCAACATTGTTGTAATATAGACGAATTAACTTTGGGCTATTTTAAGCCATTTATGCCCTAAGCGTCGATGTCTTTCTACCAAAACCTCGTGAATGTTTTTCGCAAAGGCTAATTTTCGATGACGTTCACACAAATAAAAAATACAATGCGCAGATTCGCTAGCTGACTTTTTGCACACCGAAAACAAATTTCCTTTTTATATATTTAAGCTAATTTTCAAGGAATAATATAAATGAGATTTAATGACCCAAGCAGTGACTTGTACTGTCAGCGAGTCTTTTGCAATTTTTCCTTATAGGATGTATTATTTTTGTATAACCATCAAAAACTGCCATTATTTCTTGCAAGTATTAATAAAATGCTGTATTTATTTCAAGATTTATTTATCGCCTCAATATCTGAAAACTCCGAATTTTCTGGCTATTCCCTTTTGATTAAGAAGGAAGATGGGCTGGGAGGCGATTGCTAATTTTTACGCAACGCTCCCAAAAATTTATTCACATATGTTTCCCCCATTAAAGAATTGTGCGACGTAAACGTTTACTTAAAGAAATACACAAAAACTTTTACTCTCTTACATAGATCCTCATATTTCATTATTACAGGGGTCTTTTTCATCGTAATACATTTCCGAATGCAATCAGATAGTGTAATTAGCTAATACAAATGCAATATCAGGTATATGTATAGCAACTATATGTATATAACAATATGAAGTACATGTCTATATAGGATGTCTATGTATAGGATACATGGAAATACGTTGTAGTACTTTTTTTCATGATAGATTGTGTGGAAACCCGAGAATGACGATTGACAGGAAAGGGAATTGTGATTCGATTGCAGCTGTCTCAAGCGATAAAGCCTAGCTATTCGCTCACTAGACCATTAAGTAAACGAATTCTGAATGTAGCCTTATTTTAAATATTCAGTTTCAGTTGACAACGTAAAACGTTATGGTCGACTGAAATGAATGCGAAAATAACTGGTAGACGAATGTACGCAAGTATGCAGAGACGCTTAGATAGATATAGGTTAGGCATTACTTGTAAATATTACTAGAAGATAATCAGTTAACTGCACAGTAAAAAAAAATTTAAGAGGCTAATTCATAGGCACGTCGAGCGTAATTTGGCGAATATGATTCCAATCTCGCATCTCAAATGTTCACTTAGACTTCTAGAGAAAAGCAGTAGATCAGATTGAGTTGTAATGTAGTTACTGAAATAGAAACTATAAAATTGCTGACAAATAAATTTGAAAGTAAATTGGACGGATACGCAATAAAGTGAACGAAGCAGTGGATAGCAGTTTTGCACGCCAACTGTGCGCCGCTGGCCGCTTGACGAGGAAATGATGCCAAAATTAAAAAATGCACTTCGCTTTTCGAGCGTCCCATTCACTCAACAGAAAACAACATCGATCATACTGCTTAACTGTATTATTACGCATCAGTCTCTTCAAAAATAACCCAAATGAAGTTCATTATTGATATAGAAGAATTCAAAACGAAAATTGAGTACTAAGCGATTGGAATGCGGTTATTTATTTGTTTTTTAAAACATATTTATACATCGTTGATGTATTATTTGAACTTTTTTCATATATTGTTTTGATTTATATTTTTTGAGGATCTTTGAAAGAGAAAATAAGATGAATACAACAGAAATATCACTAATATTAGGTGTATTATGCAATCCGAGAAGCCCTATAATCCTTTTGTTTCCGCGCAGAAATTCTCATTTGTGTTTAGAAATTGTGCAAGAGCAATCAGTGGGACAAATTCCAGTGCATTCCAAATGCTTGAACGACGTGAAATTTGACTTCATGGCCATTATAGACTTCAGGCGGTGCACTGACTGCTCACTCACACATCTTCCACCCTTTATTCTCTTTGTGGGCTTGAAGTATTGTGTTAATGAAGGTGTGAGGATGATCAATATTTTTGACTATATAATAGTTTGTTTCGAGGTTCGTGAACAAACAATATAAACAGAGAATGAGAAAAGGAAAAAAAAATATATAGAAGTGCATTAGGTGTCTTCGAATTGTAACGTGATGAAATAAACAAGAGAAATTCGAATATTTAAGTATTCCGCGTTTTCGATGACATCCATCGACCGAATTCTATGAAGTGTTCGAATTGCGCACCACAGCAACACAGGAATGTAAATGAATGCGCTCTTCTTGCGAATAACACTATCTGATGGCCACTCACCAACCTTAACCTTTTTCGCTTTGACCTCATTAATATCCATTTGAAGAACTCCCACATTGTTCGCTCATGCTCGCATAAGCTTTCAGAGCCAAATTTTGTCTGGTTTGTGCCTTCACGCAGTTTCAAAGCAAGTCGCTGATCGCATATTTGGACTAACTTTCGCGAGCAATGGCGAGAGAGGGTGGCTATAGAATTTTTTGCCTTCAGTTTTGGGCGATTTCAATTATGAGCGCTTCAAGAATATAGGAATATGAAAATTTGCTCATAAGATGGAACTTATTACCTTATCACCGTGAAGTAATCTTCAGAACTATAAATTTTTTTGGACATTTTCAGAGCGAGTGAGAGAATAACTGAAATGACGCTAATTGACGTCTCGAAGTTTAATAAATAACGTCCACAATTGTAAGTAACAATATTACAATTGCAATACTACAGAGTCTAAAATTGTGCTTTTAAGTGCAAAAACCGAAGATTAATCTCCAACGAGGAAAGTTTCATTGATGAAGAAACTTTATTTAATATTTTATAATATATATCAAAGGTCATAGGTCATAAGATCATTTTCGTCGCTATGAATAATATGATTATTTCGAATCCTTCAATTCTTTACTGCAATATTTAATTGCTTCTTAAAAAAGGTGCCTATGATAAAGTTCCGTCAGCGAGAGAGCAACACTCTCGACCGATTCGTTCGCTATCGCTTGGATAAAAATAACGTTTCATCACACCTTTTCTCCAACAATTTTACGTTGCCATAGAGCTCTTCAATTTTATTTATAAGTTATCCGTTAGGTGTTGATGTTTTTACCATCTGTTTTATCCTTCAATCGTTCCATTACCCTTCTTTAGCTGTCGTGGTACAATACAATACGCCGGGGTCCGTCTCGATATGTTTTACACCTGCGTCTATTGTTGGGAAGGAAGCTTATCTTGATGAATTCTACTCACCATATATTTTACAGTAACGATAAAACCTTAGCGGATGTTCGCCTCCTTATGAAAGTTATGTTCTCATGAAGATATTGTAGCATTAAAAAACCGTGAAACTTTACTGGGATCTTTTAGCAGCATTCCATCAACCGCCCGAAATAGTGAGTAGTTAATGAGCGGAAGTTTATATCGTTTATTCTTCTAATCTAATAAGAGAATTCTTATATAGATTTCAAACCAACAAACGGCGAATATTTAGAAGAATTCTCTTGACGACATTTCACTACTCTATCGAATTGCGTCTCTTAAAAGACTATTGGAAAAGATTTCAACGCTGCTCTTATCGTCTCTCTAGAGTTCCCACTTGCGAACATCAAAGTTAGTTCTTTAAAATTTTATGAATATAATTTACACTACAATTATTGTTTCGTACGATTCATTGAGCTTTCGGCTGAATCAGATGAGATTCGTTCACTCGGTTCTACAAAATCATCTCACCAACATCTCGTCAATATAAAGGTGGTGGAGTGAATCGCGATTTTCCTCGTGAGAGCGAAACAACGGTGAATCGACTCCTCATCATGTAATAGGCAAGAGATGAGCCTAAGCGCTGCCTTTCACGGGTCCTTAAAACTTCTCGTAAGTGGAAATGAAAGCGATATGATGAAGCGTTTATTCGTGGATAGTAGATTATTCATAATACTATTCGGATGAATGTATAAATCATTTTTCGTATGAATCAATCAGTTTAGTGTGAAAAGAACACCGGAAGGATTTCGTATATACTCCATAATTTAATTGTGTGAATTTTGCTGTTGGTTTAATCGTATAGATGTATGATTACCGCGTGAAATATGAATTTGTTAAGCGCTGAGTTGGATCTACTGACTGCAGACGATTTATAGAATTGGCCGGTCTAAAGTGGAAACTAGCAATGGCCTATATCGGGCGAAACCTTTTCGGCATGCCTTCCATTTGTTCTCATTAGCTGCACAAAGACGCTGATCTGTGTTCTTGAGATCTATTGGATTTTTTTATTTAGAGCTGCAAGTATCGCTGTTATGTCCCAAATGGCCAAGCGCAAAACGGTGCTGTTGAATTTGAGTCAGGCTGAAGTAGCATTATCGCATGTAATTGTTGACATAGATGTTGCTGACGTGTGTATGAATTTGTGATTTATGCCGAAATCGTGATTATCCGATCAAAGATGGATGCATTAAGGTGATGTGTCGGCGAGAGGGAATAGGAGGGAGGGGGATGGTTTCGTCTATAGAAAGAGGAGGAGGGAGATGTGGAGGGGGTTTACCTCTCGTGATCACTTTGTTTCTTTATCATCATTTATTGAAACGTTTATGCAGCTGTCACAAAATTTCAATATTAGCTCCCCTATTTGCAGTCTTCATAAACTTCTTTATCGCGAATTTGGGCTCTGAAGATAATCTTTCTTTGCGCATTAATCGAACTTCAGTTCGCTTGAGAGTTCGTTTAGTTGTTGAAGTAGAAAGAAGAAGTAATTCAGTTATTTGAATTTTCCATTGACTCTATTAATGCATGTCATTGCTATCGAGCTAGCTAATATATTTTTGCTTTTAGCGTCCCATATTACTTTAGACGGCTGCTTTAAAGAGAGGTGACCGTCGAGCAGTTATCGGCAATCGGTGAGAGAACTTGGAGAAATGCAATGTGACGAGTTAACGTGGAATATCATCAATAAGGGTCATTGCTCATTCAAAACACAGTTCGTTAGTCCATTCAACTTTGCCCATTTCTCGAATTACTTCCGTTGATTCATTAGACTCTTTACTTAACTTTTATTTTATAGATTTTCGTCAAGTGATTCAATTATCTGTGCCTGGAATGAGAGGTCTCTTTGCAACCAGAACAGAACTTGAAACTTAAGATGCCGTGGGAAATCATAAGGGCTTCCGATACAGTGGAACTATTCTTTCACAACTAAGATTTTGCTATGTTTTTTTTTTTTTAATTGAGAAATTCAGCTCCATTTTCCACCCAACATTTTCGGATTTGTTCGTTTGGCGTCAACGAAACGATGATCATTTAATCATAACGATTAATGATATTTTGAAGTGCATTTAATTCATTCGCATATTGATGTTCATTTGAGGACTAAAACGCAGAAATTTTGTCGCAACGAATACAATTTGACTGGCCTCTGTAATCGAGCGTCTTGTCCACTTGCTAATAGCCAATATGCAACAGTTCGTGAAGAAAATGGTTAGCAATTTCCTTTATTTTATAGAATATTCCACTCGACTAGCAATATGATAGAAAGCTTATATCTCGAAATTACAGAACTGCTAACAATCTATAAGACAGTTGAAGGGTTGTTTAGTTGTACGATGATATAGATTTCGACTATAGTTGTAGATACCGTTCGCATACCATTCACTTCCCAGAGGTCTACCTTCACCATCATTTCCTGCCCTAGAGAGCCGGAAGTGATCAATTTTAAAGTAGCTATGAGCTCGAATCATCCTCATAACACCTGGGAGTGCTTTCTGCTTTCGTGAAGAAGATTAGGCTTCCTTTCGATGCGTTTCGCTTATTTCCTCTTTTTTAGCTTTTACCATCTTCATTTAGCTGCTCTCCATTCTTTCCCATATTTATTGCTGCTGCTGCAACCATTAAAAAGAGCGTCATTACAGGTATTTGCTATTTATATATGAAAGTGGTCGAACGGAGTCATTATCCACGTCGGTTGTGGGAGAAAATAAAGTTATCAAGGAACATGACAGCTGCAGTAAGGCAGATCGACGACGCTCTCATTCACTGGTCCGAATATATAAGGCATAAATGCAAGGCGAGGCTCATTCGTATACATCAATACTTGATTCGGATGCGAAAATTGAAACTTAGAGCGAGGTTTGTTGCTTTTCTATCGAATTTCATTTGTAGCATTGCCATCACCACCATATCCATCCTATCATATATTGGCACAGATGGGCATTTTCCTGAAGAATGCCAATATGCGCGAACAAGATGTGATGTCCTTGCTTTACTGAATCAGTGCAACAACAACAACAACAAACATAGGAAAGAGGGGAGGAAAGAAATTATAAAATGAGAAAGGAAAACGTGGGGGAAATAAGGAGAAAATAGTGGAAGAAATCTTCATCGTCATTTTAAGGGAAGAACACCGATGGTACCTTATGATGGGAATTAGGTGGGGAAGAACACCGATGGTACCTTATGATGGGAATTAGGTGGGGAAGAACACCGATGGTACCTTATGATGGGAATTAGGTGAGGAAAACACCGATGGTACCTTATGATGGGAATTAGGTGGGGGAATTTTTGATTCGATCGGATTTATCAGTTCATGTCGATTCAATTGTAGCGAGCGCGTCATTATGAGACAACAAAAAAATCATCGTTGTAGCCTACAGAAATGTTTATTTGCTAAGTTTAGCTGTTGATTTCAGCAATCCAGAATTGCAGATGATCTGGAGAGGCAGATGAATATTTCTCTTTTTTTTCGTTATCTGTCGTTAGCCCATCAAATAGCTTTATATTGCTATTAATAAGTAGTAAAGAGGCGATTTAGAGTTCTGCATCTATCAAAATCGTTCAACGAGGAGTAGTCTTTGCGAATCTCAAGGATTGTTTCTTAAGGCAGAAAAAGATCCTCCCAATACAGCGCAAGATTGAACGTCGTGAAGTTCGACGCGAAGAAAAGGCATTGATAGCAGCGAAATTGGACACCGCTATCGAAAAAGAATTATTGAATCGTCTTCGAGAAGGCATCTATGGCGATATATACAATTTTAGGTAAGCGATCAACGCGTTATGGTTGCAAATGCATTAATCGTTGTAGGGAGCATGAAAGGTTGAGTATTTGTGAATTGTAGCTCTTTTTGAGGAGAAAAGTGGAATGGAATACAGTTAAGAAAGAACAAAAATGATGCGAAATTATGCATTATTGAGTAATTTAATATCACTGTATTTTTATATAGAAATCCGAAATTTTTGCGCTATTTTTATAGAATCATCTCTCATCTATAGTAATGGTAGAGATATTGCTGAGCAGAAGTTTTCCTTCATAGTTGAGCAGCGAAATAACATTTCTGTTTTAGGTCCGTTCATTTGTTCGCAATGTAAAATGTTGCTGATAAAATCATTAAGGGGGATATTAAGTGTATTTTCCCACTTGTTTTTTTATTAATCTGTTGATTTAAGACAGGAAGCATTCAATAAAGTATTGGATGAGCATGAAGAGATGGAGACAGAAGAAGGTGAACGAGAGATCGAGCTAGAAGTGGAAGATGACGAGGTTCTTTTCATTTTTTTCTTAACTGATTTTTAGCTGATGCAAATTCTCACATTCTTTGTATGTAATATAGGTTGTCATGTTTGTTGGTAATGACTACCGACTACAGGGGTGTTCTGCAGCAGTGCTATTTTAATTTTGTTATCTTAGTGATTCGAAGGGGAATGCTGGGATTTTGTTACTAGGTAATTTCCCCACCTCTGTCGAAATAAGCACTAGTATTCCATTCCCTTAGGACTTAATCTCGATCTTTTATGCCCTACTATACTGTGAGGTGATCGTCGCAAGCAAGCCTGTAACATGTCGTTGTTGAATAGTGCGATATACATTATTGTTGCCATTGTAAGATTGTAGTTTTGTATTCCATGCATTCACTTTCAGGATGTGGGAATGCAGCAATATGTGGCAGATTTTGGCGATGAATCCGATATTGATGAGCAAGACATTGAAGACGCTGGCCTGTCATATCAGTGGAGCCCTGAATGCAGCGATGATGAAGGAAGCGACGAACAAGAGGAGGTCTCTCGAGAGGAAGGAAGTGATGAGGGACGTCAGAAAAACAAGGCAGCCGTCTTTTTCTTTGCTTTTTTTTTGCATTATATCTTTTTCATTCCCCTATCCCACTTCTGCCCCTCCCGCTCCCCTCCCTCTCTAACCTAAAATTACTGCACTGATGAATAATTGTCAGAGAAGGTCAGCATCTGGCAGCAAACTTTGGCATCATTGTCGTAACACTTCCACGCACCTGAGGCAGATTCCGAAAGAAAGAACGATTGTTTAAAAGAAAGTATTTGGAGGATTTGCCGCAACATCTTTTAAAGGTTGTGTTGGTAAGTTGAATTCCGACGCAGACGTGTAAAAAATTTGATTCAAATATTGCTGATCGCCTCTTCTGTTTTACTAATAATTTTAAAGCGTAAAGTTCCGATGTATGGCTATCTTTGCTGGAATCTCAAAATGAGAGTGTGATCTGCACTCGTTTACTTTGTTCATTTTATTTCAAATACGAAAGCGCATAATTAATGATAATTATTATAATTAATGGTAATTATTATAATTAATGGCGCATAATTAATGGTAATTATTTGCAGGCGTCGAAGAGCACTTCGAAAAAGAAACCGACGAAGAATATGAAGAAGAAACTTCGAACTCTACGTAATGAGGAGAAGATCTCGAGAAAGAGGCATCCGGTCATTGAGATTGAATATGAGGAAGAACGAACTCCAGCAACTCGTGTGAAGCAGAAACATTGATTGTCTATAGGATAAAATCGTCGACCGCTTCGTTTTTATATGCATTTGGCAGCCGATTTTTGAAGTTGCACTATCGAAACCTCAGATATTTCTTGGTGTTTAATTGTTATTTGAAATGAGAATTGTTTTGAGAAGAAATTTTATATGAGAGAATCAAAAGTGTACTCGCTGGATTGAGTCGAAGGAAAGACAACGTCAGCGGTATCATCAACAAGTTAGTTATATGTTTGACTGAGACAGCATGAAAATGACGTTTCAGAGGTTGGGAATTGTAAGGGAAGAGGGAGGTGGATGCGGGAAAGTGTGATATGATGAATGTGACGTTGTGTTAATGGCTAGGAATGGCAAAGTGAAAGGGAGCGCCAAAGGTGAGGATACTGGATTGTGGAATTATTGTTCTCTAAAGCTTAGGCTTATTTTTCAAGTGGTATGAATTTCGTTGACGTAGTTTTGGGTTATTTTTTACTCATCATTACTATTATAAAATTAAATTTGGGTTATATCATCGAAGTTTTCATCATTTGTGCTTTATAGTAGCTCAGTTAATGCGACGTTCACTTTTTTTCGCCATTGAAGGCAAATCATTCATGGCAATAGCGTCACTTTTTAGATCACATGCGATGCAACACTTCTTATCAAAAGATGCAAGAAATCTTGACCGTATCGACGAGGATTTCGATGTCTTTGGAAAATCTCATTGCTCTCGTCCCCTTCCATTTCCTCCCTGCATCTCTCTCTGATAGACCCCATCAAAGTGACATAAGTGCTCGAGAAAGGGGGATGGAAACGATAGCGGAGATACTTCCTCTTGAGTCGTTTCTGATGTCTAATGATACATCAAAGGTGAGAGAGGAAGGCAAAAAACTGGCACAATATGCGATTTTTTTGCGATTCCATCCATTAGAATATCTTAGGATGGCTTCAGGTTATATCATGCGGTTTCTTTGAAAAACGAGCTATTTGTGGCCAGAAGGTTCTCTACTTGAAAGAAAGTGCAAAAGTTGTCTTTATTTCATAGTCATCAGCCGATTTTATTCATGAAATGATTGTGAGCTGACACTTCGAGATTGCTACAACTGACAGTAATGAGGAGCACTGGACATCATTGGTTCCGCTTTATTTCCACGTCACTTCTCAGAAACTGGAGTATAACTGCAAACTAGATGAGGCTGAGGGTGGGGTATTTCAAGGGGTTGCCTAAGGAGAGGAAGGAACTAGTACCAATGGTGATATATAAATATTTCATAACATCAAAGTTACAATAATTGAAGTGTCGCATGTCTCCGAATTAGCCTGTCGGGATTTTTTCGAGATAGGAGACTCAAATCATAAGGTAATATTGCTATCCTAGGTAGCCACTATCGTGGAAATTTAGAAGTAACGCTATCCAAAAAGATCGGGTCGAGTCGACGTTTATTATGCTAGTTATTGTTTCCGCTTCATCACCGATTTGCATTCGTAACGAAAGATCTCAAATAGGTAATAAATGATAACCATTCGAAGACAACTGATTCTATCCTTGTGATTCTAGTTTTCTTTATATACGACAATAACAATCCCAACGTTTCGGTAACTGAAATGTTAATCTTTCAAAATACAGCGGACCCATGCATATGGCTTATTTCCATCTTAAAGCACCGCCATGTTGTTACTTGAGATTCCCTCTTGCGTCAACACTTGCCGCAACATCTCAATGTTGAGAACGCTATCCGGAGTATACGTCTGATAAAATTCGCCATTTTACTCAACCTTTTTGGATATGCCAGTCCATCGTCGAATCTTTTACAGGTTTCCACCCGAACAAACCTTCCGGTGGACGTTCCACGATGATAACTTCATAGCATCGAAATGTTACTATGAAATTCTCTTTAGCGGATATGAAAAGATCCATTATTGAATATGAGATATTGAAAATGCGATAATTCCACATAATTCAACGAAATTGAAACAAATTTTTGTGAATCCCTATTGTTTCATTGAAATAAACGATTCAACAGCACTTCATGGCAATTTTCGAATTTAATCGTATTCGATTTCCTTCAATTGTATCAACGAAATGATGTAAACTTAAGAGAGTTCAATTCCTCTCTTACAGTTCCGATACAATAGATAAATAGACGTCGGAATAAAAGCAGAAATTAATGCTGTGGAGAGTTTTGAAACGTCGAAATGAAATATTCATAGCGGCATCTCTTGTAAATGAAGAATACAACGCATCTATTTCATCGTTTCGATGCTTTCCGGCGAGCACCGATCGACGAACGGCAATAGAGGTCGTTGTTGACATGAAATTATTTATTGACTTTTATAGTTTCGATCTCTCTAAACGATCACTCACCGACAAAAAAAAAGAAGCAGAATAAACGAAATAGCCGATAAATGCTGAAAGAAAGTTTCTCAAATGGCACATAACCATGGCACTTATTGCTTACGAGAGTATCGACGAGCTCAGCAATCCTCTTTTAACAGTGCAAATTGAGTTTCCAATGATTCGACGACATTAAACGAAAACAAATCGTCGAGAAATGTAAATCACAAAAAATTCTATAGAATAAGATTTCCTACAAAGTCGAACTAAAACGCGCAAAAATCACTCCAAACTTCAGAAAGTTTTGAACCGGAAATTGAAAAAGCAACAGCTAATAGATGAGACATCCGTATTAAGGTTGTTCTGAATTTCTTCACCTATAAAAAACCGATATAACAAACAATAATGGCATATCGATTGCTGTGCACGTATTCACAATCAAGAACTGATCCATCAAATCGATAAACAAGCAATTAGAAATAAGTTAATTACATGAGGCATGAAATTAAATTCAATGTCCGTAATCAATGAATCGACGGTTCGAGAATACAACTGAAAAAGAAGAATTATTGAGGAGATACAGAAGTGAAGAAAATCACCGAGTTTCATCTTATCGAGCAAATCCTAACATCTACTCGTTCCGTTCCGACAATTCTACATACAACATTCAATCAAACGTTGCCGGTATGACAGTGTTAGATATAGACAGGGAATATGTACCTCAGGCAAACTGAACACAATAATTCGCCCAGCTATGAGCTACTTCGAATTCGCACTTGCAAAGCACTCTGTGGTAGTAGCCTCTAGTCTATTATAGTACGTATACTAGTTTATACATAGGTGTGATGTACGCACGCCTGTCTGTCCCTATCTGCCCGTCTGTATGAATTCAAGAACTAAAAAGAATTATATCCGACGGCGTCTAAAAGACTTCTGCGCACAATTTACATCCGCTAAAATATAAAAAGCGAATTTCCAGAGGAAATCTGCAAAATCTATAAACAATATGGGAAAACGCATATCGTGCCGACCTTTTGGATGCGTTTTTTCTTTAGTAGCTGCATTTTTTTACAAACAACGATATACATCCTCATATTAAAAATAAAATCTACTAAAAATTTCAACGAATTAGGAAGACGTCATCGAAGAAGAACAAAATTCGTTACAAAATGGGTCACTTCTCCAGCTAAACACTTCAACGGAACACAAATGGATAGGAATAAAAATTTTAAAAGAAAGCAAATTGATTCAACCAAGTGAAAATAAATACAATAATGTTCGAATCATCTCTCCAACTGAGTAATCTCTCTCAGGAAGCAAATATACTGGTGGCTCTAGTGGAAGCTATATGTCAGCAATCCTTACAACTTTCATGCCAATAACTTTGAATCACCATATCGTTAATTCGCTTCAAGGTTCCGAAAAGATACGTGCACCCCTTCCCACTGATTTTCAAACCTGATAGGTTTAATATCTGCGGCACTAGCGCCGTTATTTAATTAAATCTATTACTCCACCATATTTACTGCATATCGAGGCTAAATAATTAATACTTTAACGAAATTTTGTTTTAAAAAAGTCCGTTCAACCGAAATCTCGATTTCCGAACGACTATCAGTCCTAGAAAACTTTTTCCATTGCAAATCGACTCACAAGGGCGAACTGAAGAAACACCAAAACATTCAAATAACGAGTTACTACCTTAAAACTATTTAACAATAATCGACTAATTTAAACACCTCAAACTGCGATATACCCGACGAAGAGTTTTCTTCGACACACAACAGCCCCTAAATAGTCAATTCAACCCACTCACTCACAGCCATAATAATCGTTTTTCTTGAGCAGCTGATCAAGCAACTGTAACGGACGATGCAACTGTAGCTCCACCCAACAAGGCGTCTCCTTAATTGAAGTACGATTATAACCTGATCCCCATCCTTTCACAAACGATATCGCTATCGTACAACACACCTAAATTAGAAATAAGAATAAGAAAAATTCAACAAAAATCCAAAGTGCTGGTCGTACTCTACAGTTCAAATTTCTAGAATGGAACAATTTGAAAATATATCGGCGACTCATTACATAGGAAAATTACTCGATCACAAATCAGTAAATAAAGATATGGGTTCGACTATCCTCAATCAACGCCTTCACATCAATACGAAAATTATAAAACCATTTCCATGAGAACGCATCAAGAGAGACATAATTCTAACGTTACTTTGAAGTTTATTTAAATATCTCATATTTTTACGATGTGTGCTTTCCTCTTTATCTGCTTAAGAAAAGAGAAGCATAAAAAACCTTTCCATCAAAAATTAAATTTGCAAATTTCATATATACAATTTAAAGCGAACCAATACATACCCTCCGGAGGTCATCGACACCTGTGCCAGCATGCTCGATAAGTGAAGGAGTTAACGAAGTGGCTGAAGCGTATCCGGCCACAGCTGCTGCTTGTGCCACCACTGCAAAACGAGCTGATTCGCTTTGCTGTTCCATCTCTGCATAAGCCCATCGCAGATCGAAAATCTGAAGTACGCAAATTTTAAACGACCATTATCACATAAAACAGTTTCGTCGTCATCGTACCCTTTATCGCATTTCTCAGATAAAAGCAGGCAACTGACCAAGACATTCAACAATCCACACTGACTCATAAAAGACGTGGTAACAAAATGCTCACGTCAAACTATTAAATATTACCAACTTAAAAGAGAAATAAACTTTGCGAAAGTTGTTCAACAAAATGCTAACTCAATAAAGGTTGAGAGAGTATGTTGCCTAAAAAGAAGACAGGATATGGAAAGAGCACTGGAGTGCTAGCGAGAAAAAAGTTAATAGCGTGGAGAGATAAAAGACGAAACGGCGAGGAGACTCACTTTCCTGTTCGGCGCGCCAGAGCAAAACTTATGAACGGTCATGCCATATTCGATATTGTGCTCGAAATCCAGATAATAACTTCGCACAAACACCGACTTGTGTGAGAGACATTCCAAATAGACACTTCCATCACGTTGCGTTGAGATGCGCACTCCTTTACCTATATGCAACCTAAAAACACAAAAAACGCTTTTTGTTGCTGCCGTCGTCTCCTTTTCCTCTTTCTTTAGCCTTAGCCGGTCGTAGCTTATGACGTCAGCTTAGATTAATTACTTATCAGTCTAAGGTATACAAGTTCAAAGAAGTTTCAAAAATATTATTTCGTTATGACGATTCCGGTGATCTCGATTTCTTTCTACACTTTTCGCTCTTCTGTATGAATTTCCTTCGTCCGACTCTCATTTTCGCCAACCACATATGCGACTCAGTAGTCCCATCTAATCTCCCCTCTTCAACCTCATCTGAACAAGAGGTTCTCAGTCAGCCTTCATACAACAAAAAGTTCATGGTACTACTTCCCTTATACGCCAGATTCTCGCGACCATTTTCCTAGTATGCTTAATTTTAGAAAACTTCGCATCCGTTATAGGCGTACAAAGCCTTTAAATAACATAATACTAACATCAACTGCATTTGAAGCCTTTCTAATATGCAACAGAGAATGCTTATGGATTATGTGAACTATATTCAGGATTAAATCTTCGTAGGGATGGTGTGTGACGGGAACTGAATGGAACATAGACGTTTGAATGTGCGCTTATTTGTTGCACATCCATAAACATAATTATCGAGTGTGCTTACCTTGCCTTTTCGGATGCTTCGCACCTGTGTACATTCGGCAATGCGCCTAGACAGAACCGTCCCAATTTCGCTCCTGCCGGATTCACCCCGCCATCGATTATTACCTGCAGCAAAAAAAGCATAATTTGTTTACGCTAGCAAACTTACCCTCACCATAGGGACTCCAATGAATTTTGATTTCTTCTCTCGAGTTTCCGTTCCCTATAGCATATTTTCTACACATTTCTCATTGCTTACAGTGCACAATGCGGCTCAATCCCTTTCTCCGCTCCTCCTCCCATTCTTGCGACGACCCTCTTCTATACGAAGGCAAACGGCAGAGAAACTGCCACGTAACACATGCGATAAGAAGCCATGGCATATGTATCGTACAACTTTCTTATTAGCTTCGAGCCATGGCCAAGAGGGGAGCTGCGTTGAAAAAAAAAATACCCTAGGTAACAGCTCAGTGCAGATGTGAAGCTTATGATGTGTAATATGCATTATACGACAAACATATAAACAATTCATCCCAGTGAACGAATAGTGATACTGTTCAGATCTTGAACCTCAAAACAACCTATCTAAATATTCAACCACATCAGACAAACTCTAAATTCACACCGGTTTATATCCGATACCATCGCTTTCGCAGCACTAAACAAGAAGAGGACGACAACGTTTTGCGCAATATTCCCACAACTTAACAACAATAAATCCCCATATTTGTATAATTCCCAAAAAAGCAGTAATAAGTAATAATAGCAATTATTAAAAAACAATAACAGCAGTAATATAATAAACAACAAATATTAAATGATAAATGATATCCTCGAAGATTTAAATGCGACAACACTAACCTCGGATTGATCTTTGCGCACCTTGAATGTTTCACCTATTTGGGTGTCAAGCTCATAATACGATATTGAACACCAATGATCCGGTGCTGAAATAAAGTATTCACTGCGAAATGACAAATGATTTTTATATGACTCTAAGATAGACACGTTTCATGAACTCTGGAGGTGGAGTTAGGACGGTTTAGCAGAAAGATGAAGTGGTATATAAAAAACTCTTCCTTTTGAGGCTATTGAAAACACCTGAAGCACAAATGCCACAATATTTTTACACATCCATATCGATTTCGCTAAGAAGATGACAATTATTCTAAAAAAACACTGCACCTTTCGTATAATCTAAATCTACTAAACAATATCGTGGTGTGCCGCCTTTCCCTCTCTTCTCTCTCTTTCCATATTGCCTCACCGCGAGAAACGGGAAAAATAGAAAGAAGGAGTTAAAATGCATAAAGGCCGATCTGCAGCATGAGAAATAAACACTGTGATGCTTGAGGGCATCAGAACCAAAACCCTCTTCGAATTAAACCTTAGAAATAAAACAAAAATGGCAATCAATATTCAACGTCAGCAAATTTGAAACAGTAAGTGCATCACAATCATCATCATTCACGATCAAAGATATAGTCGAAAAGAATGAGGATGCAACTTACGTGCTGTCGGTGGCAGAACAACAGCATTCAGATCGTCTGAAATAGACGCTTTTGTTTTCAAGCTTATCGAATAAGCATTTATCTGTGAAATATGAGATAATAAAACCATCTCCTCCCTCTTCCCCCAAGCTTTCTTTCCAAAAAATAAGCTGAATGTGTAATTTCACTGAAAAATCTGCCTTCAATAGCATTACTGGCCTCTAAAATATAACGACTGGTATATATTATGCGAATTCTATCTTATGAATTATCAACAATTACTAGGATTCAAAAACTGCGATAGTTATTCCCTACTGAGGAATTTTATCTTACAGTGGAAAATTCTTATTGTGAACTTTCGAAGATCACAATAAGTGCTAACAAACGAAGTGCAACTCTCCAAATCCATAACACCTTCGCATATATGGCCAAATACTGTCCAGCATATCCCATTGATTGATTTGTGCGCTAGTTTTTTATGGTCGAGATCGAATAATTCCGAAAATTTTCAAATTCCACCGCGAATATATCATATTTTCAGAAAAAAACCTTTGGAAAAAGAAAATTTGAATTTGAGAATAGAAAATTGAAAAAAAAAAACAAAGAAAGAAAGAACAGTCTAACCATGAATATGATCCACCGAATATGAAAAAAAAAAGGAACTGAAGAAAAAAGAGAGCGGAAGTAATTTAAGCAATAATTATAAAAAAAGAAGCCCTCACATACATCGCGGAGACCTCATCGGAAAGTTTCGGCACGTATCACGCATTCGATATGCATCTAAAATTCAACAAATGCTGCGAATTTCTTTGCAATCGTCAAGTAAGCTCGAATAAAAGTGATCTGAAGATATAGAGAGGACCGATGGTACATTTTCTCTAATAGAAACCACAGCCAAGCAGAAAAGTAAAACGCCAACGAGAATATATATATATATATATATATATATATATATATATATATGAGTGAATAACACAGTTCCCAGTATTTGTGTATAGAGACTGCTGAGGTGTTTTACAGAAATTAAAAAAAAAACAACCGAATATTTCTCTCAATAAATATATCTTTTAAAGGAAATAACGCTTTATTCTCCTTTATTGCTGAAAAATATAATTTTTGAAACACGTCACTAATCGCTCACAGATTATTCTAATAGAAACGCTTCAGCTATACGCTACTCCAATATTAAACAAGAATTAATGAGAAATCGTAAAGTATTTCAGTTAGAATATGTGATTAATTGCCATGTGGCCTAAGAACGATCCCTTTGTCTCCTTTGGGCATCCCAATGCTTGAGATGAGACTCGCGAAGATCACATATTTTCGTTAGGAAGTCTCGTTAACTGCTAAGTCCCTAGAGAATAATCTTCTTAGTGTACCATGGAAATGAAGAAAATGATTATAGGGCTTTCTTAAATGAGGGAGCATACGAAGACCATGTGAATACGAATGCATAAGTTAAAACTGACTGGGATCCAATAAAATATGCACGATGGTCACCCTCTAGAAGCTTTCCCGATCACACAAATACATAGGTATCCGGAGAGCGGTCTCAAAAATGCTTGTCGCGTTTAAGCATTTTCTGGCAATCACAACTGCCTTATACCTCACAGAATTTCTGTTTTTACTTCTGAAACGAGACGTAAAGAGGCTCACTTTGTGCTTGATACATCTGAACAGCTGTAGACGCATTCACTGCACAACCTTGACTTATCCAAGGATTCGTATTTTGCCCATCGGAACTCTGCATTAAGGGTAAACCCGCCGATGTCTGCGATGAGATCTCAGAAAAACTGTGCTGCAACAGAAGAATTATATCTTGCCGCGATTCAGTCTGTATGCATGTTCATAGAGGTGTTAATGTGAACATCAATTAGATACCGCATATGCTTATAAGACAATTAATTATCTATAGCAATAATTAATGGGTAATCAACGCAAAAATGCAACGACGCTTATTAAGACAAGGAAGCTCACCTGTTGCGGTTGTTCGGTGCAGATGTTCGTAGATGTAATCGAGCGTCCAGTTGGAGTATGAGTTAATCCACCACCTTGTACCGATGCCACCATAACACCACCACCACCATGTGAAGATGCCGATGATGAAGAGGCCAACGAATCTAAACGCAAAGTCGACATATCTGAAAGCGAATTACTTGAGTTGAACCCTATCTATATAATGAATCGAAAGATGATTTTATAGACGATTTACAGGTTTTCTCTTCCAATATATTTATAAATTTTCTATACATTGAAATGAATTTACGAACTACAAGAAGCGCTTTCGAAAAACACTCCGTCGAATCGGATCATTCACTCAAACAAATCTCTTATCAAAAAATAACTGGCAAAGAAGAGTGAGAATGTAGCCGACGAAGTAACGGCTCCTAGATTGTGCCCATCCGATTAATAAGCTTAAAAAATATACAAAGAATAAAAACTGCACAATAATGCTTCAATATTTTAACTGACAAGTCGTTCGTGCAAATCTTTCACACAGAAATGTACTTCATGACTTGAACGCCTTTATTACACATAAAATCTCGGTTCTCCTTCTAAAGATGGTGATAATGGATAGACGGATGCCCAATATGAAATATGGCACAAAATGTCATCCTATGGTTTATACTGAGAACCTGCACATTCTGGTACTCTAAATTAAGTGGGTGTTGAGTAGAAAGTGTGAATAATAGGGATGGATTAATTAATCGGGAAATATAGAGCCAACATTGAGATAAACGAATGTTTGTAAGAACGGGTATCAGCCAGCTAACATATATCCGTGCAAAACGTCTAGACGTAACGTCGCCTTAATGCGTGACGCAAAAACAACACATAAAAACAAACCGATATTACCGATACCTGATGAAACGACTCGCTCGTAGTGATACGGATTGATGCATATGACGTCCTTAAAAGTGAATGTGAACGCTGTGATCTTTTGTTTAAAATTATAGCAGAGTAAATCACTGCTGAAAACTGGTTTATTGTAGAAAATTCGGCCTGCTGAGGTGATTAATCCACTTTTATTATCGTAGGAATCACTGCCTTGTAAGGACAATCCCCATCACCTCGCTCATTTATGCCTTGTAGGGACAATCCCCATCACCTCGCTCATTCATGCCTTGTAGGGACAATCCCCATCACCCCGCTCATTCACTATTACTGATATTTCTTCCTCCTTTTCCGCTCTATCTTAATTTTTTTTATACAACGCAATAGAAACATGACGAAATTAACTATCAACGATCAAAACAAAAGTTACCTGATTATCAGGAGCAACGGCGCAAATGGGCAATTTTTGAAGTTCGTTTTTGCTAACATTCGGCCAACGCCATATACGCGCATAAACGACATGAGGCACACCTTTACGACCGGCAACTTGAAGTCTACCATCCAATGATCGCTGAATATTTACCCTTCATTATTCACTAGTAATTACCCCAGTAATCAAAAATAGACTAAAAAAACTTAAGCCCCGCTCTTATCTCCACATTGATGCCCTAATGATTCGTGTGAATAATGAAATCCAACTATCTCCGGGAAACTGTCAGCCGCTCTATCTATCATTACGTGTGCTTCGATTCAATTTGTAGAAGAGAAAGTCGATCGACTTTGTGTTCATAAAACGAAGTTAATTCTTGTCAAATCTGCTAATTGAAACGGTAAATATTAATAACAAATGAACAATGACATTTTCGCCAAAGCATCAACGGGTATCGCCTCATAATGGATTAGTCTTTAAGCGCCTCTACAAGAAGATAATTCGTCACGTAAAACATTAAAAGTTTAAGACCCTCTTGAGAATAAACAACTTTAAAATGGAAAATCATGAGCAACCATTGTGAAAAAACTTAACTTATTGCTGATTTATATTTAATTTCACAAAATACCATAGAGGATATGGCTAATATCATACGACGGTTGGTAGGCATGTAGTTAATATCCGCTACGCATGAGCATTAATTATTTTGTAGGATGAAGGGGAAGTTGAATGAATTAGATAACCGAAGACAGAAAACGAATCTATAACACCATCTGTATGAGCTATTTCTTTCAAGCATATTTCATTCACACACATTTTAAATAACAGCTTATATATCCCAAATGTGCTAGCACTCTCCAGATGAAATGAGGTCATATGGCAACAAGTCTCTGGAATGAAATCTAAGGAGCCAACTACTGAAACACAACCGATTCTAAGATAATAAAATTCCCTAACACTCCTTTTGAAAATGAAAAAAAAAAATTCCATTTATACTGGGAAACAATCTGATCGAAGAAGTCTGATCTGTAACGATGTCCTATTTCCGTTACAAAATAAAATATCGTCATTTCCACCATTTTATGTTTGCAAACAATGAACGAAGACACCTGAATAGTGACGCATGATGTGGGTTGCTTTCCCCCGGAAGTGACCGCCGTGATAAGATTCTCAAGTTCGGTGCGCTTGTCCTTCAGCTTCTTCACTAGACTTTCAATTGCTTTTCGCACGAATTCCGCATCCTCGCCACCCTGAAGCAGTTACTCCAGCGAAATAGTGCTTGATAATACATATATATATATATATATATATATATATATAAAAGAAACCTCTGAACTCCGATAATTGACTTCTCACCAATAATGCGCTATAAGGCACTAAATATTTTCTATGTCTACAGAATATAATTAAGCATTTAATGTATGACATCTCAAAGCTATATTATTTTATTATCTTCTAACGAACATCACCACATGATCCTTGAAAAGTTATTTTGAAATTGTTAAGGAATTAAGGCGAATAAATAACCTGTTGGTAGCACTGAAGAACATGAGCAATCTGAGCGCAAGGATCATTAGCTGATGCAGTTGCATGATGGGATGACGACGGATTTGATGCCATCTGTGAGGTCGAAAACCCATGAGAAACGGAAAGCGGTTGAGAACTATCAACCACTAAACGGCCGTTACCCATCTACAATATTAAAGCGCATATTAATGAAATGCTTTTGAATCTACACATTAAGATTATAAAATGCAAACAAAATGAAATCAATTCATAAAACAACTTTCAGCTACTATTTCTCATTTAATGTTCTTTCCTACTTAAAATACTGGTATCTGCTAGGTTGTCTTACACCTCCAACCCATCTCCTCCATCCTCAAAATCACCTACCTTAGCTAGCTGCTCAACTTAGAGGTTGTTGCGATAAACAGAGATACAGACTTCTTAAATACGAATTAAAATGGAATATGAACGAGACAATGAAAGCTGCACTGATTCTGTCTGAAGCAGAAAATTGTGTTTAATTTTATTTAATGCTGATATGATAACTTCTATCCAATGAGTCTCAGTTATATTCTCCTCTGCACAATAATAATTTAATTATCTGTTCTTGCAAGGCTATTTCTGAGCTGGCATATGTAGGTAATCAGCAAAGAAGAGTTTTGTTGAGAGATTGCTCCGCTTGTCTGAGGCTTCTTCACTAAATTCCAGTAAATCAAATCTTATTTGCTAAAGGACAGCCTCATAATCGAAAGTTATTGGCATCCATACGAATAAAAGTTACCTTCTCTTTTCCTCCACAGTTAGACGGTGAAATAAAAAGAAACCTGATTTTGATGGCAGTGGACATGTTGCTGCATCATCGGAGCAGAATATTCATAGTAACTCCGAGCGAATTGAGCTCCACTTGGATGTAACTCCCTCGAAGTTAACGGAACCTGTTGATAGGGCACCGTTACCCCCCGCTGCTGGAATTTATCTCCATTTGCAGGCAATAAACATGATGACATGATAGACGTAATATGGAAAATGACATGCAACACTGACTGTATTTGTTATAAAAGAATTCGAAATGAAACTAAGCCTCCCTCAAATGTAACAACTGTGCTATCACGATAATAAGAACTCCTAAAGAACAAATTTTTACAATTGTGAGCAGTGAGAATAAGTAAAACCAAAGGACTAAATAAATAAGGGAATAGTCACCGCAGAAAGCATGCGCATTTGTTGTTGCATAGAGATTTGTTGAAAGGCGATCGGAGGTAGAAAGGCGGCCGGAATTTGTTGCTGTTGTTGTTGTAGATTTGTGGATTGATGATGCGGTGTATCGGTTAGGAGAGAGTGTTCAGGCAATGAGTGGGCGTATAAAGGCGACGCCACACATCCGACATCAATTTGCATCTGAGTGGCTGAAGATTGCACGACCGCATCGCTATTTAACATTCTAAAAGAAATCGGGACAAACTCACAAAACTTCCCACTATAACCGCAAAAAACACGTCAGCTGTTCAACAATTCAAATAAAACCTCGCCTATGTCCTCGTAGAGCAACAATAAAACGTTGAGAATGCGTCCTTAAAATGTTTCTATCTCAGGCACACACCTATACATGAATATATACATGTAATAACATATGTTACTTATATATATTCTCGTCTACCCTTGATTCCTTAGACTACACCGTTCTCGCTTTGCAACTAGGCTATTCTGCTTCGGCCTATATTCTCTATGCGCTGCTTCATCTAGGCAAGGAAAGCATCAAACATTTTGAATTGATACACTTTAAAGCAATACCTCTAATTTGTCCGGTTCTCGAGGATGAGGAAATCATGCACAAGGCGACTTTATTTAGCTGCTGACTTTTCTTAAAACACATGAATGAAACCTTAACAATAATAACAGTTGACTGACATGGAATTCCGTGTATAATCATTCGTTCTCATCCCTCAAATTTGAAATTCTCGATGGTGAACAATGTGGTTGCATGAAATGAAGTCGACTAAGAGAGCAATTCCTTGCAATGTAAAAATCATCGATTCAAGTGTCCCATAGCAGAAATCATCCAGTAAAACTTCACATAATTTAATAATTTATCAACAAGCTTCTCTTCGATTCATTTTATTCAGAAATTTTGAATTTCTGAGCAAATAATCAGAAGGATCTTATTCGTTCTCATCATATCACTCTCGATGAAGTTAAGTAAAACATGATGGGGCAACTAGACATCAAGAGAGGTGGAACAGCTGCTAGCAAAAACGTCTTAGATGCTGTTTTCGATTTTTCTTTCTTTTTCTTCAAATTGCAATGAAATCAATTCCCAGAACGATAAGAATAGGCATAAAAGTAGAATGGTAATTGATGATTTCATTGTTGCGATTATATGATGCAAAATATTGTTTAATGATTAAAATGAGAGCATTTCATCGACATTCATCGAGCAAACGTTTCCCTATACGATCGTAGGCGGCCGCCAATAAAAATCTATTTCTTTAGATTATTTTAGACTGTGCTGTCTCTTATACTTACTTTTATACGATGAAGCTGAATTCCTTAAAGAGTTCTCATCAATTTCTATCGCTTTAATTTATAACCACTTTCTACTCCAGAACTTACCATACGACACGATGAAAGTTCATCGCATATTGAACCTGTTGAAGTGTTTCTGAGGCAACTGAAATAATACTAATACCCTTAGACGGAGCCACCGCTCTCCCCCTTTATTCGCACATAACTCAGATCCGAACTGCTAGGAATTTTGTTTCATAGAAATTCGAATTAAAAGCGAATTCTACGATGATACTAGAAAAACGATGAGGAAAAATGAGAATTATAGATCGAAGAGAGGAGGGAAATGAATCAACCAATAAAATATCAGTGCTAATGAAACAAGCAACGAAGCAGCGTCGAAAACGCGAACGAGAGCAATGCGCAATACTCAATGAATCATTGGAAACACACTTGAGAACGGGGACAATCGTCATGCATGCAAACCGATGACAAACACATACAAACACACACATATATATCACAAACAACTCGGTTGCTTCACATGCATTGCAATGCACACAACATTTCTCTCCAACCAATGCGACATTTGCGCTTCTACCTTCATGGCATGAAGTCACTGTTTTTAAACTTCTATTAATAGTGTTGCTGAGCTAAAGTTTAAATGTAAGTGATTATATGCATTGATTCTAAATTGGAGATCACATTCTATGAGGGGAGCGAGGAGGGAGCGGAGGTATGCAAATGACGCATCATCCCATCAAACAATATCATGAGCAAAAAAAGGCTCTTCATACAACCTGAAAGTATGCTGACTTGAGGAAAAAAACATTAATTAATTATTGGTGGCATAATTACGAATAAAACAAATTCTCTTACTTAAAATGAAGCTCTTGGTTCTCAAGTTTTTCCGGAAAATGGATTTTACTCACTTTTAAAAAATATTTCATTTAAATACCTTAGAATCAAAAAGTGGCCTAATCTCTTCCAAGACTCCGATGAGCAGTTTCTTACAACGGCTTGCTCCCAGTTGACTCCTGGAATTCAAATGCGCCCTAGGCGTGTAAAGTGGATGCGTTTAAGGTAAATTATATACCTTAAACGGAAAAGAATATCATCGTAATCAATACTTTCAATATCTGCATTCATAGAAAAACTTCAGCGATGAAACCTTTCCTCTCAATAGTAGGCAATCTTCAGTCTACCTTCGTAGAAGTACTACGCTGATAATGAAATCGAAAACTAAGCAAAGATAGAAGTTAAAGCCACTAGCTACATTTCAAAGCTTTCTCTCTCTCTCTCTCTCTCCTCAAAAAAGAACGAATAAAACATTAGCCCATAAAAGATCTTATATCTTCATGATGCAACCTCATCGCTTAATCGGATTATCAATGTGATAAACGTTCAAGAAAATATACATCAGACGAGAAAGGTTATTTTCTTGTGTCTATCCTATAATCGAGCATAAATGAATATAGGAACAAATCTGGAATAAACTTTGGAATTTGGAATAAAGAAATTTGGAATCTAAATTCACCTGTAAATGAACTCCGCGATGAGCCGTACTATTCCATCGAAAAAAAAAACGGAACGCATTAAATTAAATGGATAACGTTTTATTTAAGCTATCTGAAAGAAATTTTAGATTATTCTGAACATTTATAGCGGATGATATGTGAAGGTGAGTAAGACAACCGCTAACACTACATTCTGTGGAACTTAGCTGATAATATTGGATTTTATAATAATTCCTTCGCTATTCTTTCATCCCTATTTCATCTCATTCCCTTCTAAAACTCAGCTGAAAACTCCTCAAACGAAATGGAATATTGCTGCAAAGCTTCTTTCATCGAAACTTCAACCCAAGTCGATGAATAAAGCTGCGTAGATTCATTTCACAAATCCGATCAGAATAAAATAAACAAAATATACCGAAGAGCAATATTATCCGCTAAGTATAAACATTAAACAGTAATATTATCCGTAAAACGGCGATCAGCGATCGCTTCCGTCAGTGCGATAATTGTTCACTTCCCCTAACTTATTGAGAGATCGATAAAAATCGATCAAAATTCATAGGCAAAGAAGATTTCGCAGAGTTTTTTCTCTCACAAAGCGGAAGTGATCTCAATCAGCGTCAGCCGATATTGAACGAGAAATCAGCTCATTGAAGACGATAGTGGACGAACACGCGTTGTCTCTTTGAAATGAAACGACCATCATATCTATTCCTATTCGAATATATAACAATATATTGCTAGTAATGATAGAATAAATGCAATAATTAAGATTAATTACTCGAAAAGATCTATGGAGAAAGCTTCACGTGTGGTTCTTCTTAAATCCAATCGATCATATTGCCGCATTAAAGTGATTAGATACAAAATTGTAACACTATCAGTAAAGTCAATGGTAAATTTGCAACTACAATGAAAAAAACAAATAATTTGCGTTCCTTTCCCGACTTCATCGGGTGGAAATCTGTGTCTCTTAAGGTAAAATCAACAAACTAAAAAGCAAATAATAGAGATTAGGCGTGCATGTGGCGCTTTTCACAAGATGAAATTCGCATAAACAATGATAAAGACTTGGGCGAATCGATTTTGCTGGAAAATCGACCGGTTAAAAAAAAGGATCCACTAGAATTCAAAATTTCATCGTTGAAGTTGCAACTCCGAGGAACTTTATGGAAGACATACGAATGCATATACTTGACGCAAGCATAAATTAGCCTCGTTTAAAAACATTCTAGAGTAATAACTCTTCTTATCTCCGTGAAATATGCTTTATTAATCCACACTTATATCCTAAGCAATAAACTAAGAGCGTCAAAAGAAATAGAAGTCTATAAATGAAAAAATTTCATCGACGAACTTTCAGGCCAAGAAGATCTCTTCTTCTTTAATTTTAGAGGATGGCAATTGACTAGCGTATCCATTTCCCTTCTAAGCCACACAATGTTACCACTCGCTGATTTGCAATAAAACAAAGAAAAGTTGGAAATCCCATTATTTTCTCCTACTCAATAAATTCCTCGTCAAAAATTGCGTGCAATCAGTGGAAAACCTGCTATTCATCCCCAACGAAGCTCTGCTCCCACCACCACACCTATCCACGCAGTCAACACCTCCACTCTCAAATAGACCAGACAATACACCGCCTCGGCTTCTATCAACAATTACGTCATCGTTTCGGCGATCTCTAACGCCATTCTCAATGATGTAACTCCCTCCATATTTTCTACAGACTACTATTTCACATCGCATGACGCTAGGATAAAGGGTTCTCTTTAGCAGCGTCATAGCGAGTGTTTAATTTAACTAATACCACAAGATGCTATTGCAGTTCAGTCATGAGTTTAACCAATGTTTACCTCAAGAGGTTGAAAACCCCATAGAATATATGATAAAGGCGACAGAGGGATGTGATATGTTTAGTAATTTCGGATCGGAAGTTGTTGAGAAACGATCATGGCTTTCAACTGGGGTGACGTTGTGCGTTTAATGAAACCTTAAGAAACACCTGAGGTCGACAAAAATGCCACACAAACATCAACATCTAATTGGAATTTCTGCTCTTCACATTCTGAAATACCTGACGAATTCCTCGCCATATTCTATACTTGTTTTGTTGAGAATTTCATATCTTTCCATAAGCCATAAAGAATTGTATTATTCAATTACTTCACATAGATATTCAGAGTTCCATTCGAATCTATTGGAAAGGAAATATTTTTTTATAAATTACTCTTCAATCCTTAACAAATTTTAATTATAGAAACTTCCTTTCCGCTAATGATTTGATGAGAAAGATGAGCAATTTATCGATGCATTTTAGTGACTTTTTAATTTCTTTTCGTCTCAACTAAGAACTATTCGTTAAATTCATTCATATCTAATCAACGCTTATGCGATCCATGAGATCCATAATAACGTGCTCTGCTATTGCCATCTATAGTTTGGTGATGGTTTTAAGAGAGCGAAGTCAAACATTATTACGCTGAAATTTATATAATTCAGAAGAAATTAAAATTCTCAATTATTCAGAGTGCCGTACACGAGACGATCGACCATTGAGGCTTTGATCACTCGCTGGGTTCGGCCACGCCGTAACATCGGATATTTGGGTCGCCGACAATGGATTGTCGTATCGTCACTGTGCGGTATATTCTGTCATTAATTGTGGAGGAATTAGTGAAGGCGGCATCATTGAAAACGATTCCTGTATGGAAACTGACGAAGATATGAAGGAAAAAGCGAAGCCTCATCTCCATGCGGCTTCTTTTACTTCCTTACGCAAACGCGTTGTGCAGTAGAAACGTTCACTGCAATTCCACCACCTCCTCACTCCGCAAAACGATTGCTGTTGACAGCATGGGTACTGATGTTTAGCAACGTATACTTACCTTTGAGCCTTCATAACACCAACTCATTTATGGTATCGCCAAAAACGTCGAATGCCCAGTATATTCTCGTCTGAACTTTGTAGGCCCACTTATGTGGAATATATTCAAGCCTATCATCCATATCATATCTGTAGGAAAATCCACTAAGTGCGCTGTTGCAGATAAACCACAGCTGAATGTTCGCCTATACTGTCATGTACAATGGCGAACCCCTCCTGTAACGGTGCCTGGTTGGATTGTCTTGATGCTCTTCACGTGTTGCGTAGAATCAATACAGTAATAAAAAAAGTTTATTTCGAAACTCTCAAAACAACTGTTCGTTCGATCAAATAACCAAGCTCAACTGACCTTTCACCGATTCCAAACCTGTCATGTCCATACGCCCTCTGCAAAAAACGACGATTCACAACAGCAAACACCTCCCCTTTTATAGATCCCTAATGTGCCTCAAGGCATTTGTAAGGAGTTTGTCCTACGCTGAGATCATTAATGCACTGGTAGACGGTTCGATCCGTTTTGATCACCCTGCTCTGTAAGAAGGCAGCTGATCTGCATTTGCGGGTCTTCCATACACTCTATATCCACAAGAACACCATCAAAGGGCTATGGATTCACGCTAAGCGGAACTTCGAAACGATGCCAGAGACGTCGAAAGCGAATTTCGAACCGTACATCCCTAGTTCATCTTCCGCTGCATGATCAAAAAGACGCATTCGCTTGCTTGGTTGACATCACCGATCGCCTCTCCAATCCCAACTGATGGCGCGCGGTTGCAGTGGTTGTTGTCGTTGTGCTATTGTTATTGTTATTATTGTTGCTTCCACATTCGTATCGCTGTTGTCGCTATTATTATTTAAGCAGATTTCACATTTCCGCAACAAGCATAGCATATATATAATGCTCTCATTAAAACAATACGACGCAGTAGGCGAACATTGTTATATTGCGTCCTTCCGTTGACTCTCAGGAATATCCGTGAGTCACCCACATTTCTTCACTTCCTTAATTCGTAGTTTGGCATCGTGCGTAGAGTGAATGAAAAAAGAAAGCTTACATTTTTCAATTACAAGTTTGCATGTTTCGAGGTTCAGTTACATTCTTTGGAAGTTATGCATTGTTTTCGAGTGCCGATATAGAAGTCAATCGATAGTACTGATGTAATTATCGATATCACCGCGCACCTCACGCCGAAGTTCTGGCGAATGCAGGCGCTTGTATCAGAAATAAAGTGAAAAATTTAAGCATCAGCTCAATTTTCCAAGTGTTGTGACTTATTTCCAGTTATATTCCATCTAAATGGAAGAAATTGAGTTTAATTGCCGTGTGCGATATTTGATATTCATTGTTTGGTATTTTCTTCAGTCCGCTTCTATGATTTTAGAATCTAAGGTATCAGCTATTACTTATCAACCTTAAACGACCAACAGGTCGTTGACACTTGAAATATTCGCAATTGTCTTCGATTCTTCATTGAAGGAGATAAAATCCCCCGATCCAGGATAACGGCCGGAAATCACGTTGGCATAACTTTTTTGGGGTGCTAAGACGGGTAGGCGTTGGATGTTATTTAGCCCATATGTGCTGCTGATGACGTTCAGCATTGCAATTTCGTTCTTATTTTAACGTAGAGTTGATGGAAATGCTATGTTTTGTGTAATGGTTACCATACTGATATGCACTTATGGAGGCATTTGAAGAGGATGGAGGATAAGGAAACGCGGATCGGGAGAGTACTGTGATTGCGACGTTCTATTCGGCAGATTTGAGAAGAAAATACTGCAGCATTTTTCGTTTAACTTCCATATGAGGAAAATTTCACACTTCATTATCTATCCTATTTCCACCTTTAAATCTCATTCCTTTCAAGTTTATCATTGTTTTCATTATTTTCTCTTAGTGAGATAAAATTCCCTAATTTTATGCTATCCATATTTCCGTTTCCTGTCTCTTTTGTCCAGCATTTATTAGTGTTAAAAAATTTGCCTTTTATGTAATTTTGCGACTTATTCCCTCCACTGTCATAGCTCCCACTATTCGCCGCCACGGCTGCCACATAAGCATACACGCTACGTACAGTGGATATTCCACCATCTAGTGTTTTTTGTAGGTTTTCTTTGACATAAAGAGGACATCTCCCGATTGTGACGATCGTCCATTCATATGTCGTGAAGTTTTGAGTGTGATTCTCCTATTCTTGTTGTTCGATTCATCCGTTCATTTCTGTATATCCATTCAATTATTGCCAGCTCATTTATTTAGCATAAGCCAGATTTGCCTAGTCATGCTATTTTGTGACGATCGCTCTACTCATCAACTAATATTCGGATAATCGTTTTATTGCCATTATCACATTTCTCTTTAGAAGCACTTGAATTTTATGATCGAAAAGAGCTTAACAATGTTTGATGCTGGCCGTATTAAATCTGGTGTTCTCTGCTAGTTGATATGTTTACTAACAGATTCTTATAGTTAAAATGCAGTATAAGTCGATGCATTAACCATATTACTTCCGAAACCTCTATATTATAGCTGAAGGAGAATATTATTCAATGTGACGATGCGTGGTGGTTTTTTTCTCTTCCTGAAGAGACTATTTGATTTTTGGCATTATTTGGCTCTCTTGATGAAATTTTCGGCAGCTGCAACTCGTACAATGGTAACTTCTTTGTATGCATTTAGAGTCGATATCAGTAGGTGATGCATGATGCTCTTATGTAATTGAAATGTTCGCTATCAATTTGTTTACGTTTTCCTTCTCTTTAAGCGCACTTATGCGTCATGTTTGACACTTCAAAGTTTCGTGTTTATCCAATTCCTATTATTGAAAACTAAATTTCTCTGGTACTCAAATTGCATATATCGTAGACAAATCACTTTGTAAAATACACTAAATTCTTTTTTGCTTCCGTCTGTCTCATTTTAAGAGTGTATTAGGTTATTATTTAGAAATTACTTCAAGCCTTTCTACTGTCATATTCTGAAATCTCTTCATTGTTCATTTCAAATCAGCTTTGCGCTGAAGTGACATCCAAGCCAGATATGATTCAAGCGCTGATTTACGAGCGGAAACTGAAATCGGAACTGGTATTGAGACCGGTTTCGTTCCAGTCATCACTCACAGCAGATTTGATTCCCGGAAAGAATTCCGGTCGCTTACCAATATCTCTTCCCTAAACGTCGAACCGGAATTAAATCAGAGAGATTGTCGAGTCATTTATGCGCTATATTGAATAAAGAAAAGCGCATTTCAACAAGAATAAACCGTTCTTTTTCCTTCAAAATGTTCAAGTTTCTAAATGCCTATGTTCACTTTAGTGCACAATGAAGAAACGTTGTTTGAGTGCGTTTTGCCCTCTCTATTAGGTGTACCATATTTTATAGGCATCAATCGATTTTTGCATGTGTGCTATTTCGTTTCGACTCGAAAATTGGTCGTCGGCTTTTTGCTTTGGCAAACCGAATTTTTCTTCTCTTTAGATACGATTTCCTTTTCATTGTTTCATATGAGAACCATAGGCCAGTTTCTTACTTTCTTCTTTTAAGTTTTCTGTAAAGAGAGAGAAAAAGCAGAATTTTTAACCGCTTCAAAGTAACCAAAATTTGACACGACAACTGCTCTCGTAGTATCCGTTTCCTTAGCGCCACCTTCTTCACAGCAACCTAAAAATTCCTTGTGGATTTTCCTCGTATATTTTACTGATCTCTTTTTATAGGGATGTTTTTGCATTTAGTGTGTGATTTATCCTAAATGATATTTATTAAAAAGAAGGTTTTGGAACCTAAAGCGTCCTATGTTATATTAGGGGTGATGTGGGAACTGTTTATTTACAATTACGAAATGCACTTGAGATACGATTAAACCGTGTTGAACACTAATTTTTTGATCGTATGAATCCGGTTTTGCCTGGATTTCAAGCGTATAATTATGTACATATATATAATCCTTTATCCAGAAATACCGAAAAGTTAAGAAGAAGTTAAGTATTTTATGGGAACATAAAGTTAATATACATAGAAACTAGTAGATTATCTCATTTATCGCCAGAAAATATATGCAAATCTTTGTTACCGACTCATCGATCGTTATACCTGTGAATGATCAAAAATTCCTTTTATATAACGTTTTTTTCGTTACTTTAACCTAGAACTAGTAATATATATTGCAGCCACGGTATAGATACTGACAGGTAAGCGAATCACTAAACAAACAAACGCGTTAAGCTCACGGTATCGATAAGTTCGACACAATACATTGCATCGATAACTTCGATGGAGTGTATTAGATATGTGTCCTCTTCTTTATGAATTTTCTGACCCAATGGTTCTCCAAACTACTTCATTTCAAGCTTGCAATATATAATATTCACATCGTTTAAGATATTTGCTAATGCACTATTCGCATTATCCGTAAGACTTCCGGTTAACTGTAGAATATGAATAATTAAATTTTCGAAGAGCCTAAATTTTTGATGTGATCTCCAATCGTGCGACGTAGTTAGTGTCCCTTAGCCTCTTCCCTCCTCCACTTTTTTCAGTTTTTTCCAACGGTTATATGTAGTTAGTTTGATTGCAGACTCCATATATCGTCCATTCTCATTTTCATATCAATTTATATGGATAATATTTTTGTATATTAATATAAGATCGATTTTTTTTCCACAGTTTCATTTCATTTCTCAGATGCTTACTGTTCGCTTGATGGAGGTTGATGCTGATGAAATATTGGACTAGAAACAGGTCATGCTGTTAAATTAACTACTCGAATCGGTTCGATCATTTTCCATGTTATCACTGAGAACTGTGCAAAGTTGCATCGAAGGTGATTCAGGATAATGCTAAGCATGAGGTTAGACTAGTAGCATCGGTGTTCGATAACGAAGTTGTCGAACTGGTTCAACCGATCGACGTTCAAAGATCATCTTCAAAGATTTCTATCTAAAATGCATTATTCTTTCGGTAGTTAAATCACACTTTGCACAATACACGCAATGTAATTTTTCTTAGAAAACGTTGCATATTCACCATAATGGATTCGCTTCAATTATTGGACGAATCAAGGGTGAAACGTTGCTGTCACTAATGGTTAATATGACTAAGCAATTCGAAACATGTACTCAAAAACATCTCAACACTTCTTCATATGCTATCTCAATAATTCTGCATTACGGCCGCCGATATTGAAAAATTATGTCGAAACGTTCATAGTAGCTAATTCTTTCGAGCGCGGTGTGTCTCTAGCGAATGCACTTTGTGCGGTTTATTGATTTCCGATTTTTTGAAAGTCACTTATGCGCATAACTAAAGTACACCTCATAAAAATTTGTGGATTCACTCTCCTCTGGTCTCTCCTATGTACTAAAATATAATTTTCTGACAAGATCTCTTGCTGCTTTTCTTCCATTGGATGTTGGAGCGACGGGACCGATTACGATATTCAAATTGATTGAAAGCTCAGTATTTCAGAGAAATCATACTCATGTCTATATGGAGTAACATAAAGAAGTGTTTATTAAATATTTAGAATCCAATATCACCTTCTTCGGGCAACAATTCAAAGGTGTTATTTCCTTCTACGAGAGTTTGCTTTATGTCCAATATATGCGAATTTGTTTTGCAGGACTTCTAGTGCGCTTTTTATCTTTCTTGTAGTTTCGACTCCTGAGCCAGTGAAGCTGGGTTTTAAGAAAATCTAGTGACTAATGTTGATCCATTTTCTATTTTCTCTATCATATTTTTTGTCGATTCACCAACCTTGTAAGGAACTTTAGATATTTAAACGTGCAAAAAATGTTAGCAATCAATTTAATGTCATCGAACGAAATATACAAAAATTAGTCATCTTAAAATTAACTTTTGCAGTTCTACGATTATTTGGAATATTAAAGTATCGTAATGATTTCTGATTCTTTGTTGATATTCAATGAAAGTGAATGTCGAGGAGAGTTAGCGCAACGTCCATCACTTAATCGCCGTCTGCCTGCCTATACGAAATTACAATTTCCGTCATTTTGATTGCTAATCACATCATCAATTTCTCTACAGAGATAAAATTTTCTCACTTGAGGGAACAATTTGTTGTCATTCAGAGAGATCTCAAAAATGAAAGTTTTCATAAAGTTCGCTTAGATTTAATAGTTAGATAGAGATAAAAGTAGGACTTTTTAAGCTATGGACCAATGTCTCCATACTAAACCTTAGCCACTTTACCTTTTCAAGATTTTAAACTATAATTATTTGTTTTTCTGGAGCAATTTTTATGATATCTGTTAACAAAAATAGTTTTTCTTCATTTATTGAGTTGCCTCAAACATCCAAAGAGGGGGTTCAACAGTATAATATTTCTGAGGAACATTTATGAGTATCTTGCAACTTGTCATTTATGCATCTGCCTTTGTAGACTTTATGCTTGCCCATGCTGGTTGCCTTCAGGATGACGTAGTCAACGATAAACGACAGAGATAGCGAAAGAGAAAAAGGACAAAGAGACATCGATAGGTTTGAGAGTGGTAAAGTGGAAATAGCTATTTGTTGATAGGAATGAGTAGTACCTTAATGTTTAATGGCTGATTCAGCAACGAGTGTGCCGTTCATTGGAGTCAGAACTCTTGCCTTACTGCCTATTACATTAAGAGTTTCACTTCAGCTCCGTTGTTCACTTTTAATTCTTCACGTTTTTATTTTTTCACATCCATGTACATTACAATTTACGTCCATCAATATTTATTATGTGAAGAAGAGTGTCACTTGAATATACTTTCCGTTATATCCTTAAGATGTTCATTTATATGTTTATTTACCGCTAACGCAGTGTTTGAATTGTCTTAGAAGTAAGACAAGCTTAAGTGATACCATCTGACCTCCAATGGAACCCCTATGAAGCTATAAATTTTCTAAGATTCTTACGAAGCGCTGTGATTGCTGCTTGTTTCACACGTTGGCAATTAAAATCCATGAAATTTCCATTGCGATCATTCATCAGTACTTTCTGATATGCTGCCTTTTTCAAGCACCTGTTAGTTTCGGCAGAAATCTACAGTGAAGTTAATTTTGCACATCTGGCCGTAAATCAGAGTCATAATATTTTGCCCAATATATTTAACTGTGAGGACCTAATAGTAACATAAGTCTTAGCATTTCAGGTGTGTCATATCAATTCAGTGCCACAGCTTTTCCATTCAAACATTAAACGCACTTAGTTTGTATATATATATATATATATATATATATATATATATATATACATATATATATTCATTTGTTTATTTGTTTTTTATTTTTGCGTATCTCTGAACACTGGAAAAACTAAATGAGGCTAACAGTTAGGTAAATTACCTTCGCATATTTATCTACGGTTTATGCGTTTCATCTTGCGGCTCAATTACTTGTTCATGTGGCGAACCGGTAAGCGCAAAGATTATTGATATATTGAGTTCGAGTTTCTTTTAGTCGCAGTAGTTTTTGAAAGTTTACCACCACTTATCAAATATAGAAGATATATTAAAATCAATGCATAATCGTTAGTGACAAAACGAACTGCTTACTGGCTTTGTTTAATGTATTTGTAATTTTTATGGCTATTCAGAGAAGATGAAGTATTAAATGTCAGATGTAAAGGTTGAACCTATGTGATTCCAGAGACGTGGTAACATAGGTACTAAAAAGTATCAGGTAAGATCCACGTAATTATTTGCGAGTGGACGAGAGCTTCATCGAGACATTTGCGGCGGTCGTTTGGATCTGATAGTTGGAGATATATTCTACAAGAGGACATTAAACTGTGGCGAGGAAAAACGATGAAATAGAACAAGAAGATCGATGAGGAAAAGATGAAATCATAAGTAGCAGATATTAAGTGAAGAGAAGTAATAGGTAGATGTTTGTGCTTATTAAAATAAAAGGTAATATGAGGGAAACCAGTGACGGTAAATAATAAAAGGGCAAAAGGAAGGAAAGTGACTTGAACAAGATCGCCTTTTTTAGCGATATTCTTGTGAATATTTAGATACTTTTTTTGCAGCCAACGCCAATGATTTTTTAGTCGCTCCGGCAATGTTCGTTTCATGGTTTTCCATCTCAGCTGAGACTAAGACAAACAAATGCAATACATAGCACTAGCATAGATAAGTTAGCAATTTATAAAAGAGAGCAAGGTAATACGTCAGAGATAAGCTGTCAACTTGTCCATTTTTGAATAACTTCTTAACTGCGTACAGTATTATGCACCTCTGTTTGACCAGTTAATAATGCCCATCAGCGTAATTCTTTTACAAAACGTTTCTTGCGAAGTAGGTGAGTCTTTAAACTTAGGTTATGTTATTATAATCAAGTTGCGCAGAGATACAGGCTGAAGAAGAGTGAGGTGTTCTGTAGTGACAAAAAAAGTGTTATGCGAATAAATTCGCAAGTGAGCGCATTAACTCGCAAGATTACAAGTAAATGTGCGATGAGAGAGATGATTACCGCACCTCAGAGATTTCGAATAATGGAAAAGAGTCGAAGAAAATAAAAAGGATTTGAGAAAATGAAAGAAAAAAGGGAAGGAATGGTGCTATCCTGGATATTATTCAAAAAACTTGAAATATCTTGCAGCTCATCTCCAGAAATTATATTTAGGAGTGAGATGAAATTTGCTAAGCAAAGGGAATGGCGTTCGAGCGAAAGACACATTCAAAACCTAAAACAACAAAAATTTTTGGCGCATACCTCGCAAGCCTCTTCATCAAATTTCTACTCGGTGTTTATAGAAAATCGTCTAAGAAACGTATAATATGTGTAAAGTGAAACGACCAGCGTACGGGCAGAAGAGAAAAGGAGACTAAATGAAACTTAGTGGACGTACACTTAGATATCCGTTAGCTTTCATGTGAAATTATTTCCAACATAGCCCAAAGATCGGCAAACTTTGTATAAGAAATCTTTCAACGATTTATAAATGATGCAGTATATCTTATTCGAAAATTTGGAAAAAAAAGCTCAATAGAAAGCATTGAGGCTTCTTCCACAGGTCTAGTGATTTGCTGGATAGAAGGAGGCAAATTTCGTGCTCGCACAGTACCAGTCTTTGTACAGGTTACTATCATTTGCAAACTATGCAATAAATATACCATATTTCATCAGGACCATATAAACAGCTTTTTTATTCAGTGTAACATGCATTAAAAGAGGATTTGAGAATACTGAGTAACCGATATCCTCACCGCCAATCTGGAGAATCTTCAAACATGTTTAGCATTTTTCTTAGCTACTCTTTTGTTAACTAATTTGGCATCTCACTTGTCCTCGGTAGTGTTTTGTTACATCTGCATCAAATTTTGATTGCTAAATTCCATCATATAGACGAATCTGAAATGTTTTCGAACATTTCAGTCGTTCAGCTCCGATTTTCTGTTTTTTCACTTCTCATAAGCATAAATCCGAATATTTTTTCCTGTGAATTTCAATATTCTTGAAGCCGGAAATAATTTCTATGAACGACTGCATCAATGTTAGCGAATGATGGCAAATGCGGTGTCTAATATCGATTGAATGTGTGCACTTCATGCTTTAACATTAGTCACCAACTGCTTTCGATAGTCTTTAAGTAAGTCAATACTTTCGTCTGTTCTCATTCTGCAACGGTACATAGCCCTGCAAACAGCTTAAATCTCGAATTCACCTCGAGTTTAAACCGCATATTTGCAGAGTACCGCACGCATGCATGAATTTTTTGGATTACGCATTATCGTACGAAAGCTGCATCGTGATAGTCTGAATTTAATTGAAACTTCAGATGATAATTAAATTTGACTGTTATCGTTGTTTGAGATAAACTGAGGTTGGCTACATGCTTTTGATGCCCTCAATTAATATTGGACTATGACTATTCACTTCTAAATGTTCTTAATTTATTGCCTGCCGTGTTATCTCTAACAAGACCTATTTCTTTCCTTTAAAAATACCTTCCTTCTCTAAGATTTATCCTAGGCAATATAGCTGGATTGCTCTCTTAGAATAAAAGTTTCGTTCCACAAGTAACAATCATTAATGACACTCGAAGATGGATGAGATTTCGTTGAATTTGTTCAAATGTTCATTTGCAACTTGCTGCAAACGTGTTGCAGACGGCGCTAAAAATCGGATCCCAAAGGTTCCTATTAATGGCTTTTACAAAGGTCAATGAATCGACATACTATCATGGCACTAGCAATGCATCGGCATAGATTGCATACTTTCGCCTCTCATTTGCATCCAAATTCGTCGATTCGTCGTGCTTTCCAAAATTCTTATCTGTTCACTTAAATCCATCCCTAAATCCATTGCACTCGGTCTAATCTCTTTAAAAATTCGAAAATTCATCCATTCAGCTGAATATCATTCAAAAGAAAAAAACAAATCCAGTGCTTGTCGATTTGCCGAGCTTTTGGAATAAGGAATTGGCTTTTGGGCAAGCCTTTTTTCACAAAAAAGTTCTCTCCAGTTGACCATATTTGATGATTTCTTTCTTCTACGTAATGAAATTACGATCGGCAATGAGAGAAAAATATTTTAACTGCGCAAAGCTTAACTCGCCCCTCTTCCTTACCCTATAGCAGTTGGAAACGAAACATCATTGTTGATTTTTGCCACTTCCATCTTTGCAGACAATTCGGGTATTCCATCTGATAACTCCGGTCGATCCACAGGCAATGATGCAAATATTAAATGCTCATCGCATAATCGATATAGTCTTTCTTACATGCATTCATTTCACGATAAGTTCTCTTCAGCATTTAAATGAGTTTATTATTATTGCTAAATGCGTGCAGAAATTTCTACTTTTAGCTTATTTTGCTTTATTGCACATTTTATAGTCATTGTATTTTGCACCTATTGTCACTGAATTCCCGTCTCGTTGAATCCCTTTTTCTTGAGGCCATAAATGAATGTGCGTATCAGCCGTGCCTGTTAAAAACACTCTTGTTTTGTCGCATTAAAAAATTCCGTCATATTTCATAATTTTAAATGCACGTCGAATTTTAAATAAGCGATCGAAGTAGCAGTGACGCTTATGAAATTTTCTCTGGAGGGTTTTCGAACTTCAGACGCCCGATCCTGAAGTTCGAGGTTTCGAAGCTCAGGATTTGGTTATACTTTATAATTTCTGAAGAAAATTGCGAGATTTCCAGGAACTTTGATGGCCATTAAAATTTGGAATTCTGTCGAATATGGAAGCTTGTTGATTTATATAGTTGTTCAAAATGTCAACACTAGATCTCATATTATTTTTACGACCTCCAAAAGCCATCATTATTCATTGCTATTCCATGTTGCTGTTTATTTCGTTTACTTTTCTTCAGTGAGTTTTATTCAATGTATTCTGATTCTATGGCGTTCTTTTTTTTCGGTTTCCAATCACGTTTTTTACAGTTGTGCTTTCTTTCATTTTGGAATTTTTTTGTGCTTCATTGATGAATACCTCTCAAGTCATGTGGATTTCTCTTAACTGATGAAATTTACACAAGCAGCACTGAACGCTCACAATTATTTTGCAGCAGTTAATCAATATTAATCGCTTAGAATTAAGATAATATTTTATGCTCTTTTAATTTATAATGATGAATCATTGTAGTTGATAGTAGATACGTTTGTATGAGTAAATAATAGTACAACAAATGCAAAATTGCAAATATATAAAAGCTGATAGGTTATAATAGCTAATGAGTGCCAATCAGCTCTTTATTTGCTTAAAAAAATGGATCTTTCATGAAAGATATATGCGAGCGATCATCTCAGATAAACCTCAGATTATGTTATTTAATTGATCTGCTCTTTTCTAACAACAATATTCTTCCCGGTCGGTATGAAACATTTCACGCAAAAACTCATAACGTATAGAGTTTCTCAGATTTCTTCTACTATAGCATCATACTCGTATTACATCCGATTGCAATTGTCCCTTTTCTTCCTTATTTTCTTCATAAAATGTCTCTTTATTTCTGTCGTTTATCATGCGATCTAGATTATAAACGTTAAATTTTGCACCTATCACATTTTAAGCTATAATATTTACTAAATAACATGTGGAATTAGAATACTGCTTGAGCGTGCATTTGATGTTACCATAATGAGCCTAAAGAAATACAGATTTGGATAAAGCTTATTTGAACGATGACTGCTGCATTTGAGTATTTCTTCTATTTTGCGAGCATAGGAAGAGCAATTTCATCAAGTGATGTGATACACTTCTGCAACAAAAATGTTCTTGAAGAGCATATATTTCATACTTTTATGTGTTGTTCTGTGGATGATGCAGTTTCCTTTGTTGTCATTAGAATATTATAAAAGCGTCTCATCGAAGGTGATCTTATTTCATTTCCGAGCGTTTTGCTTACATATTTCCGTGGTTTTTTGTGCTCTTTTAGTATATTTAATATTATTGGCGTGTAAGATTTTTGCGCACGTACCTATCGAGGCTACTCTCTAAATCTATTTGCATGATTAAATGAAATCTCTAAATATGAGTAGATTGGATGGGTAGATAAAATAGGATCGGTAAGCAGCCTACGTTCAAAAAAATTAAAATATCCCCTATGACCTTTGAGGACTTCATTAACCATGGAAGTAAATGTTTATGTCGCCTGAATCCATCTTCATTCATTAGTAGCTCAGCAGGTCGTCTTTTTTGCAAGTCGTTAATGTTCTTTTGCAGTAGATGCTTTGTGGAAAGGATTTACAAGTTGTAATGAGATTTTTACCGATCGGAAATTTAGTCAGCGATTTTAGGATAGGCTATTTTCAGATTTCAAATAGCACTTTTCTCTTTTCCGCTTCTTTACTGAAACTTACGTCGAATCATTCATGAGCTAATATATCAAATATGCAAATAAAACGATCTTCAAATACTATCATCAATGAGCTCGCTCCATCGATCTAAGTTGCAACTCTATAATGCCATACATTACATATATTTTCCGGATATGCAACAATATTTAACTCTATTACATTGTCAAAATCAACGAGTAACCAGTATTCTCGATTTTGGACGGAATTTCATTATTTCATTTCTCATAATCTATAGGAACTTCAAAATTTTAGTTTACTTTTTAGCGCAATTAGATTTTTCGTTTCCGTCATAGCTCTCAGCGGAAAATTTCTTTAAAATGCAAAATTCCTCTTATTATCGATGTAACAATAATGTCTACAGTCACCGTAGCGTTGTTGGAATAATATCCATAAAATAGAATCTAGAAATTTCTCCTAAAAACATCACTGCACTCAGTTGCCATGTGTACTGAAATGTGTACTGAAATATTCATTTAGAAAATGGACGTTATTCGGATGACTTATGCATATTTGCATGTTAAATACTACCGCATTAAAGGAGAAATCGTTAAAGTGAGTGAGGGTCTCATTTTCAATGCGCCCAACGATCGGTCATTTATCGACTTCCGATCGATCAATTCTGAGCAAAAGTCCTGTAACAGCTACCAGTTTTTCCGTGATAATTTAAGCGTTATTTTGTAATAATTCGCCGGTTGAATTTTCCGGATAATCTATTGCAGCACTTGCATGAATACCGTTGAACGGTACGGCTGCATTTATTATTTGGCGACTGCGTTAGTGCATCGACCCCCACTCAATCTACTAGAAATACAATCTTACTGATTTATTGTTTTGCTTCTTATTTAACTATTTCGTAAAAAATCAAAAATAAATTGGGATGTTGAAAGTTATAAGAGATATATAGTTAGTGTCAATGAAAGAGAGAAAAAGAATGGGAATATCTTTAAAGTTTTCGAAGGTTACTACTAACTGCTGTTATGTTATTGGTGCTGAGAAATGATATTCTAAAATTTATACTAAAATCAATGAAGAGCAGTTGAGAGGATATTATCGAAGTTTATCACTCTCATGGCACTTTTAAATATTCCGTTGGATCTAATGTGTCGTCCTTGAATATCTCACGTTTACACATTATGCTCGTTGTTTACCACTCGTCACTGTGCTAGCTTGGAAGCAGGCAGAATAAAATTTCAAATTTGAACGGATATTGCAGTTGGGCATATGATGGAGCAAATGGTAGCAGTTCCACGACCATCCCTAAAGCACCGCAAAATCAATCGAGATGATATCAGCGAACCTCGTAATTTCAGGTTATCATCTACTTTTTATTGAAAATAACCGTACTGGATTTTGTATCCGTTTAGGAGAAAATGTACAGTTTAGCAATAGTTGGTCTAAGATTAAATCGTTTTGGCTTGAAATTATATCAATAAGGCTAATTTCTACACGAATGAAAGATGCTGTTGACGAGAATATCGTGCTTTTCAAAGCAGTTTCTTTGCCTAGAGTCGTCCTTGTCAGAACGCAATAAGCAGTATAATAGGCAACTTTGATGTCTACTAATAAATACATAACTCACCGAAAGGTTAACACCCAATAATTATTCACCATAATAGTTTAAAAGGTTGATCATTTTCATCGTGTTGGAAAAAGAAGACCAGCCTTTTTTCCACTAACAACTTCTGCTTTTAAATTGAATGGATATTTGTGAGTTAACTGCCTCCTTGGACTTGATTCAAAGCGTTCTTAAAGCATCATTAGAATGCGGGAAAAGATGATGCCTCAAAAATGGACGAGAATGGAAACTTGGATCTGTCGTTGTACTCTTGCACTCCAAAGTATGGAGTTCGAATTCGTAGCGCTTCGATCCTCTCCTTTGAAGCATTTCAAGCCAGCAGATTTAAGATGCCAGTGAAGTTCGTTCAACGCTGAATTGGTAATGCTGAATTGCTGAATTGGTATACGGGAAAAGTGGCCATGAAGTGATCAATTTCCGAAAAGTCGAAATATCGAATCGTAGCTACTACCAACTCTTTTCCGTAGTACCTTTTCTCCATTCATAATACAAATCACAACTTTTTAATGTTGCATTCGTCGACTAATAATGTATTTCATCCCCACTGCATTTCAAAATTACGAATAAATATTGCCTCGAATAGAAGATCCGTTCTATACGATAATTCCGAAACAGCGTTGAAATCATCGGCACTGCTTGTTTCCTTTGCTGCCTTCTGATACATCTAACCGTTCTGATAAGAGTTTTTAGGCATATTGGTCATATTGGTTATGGACAAACTTTTTCGACTGTACCAGAAGTTCAGCCTCAAAAACAACTCAGTCCAGTGGTCAGTATACACGTTTACGCATTGTGGTGAATCTTTCGTTACGAAAGAAGGTTTATTCTCGTGCAGACTTCAATCAAAAGCGTTAAGTTTTTGCTTAAAAAGCCGAATTGTCATAGTTCGAGTCTCCACCCAACTAGAACTTTTCTTCTTTTGAAGGATATACCTAGTTATTAAAAGAAAACGGCGATCAGTAAGCTACGCATTCCTTGAGCAACAACAAGAAGCCTGTGTTCACCCTAAGCATGGTAGTTCAGTATTGGTCTCATTGATTCCAAGTCAAATTCGATTCGATGCTATTCTAATGCTCAAAATCTAAAAAGTTCCACTTGAATGCGACAGTAGGGAGAGAAAAGGGTCCAGCGAACGACTTGTGGAATGCAAGAGATGAAATGTTGTTGCAACTTTCCGAGTGTCCTAATATTTCGAGTGATGAAATGCGAGGAGAGCGTTCTTGTGCACAGTATTTATTCTAGTACAGGGCGACATTAAATTATGCATGTATTACGGTGGTGCCCGTGATGTCTATATTTTAGGATTCGAAAAATGCAGTCAGCAATTTCAAAAGCTCTTATAGACAATTTTTGAGTAAATTGGATTTCGATATAGGTTGGCGAGAAACTTCTATACGATGGTGACGAGTCTCGTCATTGTCACGTTGTAAAATACGTTCTTCCAATCGCAGCGAACATTTATGCCTAAAATTCACATGAAATATGTCAATTTTTCATAGTTTACCTCTGACAGCTTGGATCACCGGCTGAATTTATCGAGATCAGTTCGGAGGGTGTGAAAATCGATAGCTAGTGGTGGTTAAGGTCGACAGATTTTTACGTCGTCAGTGAGTAGATCACCCTCACTAGAGAGGTTGTTCAGTGTTTCAATGATTTCATGGCTAGACGAAGGGGATTCCTCTACTCTCTCCTTGGATAAACGCGTTAGAGGGAACGCCGCATCTGTGCATGAGACTGATATCTTCTAAGCTTTTAATTAATTCAGAAACTTCCTGTGGTTTAAACATCAAAAGCTTCCGCATAGTCTGTGGGTACTATGTCAGTACGAATTTTCTCATTTTTAACGCTCTTGTCCAGTCTTTTACACACGAGATCAGTAGCGATAATGTGGAGTCGCACGTCAGAAAGCCATACATTGCAGGGTTCAAAAGAGTCAGGACGTAAAATAGAACAGTACTAAACCTTTAATAAGGACTCATGTGACTTGCACGCAGAAGACGCCATACTTAACGGGCGGTGATTTCCGGCTGAGCTAGAAGGAGACTTTCCACTAGAAGGAGGGCAATGAACGTTAACATTTCCGATGAGGGCGACATCGTCTATGAGAATGAGATCAGGCGTTTTTTTATTATGACGAATTGTCTCATTTTCTAAACTGACCAAACGCCTCAACGGGAGTAGCTGGCTGATTATCGCTGTACCGGAAAAGTTAAAGACATATCAGAAACGCAGTCCCCCTCCCATCCCTTATCAGAGGTGGAAAAGCATATAGATGTTGTAATAAATGACGATAAGGCAAATTCAACGTTGCAAATGAAGTCCACGTGAAATCATTTACAACCAGAAAGAACAGCCCTTTCATCCTTTTAATGCTATCGAAATGTTTTGCGCGCTAGGATCGCTACGACATCATTTCTACCGTTGTTTGTTGCATGTCGACTATCGCATCGAACATGTTAAAGCTAAGTTAACGGAGATGAGAAAGTCAACCGATCTGCACACTTTTAGAAATTTTAATTAAATCAACATCATCTGATCCGAGTGGGATTTTAAGCTCATTCGGTTTGTTAATGATGCTGTGCGCGTTCAAACTATGCGTTTTGAGGCTGACCAATAAAGCCACCTTAGAGAGAATCAGCTCATTTGGAAACTTAGGTGAATTTAGGCTGGGTTGGACGACTCTTACCGTGATCCAGTGACCGATTGCGACATATTCCTGAAAGACTGCATGTTGGATTTTCTCCGTTCAGGAAAGCGAAATGAGCACGGCCACTTTCTGTTTATAAATAAAAAATCAGCGCCAGACTCTGCTGCTTGGCTACAAACATGTTTATTACGAAATGTGATTGAATGCGATTTTTCTTTATTAACGTATTTTTACGCAGAAACATTGCTCTAATATCGTCGACAAACCCGCAATGTTTGTACAGTGGCATGAACTTCGGTAAGGATAACCCTGTCAGGATGACTTTTGTTGTTGTTGTGTACGTCCATTCTGAACACCTGCGTTGACGTGGTATCGACATTTTTTGCGTTCAACTTGCACCGGACAGTGTCGTAATCAGCTTTGGAGTATTCTTGGGCAGGAAGGTTTACATCTGCATTATCACCTATGAGCGCATTAAGGCCTTCCAATAATGCTCACAGTTTTGGTCTTACTTGACGCTGACAAGAAAATTAGTTGAAAACAGGAATTAGAAGAAGAGGAACCCTAGAAATCCGGAAAAACGGTGATCCTGTCAAAGCCGCTGTGCGGTGCTCGCAATACGCCAACAGTGCTGAAAATTATATTGTCTCCATTTTTGCTGTCTCAATTTCTATTTAGTCATTGGATGCGTTCTTATCATTCATCTTAATTTTTTTCTTCACGACAGTATTGCAATTCCAAAAACAACGAAACGGTGAAGAAAGTGTCAGCAGAAGGATATAACGAGCAGTCTCTTTTAGTTTGATCGGCAGGACCAAATCGCTCGCTGTATTTTCGGATCTACTGACTGATTCATTCGCGGAACTGTCTGTGGGAGATGGTCAAAATTTGCTAAAATCCCATTTTTGCTTTATCCCAAGCTTCCATCCCTTGCTGAATAGAAACAGCACAATGCGATCAACTGACCGCCGAACGAGTTTGTTGACGACGTTGGCTTATTTGTCATTATCACTGCAACTGGAAGCTATTTGCAGGGCGACCACAGTAATGAAGTTCATATGCCCGTTGGTTATGAGAAAGGAGCCACCCAGGAAATCGGTTTCGAAATTCACCTTAACGGTTACCTTTCATTTTAATCCCCCCTCCCCACCCCCAGCAATTCAATCCCGCTGTCTGCGAGTTAATTTAGTTATTAATTTCCTTCTAGGATAAAGTAAGGAAAGTGGTTACTGAATAATCATCTCAATTCTTTGAGAATAGTCATAAACTTTATATTAATCTAAGCACTTCGCTCACAAAAAATCCTCATATGATGCTATGTCTGCGCTTTCTACACTCGAATAGAAATAGCAACTTAATCTTTAAAAATTTCCCTACCGGTTTCTTCACCAACTATCAGCTGTATCTGGCTTTTAGTATCGGAGATTCCTGATTTATTTATGATCTCAGGAGATTTCTGATTTGTTCATTGCCTCAGGAGATTTCTGATTTCTTCACTGTCAGGAGATTTCTGATTTGTTCATGACTTCAAAAAATTTCTGATTTGCTCTTGACCTTAGGCATCATTGGTGTCGGTTTTTTTTTGAACGAAATAAAATTGCATCTGAAATCTTCTCACTGTATGATCCATTAAAACTTTTTGTTTAAACGATAAATTTTCTCTCTTATGAGGAAACTTCTCAAGACTCGTGAAGGTTTAAGGTTTAAATTTCAGAGATGAACTCATCAGCGCCAAAAGTGCGATTAATTCGAAAGGCATCCCGTAAGGCAGCCAAAGATCCTGAATATGTTTCGAAACCCGCTTGCTTCCAGTACGTCTGCTAGTTTATCATCACGTTACTTAAGTCGAAGTTATTCAACATTATACCCAAATAATTCATAATTTCTTTAATTACCTACGGTGGGATACTGCTAATTGACTGTGTTCATGAATGTTTATTATATGCGATGATTAAAAAACATAAAGATTGGAAACTTATAAAAAATGCATGGGTTTTCGAATAGGCAATAAAGTGGGATTCGTTCGAAGCCTCATCTAAAGAAAGTATTGATTCGAAAAATTATAAAACGAACAAATAAATAAAGAAACATGTGAATTGAAAAGATAAGGTAGCAGAGAAACGACTGAATGAAAGGTATTCATTCTGATCAGATTGGATAAAAGCAAGCGGAAGTTAGCGTGAAGTTGGTGGTATACTGCTCAACAATGTATGCATTAAAACTTCATGTTAAGCATGTACCTTAGACGGTGGACTACTTTATCGTGCTATTTGTAAATATCAACCACCACTTTGTTCGGCGCGTTAATTTTTCCTAAAGAAGTGTTGAGCTCGCAGGTCGCAACATCTGCAAAGAGCAATGAATAATGGGAGAACATTCGAAATCTTGATGCATTTCACAATCACCACAGATCACCACTCAACCAAGTAACAAAATAGAAATGTTGGTAAAGTTGAGACAGTATAGACTACAAAGGCTGCGCTAGGGAATGGAAAAAGAAATTGAGAAGAAACAAATCTCCACGGAACTGCGAAGGAACCAAATCTGCAAAGGTGATGAGACGGAAGTTCCCTTCTTCCCTTGGGTTGCATCTATTTGCGTGCAACATCATCGTGTGCGATTCCTTCGATCGCTGCAAGAACCTCTTGAATTTCGGATTTCCCCACATCCCACCGTAATCAGTCGACTTTTTTCTGTTTAGTGCCTGGCCTATCTTCATAAGTTATGGAGTGAGCCGTCGACGAGGAGGCGGAGAAATGGTTCAAGCCTCTTGCGTTACTTATAACGATCGGAGAAAATCTTTATTTCGATGGACTGTCTATTGTTTTCATTCAATCTATGCTGCATTCCCAAAAGTTTTTAGGCAAGGATTTAACAATATGCGGAAAGATTAAGCACCGACAACTCATAAAAACATTCTGACTGCAAAAAACGAGATTGAGGTTAAATGTTTAAGTGGATCTTCTAAGATCCGTAAATGGATTTAATTGTTCTTCTGCAGATCTATTTGTGCATAGTTAGTTTCAACATTTCCGATCTCTTTTTTTGCAGACACTTGGCTCACATAGAGGACACTCATTCGAACGAGAAGAATTTTGTGGCACCAAGGCAGTTGGCGATCAGACGATTCGTAATATGTTCTACGTTGTCGATCGTAATATCGCTGCTAGGTCGCTGAGAAATTCAACGTCAGATCAGAGCGCCTTTGTGTCTCGATCATCTCCCAATATGGAAACACATCGTGAAGCGATGCTGCAGCCTGATCCAGCAAAGCAAATAGCCCAATCTGACCTTTCACATGTATCCGAAGCACTGCGAAGGGCGCCCGGCAATAAGATGACCTCTCTTCTAGAAAATAGCAATTATTTTGCACAGTCATCACATAAGCAAGTTAACAGCGAAGCAGTAGTGAAATCCAGAAAAACGGAACAAAATGTGGGACAGAATTCCGGAGTTGACGACGCATATTGCTTACCAAGGAGTAATGTAAGGAAACTGCGAAATAGTCAATATGAACAAACAGAGAAACAGACAGGTAGTCACGCAAAAGAGAACAATATCGCAAAACAAGGAAACGTTCGTCTGAAGAAAGTCGATATCCTTCAAGAAGATCGGGTGCCATTACCAGCAAGACGAAAACTCGACGCTACATTATCTATCGATTCCCAAGATGTTCCTTCGCCGGTGACACCTTTCGTATCCACTTTCCATTCGCTTCCCGAAGAAGCCTCTCAAAAAGCGGCTTACGAAATCATTGTTGAAATTAAAGGTGAGCAGCCAATGCCAGCAGCTGCTCGTCGACACAAAAGTCCCTCATCCACTGAAGATGATGTGCCAGTTTTGGAAACAGCCACACCGCAGTGGAAAAAATCCGCTATGAATTCCTACATAGATAATAGAAATCACTCGCGAACACTTCCAGCTGCTCATAAGGAAACAATCGAACAACAAGTTATCCACCCTACCGCGATGAATAATACTAAAGGATTAGGTGCTTCAGAAGGATCGCGAGTAAATGAACTGGGTGCAATGGTCATGAATCCTCGATGGACACCTGGAGATGACAAACGAATACAGTATAAGTTTAATGAATGTAAATTTTTACCGGCCGAGAAAACACAACAAAGTCAAATTTCAGTGAGCGGCAGTTCTAGCCTGAAAACTGCACCACTTCATCCGATAAACAGTGCATCTGGAGAACTACGTCTTGCCATAGATGAACTTGACAATATTCTTGATGAGCACGTATCATCAAGTACCAGATCCTCAACGCAAACATCACTTAACATGATTCCATCATCCGAACAACGATCATCGGTGGGTAAACCATCGGATGCAACCGAGAAGCTTTCAGTTAAAGAACTGACAAAAATGTTAAATGCAAACAAAACAGCAACAATGGGAATATATGGAAGAGAGTTCAAAAGAGCGAAAACATTAGGGGAACATGTGATAGAAAGCGAACGCCAACAAGACGTGGAAGATGTGAAGACAAGTGATGAGAAAACATCTTCGACAATATCTAAAGTACAACACATAGGTGTCAATATGTTTATGCCATACGAAGAGCGAACGGTTGCCGAAATCATTGCGCAAAACAAAATGCGGAAGGCACCGCCGCATCCTATACCTGACACGAGAAAATCCACCGCGAGAAAGGTGGAGACTGAAAATAAAATGTTTTCAGAGAGGATGGAAACATCCGGAACTGCTTTACGACAATCAAAGCATGAAAGTGATAAAGGCGAAGGACAACCTGAGCAAGACGTTGTCAGCAAAGTTTTAAATGCCTCGAACGATTTGTCCACCTCAACGGTCCCGTTGAATAATCCCAAACAGGCTCTGATGCCGCCAAGTAATGCAATAAACCAATTTAATGGAGGAAATGAAAGTTTAATAACCTCTGCTGAGCAGCAATCAATCGCCGTCCAACAGAAGGATTCATTACCATCGAATGCGACAAAAGAAATGAAAGAAACTTCTACTCGAATTAAGGTTCCACAACCCGACAATGTAAAACTCAGTGTTGGCAAAGAAAATGCTGGGGAAATTGCTGCACTTAAAGCAACCGAGTGTAATTTAAAAGTGCAGATTTCTCATCCTAAATTATCGGAGAGTACTGAAGAACGCGGTAATGATGACCTGAAATCTCATGGGTCTGGAACAACGAATCGGCGACCACGACTCTCTCATATCAATCCCACTTTCTCAAAATCTTATGAAATATTGCATGCGGATAATGAGACATTGCCTCTCGATCTCCTAACACATCAACAAGCGAAACTCGATAGTTTGAAGCATTCTAGCAACGAAAAACAACTCACTTCAAATAATGGAGAAATAAGTGCCATAACGCATAGAGGTGATGATATCAGTAAAGAAAAGTCAGCGAAAACAGACCGTTCAATGAAAAACAATGAAAAACAAGCTGATATTGATCCTAATCAATTGTGTAATGAGCGTAGAAACGGAAAAATCAACGACGGTAAAATGACTATGAACATTTCCACACAAGTCAGCAGTAAGAATGGCCAACACACTGGCGATATTCGTTCCCCAGTAGTGCAACGCCAGTCTTCAAAAGATCGCGTCTCCTCGGAGCTAAGGGAAAGCCAACAAAAGGAGTTGGCTAGGACGATTCAGCATATCGCATCTGTTAACACCAATGCGGGCAAAATAGACAAGCACGGTAGCAAAGACAGTGGTGATTCGGGCAATAAACTGGACGAAAAACGTGAACAACAACAGTCAGGTAATGCAATTTTATCTAGTGCTTATCCTTCAAAGCAAAGTGTTATGCAAAATGCGAGCAGGATGGCGAATAAAAGCCTCGACAGAGCCAAAACATGTGAGGATTTCGTCTTAAAAAACTCAAAACCCGGCACTAATGAAGTGAACACTGATTCATCGATGAAATTGCGAGATGTTGCCGAAAAGAAAAAAGTTCAAGGAGTGATCGTCGCAGCCGCTAATGAAAACTATGAAACAAAGTCACCTACCAAATCGATCACTGACGAATCACAAAAGCGATCGATCGCTGAAGAATCACGAAGAATCAGTGTGAACGTTGGGAAAATAAAGGTCGGAAAAACTATATCTACACAAGATGCACAAAAATTAGACACTAACTCGACCAGTAAGTCAAAAAAGACCACTGAAGAGCAGACGAAGGTCGGTCTAGCGAATACCAGAGTAACGGTTGCTCGAACGATGTCGACACCTATTTACCAATCAGCAGATGAGAAAGACGCGAATGATGGAGAAGCAACAGTGCAACTCATGAAACAGCGCCATTCAATAGCCGTCAACTCGCACTTCGAGGGAGCAAAATTAGCTAAGCAAAAACAAGTTCTTTCTTGTTCTTTTGAAATGAACGATGCGAAAGGACAGATAGATCCTGAAAGCTCACAGGTAATGGAAACTTCGTCAAATACATCTATTTGTTCAAACTTTACAACAACCATCGAAATAGGTGAAGAAGCGAAAGACAAACATTTAAAAGCGAAAGAAGATAATAAACTCATGGCTAAAGGTGTAAAAGTGGCGATATCTGCAGCAAATAACAAAGTGCAAGATGAAGAAGTTCAAGCATCTTCTATAGCCATAAACAATAAGCGAACAGCAACAAATAGGGCTATGATGCCAACATCGTCCACATCGCCGCAGACAGTCCACAAAGCAGGAAATGAAGCCGAGCAACCCGGAATGGACGTATCGAAGCCAATACCAAGAGAAAGGCTTAGGATACCGTACTCAGTCCACAAGCTTCCTTGTGAGGTAATTTTGACAGTTATTTTTAAGAGTACAAGTACTGTTTATTAAAACATCTGAAGTATCTCTAGGTAGAGTACTGTTGAAGCTGCACAAGTATCCTAATATTCATAAACCCTACTCTATGCTGCTTAATTTCATAGAAACTACCTTTTTTTGTCGGGAACCGAAAAGTACGTTGACTATGAATTGGTTGAACTTTCTGTACCAAGTAGGCGCCTCAAAATCAAGATATTCACCTTCATCAATGAATCACTTAAATTTCCGGTGGAGGTCAAGTTCCGTAAAAGGAAGACATCCGTTCTTGGTCGTGATCGTATATGAACATACCTGAAACGTTTCGACGGCTATGTAAACAGTCTTCGAAACGGCTAGGGGCGATTCATTACCGTGCGTTCTATGCTTTGCGGTCATTCATTGCTTAACGTCCATCGCTCTGCTTGCGTTCATTGCTTTGTGGGGTGATTCTTGCATGCATTAATACCTCACTGGTGTTCTCGCGTAGTTTGAGCCACTTTATCTTTCACCTTGGCGTTCAATTCGATCGTTCCCCTCGACTTGATCGCTCATTCCCTTCATAGTTTTTCTTCCCACATGTGATTTGTGAGAAATTATCGAATACAATAAAAGCATCAGTTGTTTTAATATGATATAAGTGTTGAATGGGCCGAATCTTTCATTGTCCAAAGGAGAGAATTATTTTATGGAGGAATATGCATATTTTTTATACTTTACCTTATAGGGGAGGTCTCTCTGTCGATTAGCTTTTTACTGGATTATCGCAATGACATAAAATGATACGTCTTCTAAATAGTAAGATTAGATGGAATAGTCCAAAACTTTTATCTTTTCCATCTTCCATATAGCACCTTCAAATCATCCACTTATCTCTCTAAAATGATCACTCAAAAAATGAGAAATATCGAAAAATTACTGCTAATATTGTTTCAAAGAGCGGATGGGTTATCAATAAGCCAGTAACTTTCTCTATCATTTTATAACTAGGGAATAGAAAGAAGTTTCATTTTTGCTCACAAGCCGAAATCAGATTGCATCAATTAGTGCGTAGACGAGCGACTGCCGAAACTTAAAGAAAGCGAATTTTGTGCAGAGAATTTCTGAAGAAATGGAAACTCTTTTTCACTATGAGCTAACAAATTCTTCTATAGAGAGTTAATCAAATTTTACATTTATATAAATAATTTAAATAAGTTTATATTTGCATTTTATCTTTTATTCTCAAAACTATTAACAACAATTCTTTTTAAATAATGCAACATTACTGTCTCAAAAATATTCAACACATATAGCCTTGCGATATACTAACGTAATAAAAAGGATGCATATAAGCATTCATTCATCAGTCCTCAACTTGACATACACATAGACAACCACTGGTTATGCCGCCTAGTTTCAATTTCACCGCCAACGGATTCATGCTTTTCGATTTATCGGTCATTTTTGATCATAAGCGACCTCGTAAATTTGATATGAGAAAGAGCGTATAAGAACGAAGTGATTAATGTAATTAATGTTAGTTCTCATAACGACGTGTGTGAATGAACGCATTGCAGGATGTAAAAGCTGCAGAAAATCCAGAAAAACGAGAAAGACCAATTCCTGCACCACGGAAGACTGTTACACAGACACTGACACAACCGGTTTCATCTTAATATCTCTTCTTTATCGAGTAGCTTTACTTCCGCCTCCAGAAGAAAATAGGAAATAAGGGGAAACTTCCAAAGAGCGTGTCAGAGCGTGTCCTCTATTCTCTCCTAGAAACGAAGGGCAGTTTAATTTCAAGAACCTTTTACGATCGATGTGCATCGCTCCCTTTGCAGACATTTTGAGTTTTTATGCATACATAAATAAGTTGCTCTCAGCTTCGAATAGTTCTGCAATCACTTCTTTAAGTTAATTTATGCTCATCAATAGATTTGTTTTTATCTCGAAAAAAAAGACTTTCTTTAAGGAATTAAAAAACAACGACCATGTGAAACATTTCGCTTCATCTTTATTTGCTTTATTCGATGCAGTCAGACGTTCCCATTGAGCTGGTAGAAAGTTGACTCTTTCCTCATCCCGAAGTTTGAATGCAGATAGTAAAAATTTCTAAACACAAGATTATTTCAGTGAATTTCAACGAGATTTGTGCACTAATTTCCGTGCTTCATTGAGCCCCTGCTTCGCTCATTAAGGCTGTAAATGAAGGGAAAGGTTTTGCCTATAGCTGCACAAACATCAAGATAATTTCTTCGAGAACAGACTATTTTCCTACTTTTTCTCCCCATTCATATTCGCGTATTTTTCATCTTTTCCATTGCGGGACGTCGAAATAGTTGAAATTAATAGAAAAATAAAAAAATTTAAATTAATTGACTGCATTTTAGCCATTTTCTGACCATGATGCGAAGAGAAAATTCTATTCGATAGGTGTTTTCAGCGCAGTGAAGTAGTTTCCGATTTTATGTCGAGATTAAATCACTTTGGGAACTTGAGAGACTTCCCGGTATTTGAAAAGAGGCTTCATGGTTTTGAATTTTTTTCACGCATTTAGCAAGCCATGCTCGTTAGCTCCGCTCAGTAAAATACTGGGTACCTTTCTTTTATCGTTTCAAACTCTTTTATGATTTGATCATCTGAAGTGAAAAGAATTTCTCGTTATAGAACTGTAGATGAACTTGAACGGCTTTCAGGAAAATTCGTCGGAAATATCAAGGGCAAAATCTATGGACCTTAAAGTTACTAAATTGATGCCCGAAACGTTGGTGAGCAATTGAGCTTTCCTTAGCAACTAATGCGTATTCAGCTACTCCTAACTGCAAATTCGATCGTCGTAAAAATTTTAGTAAGCGCATGGCGTTCACATAGAGGAAAGTATGTATGCATTCGTTGTTTTTTGAAATGGACGAATTTAAGGGTAATGAACGTCCCCCGAGAACAGCAACCTTTTTGCTTCCGCACTTCTAGATTTCACAGATTTGCGTTGTAAGGAAAGGATTGGTAGGGATTAAAACCGCTCTATATAAATAAATAGCGCACATCGTTTATAGCTGATTCATTTCTGAGTTATGGAGGATGAACAGGGAGAGGGAGGTATTCATAATTGCTTCAGTGGAGTAACCAAATGGAAGGTCTCAAGGAGGATAATACATAATTTCGTTATTAACGAGTGGTTCTAGAGAACAGAAGCACATAAAAAAGACCAGAATTCCCTATCTCATGCTATGCTTTAGACGGATGGAAAGCGTGTCATCATTATGCGTCTAAAATGGATACAAACCCTCCTCGCAATCCATTTTTCTTGTTGCTCCAATTGATTAGGTCAACGATTCATTGTACTGATCTTTAGGATCGTCTTATTTAATTGTCTTTTTTTCTTTACCTATAGTGAGGGAAATCTTGCGTTAATTTTTTTCTTCGTGTTGTTTGAGCATTAAAGGGGATTCTCATACACTGCGAATCATTTTTGTATTTCACGTAAATATCTCTGTTTCCTACCTTCTTGGCAACAATAGAATTCGTTGTCTGGATTATTGCAGGTTGCTAATAAGCGAGAAATAGATGAATTCAATGAATTGCCCGCGGAAACGATAAGCGACAAACTTTCCGAGTTAGACGACTTGACATTGGTACGCACCTCTACATAGAATTGTTTTGAACAATTCCCATCATATTTCACCGTTATGAAGAAAGTATTTCACTGCTCATTATTATGAGAACCGACTTGAGAAGCAACATAAATTATCCCACTCCATAGAGCAAAAATCTTCTATAATAATAATTTAATGATAATTTTTTCAATATTCGTTTATAGCGATGGAATATCCATCCCTTTGCGATGATTATTCGAGTGTTCCGTTACATTTCGACATACATAGAAATTATTATTGTCTTTGTAAAGAAGAAAAAATCCCTCTGAAAACTAAATAGTATTATGAGTTCTTCTAGCACATAACTCGAAACAGTTGAATCGTTGAATAAATAAGCGTATGTATTTAAAGATTACCGACGTGATAGTAGTAATGAAATAGTAGTAATGAGTAATAATAGTAATAGTAGTAATGAAATAATAGTAATAATAATAATAATGACAATAATAATAGTAATGGTGATATATTTTAAAAAGGTCTCTTCACGAGCAAGAAAGCTTATCAATGTTGCTCGAGAAGAAATACGCGACGAATGGGTCCTCCGACTTTAAACACCTGCTAAGCTTATGAATAGGAAGCTCTCTCAATGTGTGCATTTTCACTTATGTCGATCCTCCAATTAATCTTTTTTTCTTTGCTTTGCTTATATTTTGTTGATGAGCACTATTCAGGCGAAATATGAGATAAATGAAAATTAGGTTACTGATTCTCCTCGTCGTGATTACTGGTTTCGTTGAGCAGTATTTATAGTTAATAATATAATATAGATGTCTAGCACTATCTCAGGTGTATCATTTTTCTTTACTTCAAACTTCATCATTAAAGTTTCTCACCAAATTAGACAGTTCGTGGACTAGTTGAATAATCAATTTTGGATAATTAGTACCGAAAAGCATCGTTTATATTAGAGTTATCATTATCTCTTCCATAATTTCTGGAACTTTTGCAGTGAACTGACGATCTACTTCACATTTATTCAGCGCCTTGCCATATCAAAATTAAGTTGCATTAATTTACTTCTATCATTAACTAGCAGTGTTAACGTTGAAATACATCCGAGAATCATAATCACGACCGCCGTATATTTAAATCGTTTCGATTCTTAGCAACCCTAGTGAACACATTCCATTATTTTTCTCAGTTATGAAATATGTCTTCTGTGAATTTTGTATGCGATTCAATTGCAGTCATGTTTTGTTACTGATTTTCATCAAGGAGTCAATTTGCTATGCTCAAAGAAATAAATTTTTATTTGTATAAATGTGAACGAACATACAATCCAAGAAAACAGCTGTAATACTTGAAAAACTCACAACTCTGATCGAAAGAATTGTATGTGTAGGAAATCTCTGCATCGGTGAAAACAATAGAGAGTGTTAGCTGACCCAACGAGTCATTGTACAGTGATGGAGGTAAATATAGTTACCTCCATCGTTGTTTAATGTTCATAAAAGGTTGGGAGGAGGCAGAATGAATAAAGTCATCGTTCCTTGGAAAACATCATCAACAACAACACCAAAAGTAACAGCAACATACTTTTCATTTTTCTGACAAAGACAGCGTATATATATAAATATAGATACTCCCTCGTATTACGGTGATATTTGATTTTCTCATTACTTCTCCATTTCGTTCAAGATGTCATATGATGGAAGCCCTCGGTAATATCTGTTGAACTGAACTCCAATTGTTTTTTTCTCTGGGTTTATAGTACGAAACATGTCTTTTTAGCTCGATGCTGCTCTCCCTTACCACCTTCCCTTTTCTTCCCTGCAAAAAACGAATGCTCAAAAAATTAAAAACCCGCAAGCTTTATGAACTTCGAATACTGTCCTCCGCCCATCTATGGAGAAATGAATTGCAAGTGAATTTATTCAGTGAAAAGGCTTCAAAAAATTAATTAAATCTCGGTATATTTTTAATAAAATAGTTCTAAAGCGATGGTAGATAATTCCTTTATTGTGCCAATGAAGTAACGCAAGAGTTATCGATATATGTGACACACAATCTACCAGTGAGAATGTTCCAACCATGACAAACCGATGAGTGTCGCTAAAAACTTCTCATCCAAGGTAATCGACTGGCCTACCTTACAACATTCTTCGCTAACGTATATCCATTGATTATGTCCGGCGAACTGACCAATGAGAAAAACATTTGCAACAAGTTCGTAATTTTCATCCTTATATCATCAATTTCTTTCTCTTCAAGAGCATACGATTAGCTACTTAATAAGACCTGTAACCTTAAGGGGGTTAATTACTTCCTTCCTTAAGCATTTTTACAAATTTACTTCTACACGGCACTTGATGACTGCAATGTGCTTGTGTATTTTCAATCTCTATGAACTTTTACACCGTTCTGAAAATTACCTGCTAAACTGCACCTTCACACTCCCGACTTGACCACTGAACTTTCGACGTAGGTAAAGAACTCCATACTCCGTGTGCAACTGATCAGCTTGACTCTGACACCATATTTCAATTACAATAACCCAATCGCTCAAATATGAATAAACTGTTGCGCAACTTGTGTTACACGCTTGCAATTTATGTAATTCAACATAGCTGGATGCACGCTATGCGGAAATGCAAAAGCTGAATAGAATGTGCATGGGTTTTTTTTCGGTTCAATAGGTGCAGATGCACAGATAGAGTAGATGCGACCGCTACTGTGGAATATGCGAAAGACTGAACTATTTGTGGGGCGTATAATTTTTTCATGAAAGATTACCATTGTTGAACGAAACATTTTATAAGAAGCAGAACTTATAGCCTTATTAACTCTTTCTAAGTCCTGCAGTCCCGGAAAATATTTAACATTTCCTTTTCATTTCTTAGCTAATGAATCAAAAAACGGTGATTTTACGATCTCGTGGGTGTTAACGGTTTTTGGTGTAATGGATGTTAACGACAACGATCTTTCGATGCTCAAACTTGAGAAACCAAGCACAGTTTACATTTTCCGAGAACCATAAAGATAAACACCTAATTGTTTTATCGCTTTCTGAATGACTGAATCCCTTCCATAAAGAAGATTATGGCGACAAAAAAGCGAATTTTATTGAGAACATTAAAGCGGTTGCTGTTTGTTTATAATTTCCATACTGGTGAATAATCAACGTAAACTGCTAATGGTTACTGCAAAATCTCGTTTGCCACTTCCCATCTCATCCCCCACTTTGGGCAGTGATTGTGCCTTTCTAAAAGTAAGGCTATTTTATTGACTTTCATCAGTCAGTTAATAAATTGTTGCTGTTCTCCATTGGACCCAAAAATACGGAGCTGTAAAAAACTAGCCCTTACAGCAATTGCATGAAACAGTGAGTGAATTAAAAGAATGGAATAACACAAGTAATAGAAGTGGATCCCACAGAGATATAACAAACATCTCACTATAGACAACAATGAAGCAAAGAAGTGAATCAACTTGGCACTCCTCACATACAGTGCTTAAAAGTTAAATTTATGCACAAAAGTCCTATAAAAAGCGGATTAAATTCTTATAATTACTATAAAAATGATCCGCTATTTTCAGTAACAAATCGCAGGAATCAAATACTATAAAATAAAACAAATCATTTGCAACGGTGAAAATGAATATATAAATGCGACGTTTACTTGCTTCTCTTCTCAGCCGATTTCAGTTTATTTAAAAACTCGCGTGAATCGACGAAATCGATTGGTCGTCGCTTCTCCTTAAATCATAAGTTGAGATCATATATTTCTTAAAACACAGAATTTACTGCAATTAGTTTTTATGGAACTTAACTCAATTTCATTACTTATCCCATCGAAATTCTTTTATCATCGGCTGCAAGCACGTGTCAGCATCTCAATATTATATCATCAGCAAATTTAATTATTATCAGCTACACCTCCGATCCCTCACTCTAACACGTAAGCACGACGAAGGAAGGTTTGGAAGAAAAGTGTGTGATATTAAACGATTTCAGCATATTACCTCTAGATCCTCCCTTTATACTACTCTTTAAAAATATGTGAGATGCAAACTTTATAGTATCGTCATCAACAGCATTCAACTACAGGATTTAAGCCCGTCAATAACACCTCACTTGCGCAATTGTTAGAGAATTTGAATATTTTAATGATGTTTGCAATGGCATTAGCGCTACACGTTTCACCGCATTACCATCGATGAGTCATTATTAAAGCTTAAAAATGACTTCCATAGATTAAAACTTAACTGAGCAATCGCGTAGATGACTTTAGCTAGTGGTCAACGACTGTTGCAGCTGACGGCTAGCAGTCATTAAAGCGATTGATCAACTACTGAAGTCAAACGCCAACTAACGAAGATAGTGGTTAGCTGTAGCAGCTAACAGTCAAGTGTTAAAATTAGTGGCCAACTATTGATGGGATGGTAATATACTCAATCGTTAAAGCTAGACGCGAGCTACTAAGACAAAATTAGATAAGTGAATGTGCTTAAAATAAGAGAATTTGAAGTCGTCTACTTCGAAAATACTAACTTTATTTTCGAGATTCAAATTTGCGCCCCTCTCCACAAGTGCCAATGCGACATCCTCGCGATGCTCTTCCACTGCCAAATGGCTGTATGCAAACTATTGATCATATTAAAGATGTAAAATGCATATTGGCAACAAAAAAAGAGAACTTTGAAGCCACTCATAAGGACACGAAACAACACTCGAATGCGATACTCGCATTCAGATGTATTATGCTACAACAAGTGTTTTATTTCAATATAACGATAAATATGAATAACCGGAAGGATATTCGAGGAAATATTTAGTTCGACTGCTTCCTTTCCTGGAACTCAATATGAAACAATTTGAAACTTCGATTAGCAACAACAATGATCGACTTAAAAATTCAAACCGCAGTAATGTAAAGGAGAAACGAACAGTGGCGAACATCCGGATGAATCGGTGACGTCGATTCGTAATTGTGGATTGGCCAACAATAACGAAACTATCTGCAGAACTTTACTCTTCTTTCGTAAATTATTTAACAAGTGAAAAACTGAAAGAGTCTATAAGTGGGCAATGGAAAGCCTCATAAATAGTATTAAGACTTTTCCTCATATGCACGAAAATGTTCGATAGACGTATGCGTAAGGTTTCATCATTAAACAATTGCTAAGGCAGAAAAGAAGAATGATATCGCGGCAATGCTGTATTCCACGGATTAAGTATGCTTCCTCACTTTTATCTTCTATGTCCAGAATATCCTGGTGTTTGATGTAACAAACTTTAGTTCTTCCAAACATTGGTCTTTTTTCTCGTTGTTTATACCGATAGGTGTTTCAATCAAAAATGATTCAAGGCTTTGTAGCCTCGATGTTGAAAAAATCAAAACGATATTTCCTTGGCAAAACTAATTGTAATTTAAACTGTGATATTAATCGTACAATAGAGACTTCAGATTATTTCATTTCCTTCAATTTGGAGAGGTAGTTTTCATTATAAATAGCAAAACCGAGAAACCTTCTGATGGCCTTGCGATGCGGCTCTATGCAGCGGTGTTGCATGATAACGATCCTGTGCATTCACATTAGCTCCGTTCTTGAGTAGAAGAGACAGTATCTGCATTTATGTCCATATCATGTGCGGCACCACAAATAAATCAAAAAACTCGCTATGTACGCTTCATATATATATATATATATATCGATAAAAGTCTATAACTGCAAACACATCGAGATCAAACAATCAGGCATCACTCATAAGTTCAACCGAATGATTTCCTTTTTTTGAGAATTTCAATACTTCAAATTACGCAATTACATTACTTTTCGAAAATTTACACTGATTCGCATAATTACTATAAACCTTCTCGTTAGCAGCACTCAAAATTGCACTTCCTCGTGACTCCAAGCCGCAAGAGAAACAAACCAATTTTTAAAATCTCATCTTATCATCTCAGTGGGGAATAAGGTCAATTAATATAACTAACGATGGGATGATTTTTGCTTGCAGCATAATGTAATGCGGTTTGTCCATTTGTATTGGTGGCATTTACGTCGACGAGCGGTAAACTGATCAAATAGCGCACCACATCCAAACGACCTGCTGATGATGCAATCATCAGTGGAGTCCATCCCATCTGAGATAATAACATCCATTTATCGGATACTTCCCTCTTTTTTTCTCTATTACTTATTATTTCTCAGAAAATATCAAATTTTTCATCTCGAGGAAAACAGTGTTTCTCACATCTCTTACTAATCTATACTATACACTGATATTATTCCGTTTTATAACACTGCTTTCAATGAGCTCCTCATATTTTTATACCTAAATCCTCTATTGCTTAAAACATATTTATGAGCTCATGTGTAAATTCACTGACGTGCTTAAATCCACAAATCCACTGAAATCCGCGAATCCAACGGACACTCCTCTTATTCTATACAATAAAGTTTCTATATAAACAGAAACATAAATATAAATGTAAATGTATGTGTAAATATAAATATAAATACAAATATATAAATATATATGAATAAATAAATAAATAAACAGATAAATAGCTAAATTATATATATGCAATTATGCATTTACAGATATAAACTAGTGGATTGGATTTCATCTATACATAGCATTTTTGCACAATTCTCGTGTCATTTATTACTCCTGCTTAAATGAGGAATGAAAGAGAGAGGGAGAAAATACCAAGAAGGCTATCAGTAAAATAATTATTCAAGCTTATTGCATTTATATAGCATACGTCATCAGCTGAAACCGCATCCTCATTCCGTAAGCAAATGCAGAACTGAACAATCTCTAGACATCCACCACTCGCCGCCCAATGAATCGCCGTACGTCCACACTAAAGATCAAGAAAATAAATTAGTATACTGAGCAGCGTGTTACAATAACCAAATGATAAACAATAAAGTGTTACTGTAATAAGATCACTGTAATCTACCAACTTATACGATAACATATATCGTAATATCAAAGACAATCTAAGTGCTGCTCGTCGAAGTTACAGTTTAAAGTAATATTCCCTTATGTTTTCCATAAGGAATACTTGAAACTATTCAATTACCGCAAAACGTCGCATGGAAATGCGACGCTCTTATTGCAGCGACGAATGAAATTTGTATAAAAACCTCATGAAATGAAATTATGAATATTTGCTGCATTAAAGATACACAGTTGTAGAAAGTGAAATAATTACAGGATATAAAAACTCGACAATTAATCGAGCAAAATTTACTGTAAAGAAACTAAATTTAATGGTTAGCAAAGACGCACTTCCGAGGCAACTTTTCAAGTTGTCTTTACGGCAACTGCGCTAGGAATATTTTCAGAGAAAACAACGGTTAGCCACAATGGAGGAAAACTCCACTCGCCTGAATAAAGCAAATAATGGCTACTTTCAATAACCTTCCACAGCACCGCTTTTAAGGCAAAACGGTATTTGCAACTCAGCTAAAAAATAGTGACCCCTATTCTTCGTCCCGGAAGCAGACCGATAATACTTCACAAAAATTTTATGGTCGCGAATTTCTTTCATAGGATACCCCTATCTTGAACTTCGCAAGAAACTGAAAAGTTCTATAACATCCACTGGATAAACCTGACATCATCTTTGCTATAGGCGAGATTCTTGTATTTCTGAAGTAATCGTTTCGCTTCTTCCGCCTTATTCTCACGAAGTAATTGAATGAGTTGTGATTTCTCCTCTTTCGATGCCTCATCGATACTTGACATTGTTCTTTGCAAGAAAAGTTAAAGTGCTAAAATATAGACTGCTAAGCGATAAAAATAAAGTGGAAACAAGAAAGAATGAATAATACAGCGTAATAGTTGGAAAGTATTCGTGCAGAAATTATGCGATACGATGGATGATTCTTAAAAATGCAGTAAAGTAAATTTAGATATTTTAAACAAAGCAGATCAATGCTAAAGCAATTTCATCAATGTACAATAAGTGACATTCTCGTAGATTAACTTGCTTTCATCGAGATGCATTGCAGCACTAAACGAATGGTACAAAACAAACAACTTAATAGCAAGCGATCTCTTTACGTTGAATCTGCGCACACTTAATGCTCGCTGATGTATAAAATATTTTGGGGTTAGCGTGTGACCGAACACAATAAAAGATCGGCATTACTACAGATTTGGGCAAACCAAGTGAACTCGAACTTCCCGAACTTCAGGAAGAGGTGATAGTGTTGTATTTTATCCCCTTAGGAGATCATGTTCCAATCCCTTCCATAATGCAATGTGATACCAACAACCTTCGTAGCACAGATCATCCTCGTGAAGCTCAAAAATTTCTTGCTCCAACTGATTCCTATGAGTCACGGAAATATCATCATTTCAGTCAACATCAAGAAATACTGCCGATGACTAATTAAGTCACATTTCATCGTGCTTATGAATTTTATTCCCACAAACACTTTCTGGCGTCAAATATATCATACACCAGAAAAACTCCCTCTTAAAGGTTAAGGGTGGTGGAAGAGTAGAAAGGAAGCTGCAATAAAAATATTCTCATAGGTTACAAAAAATACATATGAAACAAAATGAAATGTAAACTATATCCCTTAAATGCAAACCTTCTGGCACTAGCATTTCACACGTGTAAATTTAAATATCGCCAGAAATGGCTCTTCTCCGCTAATATTCTCGTAATATTCAATAAAATTAACGTCAAACAAACACTTCCGATATGCGTCATCGCACTGAATATGTGCGAGATTAGTTTTTGCCGTCACCATCCTAAAATCCGCAATTTTTAGCATCCATCAATGGAGAAATCCGCAATTTTTAGCATCCATCAATGGATCCGCAATTTTTAGCATCCATCAATGGGGTCTCCTAAATCCGCAATTTTTAGCATCCATCAATGGAGGTCTCCTAAATCCGCAATTTTTGGCATCCATCAATGGAGGTTTCCTAAATCCGCAATTTTTAGCAATGGAGGTCTCCTAAATCCGCAATTTTTAGCATCCAAGGTCTCACTTGCAAATACCTCACTCCTCAAAAAGAACTCAAACTGATTGAACCTTCAAGTGAAAATCACAGCATCACTCATTCGACGCATATTGCCCTCAATAAACAAACGTTTCTTCAGATAAAACACAACACTTCGATGTAACCATTGAAAGCTCTTGTTACGCCAATGAAGTAGCATTAATTTTATGCCAATTTATAGGTATAATCAACATATTTCAATTCCGCAAAATCACTTCAGCTTCATTCTGTCGTTTCGTTTCTATGGGAGGGAATTCCGGTGAACTAAGTTTCAATTACTTCGGTGTTAAATTTTTACTTCCCTCAAGATGGAAATAGACGGTGACGGGGAAAAAGAATGAAAGAATTGGAAGATGTAAGTAAAAATTAGGGCAGATTTGGAATATCGGAAATGGGAGATAAATACGTTCAGCAACCTCTTATATAAACCACCATCTCTTTCAAGGTGGTGTTCTCTAATCGCAGGAGACTCTCCTTATAGCAGTGTGTACACATACTTTAGAGAAGCCCATAAACACGACATAAGGATAATCTAAGCGAAGCGCGCCTGTGCAATTCCCTAAGTTCCCGGAGATGAAAAACAAAATACGAGCGAGCACTCACGTTTAGTTCGTAAGATGTTAGAAAACGAAGTAAGTCAAGTGAATCTACTCGAATAACTATAAAGGACGAATACATCAACACGCAAACACAGGGGTGTGTATAAAGTACGCCTGTAGACATCACAAATACCTATACTCATAGCACAAACCCGGTCGTCCTGGAGATACTCCCTGTTTTGAAAAGATTTCTGAAGTTTAATTAGAGAAAAACGGCAAAAAAATGAACCATCCTTAAGCTATATATTATGATTTATCAAAGTTTAATGGATTAAAAACCCTAAGATAGATATGAAAGGACGTCTAAGACCGACTTCAACTAAAGTGAACGACAATCAACTCCTTGATCGAGATGATCAAACACGGATAGACGGAAAAACTTCATTTCTTTGCATCGACGATAATTCTGGAAAGTGGGTTCATGCAAATAGAATTGTTTCAGATATTCTCAGCGTCGTACTCGAACACTTCGTCATCCTCAGGCAGTCTTGAACAAAACATCGCGACGTGCAGCGCCAACATTTATTAATTCACTTCGTTCAACGAAACAATCATTTATAGAAATAATCTAACTGCTCATTATTCACCTTAAAGAATTAAGTCGTTGTTAGGAACGGACGAATCATTTTAAAGTGCTCCCCGCATGTTGGACTCTTTTCGGTGGACTTTAATGAATTCCTAGCCGGCATGAGCACGTATATAACAGACAAAAGCACGTGGTCATTGCCATTTTACAAGTAGACCAACTTCTACACCGCCAATCAACCTTCCTGTACGCATTTTTCGAAGCCTTTCGGTTCATCTTTTTCTTTAATTATCCGTAAATTAAGATACACGGAAGACTAACTTGTATGGTCGCAGGCTGAATCCAAATTGCATCAAACTGAGCCATTAAATAGATTACAACGGAACGACCTTGGAAATTAATAAACGCAACTACAGTTCTGCGTTGGATCACGAATCAAAGAACTCCTCTGTTGGCAACTCCTCCCCCCTTTCTCTCTAACTACACCTCGATTCGTTTCTTTAGGAGCCTTTTTGAGCATAATGTATGAGTACGGAAGATACCAAGAAGTAAACTTTTAGTCCACTGACAATCCACGAAATCTTTATGGTATCTATGCGAGAGAAAATTCCATTATTTAAAAAAAACGTTTCGGCTGCTATACACTATTTGTCTCGTATTAAATATGAATAAAATAACCGAAATTTTTCACTCAATCAAAGGAAACTTCAATGAAATGTAATTTTATTTACTAAAATATCGAATCGTTCGTTAAAATGTCATGTAAAGATCAATAATTTAGAAAAAGAAATCCTTAGAAATCCGACAATCAATGAAAATGATTAAAATTTCAAATTATACAAAAAACCACCTGAAATATCACAGAATCCGAGACACAAAGAGCGTCTTATTAACTGAAAAATGCCACAAAACAATAGAGCCAAAGTAGTTCACTTTCTGCAATATGCTCAAATATATACACTATGAATAAAAAATATGTCAGCTAACTTTGATTCGTGAGAAACAAATTGTTCCCTTCGACATACTCGACAGAAGCATAAGACTTGGAACCCTTTCCAGTTATCATTATGACAAATAATAATAATAATATGGAGGAGAAAATTATTGAAAAACGGTTAATATCTTCAAGAATGACTTCTCACTTGACCAATAATATTAATTAATTATCAACGAACGGAAATCATTCACAACACAATCGGTAGCCGGAATCATCCCCATATAAAATATATTTTAAAATGATTTCAATAAATAATTGAAAATACTCGTTTCCGAAGGATGTAAAAAATAACCAAAAAATACAGCAATAGTGCTAAGGCAATTAAAATCTTGTCGGTGCACTCTCTTCGTCCGTATTTCGAGATTAACTTCCCACCACTCTGAAACGGAATACAACTGAACAAAATGTGCAAAATGAGGTAAGAACAAATAACAATAAAAATAACCGCGTAATAAAAGATTGAAAAAGAAATCGACTTCTCAACTAATGGCTCGAGTAGGCGATTCGTGAATTAACATACAAAAATTCATAAAGGATCTGTAAATTTATACGGGTAGATAGAATATGCAATAAGCTAAAAAAACGTTCAAACTTAGAAATTTCTTCGAAAAATTCTTCGATTATTTCGAGAAAGAGGAGGAAAAACCAATATTAGTTTGGATCCTGAATTATTATAACGCAGACGTATAAAAAATTCGAAGTCTGTGGGAAGTCCTCGAAATAAATTTTATAAAATGACTGCAGAATGCGCCGTAACCTAGAGATGGCAAATTTTATGTGCTGCAAGCAGTAAATTTAACAATAGGTTCTCTCGTTCGCGACTTTAATGCGCCCTACAAATATATAATTCATTTCGCCTAAAACGGAACTTAACTGCTTTCCACAAAATGCAGATAAGTTACATTATCAAGGATGAAACTCATTATCCTCCTCCACCCCTCCTCCCCTCGGCGCCTTAGAAAATTAGGAAAGGAAAAAATATGAAACCAAGATTTCTTTAATAACATATCAATTACGCGCAGATATAATATATTTGCTTCTATCGATAATCGCCACATATGAAATCAACTAAAAGAAATGGTTAAGGTACTGCCAATACCTGTATGTGAGACCCCATCGACGCGAACTCTCCTTCAGTTTCTCTGAGAAGTGCGGATGAATGGATCAGTGTCGATGTACTCTCCTCTGATAGTTTCAACTGATCACTCATACGCGATACCAACGACGATAAGCTTCCTGTCGTCTTTAATACCGGATTATTACTAATTTGGAAATTTTCCTCTTTTGAGATTAAATTTTTGGGAGGAAATAACAATTGAAAAAACACTAAATTTTTCATACATAACCGCCAAGGTAAATATGAAAATCATTCAGAAATATATAAAGAATCCTAATGCTTTCTTCCAAGTCATGTTGGTATCTATTAGTTGCTATGCTTACATCATGACTAATCAATCAGCTTAATTCACTCTGAAATTTTACTCGTTTCTACTGAATAATTTAATCAAAACTGATTTAACAATGATAAGGAAAAATTTAAATATCCTCGAAAAGTTCCATTATTCTCTTTTAATTTTCCCTTACTCTCTTTCCCAGAATTATTTTAATATAAAAATCGCTTGAACTTCAAAAAGAAACAGAATTTATATTGCAAAAAAATGAAATAAATTACTAATATTCGGAAGTAATTCAAACATTTTCCACACAAATAATCTTAGTCCAAACAAGCTTCATCGATGACTAAGTTAGTTTTAAGTTATGATAAATTACGGACAACTTAAGTAACCATAAATTCCTTTTATTTATTCTGGCAAGAAAAAATTCGCCTTCACAAATTCGTTCTTAAGATCCTCGCTTCGTTTCATTCGATTACGTAGCTCCATCTCTTCATTATCTATATCACCACGTCGAAATAAATGATCACGAGAATATTCCTCTGAAATTTTATTTATTCTTCCATTCAGTATATTTAAATCAAACATCCAAATAACTGACAAACCAAAAATGCAGCTGAAGATATCTTGAAAAAGCTGACGCATACATAAACGAACGTTTCATTCGCTTGATTTAAAAAAGATGGACAAGGGTGGATAATTAGTTCCCGACGCCATCTTTCAACATCTAATTGCTCACGATGGAAAAGAACTGTGTTAGAGAGGAGATATACCGATATCTAAGCAAACAAACACTTGAATTTGTTGCTAAACTCCCTTTGACGCTTATGCAGAACTCAGATAACTTCAACTCCGTTAAATTAGAGCACGGAACTCAATTGAACTTAATAAATCAAAAGAGTTGGTGCTTCAAATCGATAAATTACGATAGAAAGTTTCTCTGATAAGTCGACTTTTTGAGTGAGTTGAAAATACACATGATCTTGCTATTTTTACTTATTTTTCACACAAATTCCCACATTTTTTCGAGGACATTTTAAATTCTGATAATATTTACTTGAAGTTCTTCATAAAAACTGAGTAGCAAAGATACGATCGAATAGTATTGGATGATTAGAATAGAAACTACGAACAGCAAAGATAAAATAAAATGGAAATATCAATAGCACAAAAAAAAACATTGAAAAAACAACAATGTTCGAGGAAAATAGAGCTGAAAATATTGCTGATATAGACGAACAACCACATAAAAAATACCTATATACTTCATCTGAGTTAAGACCGCTTGACGTAACGACTGTCGATTACGTTGTAGTTCCGTTCGATGCTCTTTCACATGTGCCAATAATTCCTCTCGCTGTTTGACGGATTTTACCTATAAATTACACCCGCGTTCCTTCAAAAATTTCATCACATCTTGCCGATAATCGAGATATATCCATTCTAAGCACTGATCATCTCTGGATGTATATGTGGTCGTTTACAAATAATAAAACTTAAATACTTGATGAAGATAAATTCACTTCTTCGTAGAAATAATTCACAGAGAGATTATAAAAGGTTCGTTTACGAATAAATATAGATAAATTAGCACTGTAGAGAATTTTTGAGTGATCATGCTTTGACCGATTACAAAGAATATCTTCATATGTAAGGCGAAGAAACTTCTGATGATTAATTACAATCTCTATTGAATGGGTTACATAAATGCAGTCTATATAACACCATTACAACATAAAAGCGGAAATGCTCTCATCAAATTAACTGATAGATATAAAACAAATAATGAGAATTGAAAGTGGGGAATTTCTCTCCCGATGCTTCCTTCGAACAATACGTCTTAAAAAAGGAAAACGAAGAAGAAAGAAATAAACTAAAGTAATACTTTATTAGCGAGACATTGCAGAGTATCGATATGCGCAGCAAGTTCAACGATTTCTTTCTTCAGTTGTCCACACATATCGCCGATCTCTTTCTGGCTACTCTTTTCTAAATGCCTAAATCATTTTCACATAAGCTGATTCGCATATTCACTTAAAATACAAACAAATATCAGTTTCTGAAACCACTCTCCTTATATTTTCAAACTCCACTAACAACTACACTAGGAATTCATAACATATAGATGCCTCTGTGTCAACATTCGACTAAACACCTTGTTAGTTCTAGAACATGTGTATCGGTTAATCGATCTCTATATCAAGTAACTCATCAGTTACTCGTAAATAATATTCACCCTTCGATACTATAAATTTCCTATAAAATGGTCACCTAATGTGCCTCTCATGCTATTCGTACGTTCATCCTACGAGAGTTATTTCTTCTAGGAAGAATATTCTTTTAGCGTTTATTCATATTTCAAAATACTCTAGCTGACTGATAGGCAATAAATTCAACAATAATACCCGATTACTTCTAATGTTCGAATCTAAAATCAAATTTTAGCGATAACATATTTAAATGTTTTATTGTTATTCAACTTTTGTAAATATCAATTTATATTGTTTCTCTAAATTGGCCTTTGAAGAGTGTAAAAGAAAAAAACTCGAACATCTGAAGGTAACAATTTGAGTGTTCTTCCACTTAAAAAACTTTTACTCTACCAATGAGTTAGTGTTCGTAAATTTCCAACTACTGTTTCCGATGAGGTCGCGCAAATCCTAGATTATTGTATGCATCTCATCGAGTGGAACAATTATCACTGCCACTTGCGCTATTCCGTTCTAATCTAGTACTGCGATGAAAACAGCAGATGAATGGTCACAGCAAGAGAGAGGAAGGGAGGGAGAAAGAGAGAGAGAAAGAGGACACGCCATGTGACACATAATTTCTTAAAGACTAACTTGATGCATTCAATCTGATTCTTGATTGCGATATCACGTTTGAGGATCTCCTGTTGAGAAAGTTGGAGCTGTATTAATTCGCCTTTTTTCAATTCCATCATTACCGTTTACTTTCCTAAAATTAAATCGCATAAATTGCCTATGCGCGATGAAAGCACTCAATCGACATTGTTTGCACATTTCACAGTTCTCCACATCGATCGGCAATCGTTGAGCGCCGATCTCCATCGCCTAACTGTTTGCCGATAAACGGATAATGAAACAAATCCCGAAATTTGTATAAATGCATCGATTATATTTCCAATTACTGCTGTTCAATATTTCTCTCCATCACTAACTACCAACACTAATTAACTAATTAACTATTATACACACTCGAATCCGTTATGGTATAAAAACGCATTAAATTGCAAACACATTTATCGACATTATTAAACGGGCGTATTAGCTCTCCTTCTCAACCATCGTTTAAAGCAATACCCTAATTTCATTTAACGACCACCGTTATCGTAATGATATTTGAAGCCCTCACCACAGAATTAGCCTCCAATTAGCCGCCTATAATGCAAAAATTAGTTACAGATGAGCAAGATAATCACAATCGACTAATATTGGACGCTTGCAAAATGGACTGGGCGACAAACCACCGACAACGTAAATTCCGGTTAAGCATTAATTCTTCGATATTTAGCCTTAATTTACCAACGAAATTATCGAAATATTGAGAACGTTAGAAACATTTCTCATTAAAAAAATAAATAAATGAACATAAATATTTTATTAAGTAATCTATACAATTGAACTTCAACAAAATTGTGCAACAGATGAGTGAAAGAAGAGCATTATTTATCGAATCCTATAATGAGGCGAATCTAATAGATTTGACGGATAAACAATAAAAGAAAAAAAACATCACACATCGAAGCCATGATCCCGAAGGCATTTCTTATGCGCTTCTATATATGTACCACATTTCTCTTCACCATTCAGAACGATACACTCATCTCGTGCCTGCAAATAAAACTTCCCATTAAAGATTTCGTGCTAATCGCTTATATCGGAATAAATAAAATTGAAATCGTATGACGTTAATTCAATAAAAAATTTGTAATTAAATGCAATTGCTATCGAATGATGGCATCGACGTTCAAGAAGTCTCATATTAAACATTTCCATCCAATCATAACCGCCTCAATCTCTTTCATTCGTCAATTACAAATACGTTCGTTACCGATAATGACTGCAATCTTAATAAACCACTAATAAGATACTCTTAAGTTTACTTTCAATAGGTTCGTCAACGACATTTGAGAAGTTATTTTGCCGTGGCGGAAAGAGAAAACGATAGCATCTCCCTGAAATGCAATAAAAATCTCGCACACTCAGGTGTGCTGCACGTCCAGGTAATACGACTAGAAATTCCACCATAGGGCACCATTAATTTGGCGAAAGTTTTTTTCTCGACGAAAGCGAATTATGCCTACTTCGCCGATCTATCTCGGCATATAGCCATAGACTTGATCAAATTTTACGAACAAATGGACTTGCTCAAAGCCTCGCCTCTTAAAGATATTAAACTCCGTTCTGGTACTCAAGTGACCTAAATTCAATACTTTGACCTTAAATGAGTATTGCTTCTTGTTTTTCAAATTATATGCTAATATTTGCAATTAGAATTATTATTTTCGAATTGGATAAATTATGCAACACAATCCCGTAGAATCAAATAGTGACCTCTGGTGCTAAGAAATTTTATAATCGCTCTTTTGACTATGTATCGTTCGATCTATGTAACTTTCATTGGTAAATGAAGACCGTTGAATGAGACCTTTTTAGTTTGTGGACATGCGCAACATGGCTTCAGCTTCTTTGGTTCATCGTTGCTTAACGGGCAATCCTTCTTCTCACTCATCTGAATAATTCGATCAAAAACCATCCAGTTTCACTCGAAGCGTAGTATCGACAAATAAAAACACCTCCAATGTGAAGGAACTTCTCAAAAATGAACGCAACAATAACAGTACATTTCAAGTGATGACAAAATGAACCCTCAAAGCAATACTTCAAACACCTTCGTTAGGATCTAAATACGCAAAGAAATCCTCGAACTTCAGATATATGAATGCTTTCTTTTTCAATTATTAGCATCAACTCTCACGATCTGCACCCCACAAATCTATCGCTTCATAAAGAGATGGTGGTGATAAGCATAAAATAATCATCACAGCAGATTGGGATTGTAGCAAAGTATGAGACGGGAGAGAGAGGAACGCGAATGGACCCCCACTGAAAACAGAAATTAATGAATTTGCAATAAAAGTAGAGGAGATGAAGGCATACTTGAATATCTCATTTTTAGTCATATTTCAAGCCATCGGCTAGCTGAAATTCAATTTTATTAACCTTCAAGAAACGGTGACCAACAATTCGTATTCCAACAAAATCTCTAATCCATAGCATATTTCAAGCGAAAAAGAGATGGAAGAGCGTTAGTGAGGTGACGAAGACGACACGACACGGGACGGTTTGTCGTTTTATACGAGTGCCTCTTGTCGAAATCATTTAATGTGTACTCACTTCCTCAACTTCTGAACTGCAATCGCAATACGCCATTATTGCTTCCGTTTATTAAATGTATACTGCTCCATAAGCCATTTCCATGAAAGGCGCTCATTGCTCATTGCTTTTCATATTCGAAAAATTTTGCACGTCTTCCCATTTCGAAGATTTGAAATAATTCAATGAAATGAATGAAGAAATGAGACCAATATTTCGAAAATTTATGTCGGCTGCAGTTAACGACTCGAAAGGAAAAAGAAAACATTCTAGACAGAGAAACGAATAACAATTCTACGCATATTAGTACAAATTTAGTGTGCATACAATCGATCTCTACTCCAATGTTTCTTCACTTCCTTCTCGTAACCAAAGGTTCCCCACCTTCATTAACCAGATAACCCTTCCCCTCACCCCACTCTCACTTAAAAAGATATCTGTCGGTACGCCAAAGAACGCACTATTCATATTTGTCGCATACATCGAAGAAAACAAAACATTTTATTCAACGACTTCGACTATATAAGTGCCGTTGCATTCCGCACACCCAATGAACAACAATAAAATTTGAGAAATAAACACTACCGAAGAACACTGAACGCACTATAAGTGCAACAGCACGTGTCATCTGCAATCCGTGCCGACCGCGCATGAATTTGTTCTCATAGAGTCCCCTCCACCCCTTCCCTCCCCTCATCTCCTCATGGGAACGACTGAATTTTTTAAAAAATCTTCTAAAATAATTCTCACCACCCTTTTATCAATCCAGATAGTGCCAAGTTTCACCTCTCCTCCCTCTATCCCCAAAAAAATAGAAACAACAACTTGGCCGATACGAATAACATTTCTGAAGAAAAGATCCCTCACGATGTGTTAAAACAATATGAACAGAAAGTGTGGTGTAAAGTTGTAGAGTATCGTTGATCAATCAATCAGCCATCACTGAATTCAATGAACATTTAAGCGATACCTCCCCAGATGGTTCATCGATATTTTTAAGCGAAGACCTAAAAACCCCACTATCTTTAATTAAAATTTATCCCACATTGTAAACTCGCCTTAGATTACTCGTGGATCCACTGATAATCCTTTCTGAGAAATCTTAGAAGGTGGGGCATTGTGCTCGAGGTGCATCGGCGTTTCTTAGATCGCATAATTTTTCGCTTCAATCGGGAAAAAATGAGCTCTAAATAAAAGGGATTTTAGAAATACGTTGAAAATGCAATATCTTCCCCATGAAAGACAATACAAACCTCTCTCGTAATCCCTTAGCTGCTACAGCATCAATGTAAAGAAAAGTCAAAAGAAGATGACGAAAAAAGAAAAGAAAGGAGGAGAAAAGACAAAACGACGAATATTACAGCATCGATGACATAATGGGACTACTTTCATTGAGAAACGATCAAATTATAGAGAAATATGAGAAATTCACAGAAAATACGGCGGCGCCACTGAGAGGAAAAAGTTCAAATTGACTGAGGTTGGAGAATAAAGTTCATGTGTGCTATATATGGCTCCGATATATGGCTCCGATCTCGCAATCTATTCATCTATCTTCCCATTTTCCACAATTCTTGCATACCACAGCTTTTAAAAGTAGAAAAGAAAATATGACTGGAAAAGATGAAATGATAAAATTAAATTTGAGAATACATTAACGAACAGCGATGAGGCATTGGGAAATTAGGGTGAGTTTAAAGACAATCGCCTCAGTCATTATAGGCGATTTCGGCGGTTCCACTTTAATGAAGAAGTGCAATGTGGAAAGATTTTATGGGATCATCGGAAGCAGACCAAATGCTTTAAAATTCCACAGAAAAAAAGATATAAACGTAATTTAGACATTATACGATGTCTATTCTGCCTGATTTCTCAGTCTCCTCAGGTATGCAGACTCGCTATGAATGATTGATGCGCCATTGATCGACAACGAAAGATAGAAAAAACACCAGTAACGAACAATGATGGGACTACGAGTTGCGCCAAAATGTGCTGCTTGCCTCAACCAAACACATAGTCGGTCGCTTTCGAGAGATCCCATTGATTGCAACTCAGCGCCGATATTGCCTGATCCTGAAACGACTTGAAATGATCGCCACTGAAAATATCACCATCTATACTCATTTTTCTCCAATTAATCTTCTTTAAACTCTGAAAACATTTCATATAATACTTCATAAAATTTTTTATACTAGAATAGCGCATTTCTGAACGAACTTTCGTGGCGAACGTAGGATAAATTAACGAACATTTCGAAATAAAACCCAACAAACTTCACGTGACAAAACTGCCGAAAAGAAACTCTTCAGGTAATAATAAATGAACTAAAAAACTGACTCTATGTAAGATAAGTAATGAATTTGGAAGTGAACTGTAAGTAAGTAACCACGAATCGAACGATTCGATATATGAGTGGCATTTAAAGCACCTACCTCCTTACGGCCACAACAATGCACTTCGAAACAGATGATTACTATCCTACGCTAAACTAGAGGATGCATTACGGAGCAATCTCTATGAATAGATCTAGGGCGCAGAGTTTGAATGAGGCACGGGAGGAGGAGATGGGAAATAAAAGCTCCAGTACTCTCGCGCCTAAGCCTAGAATCCCGACACTCTAACACCTAAACATCACACTCTAAATATCCTAAACATTCAAGGCGCAAGTGACTTTTCAATCGAATGACTCATGTGGGGTGTGGAAAGATACTACTAAGTATGCTAAGCCCAGTATTGCATATAACAGTTTAAAATTTTCGAGATGGAAACAATAGAGATGATAAGACAAATCCGAATCTTCTTTTTAATCCGGATCCACATTTCGAAATCTTTCTATGTTTTCTTCGCATTCACTGGCATAATTTCGCTGAAGATACCTCAACAGCGTGAAATTTTATGAACAAAATTCAAGAGTGAAAGAAACCTGAGAGACACCCATATCCACAAGTTTATCCACCTTCTTCCACAGCTCTTCGTCCTTCGGCCCACTGGCGTTCGCGTAATGCTGCGTCCAGAATTTCGCTGTCCTCTTCAACAGTAACATTAGTCAGCTTTCTTCACATATCAACGATCAAAGTCGCCTAATGAGATATAAAAATACTTTTACTATTTCAATCGACGAACACTTTTAAAACTACGAAGAGCCAAAACGATCGGAATTGACCGAAAATAGGATTGCATCAAAGCAGCAGCAATCGAGACCACTTTCCAGCTTGAAACCAATTTCATTCTCGATGGCAAATTCAAATTCCCTCCGCTATTCAGGGCATATTCAGCAGACTGATGCGATTCAGAGAGCTCCTTTTAAGCTGTATGGAAAATTAGAGTCCGAAGCTTAATTCAAGAGGTGACACACTTGTATCTAGCTGAATACGCTCAATAAACGCTCATTTCTCACAGAAGCTCTAACCTAAGGAAATGGCATCGCTTTTGGCTGACTTGCTTAAAAAATCGTTTCAAATAATAACATTAAATAGTATCAGCTTCGTGGCCACTTTCATCAATAACATTAAACGATTCTGGCAATAAAAAACGATTGAAAATATCACATTGAACAGAGCAGGGCTGTCCAAAAACTGCTTCGCAACTACCGCATCCTGAGGATCCTTCGGTTCTGGAAGAGTCAGAAGAGCCTGGATACTTAAAAGCACTGTACGCAGCGTTAGTGAAGCAGCCCTGAAAACATAAAACCTCATGAAACTTACACTTACGTGCTACCTGAAAGCATATTTATTATCAGTTATCGAATATAAAAAGTGTACGTGATGACTGGCAATCAATATATATATCTTTAGTGATGTTCAATTAAAACTAAACCTCTCTCCCTCTCCTACCGCAACTTTCCTTCCTCCAAAATGCCCTTTTTCTCTCTTTTGCGACCCTTCATCTGCTCCCATGAAATGCTTGCTCACTGGAAAACTGCATCATCGATGAGCTTCTTCTCCATCAAATGTAGTTGGACCACGAAACTCGAAGTTCCAGTGAAGTGCAAAACCAAGAGAACCTCTGCACAACATTGTCAGACAGCTGTGATTTGCACCGTATTGTAGATGAGCGAATTTGAAGCCGATATAAATGGATCACAATCATTTCCACCACATTTACGAGGGTACGTTCCTTGCACAACAACGAGTTCTGAGCACTACAGTCCATATTCCCGTCAAGGCATCAAAGCACTCATAACAATATCTCTACTCATCTCTTTTTCCGCTCTATATTAGCTATTACAAATGCCACCTTCCCCAATTCATGAAAAAAAATTCTTTTGCAACTCCAAAGCATAAGGCATCAAGATGATGCATCCATCAAAGCACTGAGGCAATTCTGACCATTTATTCACTAATTTATCATTCAGAATCGAACAAAAAACATTCCAACAACCTAAACCACAATAATTCCGCGAAGAAATTCCTATGAAATTGAATGGAAATTCTTGAGCCGGAATATATTGATGAGCCATTAAAAGCTCAGATGGGACATAATTTAGTGCACGGCTCACTGCTTCACTATAAAAAACGCTAATTTCTGGTGTAATTTCGCTTTTTTTCCTACTAATGTATGAGCAAAAAACTTCTCAATTCTTATCAGAATACATCAACTTGGCGACGTTTACCAACAACCCTATTGCAAGATAACGGCAAAAATGATAACGATCATAAGACCTAATCATCGTGGCATATGCCATTTTAAGAGTACGAATATTCCCATATTCATAGCTTCTATTTGCTGTCATTTTCATAGCTAATAAATGAGATATTATCGACGGCAGCAATTTCTATATGCCACAAAGAGAGTGACGAAAAATTTTAAAGCACTTATTTATGTACAACCTTCAACTTACCGTTTGAAAAACGGAAATTCCTAAACCTTCACGAATAAAGGTAAAGTAGTTAGCGTCACCTCTCAAGTAGTTAGCGCTACCTTTTCCCTCTTTAAAAACTGCCCATTTTCAGTTTCTCTTATACCACTTCAACACCAATATCCCACTCAATGTCTTAATTGAAGTGGCAATGAAACTCCTATAATTCAGCGTTATTCCAAGTAAAATAGTGTTTCTATTCATATTGCACTGCTAACATAGCCTCATAATATGAAGAGCACAAACTGACCACTGTTCCTTCAATATATCAAGACATATCGTTCCCGTCTGCGAGCTGATATTCGGATGCCAAATTTTCGTTATGAATTTGCACTAAAAATGAACCTCAGGAATACATATACCATTCACATATTCGGATTCAGATTTTGTTCTCTATATTAGTACTCTGCCTTCAACTATGAACATTTCTCGGTGATCTTTTCGATTTGAGTTCCCAATTCGACGCACCAGTCGTTGCTTCGAATTGTTCAGTCTTTATAGTGTTGAATTAAACAACTATTGAGAGGCTCAGCGAATAAGCCATTCTCAATATGACCCTCTCTTCGTGATAGCAATCATTCTGAGAGAGGAAAAAATTTAACCATTCCGCCTTCCCCTTCCCGTTCTTTCTTCGACCGTCAAAGCTTCACCAACGACAGAAAGGGATCACATAAGACATAGACCACTTAGCACTCTAAACCAACAAAAAAGTTATATAACTCCCACTTCTAATATTCAGTGACCATCACTTCATCATTAATATTATCAAAAGCAAACGATATTTCACATTTTCCAGCATGATTCTTCATTTCTTCCCCAATATAAACAAGAACAATCGAAATATTCATAAGGCAAAAGAAGTGCCCATAAAAAGAGATAACTAACCACTGGAGGCTGGAAGGGATACTCATCGGGGATGGTGATATCAAGTGAATAAGTGCCATGTTCATATGGGCTGTCTGGAGGTCCCTTTATTTCACCTCGAATCTTCGTCAACGAATCGTTACGCACCTCGATCATCACACCGGTTTCATTCAGCTGATATTTTAATATATAATATTAATGAAGCTATTCGCTGATTACTACTATTAACTAAAACAGTAGCGAAATCCCACTTGAAGCTGAATATAAGAGAGAAGTGAATTTCCAAAATATCTTGAAGAGAGGAACTGAGCATGATCTCTTTGCATCATCACCTCCCACAGTTGAAACGTTATATTCTAGGTGAACATTTATTCCCTCGTTGCCTTAATAGAAACAACTTCGAATGTTGCGTTTTGAGACAATTAGCTATGGATGAGAGATGAGTGGTTGGGAGGGGGAGGGGTCGAGTCACTTACACGGACCTCCACGGCCTCCATCTATCTCTCCTCTAATCGTCGTCAAGGGTGAAGTGAGAGCTCCATAAAGTCGGTGATAGAAAAATTCTCCTAATGCTTAGTCGCGCTTCACCAACGCATTCCCTAGAACCACTGCTACCAAAACCCAAGTTGGCAGCAGATATCTTTTCTGAAAAACATAATCTAGTGGAAGTACCATGACCGAAATTCTTTTCAGGCTTAATGATAACGAATCCAATGTCGTCTATGAGTCGATATTATCAACTAAATGATAGAGTGAGCGTTGGTGCACAAACGCTGAAACATTATGAATTGAACCTCTTTACTCGTGATGATCTCTTTGCATTCACGCTGAACACGACTAAATGCAATCGTAGCCATCGATGAATAGAGAGCCGCTCAGCAAACAATTCCCACCGTCTCCCGACCGATACACTTCGTCGCTCATGAAATAATAAACACTTTTCGAATGTAAACCACACGTCACAATGCAATTTTATCGGTTAATTAATGAACACGATGGCGACCCGATATGGATTGAACCGATATGCAGATCGCTTGAACAACTGATCGATTATATCCAGAAAAATTGCGGACGCAAAACGGTGGCGTCATTCTGGCGCAATGGTCGAGGACAAGTATCTACAGCATTGAGTGGATGTTATGAGGGATATAAGACCCGCATTCGGATCTCTCAATTTCGAGGTCACTCTACAACTTCACATCATATTCCCTCAACTAGAGAGAGAGAGTCAAGGCACGGATGATAACTGTAAGTATAATAGTATCCTTCATAAAGGCGAAATAGCGTGATAAACACACATAAATGGAGAGATATCTCGAAAATTTAGCCAATAGGAGAATAGGGCAAAAACTAATAGAGCCAAGATTCGGCATTTGTAGCCTATGGGATCCTTCTATTTTCCCTCATTTATGGATCCCCGTTCTTCGTTGAGCGACGTTCTCAAGCGAATAGCTTCATAAATAAAAGAATTCAATTTGAGCTCAAGCGTTCTAATCACGAAAATGTCTATCTTCCCTGGATGCTCATCTTACAGCACTCGATCCTATCGCTAGCACGACGGGGTAAAAGTACTGAGAGAAGCGGAAGCCATCGACGATATCCGAGAATCCAGAGCTTCATACAACACTCCGACGACCATTGCCGAATCGCCCTAATCGTTTAATTATCCCATTAGTGGTTCTATTCGATAGGTGATGTTCCTATAGCGATAAATTTTCTCAATATTTCGCTGCAATAGATGTTCGATGTTTCGATTAGATTGTGGGAGAAAGGTTTAAGAAGAGGGAATTTCGCCAAAATCGAGATGAAATTGAGTCGAATAGTTCGATTAGTCGACGTTTTGTGGGAGGTTTTGCAAATTTTCTGGGCACCGCACGTGTCCAAAGGGAGTCGTTCCGGGTTATTTGGGCATCGAATGGTTGGAGTACAAGTCCAGGATCATTGATGATGGTTATAGTGCCAGTCGAGGATCTTTATTGTTAATTTTTAATTCGTATCGTGTGGTCGCCGCTAGTCACGTTAACCTCACCACTTCTATATTCTTGCAACTTTCAAGTGAGTTGGTTTTTGATCCTGAAAGTATTTTCATCCTGAAGATATTTCCAGACATTTTAGGATGAAATGAAAGGTGGATGGGTGGGGGGGGAAGGGAATCTTTTGTTATTGTTCAAGTTGAGGAACTAAACTCTTCAAGTTGAGAATGTTCAAATAGTAGTGGCAATTCTGCAACAATGGTTCCGTGATTCGCATTAAACGAAGCTGAAGAGGGACGCATTGTTTGTGTATTTTGTTGCAAACGTTGCCTAAGCCGGTTTATTCGAGCTTAAAGCCGTTTCGCTGAAAATCTCCTCAATAGTGAATTTATTCTCGTTGAATTCGAGACGTTCCTGCCCGAGATAATTGCTGCGATTGAGAGTCGTCTCCTTTCGAAGTATTTTCTTCCCGGAGGGGAATTTCTAAATATATTAGGAGACGTCTGTATATTTCGTTTAGCTGATTAATTCGATTAATTAGCCGATCGGTTACATTTCACCACATAGAATCCATGAAACGAATCAAAGTTCTCATGTGAAGAATATTTTATTATATATAATCCGTAAGCGCTATAATCAATATAGCGCATATTTCGAGAAGAGATGAAAATTTCGACTATCCTATAGTTGCCCTTCTTTTTCAAGCTTAACTCTACTATGTAGAAGGGCAGATGATCGGGTACTGACACTGAAGAGTCGGCCGATATGGCCATTTGTGACCGAACACTGCAGTGAGTACGTTCACTCAAATGCCGATTCCCATTTGTTGTTTTTCATATCATTTCACTGACCGACTTATGTGGTCTTGTGCCGCCCCAGTCGATATGTGAGCCCTCTGAAAGTTGAGTCTCAACCCTCTTTGGACGTGTTTGGTTCTATTCCATTTTGTGGCCATGGTACCCTCGTAGATTGCTTCTACCTCGTTGGATGTCGGCGTCGATCGACGGTGATAGGCTCCTACTCTCTCTCCGCCCTATTCGGTGCTCCACTCGGTCGCCGTCGATCTCGTTTTTTGTGTTGTCATTTGCTTAACTCGATGGTGATCTTATTTAATGTGCTCTATTGTTGTTCGTCACGATCGTCACCGTTTCAGTGTTGTTTATTATTATGCCGGCGAGATAATCAATCTATCGCCGAATTCACCTTCAAAGTTTATTTCAGTTAACATTCACATGCTTTGACGCCATAGTTCCATGAAGTGTACTTTCTAAAAGTTGAAAAAGGGAGCGAAATGAAGTAAAATATGACCTTTGGGAGTGTTTCGCACACGATGCAATCTACCTCGCCTATACCCGCATTCGGCTAGCACTATTTGATATGGGAAAAGGTTTGGAAGCCACCTCTTTGTCCCCTTCCTCTCTCTGTAATCGGTGTGTCTATCGGAGTTTGTTGCTGTTGTTGCTTATTAATGTGGGAAATATAGATATCGCCACTATTAGAAAATTGTATCTTTCAGCAAAGTGGATTCGAGTTCGAGATGGCGCGCAAGCGAATTCCCACCGAGATATCATCGATAGGTGTGGATCAAACTCGGTCGTTCCCGAAGAGAAAACAGTGTGAACTTCTTGTACTCGAGCTCATTCACAACAGTAATGGCGACGGTACACCGAAACAAAGTGATGTCGATTTCCAGAAGGATGTCTTCAATGTATACATTCTTGAGTAGAATAGTTCTTCTGCTCGAAATTTTCTCATAGATCTTAATTTATTTAATTACCGTCGAGTAGAATATAAAATCTCTTCGTTTAATTCACTATTAAATAGGCTAAATAGAATCATATCTGCCAGTAGAATAGCACATCTTTGATTCGTAGATCTTTCTTCTGTAGTCCATAGAAAAATATGCAGCTTGAGCTCATAGTTTTTTGCTTCTGCGTTGTGCTTGTTATATTTGCGCAGTGCTGAAAATGTGGTACTCACGTGTACTATTTTGTGACTAATGTTCATCTCATATTTCAACAGCAGTCGAAATATGGATGATGTTGTTGAAAAACCGATGATCCTTATTTATTGGCAGGTATGATCCTCATTTATTGGCAGGTATGATCCTTGTTTATTGGCAGGTATGATCCTTATCTATTGGCAGGTATGATCCTCATTTATTGACAGGTATGATCCTTATTTATTGGCAGGTATGATCCTTATTGGCAGGTATGATCCTTGTTTATTGGCAGGTATGATCCTTATTTATTGGCAGGTATGATCCTCATTTATTGGCAGGTACGATCCTTGTTTATTGGCAGGTATGATCCTTATCTATTGGCAGGTATGACCCTCATTTATTGGAAGGTATGACCCTTGTTAATTGGCAGATATGACCCTTAGTTGTTTGTAGGTCTGAGTACTAGCCAGATCTTATTTATTATAGCACATGTAATATTTGATGCTGAAAAATTTTCCGTTATGAGGAAGTACATTGTAGAGATTGCGCGCGAGTCGACTGCAGCCAAAATGGATAAGAGCCGATGAATGTATGCGCAAAGATAAACGAGGCAACGAAGTGTTTGTTCTTCTATATTTTGAAGGCATCGTTTTCGAACATCTGCGCTCATTGAATTGCAGGTATGTTAACGTTTACATAATAATAGAGAGAAGAGTTTGAAGAGCTTTTTAGGTTTTAATTAATCTTTGCGCTTCATCCTGAAGAATTTCGAGATTTCTTGATCTCCCTTGGCAAATGATTTCATCTGTTATTTCTAATGTTGACTATGTAAAGTCCATCTGCAGTATTGCTTTGAGGTGTTCAGTGAATGCTATTTTATGAGGGGAAGTTGGTAGGTATTCATCGTGAGATCTAATTAATACTCTAGGAGAGCTTCGCATATTTATTCAAGCATACCCACATTTGGCATTCCAGTATCCACTCAGCTTTCCCTCGCTGACTTGAATTATTCCTCGATTCGAGTTATTTACTGAACGGTCTTCTTGAAATCTTTCTAATTATCTGTATTCTTTCCTCCGATTTTTTTATCCTTAAAAGATGGACGTTTTTTTTGTTTGTTGCGTCGAATAGTTCTCATTTTGCTTTGTCGATGTTCGCGTAAAAGGAGAAGGATTCTTGGAAAAATTGATCTTATTGATATTTGCACTGAATTGGTTATATTTAGGAGTAATAAATATGCGGGCGAGCTTGTTATTTTAGAATTTATGGTACAGTGGCAACGTTGACATGTATGATAAATGGAGAGAGACTTCCAAAATGGACGCATCCGATCCTTTCGATGACTCTTAGCAACTGCGTCGTTTGCTTCACTGGCATCGACCATGATATTAGGGTATAATTGCGCCTTCTATTCTTTCCTATTTGCTTTCGAATTTTATATAATCTTTTTTGTCCTATCGCCTTTTATAGTTATGTTGAAATTCTCATTTGTGGATATGTTAACGGGAATTTTTTATTCATCGCTTACTGCTGATTCTTATTGTTCAAGAATATGTTGTCATACTAGCATATAGCGTGTAGAAAGCTCGGGGGATCTCATATATTCGAAAGATATTATGGCAGTAGAATGAGCGCGAGCAGTTGCGGGATGGGTTCAGCAGAGGGGGAGCGTTTGAGGGTATTGGTTTTGTACTGATGCTTGTAAATAGGTTTATCAAATACGTGAATATAAATCTCCTTTTTTCGGATTTCCCAGTTTCATGAACATCCCTTTTTAGGTTTTGGAGGGACGTAAGTTGTTAAGGAGAAGGATGACACGCTTTCCATTGACCATGTCTTATAGCCTCGAGATTGTATCACGAGAAATAGATTTTTGATCTTCCTATCTTAGCTCATTCGAATAAGCATGTTCTCATGCCAAGGTGTTTAAAAAGAAATTCTCTGAGCTCTTAGCTTACAATGCCATCCTTTTCATTAGGCGCTGGTCGCCGCATGTTCTCATTAATGAGCAAACAGTAGTCACTGAATGTTATGTTTAAAAAATGAGGGGTCTCATATTCCATTTCCAGAAGTAAACCTTTCAGTTTCTTTCTAAATAAAAGAAAGCTGCTAGTAGAAGGCGAAAATGAGTTTTTTCTCTTTATCCTCTTTACTAAAATTTTTTTCAGCAGCTTGCTTGTTTCCTCTGAATGTCTTCCTTTTCAGTACTTATGGTCTGCTGCAATCGCTGTCGCTACTAGATGGTGGAGGACTGTCTAATATTGCTGTTCCTCTCTCTGCTTCCTGTCCTCACTCACATATCTTTTGTGAAGAGAGTATAGTGTTAGCCTTATCGGAGGGACATTTTGCAGGATTCGAAAACTCATTGGATAATGCAGATGAATGGCACCGTGTCAAAGGACTTCAACTGCGATGTGACTCATTTGGTAGCGAAGGATTGTGATCCCGGCTCGCAAAAATATATCGTACGCTCTTAGAAGATATCACTGTCAATAGTTCTGTTCGTTGTTAAGCGTTGTTCACATTATTCCAAGTTATCTGCCGGCGATATTGTGTAGGAATCCTTAGCGTCGAGATGAACGAGATATTGTAAGGTGGAATATTTCTGTTTGGAGCTTTTTATTTGTACGTTTTTTTTTAAACAATTTCCGTCCAAATCTTTCAGCTTGGGTTGATGCTTAGCGGATTTTATGTTATGAATGAAGGAGGAATGGCTTATCTCTCAAGAAGTAAGTATTTAAACTGATTGCATGAGGTTTATTTTTGAGGCATTTGGCCATACCTGGACATTTTTCGTATGCTTTTGCTATGATTACTTTTCATTTCTTCGTATTAGTAGTCCATACGTTTAGTTCCAACCGAATATGATGCAGTCATTATTCAGGCGGCAGTTAAGAGTGGAGTTCCTGTTTTGTCGATGGAGTGGATCGATAAGGCATGGGATGCAGCATTAAAAGGCTATACGACATGGTTTGGAGATGAGGATATTTACAGCAAATTTCGTAGAAAAATCTTCACGGATTGTGTAAGCAATTTTCGGTTTTTGTTCGTTCGATTAAGCGTCTCATCAAAGAGAGATTCAAATATGAAGTGATATTTGCCGTCCCTAACGACTTTTTTCGCTGTTTTTAATTTATTCTTCCGTTTATTAGGATGGAAGATTCAAAGGTATTTTGTCGATAATTATTCTGGTTGAGTTGCTATCTTTTTGTTTCAGTTTGTTTGCAAGATATTGTTCGCTAAGAACGAAAACGTTATATATCTTTGCTCGTATACACCGTAGTGAATCATTAAATTTTTCTCAGCAGAAGATTTTTACGCTACTCAAGAAGTCGGCACCCTTCACTTGCTTTATTGCCGCAACTTTCGAACGCAAACATTACTTTTACTCCTTAGAATATTGCTTTATCTCCTACGAATGGTCATGTTGAAAAGTGGACTATAATGTAACTGTGTCTGCCATATATCCTCAGTTGAAAGGCGATCGAGCATAATCTAATTTGAGGTGATAACATGTTCGGGTCTTTCATCAGCAGAGCGCATGACGATATCACAAATCGTCAAAGTGAACGGTGGCGTCTTCACGCCGGAAATGGAGCGCAGTCGATGCACTCATCTATTGACCGATAAGAATTCGGGCGAAAAGTATCATAAGGCGCGTCAGTGGGGATGGGATTGTGTGAAAATCGTTCGAGTGAAATGGCTCGATAAATGTGTCGAAAAGGTTTTTCTTTTGCATCGAAAATTGTGCTCATTTCTGAATTTACTTTGCTATGAGAATATGGCTGAATCATTTCCATATCCACAGGGAGGTCACAGTCATTTTTATTCACAAAATTTTAACTTCGTCGTCAAAGATTTGAGGTAATTCTGTATTCCTTAGAATATGAGAAACGTCAGTATTCTTTATTGAATAATTACGGAGATAGTGCTGCACACCGTTGCCCTCGTTTCATCATCGATAAGTGAACAAGTCGATGTATTGTAGACATCTGAAAATATCTTCATATCGTTTCAATAGTCTATTTTTTAGGGTGTGAGACTTGAGGAACGCTTCTTTGAACCGAATTTTTCGGCTAAAGCAAAGACGAGCACACCGCAGAATGATAATGTTCCAGCGGCAAGTTTCGATGTGAGCTACTTGAGCGGTCTGCCACAAGCCACTAGTGAGTTGTTGCCCACATGTACCCGTGTGAAGATCACATTAAAGAAATAAGTTATTGTTGTTATTCGTCGTTTAGATGACAGAACTATGTAGGGTACTCTAAATTTCTCGTCGGATGGTAGAAGACAGTCAAGTGGACTTTGCATCTAAAAAAAGACGCAGTACTGGTCGTATATATAAATGGAAGCCGTCAAATTCCCCACTGAACGTGAAAAAAGGGCTCTTATTCAGCGCAGTGGCTTTCAGTAAATGCACGATAGGTGATCCACATGCAAGTGTTTATCTATATAATGCGTCTGCTTACAGCAGTTTGTTTGCATAAGTTGTATAAAAGGCCCTACATTTTATTGTACATCTGAAATGATATTTATTGACTACAGATGATTTGCACATAGATTGCGTTGTAGTTGGTACCTCCTCCCACTCTCGCTCTCACATCCCTCGAGATGGTCGCTTGTCATATGCTGTCACCGATTTGCTGAAACGATCGGGTTTTGAGTCAGATCCTGAATAAAAAAGAAGCTCAATTGTAAAGTAATAGTGAAAGGGGTTATGCATTGCCTTCTTCCGAAGCAGATACCAAAAATGCTAAAATAGAAATGACACCGAAATGTAGTTATTGAAATGCTCACTGGGATTTATTCTAGAATTTTCATGCCTACTTTACAAGTAATTAACTCTTCGTTTATGTTTGTTATCTCATGGTCACTTAGGTATATAATTCTGTTAAGTATAACTCAAGTAATATTAAAGAACTGAACAGCTTTGTTTAAGTTAAAAGCCGAAGTGATAGCACTCTGTCGCCGTTGTCTGCTTCATCCTATCTCCAAATCCGCATGAAGAAAGCTGTAACGGATGTTGCAGAGTCTTCGAGCATCAGCGCTGATTCTTCTTTGCTTCGTAGACGGTATTTTTTCCTTTTCTGGCATCTTTCACCTGTGCTTTTTTGTTTTATACAATATCCAGTTTTATCCGATGATCACTGTAGAGGCTGCATCGGGTCCTTCATAGCCACTGCCGTCTTATTATCGACTAAGAATCATATTCGCTTATTTCCTTAAGCTGCCAGGTATGTTTTTAACTCTGAAATTTAAATGAGATTTCCCGATAACCATCGCTATCGTTTCGCTCCTGAAAGTGGCGTTTTGATCGATAGAGGAATGCTGATATGAAGCAGGTGATCAGTTGTTGGTCTTATCGGTTAAGCGAAATAAGCGAAATGTGGATCGGATTACGTTTTTTTTGCGCTGAGCCGTAATTGATTGATTTGATGCAGCAGCATATGTGATCAGGTAAAAGCTGTGTCCATCTTTTATATTTTGATATTACTGAAATGTTCGCGAGACTGCATCAGTCTCAGTGGGTGCGATTCTGAATTCGCTTTGCCGATCGGCAATAGGCCTACTTGCAAGTGTTTTTTATTGAGAAAGTACTTTCACATGACGGAATTTGAGCTCATTTATGTTATTTATTCATCGCTGAATTTATTGGTTGATCGGTGGTTATATGAAATATCACACATGCTTCTCATTGTTCTTTTATCTTTCTCGAGTAGTGCTTTCTGTGTTTTGGGAGAATATTTCAGATAAATCTCCTCTTCTGAATCTAAAAATTAGTTGAGAAATGAAACTGAATCTGGATGTAGATCGCCTTTGTGTCTATGTTTGAGATTGACGGCCGTTTCGGTGAATAATCGCCCGTTCTTGTTTTAGTTGCGTACCGCAGCATACTGCTGATTATCAGTGCCTCGGATTTGTTCAACGCTATACATCATGTTAAACAATGAAGTTGATGGACTTTACTGTTTATCCAATTCTGTAGTCGTGTGTTGAAATCGTTAACCGTTTGTGGTTACTTAAAAGAGATTGAGAGAGGGTACTCAACTATTTTAGGGGAGAAGGGAAGCAATAGCGGCGTTACATAAATGAGTTTACCATTGTATTTATGAATTTTTATTCAGTTTCAGCGCCTCGATACGGCCAAGTTATTCATCGCGTGGCACCGTGGAAATGGCAATAGCGGATCCTATTGAGGCGATTGGATTGACAGCGAATGATGCATACGATTATCTCGAGGTAAAGTTATTTTATTTCTTTTGCATTTTGCGTTCACATTACGTTTTCATATTATTGCCTGCAAATTCGGCAGTGGCAGTTCGCCATTGCAGTTATTTAAGAGACAAGGAGAATGCTTTGCAATGTACAGCATAACGATATTCAAATCGGGAAGTACTGCACCGTTCTACTGATAAATATGAGGCATTTGATGGGATATGATTTTTGAAGCGTTCGTAAGTTGAAGGGTGTGATCGGCTATATGTTGGGAGTCTTATCAGAGGAAATCACTGCCTTGAGAATGATTAGTAGCGATATTCTTTACAAGTAAAGCAAAAACTATCAGTTTCATCCCCTCGGTGCCAACATTTAGCATAAGTTGCATCGAAAAGACAGTTTATGTCGATTGAGGGTTTTTTCAAGGGTAAGATGAGATGGGGTATTCAAATTCAAATTATACTGAGACAGATTGGTTTAACATTTAACTCCTCTCTCTGATTTTTTCGTAATTTCTACAGCATTTTTGGTGTCGATCGGATATCTTTACAATGAAAGCGTCAGTTATTTTTTAAGGAAGTTTTTTTATAGAATTGTCGTCTTTTCTTATGCGGCTTCAAAGAAGAGGAAATATTAAAATGGAAGCAGGTGGTAAATGCGTTAGGTGCCACCCGTTTGCCAGGTTTGTACTCGGATTTGACGCATATTATTGTTGGTACGGAGGAAATCAGTGGTCAACTTCTCGAAAAGGTCTGTAGTTTTTGAAGATTTTTATATGAGGTTGTGGACTTCAGAGATAGTAAAAAAGCCTCATAAGTGGAAACGATTATGCTTAAAATCTGACACTTGGTCTGTGACGGGGCGATGCTGGGATAGTGAAAAGAATTGAAGTTTACATATCTATAGGGCAGAAAAATGATATATGTAACGCCATCTCATTTGAGAGATTAATAATGATCTGTCGAATATAGGCGAAAGTTCGATATTTGCGACGATTAGTATCTGTTTATAGTCCAATTTGGACCTCTTTTTGTCTATGTTTATTCAGAATTTATTTAATTAATCTATACTAAAAAAGCAATGAAATGATATGGCGAGGGAGCGGAAACGGAATTCGCAAAGTACTTTTTAGTTAGGCTAATCATTGTTAAGCTTTTTTTGATACTAAGCGCCAGTTTTTGCAAAAGATTTCTGCAAAATTGCAGTTAATTATTATTTTCGGCGGCCCTATTTGTTTAGTCTTTTTATGGTTATCCTTGAAAAAGGAATGGGGAATGTTTGTGGTGATCTAAGCGAAATATTGCTGCTTGTACTTAGGAAACACTTCCGATACGGGAAAAATCGTTCGACGGAAGGTTTTTTAATATTGAAAGGAAATATTTGTAGGTGAAAGAGGTGTCGTCGACGATTTCTGTGGTGACATACAAATGGCTCATCGAATGCGGTAAGCAGCAAAAATTGGTAGATGAAATGGAGTTCATACATCCGCTCATTTATGAGGGCGCTACTCAGAATAATCAAGGTAATCGTCAGTGCTCACATATGGGGTCGGTTGTTTCTACGTCGAAGAACGATGTCTTGTCGAAGGTTCCCTCAAGGAATGCGGAGCGGCATGATTTGATTTGCCCGCAACGAGTTAATCATCCCGTAACTAAGCAAAGAGAGGCCAGTTTTTCATTTAAGCATTTTCAGTCTTCTGTGAAGTGAACTTGACTATAAAAAAGGAGTGTTGAAAGGTCCGAAGAATGTTCAGTGGTTCTTTGAAAGCAAATGATGTGGTGTTGGATGGTAGAATGGCGTCAGCTAGTTTTCTGTGATTGTTCAGTGGATGATATTAGTGAGGGTTGAATTGCGTTTTCTGCTATAAACTTTCATCGTTACAGGTGATGATGCATGAAGATAAAGAATTAAGTGATGCAATAGACAAGGAACAACTATGTGAGCAGCAGTGGAATAACGAGCAAAACATGGCGAGAGTGTTTGCTGGTCTCTCATTCCGTATTGATAACATCGATGATACATTAGCCGAGAATCTCAAAACGGCAGTTATGGAGTTAGGAGGTGGGAATGCTTTCATATTCATTCTTGCACAATTAGATATCTCCTTTTTTTGTATGAATATTGCGTCGAAAATAGTTTTGCCTGAATTGTGCTCGATTTATCATCGGTGAGTAAGCTGATGCGACGGATCCTGGATGTTCGATGCTTTTCAGTTTGTAAGTTTTCTCGACTGTTGTTTTGTAAAGGAGATTTGCTGATGTAGTGAGAGGTCTTTTAGTGTTTGAGGCTATTTATTACTTGATTATATACGATCTATGTCTGGACCGTAGCTGCAGTAGAAAATTCTGCTGATAATTCATTTAGCAGTGAGTGTTTTCTTTTATCTTCTCATTAGGTTGATGAAATTTGTTTTTTGTTGCGCAATAAAGTTTGTTCAGATTAAAGGCATCTACTCTTATATCCTTTCTCCACATTCATTTCTCATCAGCAGGATTGACTGATACATTCAAGATTGATTTTCGAGGATTGTTGCGTGGTGTGCAGTTGCCATTCGTCGCCTTTGGTGGAAGGGAACGACGGATTTTTTAATGAAAAAATTTCCCTCGCACGAGCAAAGGGCGTTTTTCATTCAATGAGAACGTTTTAGTTGTATTTGCTTCACGATTAGCAGCATGTGAGTAGCAATATTAATCCCGGGGTATGAGCACATGCTCACGTAGAATAAGGCTGGTGCAGATCATCTCGTTGTAGACAGCAGCAACACTGATATCCAGAAGGAGCTAATGAAATGGGGAGGGAGAGGATTGTTTCCTATTTATTTTAGTATGCCGTGACTCTAGTGGAGGGAAATATCTTAATTATTCCTGTTCAAAAACGGAAAAACAGAAATTTATAAACATTGCATTCGCCCGCAGTTTTGTGAATTAAGCTACACGGAGGCATATGCATGCATATATGGTGTGATTGTTGTCTCGAATGGGATGTTGCGTTATCTTCTGAATGGTTCGTTTATCTGCCCTTCATATTTTAAATCGCTCTCTGCATCTCTCCTTCCCTCCCCCATCCGCTATTCGCCGTCTTTTAGTCTTCATCGACGTTTATGGTCATTTTGAGGTTCTTTTTTGACAGCACTGAATGCAAATTGTACCATGTAATGAATGGCGGTTGACGTTGTCACTAAGGCTTCTGTTCGAGAATTGCGCAAGCGCTTTCCATCGATTGTAAAGCGATCGAGTTTGCATCGATTCATAGCTTTTAATTTTCGTTTAAGATTAGCAGCGATATTGAATAGAATAATTTTCAACGTTTACTTCATTTTGCGTACTTTATAGAGCCAATTATTACAGGTAAATGCGAATCGGATCCAGCGGTACATGTTGACTATTTATTGCTGCCATTGCTCCATTACGGGTCGGTGAGCGAGATTGTTGAACAGGATGTGGGCAACGTTGTATCGCCATTTTGGATGGTTTATAATTTTCTTTTAGTTTTAGTGAAATATGGCAAGTAGTTGTGTTTGGCGATGATTATTAGGGGTTTATTAAGTACTTCATATTTTTTTCGTTTCGTATGGAACAAATGGTTTTTTAATGTTGTCTCCAGAAATATAAAAATGAGATTTTTGAGCATAAATTCGGCAGCTAGAAACCTCTCGGATTTTGAATTTTGCATAGGAAAATCCAAGCTTGGGAAGTTTTTGCCTTTGTAAGTCTGTTAGCAATGCGCATTTTTAGTTTTGTGAATCGTGCGGATGGCTCAGTTGTTATAGTTTGGCGTCTCCTGTGGAGATAGCTGCATATGTTTTGCTTCTTTATATAAGTTCTCGTTCTTCCATTTTCAGCAAAACTGCATCGAGGAGGGGCGTCTAGTTGATCCGAATGCGCATCCGTTATATCGGCCAATGAAAGCATCTCTGGAATCGCATATTTTCGAAGGATATATCGTAGCGCTCAGTTCCATGAAGCATCTCGAAAAAGAGACTTACACTGAACTGTTGAAAACGTTTGGAGCGATGTGAGTTATATTTACTTTCATTTACCTGTTTTTCTCTATTTTTAGATGTTTGGTTAGGATAACATCTTTGTCTTCCTTTTTAAAATATTTAATAATAAAGAGGGAGAGGGCATCATAACTTTCGGCCACCATAGTTCATGATTTGTTCGGTTCATGCTTAATTTATTTCAGAGGCTATTAACTTTCGGATTTTTTTCTGGTTTCATACTTAGGACCCAGCTAGCGAGAGAAGTGGGGTGTGCGTGGGGAGGGGGAGGGGGGAGGGGTGAAGGAGAGAAAAGGGATTATGGACTGCAAGATTCAAGCATCACCGTAGTGTCCCTATCTAGTCAGTGGTCCGAAAAATGAAAGTTCTAGAGATAAGAATTGTTATGTATACTGTGGTGCGGGCAGCAGAGAGCAGGATATGAAAAATGTCAGAATGATGGAAAAAGCCGAGAATGTAAGTCGTAATAAAATGTGAGGGAAAGAAAGAAACTGTCTGCCGAGGGATCTTAATCGCTGTTCTGATCTTATTGTATATATTTTGGTCGTTTGAAAGTTTCCAATGTAAGGAAGTTTCGAAATCCACGGCTCATATATTGCGTTTTGCGATGATACAGATGAAATTTGTTGAGTTTGCAGTGTGCAAAATCAGTTGGTTAAACGAGGAGCAACACGAAACACGCACGTGGTGGCATGTGACGAGAGTGAACGGACTGCGTGTGCGAGGAAATGGCGGATACCGGTCGTGATCCTTCGTGGATTATTGAGTCTATCATTAAGGTGGTGTCTTTTGTGCTTAAGCGTTCTTGTTATTGCATTGATTCAGAATTAAATGGGTGGTATGGCAAGATACGTGGTTTTGATCGTGTTGCCACCAAAATAGAATGGAACTCAAAACAAAATATGTTGTGGAAGTGGTACCTAATATATACGGAGTGGTGCTTTATAAGGTTACGTTTACTCGTAAATAAAAACCATAATTCTCGCAGTATATTTTTCATTTATGTACGCGGAACTAATGAGATAAATATAAAGGCTTAACACTTTTGTTGCCGTGGATGAGGCGTTCAACCCAGCCGAAATATCGATGCTTAGAAGAAGCATTGCTACATCTCGACGTTTACATTTTGGCTGATGCGGGACATCAAGCTTCATTGTCGCATCTATGTATTGTTTAGGCTCATGGTCCTCACCGAAATACAATAGATTATGAATAAATTAAATTATTAGCAATAGTATTAGTTTTTTATTATGAACGAATATTCCATAAATCTTCATTACGGTGTATTCGGAACATATGCAAACCAATTTGAGCAGATTATAAGCGCAGATTACGCTGATATTATGATAGCTTATTCATAGTGATAAGATATGTTGTTTATCCATAAGCGCATAACGTTCTTTATGCTTATAATTTCCGCCGCTGCTTATTTGCTTGATGAGTCCTCTTGCTTTTGGCGTAGTCAACTCTTCTCGTAGATTGTTGAGTAGACCTTTCATTACTGATCAAACCCCTCGGATACATCTATAATGCAAGTCTCCTTTTTCAGCCGTCGAATCGGCGGCCATCGTTTATTAGAAGTGAACGTCTTATATATATGTTTGTATACCTGGCAAAGTGCTCATATATTTCCTTATTATTTAACTGCTTTTTGTGCTTTTCTGCGATTGTGGAAACGTGATTAAATCGAGTCCCGATCGCAGGCACTGCGGCAAGATTGCTCGGACGAATGTCAGACTGCGATGGGAACTTCACATGCACTGTGAACTTAAAGTGTATATTGCTGCTGTACTCTTATAAACAATGTTTAGCCGACCGTTAACGACGATATCTTTAGAACGAAAATCAAAGAGATGAGGATTTTCGTTTTGATGAAAAGCCGTTGAAGAATTATATACGTAACGATGAACTCTGGCTGGTGTTATGCCATAGTTTGGAGCGACGATCTCGTGAACTATCTCAAAGGGAATCCATGTCACCCAAAGCAGCACCCCTATGTACAACGGTAAGTTCATCGTCAACAGAATCTATTTTTGAACTGAGCTGTTTTTTCTCTCTGATATGGGTTTTTTAGCTGTTCGTCAAAATGAGCTAACAAAAGAGTGGGCCTAAATTTGCGAGACTTGCTTAGGATGAGTGAATGGAAGAGGGAAAACTTTCTTGAAAGAGGGTTCCAGAAGGCTGGCAAAGTTCACTTATTAGTGCCGTCATTTTATCAGTTTACTGGAATGAGCTTTCTGCAGGTCGTTGCTGAGTATGACCAAACATCGTTTCTTGAAGAGCGCTCACGTTATCTGTCATATCCTGAAGGTGGATAAGTGTCTAATGGGAGGAGTTGGATGCCATATGAGTCATAGCGGCTATGAATATTAAAAGTAATAGTTGATTTGCTGCCTGATAATCAGTTTGATGTTGGGGAATGCTTAGCGTTAAAAGCAGCAATTTTGTAGGCACGCTCCTCTTCCGACGACTGTGTAATAGTAGAGGATGGCAATAGCAAAAACCGGATGATTCGTGAAGATGAACGTAAGTGCGAAGAGGATGATGTGTGCATAATAGAGGCTCCAGTCAATAGCCGCTTAGAGGTTTGTTTTTGTTGACGTCAGAAGTTCAAAAGTCTTTATTTCATTGTTGGAGTGATTAGAAAGAGTTGAATTTTCGGAGGGAAAGTAGTCGGTGTTATGCATCGAGTTTTTTAAAGAGATTTTTGCATAATATTAACTGCTGGTTTAGTCGGTTTCTGCTTCGAGATTAATCGAGATTGTGATGCAATTTGGATTGATATAGTGGTTTTGACGTTATAGCCGAGAACGTCATAAGAAATTCCGATGAAATAGGATGTAAAACGTATCCAGCAACTATAAATCATCGTAAAGTCTTTCGAGTTAATTGCTAGATTGGTACTATTATTCTTAAGTAAGTTGTTTAAAGAATTGCATTGCTGGCTGCTTTAAGTTACCTCAATCGTGGTTATTTTGATGTTCTATGCTTGGAAAGCGAAAAACCTAGATTAAGGCGTCCTGAGGCTCGAAATTTGCGCTCATAAGATGAAAGTTACATTGAATAGAAGGGGGAGTAGATATAGTTATACTATTTCGTTCGCAAAATGTTGGGTACTTTCAAAGTTTCATTACAATGATTTACTTTTCAGTGAACTGAATTTATTTTTGTTCTCGTTTCTTGTAAGGTATCTGATCATAGAAGCACTTCAGCATGTGTTTCTTCAAGTAAAGCTGTCTTTTATATAAAAAGGTGAAATATTTCAGAGCACATGATTGCAGCATACTCTAATGGGTCTTTAGTGATATGATTGTTGCTGTGGTTGAGAGTTGCTGAATTTGTCTCATTAGCCCTTGGGCGATATGCTCGAGAAAGGGCATATAACAGTTGTTTGGCTCGGCTACTCACATTTTTTGTTGCGGCATGATCGGATAGATGTATAACATCGCGAAGTATTTAATTTTATTTTAAAAGGAGATGGATCCAAAAAAAGAGTTTCTGTTCTGTTTTCGGAACAAAATAATAGGATCAGCTGTCGGTTCAAGCTCAGTTCGTTTTGACGGAGAAAGCGGGAAGAACGAGAAGAAATAGTAAACCCAGAATGGCCCTCGTTTCACTCTCTATGCAGTATGGTTTTTATCATGAGATTGGTGAGAAATATGTTTCAGACACTTCGTAAGGATAATACGTCGAACGGTACTTTACCATTGATGGATACGCCGAGCAAATTTCTTGATCCCAATACGAATTTCATCCCTCGTTTTGATCTGCGCGATGCGTACGCTGTCGTCGATGCTATGCATTCATGCAGGACGTCATCTTTGTCCACCGAGGGCGCTAACTGGGTTTATTTATTTGTCCTTATCAGAACAGTATTCTACGATCAACCCTGACAGATATTCGATATGGAATTTTGGCTAGAAGAGCGATATGCAGAAGGAAAGGAATGAAGTGGAGGGGGACGAAAGAAGGCTGTTTTTCACATGTCCTGCACTCTCTCTTGATCATCATCATTTGATCAGCGCCTTGCTATATGAGGACTGATAAATCTTTCTCCTTATTCACTCAGCTGGCGCTGATCGCTTTTGTAGTACCAACGAAGAGAAAGATAACGTTTGTTTTTGCTTTGGATTAACTCATTCTCACTGCAGTTTAAAAAATTGTTTTGCAGTCCGAATCAATAGTTGGACGCATATTAGAAGAAGCGGTATCGAAGACTGCTGTCACCTATACCGACTCCCTCCCACCGCCTACTGAAATTGTAAGTTGTTGCAAGCTGATGCTCACTTTAATTATATAAGAAAGATCACAGATTTTTCATATAGTTAATTGATCTCACTTATATATGCTTATATTCAAAAGCTTTTCTGCAAATCCCGCTTCGAATTGAAGGAATTAATCTTTATTGGGAAGTGTATATGGAAGTATTTGGCAGTTGGATAATAATTCAGAAATTGTTTCCTAATTAATGTTTTTGTAATGGCTCACTTATAATTTGAGTCTTTCTACTAGTTGTTCGCCTTCATGAATTGGATCGCTATTATTTCTTTAGATATTGACGTTATTCCAGGTGAACACTTGATGCCCGTAGTGAAACGGAAGTGTGGTTTTTAATGCTTAAATATGATGAATTTCAGGCTCGTGTTACTTCTCCGATGAAGATGCAGTCATCTACATCTAAAGCAGAACCTCATGTAAACACGGAGAGTGAGAATCATGAATCTAAGAGGAGTAATGCGAATTCATCTGAAAATGTTGAAAAAAAGAAGAAAGTGGGCACTGGTCGAAGAGAGAGCGTTTCTAGCTCAAACTTACATAAAATTCTAAGCAAGGGATCACAAGAGCAGAAATTCGGAGGATCGCACAAGAACTTCGCTAAACAGTAAGTTTTCATATTACAGTTCACTCGATGTGTGCGAAATACGCCTAATATTCGGTGTTTTGTTGCTAAGTCGATGCTTTTTTAGTGAATGGAAAAGTTTTCAAAAAAGATTGTTTTTCATTTGGCTTTCCTGATCGCTTATAATCAGTTTCAAATAGTAATCTCTTATTTGGATCATAGTTGGTATGAGAGAAGATTGGTAGTTCTATTCCTTAATCGTCAAACGAATTGTGTCGCTCGAAATCATAATAATCTTCGGAAGTTTAATTCTTAGCGTTTATATTATTCAGATGATATTTCATATACTATGTTTTAAAACCAAAGCAAAGATTTTGAGAGAATGATATAGGGAAGATCGGGGCTTCTACTCACTGACGCAAATACCGCAATGTTTTGCCTCTCCTAATCGGCCCTTAACGCTGCAGAAAGCTTGAAGATTGAATTGTTAAAATGTGATTTGGCTGAATATGCAGGCATTTCATCTTGTCTTACTTGCATGTATCGCATATTCAGGCGTCTATTGGAGGAAAAATTGGCCAATTTGGCTGCGAAATATGGCCGCGGTGATGGCTCCCCGTCTTTGCAATCCGTTAAGGTCTGTACCATTATGTAACGAATATTTATATAAATCGTAAAAAGGGAAGTTTTTATGTATGATCAATTTATGCCTTATTTTAGTCGCATTAATGAAATTAGCTTGCACATCAGTTCATTTAATAGTTCATTAAATAGTCAAGCAAGATTCTTCAATATGAGATCATTTTTAGTGTTTAAAAGCATTTTGTCTTATGTGTAGGCAACGGTGATCAAATAGGAATAATGAACGAGTAATTATTGATGCTTACTTCATGTTGTATTTACGTTGAACTGTTTATGATTTTTTCCTGTTTCCAGAAGTAGCTTCCGTTTCCGTCGCATTTCAGGACGGCTCTTCAAGGGCGCCTATAGCAGTTGTTTTTGGTGAAGGTGAGGGGTGTATGATTGGTCTCATAAAGCGGGATACTTGTATAAGGCTAGCAATGAGGAGTTTTTGTAGATCCTTTGTGAGAGACATTTCTGTCTTGAACGTCGATGCTGTTTGTATTGTCCACAGGTGCATTTCGACCTACGAATGTGATGAACGGTTTGAAACTTCATGGAATTATTCCAACGTGGAAGGTTGACAACTGAATTTCTTTCTTTGAATTGCGACGGTCCGTAACGTTTTTATTGTTGCATATAGAATATGGAGAGTGAACATAATTCAAAGAGAAAACGACGTATCGCAGAATCGCTAATCGATCGTGTAGAGGATACATCCTCGAAGCGTATTGCACAAATGCCATCCACTGAGAACGCCATCGGTTGGGAAGAAGCGCCGATCCCATGCAGGTTCACTCTTTCGTATCTCTACGGTCATCTCGTTTTAGGGAATGTTTTGTTGAGCAAAGCTTTAATGCAGAGTAGATCTTTTTTTTTATATAGACGAATGACTTCGACAGCGGTAAGATGTGAACCACATAGACGTATGTGATATTTTGATCTGTCAGTTATGGAACTGTTGCCTTTGATGTTTGTATCACAGTTGTCACTATATATGAGGTGGAGTATGAATGGGACGTGGTTTTTAAACTATTTTCACCAGTAATGATCCTTGTTTTCTATTACTGTCGCCCATTTAAGTAATATTTTTCAGCGGATTTTACGTTGAACTTGAGTGCCCAATAGTAAGTCGTTTTCGATGGACCATATGAAATAACTGAGAGGAAAGTGGATGTCATTTGAGGTCACCTTAAATCGGAGTGTGGAGCTTAATTTTCGTTCCCTTCTCTCTCTTCTAACGCAACTTTTGAACTCTTCATCCACATCCCCATTGAGCATGAAAAAAAGTCCTTTATTGCTCTACTCAGCGGGTTACTGAATAATTTGTTATTAATGTATATTAAGCGATGTAATGAACTATTATTTATGTATTGATGAGGACGTTTTGCTTTCAGTGAAGATGCCGATGAATGTATGGTCATCATATCTTCCTCTTCAGCTCAATCTTCAGTGAGCTTTTCTCATTTATTTCCATCATGCTTTGAAGCTGTTTCTTCCAAACCACATATCTCTTAGTACCGCATAGTGACGCTTATTGCAAAGTAGAAGTTGGCTGGCAAGGAGAGGAGGAGAACAATTACGGGTAATAGGGAACAGAAAAAAGTAATGCAGATAACACAGACCTGTCCGTTTCTTATAGTGGCAGGATCAGGAGATGATATGCTTTTTTGCGCCCAGTATGCTTCACTCCGTCAGCAAATTTAGCGTAGAATTTTTATCTTTGCATGGAGTTGTTTTCGCTCCTTTCCTGTATTTAGTTCCGACGGAATCAGAAATATCAGAAACTATTCTGTTGATTTCCATTCTCATCGAGAAGGCCAACTTTGCGTTTTTGTACCATTTCGCATATGAACCGAGAAAGCTCATTCTCGTATAAAGTGCTCTTTACCTTGCTTTTAGACAAAGAAAGTTAGCATGCGAATTACTGAAAGAAACTCGCATCATGAAGAGGAACAAGTGCTACCTTCATCGTCGAAGAAAGCACTCCGGGTTCAGTCAACGAGTGCGGTCTGTCTTAATTTCATAAGAACTCATCTTTGACTATAGGGTGCATGAACAAATTTAGAAGCGAGGAAGTGGTTTTTAGTGTATTGCAGGTGTACGCCGTCTTAGATCGGACTCAACATTCTAGTTTGTTATGAAATTCAGAAAATCAAATTAGGGACACTTAGGCTTACGGAATAGATTGCGAAGTGTTCTTGCTTAGTGTCTGGGCTGCTTGATAATCAGAGGGGGTGGCTTGTTGAAGCATTATAGCGCAGTTTTTTCCGTTTGCCTGCTTATCGAGAATTCGTTCATTCCGCTTTTCTTTTAGCCATGGTTGGCGTCGCTGAAATAATTGAACAGTTTAAGAAGTTAAGGTCTCTTTATTCATATCCACTTGTGTTCTTCGAAAAAGTCGTTTTATTTTGCAGAAAAGCGAGTCAAGACAGACTTCAGTTGTCGGCGGTACGGTGAAAGATATAAGCAGGACAAAGTAAGGTCTTCTTTGGTATACTGTGAATAAAATAGGCGTTTTAATGAAGCATTTTAGCGCACACTCAGCGCAGAATGTTGCCTTTTTGTACTGTTTGTTAATGTCGTTCAGCGACGTATTATATCACTGTAACGTCCATCAGTGGCGTTATCCGCATATAGTCTTATTACAGTCTTGCCGGATGCATTTTGCAAAACAAAAGTTCCCCGGAAGGAGAATAACTCGAAATTATTTTTCTGTATATTTTTTCTCGTCTTTCTCGAGAATTCAAATAGCATTAGCAAAAACAATTTCAGCATTTCAACGACCTTATTCACGGCAATGCCCAGTTAACTCGGTTGATATGTTCGGCTGCACCAATTTCTCAGTTGCTAGTTGTTTCATTAAGAAATGTTATTTCAGCACTCACGCATCGTCGAAGCAGAATACAAATGACTCAAAGAAGAGGTGTATTGTGTTTTCGGGAGTAACTATCGAGGCATGTGGTTTTGTGTGACTTTGCATTGGATTTCGTGTTTATTTTCGATGTTTTATTGAACTACGTGATGTTTTTAAGCTTGAAATGCTGAGGTAATATCGTTCATTTGAATGAAGTGTTTATTTGAAACAAATATTTCTTTTAAACACCGTGGAGACGATAATCTAGACCAATGGTCCTATTAAATATTCGTTGAACACTGCGAACGACTAAGAATATGTGGGGGATTTCAGTGAATTAGTTTATAGGATCGTGGACGTTTGGGTGAATTAGCGAAACGGCTTGGCAGTGAGGTGTGCTCTGAGTTCATTGACGATGTGACACATCTGTGTTGTGGCGTTATTGTCCGCAATGTGAAGCTGATGCGTGCTATTTGCGCCGGCAAATATGTTGTTCAGCCAGATTACATCGAGAGATCGCACGATGCAGGCAGATGGCTTGAGATGAGTTTAAGAAATTTCGCTCTTCCTTTTCTCTGTTAGTTTTGAAATGTCGACATGAAGAGAAAAAAGAAACGTCTATAACCTGAAATTCACTCATTTCCAGTGCCTGAAATTTTCACAATGGACTAGGAGTTGCGGGATCGTTATAAGAATACCAAAAGGGTAGTATGAATTAATATCCGCAATTGTAGAAGGGTTGAAAGCTTTTTTTTGGCAGAGCGCAGAATTCTGTTTTCATTTCAAGGTATGTGGGCTCATCTATAAATGATTTCAGTGCGTCGTAGTGTAATTGCGATGTTTCGCTTTCGTCTTATGTTATATTTGTTTAGAGGTTAAAGAAGTCAAGGTAGATTATTCATGGGTTGATTTTTAGTTTCGTGGAACCAAAAGACAACTGGAAAGTGTTGGTCGCCATCATTGCTGATCGTTTGGAAGTGAAGTAGTGAACTATGTTCTTCATTCACAGACGACGTGCAGCTATACAGATATTGTAGATAATAGGTAATAACGCAGCGGTGCCCAGTCATGCTATTGAGAACGCTGAGGTTGTTGAGATTTCCGACATTTCAATTCGAGTTTTAGATTTTTCTTTGAACATTGGACTTAAATGATAATAAAGGAGAACCTTATCAATGACCAGGTGATGGTTCTATTATTAGAGATTTGATGGCCCTAATTAGTTGTTTCGTTGTTAAATGTTCGATTTTTAGGAGAGTGAATATGAATGGGGCAGTGATACGAACGCTATAAAGCATACGTTCGAAAATGTAAGGCAAGAAAAACTGGCTGCAGCATGTCACAGGTGGAGGGTTAAAGTAGAGGAAGTAAGTGAAATTTTCATTAAATACAATGTTTCTCTCATGTTTATATTGCTTAATGGTTACGTATAACGATAAGGGTTGTCCGATATACTTTTATCTTCAGCTTCTTCGTTGGCTTAGTGCATAATTTGTTGCTGAGGCTCACATTCTTTGCTTATTTGTTTTTATTATTAATTCAGCAAGTCTCTCCTTTTCCGAGGTTTAATCTTTCTGTGAAAAGTTGCAGCCATCACAAACTTCGGTGCTCTTATTTCGGAGGAGAGTTAAATTATGGATGAGAGGTTATTTTCGGAGCAGAGAAATTCCTAATGAGGAGGAAGCTGCAAGCATTCGTTTTTAAATGAGTAATTCGTCGCTTTCATTAGCCGCCACTTCGAGATAGGGAATGTTCATTTTCATCGTTGAGTGTATTTTCATTTTACTCGACAAAGTATCTGTCGGTATAAGTTTAGCATTTCTTATCCGAGACGAATCACATTTTAGACGTCTAGGAAGGCGTTCGATGGTTGGTGCGTTCTTTTCTACTGTACTCAGCGACGTCTACCCGATTTGGCAAGAATTGTGGAATGTGGAGGTGGCTCGTGGCACCTGAGGTTAGCAAACTCACCCACAAATTTTTCTTACCTATCTGTTTTCATTTCCTTATGATTGAGAGAGTTATTAGTTCACTTTCGAGGCTAATGCACTAATGAATATATATTGGCTCATAAAACTTGAACTGAAGAGCGTAAGACGAGGCAAAGGTGGTTGAACCGTTGCCTGCGGGTCATTTCTTTGGATGAAAGTGAGCGCGAAAACGTAGGAAACTATAAAGCAATCATGAGAACGCAGAAAGCTGAACAGGCCAGGAATGCCTATTCGTTAATACTACTAGATCAGAAGCGTAGATTTCCTTTCATAAAGACGAGACTGAACAAGAAGACGCCAATTGTACTGATAGCAGATTGGTTGCACTAGCTTTATCAGCCAGATGATGGTGGAATTCGCCTGAAATACTGGCTTGGAATTGTGAATGGGATAGTAATACCCTTAAGTGGTTGAGATAATAAAGCTGTCCAAAGAATAAATGAGTCATCTTGCTGGGAATTAAGGTTCTTCTTTGTTTTCAGGGATGAGATAACAATGAATTCGGATATAGTGAGTAAATTTACGTTGGCATTGGTTGAGCGCTCATCATACTGGACCGAATCGGTAAACGTTTTGAACTTTCCGTTGTAGTAGTAGATGTGAATCATCGTACAATTTTAGTCACTAGAGGCTTTGTTCGCTGGGAGGGAAGGGGGGAAGGGAGAGGTAGAGATGTCAAGGAATGAAGTTTGCGTTGAATGCGAAAGGCGCTAAAATGTGTTGAGGAAAATGAAGTTTGAGTATTCGGACGCTCCATTCCGATGACAATGAAATGTCTTCGTTTGGTTTTTAGGCCGAAGGTCAGTATATCTTCGTTCGTTCATGAGGGGATAAACTTGCGTTGTTTACAGGAAATCGACATGCTTATTGAACGAGGTGTGTGCTGTTACCCCCTCGATTATCTTTCAACGTATCTCATGGAAGAAGATCTGCATCCGGAAAATTTCCTGCATAAAGACTACGCCGCTCGTTTGCAACTAAAGAGGGGTTCTGAGAAATCACTGCTTGTGAAGGGACCCTAGGTACGTACAGTCGAGAGCAGTGTGGGAATGCGACACCGTTCATTCATGTGCACAAGCCCAATATGTGACCGCGTAACACCGCCCTCATAATTGAAGCATTTCCGAAATTTGATTGTTTTCGAATCTGTGTGCTGCCTGTTTGTTCACTTTCCTCTTGTACGCTCAGAAAATGGTGCCAGTGATGAGGGACGAGTCTACTGGTTATAAATACTGCAACGTGATGCTGTGTTTACTTTGCCTTCATTCTACTAGGCTAACAAAATTTAGGCCTTACTGTTGTCTTATTACATACTGTGTTATTTCTGCGTTGTTTATTTTCATGTGCCCATCCTGGGCCCATCCTCTTTTGACGTGTCGGTGACATTCTATAACTTCGATTCATTAGTCCAGGACTCTGTTTATGAAGGTTTAAAAAAAAGTTGTCTGCTTGGGAAACAAACCACATTGACATTTCTGACTCAGAAAAGTAATTTGGAATTGGGCATTAATTCTGAATCCCTCCAGGCGATATCCTGAGGCAGATTGGTTGTATATCGCGAAACGAGTGACACAAGATCCCCTTGGTTGCCATATCCGTCATCTTTGTTGTTCGGGTGATTTTCATAGTACCAGCAAAACGGTAATGCTAGTTCACGAATATTTCAGTTTAACCTATCCTTTTTTATAAAATAACGAGCTTGCAATAACGGTTGTATCATTCTGGTAAAGAGCTTTAGAAGAAGGGAGGTGGCTAAAAGAGCATGACCCCTCAAAGTCAGCTTGAAAACAGGCCACCCAGCTGTGTTCTTGCGGCAATATTTGCCACGTAAACTTTGTTCTTTCCCACCGCTCTTCGCAGTTCAGCAGTCATTTCAGTTAGCATTTGTGCAATTACAGTAATAACAACCTATACGTAGATTCCTTTCACCTTGACGGGAGCGGAAGGAGTACAGATACAGGAATGTATTGAAAAGAGTAGTAAAGGTACGAAAGGTCCCCTTATAGATGGGAAAGAAATATTTCGTTCCTTACTTCAATTATTTTTTAATCTTTAATATAAGGAATATTTCCCTGCTCTTTCACATCCGATGCGAGGGGCACTCTGTACGCCTATAAGTAACTTGTAATTGCCTTAAATATTACTGAGAGGTTATGATTTGTCATTTATTCTGTAGAATCTGTGGAATTCGTTCAGCAGATTGGAATTATGCATCCTGGTGATGGATAAACATTTCATGTTGACGCCTGAATTTGCCATTCATTAATTAACCCACGAGGAATTATCCGTCAGGAATAATTCTGAATTGAAAATAATATGCCATTGGAAAGCAACAATTGTAATCTTGTCCTCTTTATTTTTCATATGTGTCATCATTTTATTGCACTGTTGAGAGAATGCTGGCCAAGCAGCACGTTGTTAGCCTGAAGCTGGAGCTCTAGCAACTGCAGGTTTCCTCACCGAAAAATTGGAACAGAGAGAAAGTGAACATTGGAGGTCACAAAGGTGAACCATTAAAACCAATACGCTGAGAACTGTACATCGTGAAGTTACGGCATTACAGTTTGTGGAAACCGATATTAGAAGGGCATTTCTTTCTTTTCTTCACGTGGATATCGAATACAATAAACGTTCAGGAGCATACTTTGCTTTAAAAAGTAACGTCCTTGATGCATTTGGTGGACTCACTTTTATATGCAAGCCGGGACAATGCAAGATAGACATGAGGAAGGTGGCACTTAGTACTTAACTTACTAAACAGCTTCAAATTTTAGAATATTTCATACGCCAAACGGAACGATAAATGACCGACGATGATGATTGACAAGTTATTGAGTCAAGTAGCGGCGTAAAACAAACGTCACCATTACTGATCACATAAAATTTACGGTGGAAACATATCGAGACAAGATAATATCCATAACATCCTTAGCCAGGTTTTCACCAACAATTAAATACGAATTATCATCTTTAGAGATTTGCTCCTCTTTGAAAAAAATTTTCCTATAATTTCCCTTCCAAATGTAATTTCTTAAACGATAAATAGACAACAGGAGCATAGCGATCCGCTGAATGTAATACCCGTTCACATTCGTCGATAACGATACGTTTCTTGAAGAGTGGACAATCGACAACGTACGTTTCATATTCACCACCTTCACCGCATATATTCACTCCATATTTCATATTCACTTCATGCAGATAATCTCGCATCTAAAAACTGAGCTTTTATACGAAAAAACGATGAATAATGAATGAAAATCAATATGAAAGGAGTTGATATCACAACATAAGAACAATTTAGGGGACAAAGTTCGTAATTCTTAGCCATCTTATGGGCCAAATAGGAATTCTAGTGCTCAAGAAATAATGACCACAACAACTAATGCTGGCCGTCACCGAACGTCTGGTACTTCATCGGATGCTACTGCATTCATTTCCACGCATAAATTGGAAATTTCTATAAGTCGATAGCGACGGCACCTGGCAGAAGTTGGACACAATAGAGGAATCATTGAATTGCTGAAATGACACCGTCTGAAAGCTTATGTTGCAACGGTCACTCTGCTCACTAAACCGTGGAACTTTTAGTTGAAATAAAATTCGGACCTCAGGCAATGTTCTGCCGAGGTGAGTCTCATTGAGACCAAGTGCAGCCACCTTTACGATAATAGCTTCTACAGATGCTTCTATCATCTCATCGAGTAATCTCTCCTGATCTGCTTTCCACAAATAGCAAAGAGGTTTCATTCCTAAGCGATCACAGACATTTTCGATACGTCCTCTCTGATAGGTGCTCATTATTGCACCCGCTGAGATACCTGCAATAAAGACACCGTTTGTGATATTTAAAAGAGATGGTGCCGAGACATGTTCTCTTCCCCCCCCCCCCCCCTCCCAATTCTCCAATAGCATTTCCTCATTTTCCACGAGAAAATGACATCATGGACGAGCATTACTAATAGATAAAAGGAAAATGCAATGGTGGAAGGGTGCAAACGTGAACAGAAAGAATCAAAAAGTTCACCTTCGACATCAGGATGCTGTGCTTTCACATCACAGATTAACGTATATAAATCTTCAACTTCATCATCGTCTGTTGGTTCATAATGGGCACTAATATTCACTGGATGTCCTCGGATCTCACATCGATAAAGAGGTAATCCGCATGCCTCACTGTATAGCTAAAGAATTATTGTTGCATGTATAGTTAGTTACAACAATGAGATTTAGTAAAGTAACTTATTACAACTAATATTAAATATAATTGAGCAAAGAGGCATAAACTAGATATCCTGATCCGGTTTTCCGTCTGTATATTGTAGACAAAAGCAGTGAAAAAAAAAACATATACCAGCGTTTTCTAAAAGGAAATTTATTATAAGAATAATCGAGAAGAGATTAGGCTCTGCAAATGGGACTACGAATGGCAACAAATCGCCAATGAAATAGCCAACAAAGTAAAACGTACTACAATGTTGCTGTCGTTTTTCGGCTATTTCTTGCGTTTCTTTGCGATGCATTCTATGTTTCCTCATAACATCTATTACCGATCGAGGCATAGAACATGAGAGGCGCATCGAATTTCGTTTCCAAGGTTGGTCTTTGTTCTTATTCTAATCATTTGAGTGGAAAGCGAATAAATAGATAGATTAAATGAACGATAGGCAATAATATATTGCTAAAATAATCTAAATCTCCCCTCCCTGTGGAGATCCTCCTCTCCCTTTTGCCACCTCTTGAAACAACGTCCCTCTTGGACATGCGGCAGCAGAACTCTTATCATTTTTTGACAAACCTGGGCAGCGGATACTACTTGCCACATTCCTTTCCCCATGGGCTTTCTCAACGAAAGATCTTCCCTTATTTCCAACCAATTTTCGCTGTGTATAACAAACAAAACAACGCAAAGTTGGACAACACGTGTCTCCTATATAGTTGACTGTAAACGCAGAATGCTATAAATGAAATGCTATGGCTAACCTCAATTCCCTTATAAGCGACGGTTTGATACATATAACTGTCGAGCTCATCGGCACCTCTATTCGACGGATAAAGATTCGCGAGACATACAATCTCGTGGCCATCGGCAACACATTTCATCATGTTGAAGCAACTATCCTTACCGCCAGACACTAGAGCAACCACCTTCATCGTAGCGTCAACTGATTGTTGAGAGCATATTTGCTGCGACACCTTAACATGTAATAAATATCATCAGTCATGGGAATACCTCACATCTAATAAAACATCGAATAAGAAGAGATTTAATTTCTGCAATTCCACGTGATGCAGCAGCGAAATGAAATACTTCCCTTTGCTGTTTTAACGACTATATAGTCTTAATGGTACTGCAAAAACAAATAATCGATGCATCCCCTCCCCTCTCCGATCGACAATCAATCGAATAAAGTTCGGAAAACACAGCCAAGCCAGGAGAATTACAGGAATGTTGCTTGGTTTGTCGCAGCTATGATTGATTCTTTAAACCATTAAGTGGAATAAATTCCGGATAAACGAATACAACGGGAGAGGAATTTGATAAAGAAGTTATGAGGATGAAGCACGTAGGTGTAATATCGTTTTTGTACTTAGAGAATGCAATGTGCTTTACGGAATTTGAAGCTATTACTCAATAGGAATCTTATCGGCGTTGGGAGACTGTTAAGTCGAAGTGATGATGGTCGACATTAAGCTATACGATTTCATTATTCGACGATGTAAGAAGCTCGGACGCATTGCCATGAAACTGCTCTTCAATCTAGATAGCTCTCTTTCTGGTTAGCAAATTCGAACAACTTGAAATGCATCATTTCCGCTCGAAAATGTTACGAAAACAATGCCAAATTCTCATTTTAGGTTAACGAATCTCTCGGGGACGGATCGTGCCGTCGGCAATTCGTTTATGACTCAAGGTGACTTCCGGTTATGCGAGTGTGAGTTGAGAAGAGGACGAGGAGTGAAGGAAGGAAATGGGATGAAAGCGGGAAGCACAGTAACGGCAATCTTTTGCGGTGTGAGTAAAACGATGGGATGAAAACGTGGTGTACTAGACCTCTGAAACACAAAATCGTAGTCATAAAACATTATTTGCAAAAAACTTCTTTCAATATTTTTCCATGATTCTTTTGCGATGCGCACATAAAGTTTCCCGATCGATATTTCAACATTTCCATATAATGGACATTCAGCACTTCGGAAACACCCTCTACCTTCCGTCTCGGTGATCCGAATCATTCAGAATGCAATCCGACCAACGAAATTCAACCCCCTCTACCTTCCATCTCGGTGATCCGAATCATTTAGAATGCAATCCAACCAACGAAGTTCAATCCCACCAATATTTTTCTCACATCCCAAAATTAAATAAAGAAAGAGAAGCTTGTAGTTGGTGGTCGGACTTGGAAGTTGTTGTTGGAACTGTGTTCAGACTCTTTGCAGTCGTTTTCTCGAAGTTTTTTACTTTTACTGTGGCGAAATTTTTCGGACTTTTTAAACTAAATAGCAGTCGTTTTATTTGCCTGGTGGATAGACATACAAATACGACGAGCGCCGATTTTCACAACTGCGAATTCGCAGACGAAAGCTTCGTGAAAAATTCGGCGAGCACTCGGATCGGTGAAAATGTGGGCGTGCATTTGGCACAATGGACGCAACTGCAAAGGGAGGAGTACCGTGAGTCACCTCTTTGAATTATGCTATACAGCTGATCCTCGATCGTGTTGCGTCTCGGATCCTCGATCGTACTGCATCTCGGATCCCCGATCGTGCTGGATGTTTCTATTTGCAACTAGGATGTTCCTAACATTAGACCCAGCCGGAATAGTAAATATCTCCCGATCAAATATCCTCAAAGTTTATGAAACTTAAATGCTATTGCAGTTAATATCAATGGTTCTGCAACGACTATAGCGAATAAAATTTGTTGCACCGCAATGGATATTTCCAAATTGCAAATAGATGCAATGCAAAATTTCCATAATCTAAGTGAAGAATTATTTCCAGTCAACATAAAAGCTTGCAAATCTTTAATTCGCACGTGCGACATTCATTGTTAAGCCATTCGACTATGTTGAAAGATTCCAACATTGCGATGCAAATTCACAAATGCTGATGCTTGTGTTTACTCTAAGGAGTTGTTAATTTCAATTTCCGACTCCCAACTCCGACTCCACCTTGATAACCTGTCGTTATTGTTAGGTGATGTGCAATTGGTGGATGGCGATATTGGAGGATTTTCCGAAACGTATATTTTTGAGACGAGCTGGCGCACTATCTCGGCTAATTTCCGTTAATGTCTTAAGGAAGAAAAAAATTCTTATATCGGCTCTACTAATTATGGTATGATATTGTTGAATAAATCGTCCGCCTTCAACGTAGCCATTTAAATCGAACTGCAATTAATTTGTAAAAACGAATAATTCAATGAAAACATTCAAGAATTGCCATACAACACTTAAATAGTCATATTTTTAAGTGCGCGAAAGCTGAAAACATCGAAAGCTGAAAACATATTTTGTGTATTTAAGCGTATTTTATAGATTTCCACTTCATCAGCCACTGTGAAGAATTTTTTCTACATTCTCCAATATATAGGGAAATAATCGACTGAAATTTCGGATTGCAACGAAGAGAAGCGAGGAGCGAAGGCATTTAGCACAAAGAATTCGAAAAACTCTTTGTCACCATTCTTGTCCAGTGCAGTTCTCTTGTAAGCTATCTATATCACAACTAGTACACGAATTATAAGTAGGTTAATTTGTAGGATTCTCCTCCTGGAGCATTTTTAGATTTACTCTTCAATAGTTGGGTTGCATTTCTTAACTTAAATATCATCATTCTTTCATTCTATGCCCGACTTAATATTCCAAGTGGATGTTGTTTATTCGCTGGTATCCGTTTTCCATCCTTCCATTCGTTAGAAATATATCTTTACGAGAATTTGAAACGATTTATGGATTTATGTGAAGAATTGCATCGTTTCGCTTGCATCGCTTTGGAAGAAAAAGAGAAGAAAGTGCTTCACAATTAATCAGAAATATGTGAAATTGAGATCGAAAAAGTAGCACTAAAATTACTGCGTAAAGGTGAATGGGAGATTTCACGATTAGTTGCAGTTGAAATCCGAGAATTTCGGTCTCAGTGCAAAATTTGACGCAATACGGCGTTTCATTGCTTTTTATTTGTTGTGTTTGATCGTATTACCATGTCCATATTACCTGCATTTAGCTCCAAATGATACCTGTTTATAGTATTGGCATTCTTGTCCCATCAGATCTGTTGAATTATATCTATGGTGAAGCTAATAATGATCGATAATGTTAAGGAGAACTTCCACACTCATTAGTTGACTGCAGTACCTTTTCAGAAGGTCAAAGTTCATGACTTCATGTCCACACATCTTGGCGAATTTCTCATTCGCCACAAACCAATATTCATCACGGAAAATTAAAAACTAAATTCTTCTGACGTTAATTTTAGCAGTAAATTCAGACGATCTCTTTGTGGTCGATTAATTTTACTATTCTTAAATATATCTGAATTATTATGCGATATTTATAGCTTTCGTTATTCCTCAATGAAATCAGTAGAAATTCTCATGGAAGAGTGATTATTGTGGCGAGAATATGTCCAAAAATTTTTCATTGTGTTCTCGTGAGAGAAGAGAAACAAGAAAGGTGGGTGATCGATCGTTCCCGCCTCACATCTTTGATCCCACTTCGAGAGATCGATATTCGTTTATTTCTCTTTTTTTATCCACATGGACTTCTATTTCTTCCTATGTTATTGTGCCTTATTCATGAATATTTTTCTGATTCCCATTATGAAGTTATGCGATACAAACATCCACATTGTATAAAATGAAGTGTAGCTGTCAATAATGTCTGTAGTGGCGGCGAGTCGTGGAGATCACCGAGTATAGGTGAAGGGCAGGAACGGATAACCGTTTGTCGATGCCGATATGCAAGAACCAGAGTAAGATAGAAATAATCTACACAGGAACATCATGGCCCCAAAATGGAGTAGAACCAAAGACGTCCAAAGGGGGTTGAGGCTCAACTTTCAGAGGGCTCACATATCGACTGGGGCGGCACAAGACCACATAAGTCGGTCAGTGAAATGATATGAAAAACAACAAATGGGAATCGGCATTTGAGTGACCGTACTCACTGCAGTGTTCGGTCACAAATGGCCATATCGGCCGACTCTTCAGTGTCAATACCCGATAATCTGCCCTTCTACATAGTAGAGTTAAGCTTGAAAAAGAGGGGGAACTATAAAAGAACTCGGGTGGAAATTTTGATCTCTACTTGAAAGTTGTGAAGCATTGATTACAACGCATAACAATAAGTCGATAGAGGACTGCTGTCGAAATTCAGAAGTACGATGTCTCTCAACTAAAAATAGATCATCTTTGTTCTATTACCATTAGTAATATGTATTTGAATTATTCAACAAATATGTGGAGAACTTTTGATAGCGCAACTAAAAAACAGAAAACATTGAAAGCAAATGGGGAGAGAGAGGAAAGAATTAAGGAAATTAGAAAGAAATTAACCAAAGTATAATTTGTTACTTAAAAAAAATATGATAATTAAAGAGTGGCAAGAATTCATTGACGGGAAATTTCTTCATCAACGTGCGAATCAAAGAGAAGCTTAACGACCTTAAAAAATTCGAATATTTTGTTACGATTGCTAATAATTAACAATCATTTGCTGTAAAAGTCAAGTTGTAAGCAATCGGCACGCGACTAATTTGATTCGGTAATTTTTGTTCTCTTTCAGTAATCTGATCCTCAGATCACTCATATCTGAGCCCCATCCCGATTTTGTGTTAGCACAGGTCTTTATTACACGTCGTGAAGGTAAATTCATACAATTCCGCTTAACGTATTGACGTTAATTCAGTTTATTTGCTAAGGTGAGCAATAAAATGTAGCGCAGTAATTTCTTCAGCGATAAAATAATGAGGCGACAGTTTCCCTCTTGAAATGCTTCTCTTACAAATTCCACTTCAGCTACAATATTCACAAGGAAATACATCATGATTTAAGAACGCCGAAGTTAGAGTACAAAGTCAAAAATAAATCGAAATATCGGAATAAAATTATCGAAATTAATTGATTCATAGAGCGCGTTGACGTTCTGCAACGGCCCAATATTCTTGAGAAATTTCATTCGAATTGTAACAGTGACATAGATATTGTATATAGAATTATAGTTTTTGGCTCATACATTCGATCCATGATAGTCAAATTTCACCTGAATCTTCCTTTGTTGCTCTCCCAATCGCTTATCCGCCTCTTTGCGTGAAAAATGAAGCCAAGATTGGAATGTAGTGAAAGCTTTTGTTTGTTCGAAATCCAATTAGTAATACCACTTACATCCGTGAGGATCGCTGACGCCGTATCCAATAAAGTAGATAAAACTTGTCTCCGTTCATACTGCTTTCACTTGCTTATTGATGACCGCATCTCAAGGTAAAAATATCGAAATTGAATTACTTCAAAAAACTGCTTTAAATCTGCGTATGGATCGCGAATCCGACTGTAAACAATTTTTAAGTTACTGCATAGCAAGGCAATTAGTGCGGAGGAGAGATTGGAAACAAAGCCGATTGCCAAGTGCTAGTGGTCAGATTTATTCGAACCTACAATTACCAAAGAAAAAGAACTAGTATTGCGTAGAGACACTTTCCCTTCGGACGCTCTACTTCTGCACAGTGACGAGCGGAATTTTTTCCTCAAAGACTGCTGTGAATTACAGTATGGTATGGCTTATCATGGCATGATCATAACAAAGATATCATTGGGACAAGACTACCAGCCAGCTATCAGCAATTGATGATAGCTGTAATTTTCCTCAGCGAGGCGATAAAGTCTTCGAAAGATTTCGATGATGTGCATGGACGAATATTATTCGCTGGAGTTGGCGCACAACCACTTGTACATTTCATTCGAACTCACCATCGGAACGTCCGTTTCTTTGTTTTTCGGACTAGAAAGCGAAAAGCTATTTAAGGATGACAAATCAGTAAATTATGAAAGCATTGAGGTATTTAAGGCAACCAGAGCTAATTGACTATTTCTTGCAGTTGCACATACGGAGTTACAATAAATGTGACGTTTAAACACAAATAAGCATTAATAAAGATGAGCTGTACAAACGCAACACTCGCATAATATAAACCCGTCGTTCAATGAAATAACGCGATAGTCGGGGTTTATCTCACGTAGCTTCATCATGCACGGAAAGGGTTTTTTTCTTGTTGCCGTGAATGTCGGAAACTTTAGCGAGGAACTAGGCTTCGCCTTGAATGAATATCGGATCGTTTGAACTCGATAGAGAGGAAACTCGAAACAGTCTATAGTCTTAAAGTGGCCGGATCGTCTTCTTGTCCATTTGTGTCCTTTTTTTTCGAGTCTGTCGCTTATTTGCGTTTCAAGTTTGACAGTTTGGTACTGCGGAGTTGCCACTCGTCCGACCTTAAAGAGGAGAAATTAAGCCCAACATTCGAAGCCCAATTAAGCCCAATCAAGCCCAGCCTAAACAATGAAGCAAAGTTCGACGCAACAAACAAACACGATATATTGGATCACATAAAGCAAGCGTAGCGGAGGGGTAATATCTTGACTAGAGATATAGCTGCGATGATATTTCCTAGCACAAATCGTACGCACATCTTCACAAGATGACTAACTGAAACAACGTACGAGCTAAAGTTAAATAATATTGGATCAAAATGAGCGCAAAATGCTGAACCCAAGTCAAATGAAAGGATTATGCTTGTGTGAGGGCGTCATAAACGACGCCTCTGCAGTTGGTGATGTTTGCTCGCTGTGAATGGATTTCCGACTTCAATAAACGTTGCACGTTCCACGACAGCTTGGCAAAAATGTTCTCCTTATATTTTCAACATTAAGCTCTGTTATCATATCCTGAGGGCGTGTTCATATCAGTGAACTATCAGGCATTATAGGATAATCACATCAACATTGACAAGCACCACTTTGATCAGTGCTTAAAAACTGAAATAATTTATCTTGAATAATGTGAGTTTTGTGATGTTGAGGACACCGTTGGTGTTAATGTTTCTGATTAAAAGCCCTATGAGCGCAATTTTACGATAAGAGTGGTCAGAAGCAAATTAAATAAGGAGAAACTTTCAACTGCAAAATTTCTAAATTTGAATTTTTGAAATCGATTCTTTTTACTTCCTTTTTCATACGTAATTTATGCATTAGATTGTTGCTAATTTCCACTTCCTCCTATTTTTTCCCTCATATAATAATATATTTTTATACAGTCAGCATCTTTTTTATGGCTACTCTCACCTTATTGCATCATAGAATGGGTTCTATCTTCGTTATGTGATAAAGATGTCCGTTTCATTTCTTCATTGATAATCGGAATTATTTCATCGCTTTCAGATTTCTCACATATTTTGCTTCATTTTCGACTAAAAGAGTGTTTTATATTTCAATTTCTGAATCGAAATTAATTTTCACCTTCCAGCAGAAGGTAACGAAATTAATTAATGAATCGAAACTCTTCAATCCATTTCTCAATCGACCGCCAACTACCAACCGTCATTCCCTATTCATCTTACGTTTCCAATGCGCCACTCACAAAATAGAATGAGTGCACTTTGTTTATTTGCTCGTTGATGAACTCGGTATATTAGTTCATGAAATTTCAGATCGAAATTAGCGAGCTCACATTAAATGATGAGATGTGGAATTTAACAGCGCGCTGGTTTAATGCACGACCTATTTCAATCTATAATACTACTCCATCCGGTAAGGCCCTTGACGAATTGAATGATGAGGTAAGGAGGGAGGGAGGGGAGGAAAGGGCTGAAAGGTGAGGGAAGAAATTTGATCCTCCTAAAAATTCTGATCAGTAATCGCATGATGATGTAAAGTAAACCTAGCTTAATCGAATGACTTAAGGCTTTCCATGGTCAACTGCTGGAAGGCCTGTTATGAGATTCGCTTTGCTTTACTTTACCAGTTTTGCTCGCGGTATTGTATGTGGTGATCGGAAATAAAGGACTACTCATACGGCAAAAAGCATGCAGCCGAGGAACAGTAGCATGTTGTAGTATACGTCGTTTTTGAAGGAAATTTGCATTTGTTTCCTATTTGATGAAATTACTTCTAAAAATTCAATTTCAGCATTTTCGACGAGCGATAAATAAAGATGTGAATGATAGGAAAAGGTTTTGTGTTGCTCGATGTTGTGAGATTAAGAAGATAACGTTCACTAAGATAGCAATTGTTAACTTCTGGAAAAAATGCGCCATTCGTAGCCATTTCGAACAATTTAATTACTATGAATTTCAGTAAGGTAATTTTTGATGTTATTTTCGTGAAATTTTGTTTCTTTACTCAAATTTAAGGAAGTAATATGCAGAAAACTTTCAGAAGGTAACTATGATGTAATATTATTTGATCAATGCTCTAATTATTTATGTCCCTCAGCTGCGTTATTACCGTTCGCTGCTTCACTTCAACGTGTTTTGAAACGAGACGGTGAGCATTGTTCACTTTAACTCTAATTTCATCATCGTGTTTGATATTCTTCGACAATTTGCATCGATTTTATATTTGCTATATCCGCTCAAATTATGAAGGTTGTACTGCGGCTTTCTCGGCCTACTGATCGGGCTTACCGGTATCGTTGTATCGAGGAGAGCTGGTGCACTTCCTCAGAAGTGGAAACGATGGTTTATAAGACTTCAACGGTTAATGAAGGCGTTTTACGAAGACATAAAATATCGTTAAAATATGATAGGTTAAAATTCTCAATTATATTGCGATAAAAAAATTTTAATTTCGAAAAGGTGCTCTATAGGCTTCCTAAGTGCTCACGTCCAGTGCGTTGCTGCACATTTAAATGAATGCGCAAATACGTGAAGAACATTAAGGATATATCGTTATTTTTAGAAATCATTCCAAATACGTTTTCGAAAACAATCGTTCCACCAAGTTTTCTTTTCATAAGGGAATTTTAAAACTTATCGAAATCTGCGTAGAAGATGTCAAATCATATTTTTTGTCCCCCTTCATCGAAATTTACCAAATTCTTTGTGTGCAAATTTTGGGAGATGCTTCGTTCAGTGACGTAATCTCAATTTCTTCCATTGATTGAAAGCTTTCTCACAAATTTCCCATCCTCCTCTTCAGTACTAAATTTTAAGGAATCCCGCAGTCAACCTAAAACCGGCATGGTTGAGCGCTGATTTATGCATGGATGCAGTGCTTAATCATAAACAATTATTGTACTATCATATAGTTTAGTCAGAAACTGAAAATATAGAAATATTATTTACTGTACATTAAAATGAGAAGTGCGAATGTTAAAAGAAAAAAAAACAAGAGTTCAGTGAAATTTCGTCTATTAAATGTAATTAATACTTAAATTTAAATCACCACGAACTTCCATCACTATTGCATCCAATGACCCAACGATGATGAGAGTAATCTTCCAATTACGAGCTCCACTAATGATGATTTCTGTTCCGATAGATGTTTATTTGTTTTGAGGTATTTTCGTTACGAATATTAACGCACCAACAAGTCGATTAATGAGAAGAAATTTCAAAAAGGTACATTAGCACTTTTGTATTAATAAATGTCGCACGGTTCTAGAGAACAACTTTCTCAACGAGTACTTATAATTAATTATACTCAATGAATTAGATGATATTATCATCGAGGCTAATCGATAATTTGTGATTTATCCTAACTGGATTTTTTCAAAGTTTTGAGAATTTCATAGTGAAATAAAAATTTTTGGAAACATGAAATGTGGCAAGTTTCTACGAGTAATTCGAGCAGTAGGAACAACTTTTTAAAAGTATTTTCTGCTCACCTTTAAATGATGAACGAGACTTATTTATTCACTCTGTCCTATTCTTTTGAATAGAGCAGTGGTTACTTATGACGGCAACCTTACAACGAACACATTAAATGATGCAAAGTTCAAATTTCGGCAATAATTTCAAATTCAGTTCTACATTTGAGCAAGAAAGTGCTACTGAAGGTTGATGAGAAATTAGAGCATTTTGATAGTGAAGCAGTTAAAAACAAGTATTGCCGCATTCATCTCAGTTATTTTTCAATGTCGCTGTTGACGGATAATGTCACAGTTGTCTAGCTTTCGGCTTTCGTTATTTTTATACTTCAGCAGTTGAAGTTGTGTGTGTATGCATAAGCAATTGCTGAAGAATAAATGGAAACTTGAAAACTTTTCAAAGAAACAAAATGAATATAAACTAGTGAAAATTTTTATTATACGCGCTCATTGCTCATACCGAATAGATTACACGCACTGAGATACTTTACATTGCAACAGTTATTGTCACTTATATTCGAGTACATTTTAGAAGTTTACCACCTCTAATTTGATAAACTTTTACAGATCTTCAATATGCAAATCTAATCCCTTATTTGCAGATTTCATGTAAAGGACCTGTTTTTGCAGGAATTGAAAAATTCATGCAAAGAAATTCGAAAATTTTTGATGAAATGTTCCTCAAATTTTCCAGAAAATTTGACTGATATTTGTAATATATTTTCTTAGGCGAACAGGACACTTTCCGCAGCATATGGCGTCTGCTTTTCAATGGAGGTAGCACAGCATACTGAACCTAACAAAGTGTTTGTATGTGGGAAAGGCTTCGAGGATACCGTACGATTTAAGGAAGCAGTGAAGAACTCAGCGAAATTCGTCGAATATTATCACAGCCTTTCAAATGTTTCCTTTTATTAACTTGTACTTTTTAAAGCGTTGTATGTGAACATAAAGGTCGCGCAGATCGATGCAAGATATTGCCTTTCCAATAGTCGTGTAAAGACGTCATCAGACGGATAAACGGACTAAATTGCATGCGCAGGCACAAACATTACGCCAACACAACAGCGTATTGCAGTCACGGAGAAAGATGAGAAAATATTTTATCTTCTGCCTTTCTTTTCCCCTCATAAACGTCATTATTATCCTCAAATTTAGAAACGAGGCATGCACTTCTTTTCGCTTCCCTTTTATATGATGTTCTTACAAGGAACTTATCCCAAATCGAACTGAGGACTCCTACTGCTCCCATTCACCGACTACAACTGCCATCACCCCGTCCTTCTTGAATTAGGCTCACTTTACACCCAAAAAACCTTGATTTCCAGCATGAAACAACCGAATAATTTTGTGGAAAGGTAACCAAGACCTGTACGAACACGACTCAAAGAGGTTTTTTCAAACCTGGACAAAATAGATAGTAGTTCTCGATGAACATATATGTTCTGTTAACAACTTAACTGCTTTCTGGAGCCGACTGCTTGCATCATGCACCCTTATACAAGCAAAACTCAGCTAATTGAGCAGATGCCATCCTCTGCGCTAGTCACAGAGGAACGAAGCTCACACCACCAAACTGGAGTTACCGTTGCGGCAGCAATCAACAGGAATATAACTCTAAGATTTACTCGTAGCGTTAGTCATGCGACAATATTCTCGCGAACATGCAGCCAAATAATTCAAAATTTTATTTCCATCCACATCATACAATGCTCAGCATTGCGATCACACCCGATGGAATGGATGGAAGCAGAACGGCTGCAGCACGGTTAGTTCTGAAAGCAAAATATAGAGCGAGGACACCGACAAAAGTTGTTAAGAGTCTTACACTGTTCAGCGTCACACCGGGCGTCTACGTTTCTTAACTCAGAGCTTCCGGTGTGTCCGAGCTGCCATCACATAATGCTAGCAAAGCTGCAAAATCCGATGCTTTTAGGAATAGGCCTAACGAATGCTATAAACACAGCGTACATTTCTGAAATTTCTGTTGAAGTTAAAGTTGCTGCTGTTGTTGAAGTTGCTATTACTGAAGTTTCTACTGTTGTTGTAGCTCCTATTGGAGAGGAAGTTGAGGCTGTTGTTGAGGTTATTGACGTTTTGGTTGAGGTTACTGAGGCCATTATTGAGGGAGTTGAGGTTGTTGAGGCTGTTGCTGAGGTAGTTCAAGTTGCTGGCAAGGTTGTTGAGACTGTTAGCGTTGTTGAGGTTGCTGTTACTGCTGCTGCTCCAGTTTGAGTTCGAGTTGTTCCAGTTGTTATTATTCGAGAACTGGTTACGGCTACGCGACATAAAAGCCATCTTCGAAGTCCACCTAACTGCTCGCTTCAGACCACTTCAATATCTGAAGCCATAAACTCGCGCCTTATATACTAAATTGGTATGCAAACTCCCTGCAGAACCTTATCGAAATTTGTATTTTTCATGGTAGCGCTGCAAAAGTCCTCGAAAAATTCGAAATTCGTCCGTGCGGAATTTCAAATTCCATTAATCAAAATAGGTTTTAAAATCTCCAGCAGTGACGTGTGGCACGTTGGCCGTATGCGGAGTACGTATAGCCGGAGAAATTCTCCGCGCTCGTCAGGTTCTGTCGCATGCAGAAGTCGACGTAAAGTGGCTAGCACTTTGATGGAAAAGCAATCCGTCATCAGTTTCAAGCTAGAAAATAGGATAGCCGTTACGATGCCACCTTCTCCTTCTTTTGCTAGAACGCGATCTCATTGGCAAACTCTGAAGGCACATTGTTTAGAAAGTAAGGAATTGGAGAAGAAATTAGATAGCCGGGTTATTGAAATGAGTACCACAACATAAGCTCCATTATCGGCGAGCACTTCTAATAGCGGTATCTCAATAACAATATTTGAGATGAAAATAAACTCCTTCTAAGCTAAGGATTTTGACGTCATCATAAAATTTAGCTCCAAAAGCAGTAATCTTTAACTCAGACGCGTTTATTTCCCGTGCATTTTCAGAACGGCAGGCGTTATGCATGAATGAAGATAGCAGTTTCTTAATGGGGCTTCATCGACGCCGATCGCGAACGTGCGTGAGAGTCAACGTTCGAAGGCAGCGTTTAGGGAGAGAGCTATGAGGAATATACGAGTCGTTGTAAGTAACAAAGTGCAGATCTGATATAACCACTTCACTTCGAGCAAGTTCCGAGCCGGCTGCTCGAAGATGTGACGCTATAACGAACAACAAATGAATATCTTTCAAGTAGCGATGCATATTCATCCTTCGTATAAGAGGATGACTATTACCAAGAACCAACTTAATCAGGTGCCGATGTTTACTGTTGACGACGCTCACAAAGAGCACTTCAGTTGAGGTTCCAAACACATTTAGTACACCTGAAATGCGCCTTAAAATGATATCGCCCACAGCGGAACGTCCTGAACGTCGATGCCGAACGCGTTTTAAATGAACAAAAGTTGTTACGGAACGGAATCGATAATCTCAGTCAACCGAAGTACATCTTCCACTTCATCAGTGTATAATATGTAACGAGTTTATTTTGGCCATTTGTGGTAGCTCAGCTTTGCTCAAGCTTGGTTTTATTTTTTAACCTCTCCAACGTTACAGAGCTGAACCATTCTCGGTCTACCGTCGACTGGTCGAATCAGCTGGTGAATAGAACTTGAGCGTCTAAAGAGATAAGTGGCAAATATGCTTATTATTTAGGCAAGCAACGAGCGAACGAATGCAGGAGGATTGAATTGAATGCTCATCGATGTGCTTCGGCGCTTTTCGAGGCAGATACGGGTCTTAATCTCATTGCGCAAAGCGTTCCTTGCAGTTCGTCTCTTCGCCTTTCCAATGTCCACACTATTAGCGAAGAGATTTTCTTTACATCATATGCAGCTGCTGTGCTCATGGGAAAGATATTTTGAATATTAGCGGCGCCATATTGTGAATAAGATTTTTTGTATTTGTTATCCATTTTATTTGAAGTTGTCCAACATAAGATGTATAACGTATTATTGTTCGCGTTTCCCCTAGTCTTTTTTTCATTAAATAACCGACATTTTCAGCTCGCAGTTTATCTCTAAAGTGAGCGTCGTTCACCATGGCATCTAATAAATTTAGGCCTTTTTAATCGCTCCTCCTCCCCCTCCCTTCCCTATTCACTTGTGAGTTTTCTAAAGTTTCATTAAAAATTTGGACTTCTTTTATATTTCTGAACTTTACTGCATGAAGAATATCCTCTCACATTAACTGTCATTTCGATTAGAATGCTACTTAACAATACTTCACCATATAAACTGCAATGTTGTATTGCAATCACTCACAACGAATGCATCGCAGTGATCTCACCGACTGGCTGGAGATTTAAATATATCTTGCAGAGAGTTCTTCATATGTTCAGATAAGTACCAAGATGAATATTCAAGTCCAAGTTACAACAAATGTGCTTCTGAAGGCTTGCGCATTAAGTATGCTCATTACATAAGCGTTTAGAGATGAATGCAAATTCAATTATAATATTATAGGTTGGGCTCGTAATAGGTTCTGCAGCTGTCAGGAAAAAGTAGTTTTGCATAAAAAAGGAGGAACATCAGATTTTCTTGGTTATTTGCTTCTTCATTTCACCGTGACGCGATAAAATATGTGGAGCTATTTCGCGGATGAGTCATGCATGGTGGCCCTCAACGTTGAGGTGGGGCCAAAACCTACGATACCTGTTATACTGATGGTCTCCGAGGTTCAGGGCTTATGCTCACCCCTTGATGCTACTAGGCCCGGCGCATGATTTCACTTATGAACAAAGTCTGTCTCATTTCGTGCTTCCGGAATGAAATGAATCGAATCCGGCAATTAGTGGAGTATTTTTATTTTGCTGAACGATGACTGGTTGTTGGAAAATTTGGAAAGACGCACAGCATGAAAGCACCAAATACCGGACGTCTGCGGAGTTCAACCGCTCTGACTCGAAGATTCTTTAACAAATCATTCGATCAACGAAATTGGCCTTTACATCGCGCTTTAGCGTTTCGCCTTATTTCTCGATGTCAGTAATGACAGCTTTTCGATACGCAATAACGCGCGGTTAATGTCCTTAAGTGAGGAAGGATGTAGTTGTGCGAAACACTTAGTATTTTTCGATATATACGGAAATATCGAATTATCTTAAGCGAGTTTTATTCCCGTAGATTGGAAAGTAGCGGAGGTTGGCATTCTCGACGGATTAATGCAACAAAGGACTTGTTCAACGACCTCCCGCTTTTTATGGACATTCATTTTGCTGTGCTATGCAATTTTTGATTCATCGAGATCCGCTGTGACGACTCGCCGTCATATTTCACGACGAACAATGCGGTGGAAACAGAATTCTGAGAATCCTCACCACTCACTACAATACGTCGCGTCGTTTGGAGACCACAAAGTGAGACTAATTTTGACACATTTTCGCAAAATTTTCTAAAACAACGTGCTGATGGGATTACATACGTGAATATAAATACAAATATATGTGCAAATACAAATACATGTACGAATAAATGTAAATACAAACGTAAATGTGAATATAAATATAAATATAACTATAAATATAATATAAATGCAAATATAAATGTATATATAAATACAAATAGATACAAATATAGATATAATTTCTTATATACACGTATATATTCGGATACTTCCGACGATTGTAGTTCAGTCGACTTATTTCTTTCCATCGTTGCAGCTAGCATACTCTTTGTTGCATCAGTCCCGGTCCTTTTGTTTTCATGTTGGCGCAAAAGCTTTCTCCCACCTCTCTTGCTGTCATTTCGGTTTTCTTTTCTATTTCGAGGTTCCATTCAGCAATTCGTCATGCATATCGACTGTTATTCATCGTTGGATGCTATCAGATAGGTGTATTTTCTGGCATACTCATTTAAACCATTTCCTTAATTCCAGAACGCAGTCATTCCTTTTCACTAGAGATATTCCGTAGCCTGTCGTTTCATGTTGGGTGAAATTCACCTCGGCTCCTCTGAGTGCATTATATTCCTTCCATTTTTCGCATCCACATGCCAGTACAAGAAGGACACTGCTTGAATAGCCCTGCTTCCACAGACGGTAATATCTTCTTATCAGTGAACATATCGAATTTAGTGAAGGCTTTCCAGTTCAGTCACTTCTCCAGCTCTGCTCCGTATCGAGGTCGTTATTCATTTGCATCCCAGTACAGACGTAACTATCTACAAGTTCGACGCTTTGGTTCTTCCAGCTCGGTTTCTAATTCGGGCAGTAGTCTTCTTGCTCCGCTTCGTTTTGCCATCATAAGTTTGAGCTTCTCAATACCGCTGAGCTCGTTCAAAAAATTATGCGATCGATCTTAGTGGGTTTTCTGCGATGACCACCACGTCGTATGCAAATAGGAGCATTTGAAGTGCATCGTCATTCATACGAAATCCCTCTGTCATTCCAATGGTCCACTATACTGCCTCGAAAACACACGTGAAGGATACCGAGGAACAAATACCTCGTTGCTTCAATTTCTGTTAGATGTTATTTGTATGGGTTCATCAAGCAAAGTGATTTTCATGTGCAATCTTGTTAATGAATCCTTAATTATACTTGTATGCACTGGATTACTCTCCTGATTCGATGGAGAAGTAGGGCGTTGTGCTGTGTGCAGTTAAATGCTTTTTTATTCGTGAAGGGTATATGTGACCGCTTCGGCGTGTTAACAACCCCACAAAATTCAGCAAGCTCGTTTATTATGTGCAGCAGCACTACGCGAAGATAGGAAGCACACAGAGATTAACGAGCAAGACCGCAGCTTATTATGTCTCCGCTACGGCGCCTAAGGCGAACCATAATCCCATATGGCGAGAGAACAACGTCATGATCAACGCAAGTGTGTGCAAAAGAGCTTTTTTGCACAAAATTAAAATCATCATAATCATAGAGATTGCAAGAGCTCGTTTGTTCATAATAGATCACTTCCCAACAGTAGACATCGAGGGATTTCTTATTCTCTGTAACGTTCCCTCAGCTGCGTTACAGTGGCTATGTGGTCGATATTAAAAAATCACCTTCTTAAATCTGCCTATTCATTTCTTGAATTTTAGTCTAATGTGATCCCTATAGGAGCGTAGATAACTCTCATAGAAATGTTACATATTAGGTCGTACTTGTAAATGCCTCAAGAGGATCTTCTTGGGTTCTGCACTGTTCTGAATATCATCCATTCTCCAGATGTTTCCTGACTGCTGACGTTGGGTGAGAGGAGAGGGCCACTCAGTTTCTTCGTAAGATGTTCAGATGTGACTCGTTCCTTCCCCTGTACTCGATCCAGTCTTGTAGCTTTCCACTGTTCCGATTTTCCTCCATCTGTATGATTGCTGTACCAGGCGTTCGTCCTGCCAGTGGTCTAGGTGTCCGTTTCTTTGGCTTGTTTTTTGCTTTCCTAGAGAAAGGTGCCAGATGGATGTCTCCTTCGTTGACGTGATCCTCCAGCTGGACTGTTCGCGAGATTCCTACGCTCTCCATCGCAAACATCGCTCATGAGAGGGATTGTGTTAGGATATCAAGACGACTGGATGGGAACAACATCGGAACGAGCGAATGCGAGGGCCTTTTATGTCCATTTACTTGCCAACCTTTTTTTCTGACCGATGTGCAGCCCTCGGAGAAGTTCCCAGCTTAAATTCATTAAGAAGATGTGTTTTTAAATGCCTATGATAGAATTATTCTAATATTTAAACGTTTTATTTGAAATTCTTTTTGATTTGGTTTAGCGTCATTTCCTATCCTTCACTTAGCGGTTCATGAGAACAGTCAGTGTTCACGAGGATATACAAACACTCCATTCAGAGATCGTTTGCCAGTAGGAAGCTGCATTATTTCTTAAATCTCCTGCCTCGCAAAGCTTTGAGGTTGTCAGTATGGATGGGTGGCCACTTCTCTAAAACTATGCTGAAAGGAGGAGGCAAGTTTCTACGTCATATGTTATCATAAGTGAAGAACAGCTCTTTTCAGGAGGCAACGATAACGCGACACTCAAATTTTCTGCAAACTTTCAAGCTGGGCTACAAAATAATTCTAGTGTGTGAGGCGGAGGGCTATCCAGAACCATCGATCACGTGGTATAAAAATGGAGCGGAAATGAATACCCACAATACTGCATATGTAAGCTTCTTTCAGATCCATCTTTTAGGCGATATCGGCAGAGTGTGTAAAAATGTTCGGCTGAAAGATTAGTTCAGCAGTCAGTGACCACAAATAGAAATATGGTGACACAAATGAGTTCTCGTTTAAAAGAAGCTCAGTGGAATGGAACACCTAATCTTAAGTGAGATCCACTTTTAACACGGATATTGAGCGAGTATATAAACAAAATCAGTGAACAAAGTCAATTAAATAAGAATAAAATTCAGTAATCAATGAAAATGTATGAAATCCAATTATCATGGTTCTTGAGTTTCATTCTTCCGGTGTCGAATTGAGTAATATTTTAAGTTAGTGCAGACGCAAACATATGGCAATAAAGTGAGGACGCGGCTGGAGATCGATCCAGCGACAATGGGAGATCAAGGTGTGTATTCATGCCTAACGAGTAATCGATATGGGTATGATCTTAAATCGATAAAAACCTTTTATCGATATTAAATAATTGTTGGGGATGTGATATTAGAAGAGTTTGAGAAATTGAAGGTTCAGGGGTGGAAGGCTATGCATTAAGAATAGCGGTAGCTTAACAAATCGTAGCACTTCTGTATTCTAAATAAGTCGTTTCCTTCCTCTTTTTTCTGAAGCCTTCTTCTTGGTTTGTATAGTCATCTCGACTACTTCGAAGTCCTTTATCAAGCAAAATTTAAGCGATCAGAAGTCGATTTCGTTTATTTTGCATTGCAATTTAAAGTGCGTTCTGCTCGTTGTATGTATATTCGTTGGCTGCCGTATGCCTTTACTCTAACTTCATCTTTTGTTCGCATTCTTAAGAGACCTAAAAATGCCCTTAGTTTAATGTGCATCAACTTTTCCAGCTCACGAATTAAGATCCAATATTACATATGCATTTTGCATATGCAATAAATACACATTTTCATTAGTTGTTGTGCAAAAAAATAAATGGAACAGAATGATCGAAATATGCGAAAATGAACTAACTCAAGCACGGTGGGGTTTTATTCGTAATGGAGCGTCATCGTTTCCTTGAAATTTCCTTCATTCGATTGCCACTCTTATAAATGACGGTTAGGATTTAGAAGACTTCTTGTGTGTTAAAAGCGTCAATAACCATTAAGATGCTAAGCAAAAGTTACCCGCCGTCGATTAAGATATTTGCGATTGTGTTACGAATCTTTTACATTATTGGAGATTGTGTGCTATACACTCTGTGTTCATATTGGAAACCTTTTTGATCATCAACCTTCATTATAACTACTGCAGTAGTTGGAAGATCGCTAAATAGATATTAGTAGGAAGCTTCTCCTAACTATTGCATTCCCACTTTTTGTTAAAGACGTGCATTCATTTCCGGCATGGAACAGCTGATGTATTACGTTTCGTACTGCTGAATGTGAGCCTCTCTAAATGTCAATATACAGATGAGGCTAAAATACACTCGAAAATATTCTGCTTAAGCAATTTCCAACGACATTTATGCGGCAACTGTCAAAGATTTCGCAAATAAATTCGACTTCTTACACCACAGTTAGCAACAATAAAGTTGCATGTTCACTGCGATAGAATCGAATAAACGAATAGATGTGTCAACGAACCACGAAGGAAAATAGTAACTGAACATTAGAAATATTTGTATTTGCTGAATTTCGTCGATATTATTAATTATCATTTATTTTTTAATCTCAATGAAATGAATAAATTTCTAAATAATTGCTGCGATAATATGCTGCGTATTCATTGCAAAGTTCTGTCGGTTGAGTTTGTGAAGACTTCTCCGTTGAACAAATAGAAAGAAGAATGACAAATATTGTTGAAGATGATTTTTCAAATTTTAGATGTGTTCGGGAAAATTAACAAGAATTCAAGGCGAAGAAATTTTTTAAGCCAGCGAGTTTCAACAATATCAGATACCGAATACGATAATCGAGTGAAAGTCAGCGAATTGCGATTATCCTCATTTATGATGGATAAGTTTTGTGCAAAGAATCAACGTCTCAGAACCTCAAAGTTAGCGATGTTGTGGATTGATCGGTGCAGTGAACGCTTCCGCTGTCATTGGTCGGTTACTGCAAAACGCTGAAGCAGTTAATTCTATTGAAATGATTTCTGAAAACAAAAGTTGCATGACACGATGATATTAAAATCGACTAAAAAATGCCACATATGCTGCTAATGTTGTTGCTAATGCTTATAAGGCAGAATTTTCGTTATATATTGCGATTATAAATGTATGGAAAAGTAACTAACATATTTCTGTAACTCGAATAGGCCATCAAGTGTTCACTTTCAATTTATGTGCTGATATCAATAATATTAGTACGGAGGGCGGAGAAAAGATAGGAAAGGCAAATCGACTAAATTCTGCAAATGACGCGCTGACGCTCTTGAAGAACTCTGATTGAATTTGGGTTCAAGTGAGTGGATATCACCGCTTGTGATACTTCAAAGACCACCAGTAAGAAGTAAACTTCTGCATTCGACAACAATCAATGGCACAAAGTGACTCTCGAAAAAATCTCTGATCTTACTGATAGCTACACTTCTTATCAGTGAACTCAGCAAGAACGCTGAAGATAATTTTGTTAAAGCATTATTTTTAATTGTATCGTTAACAAATGTACAGTTGCTCCAACTAGTCTTATTTTCTATTGAACTTAGTAATAGTGAAATTAAATTTTTATGATGAAAATATAAACTGCTACCAGTAGTCGTTGAGGTGAATTCTGAATATTCATTCGGAAGCGAAATGAAAAGCGAATACATTAATTTGTTCGTATTGGAAAAAACTTTTTGAAGACGCTAACTTCTGCTCATTTCTTAATAGCAAACTTTAATGGACAATATTCTCACTTTGATATAATGTATGATAATTCGGATTTCTATAAACCTGACAGCCACAAACTTTAACGATGTATAAAGCCCGAAATTATATTCTTTTAGTTAAATTATTATTCAACGAATATTGAATAGAAAGTTTCAATTGAAACGTTGGGGAAATGAAGGCAATTGCGGCATGCAATTTTTGGGGTATTAGAGAGTATAGCCGTAAAGTGCTCATTAAGAAATAAGAGGTGCGCTATGATAAATATGTGCGTAACGAAGGCAGAAGCAGAAGAGTTGCGCTTGTGATGGAGGGTATGCGAAGAAAATCTTTTCCGCATTCATGCGATGAATGTACCCTTTTTAAACGATCCCCGTGTATCTCCGAATATGCCGTCTTTTGATCAATAATGAAAGGTACCTTTATACTTTTTCCAATGTTTACAACTGCTAACGTTCAAAATGCTTTTTGTGTTATGAGCTTTAAATCTGTCGCTGGCAAATATCGTTAGTGCATCCGCTGGTTTAACTTTTCCGCTGCGGCTAAAGCGCATTCGCCTGGGCAATTCAGTTCCTCTTATATATTCAGTGACTATCCGCCGATGTAAACCCTCTGCTCTTTCTTGCCGCTCATACTCATAAATATTTGTGTGTTATCCTGCTATGCGAAATTAAAATGAATAAATAATATGCAAAAAATTCACACAGAAGGCAGCTTATTCGATCATATACTAATGCCGCGGTGAGAGTTAAAATATAATTGTTTCATGGCAAAAAAAGAGAATCGCGATCATATCTTATATGAATGATTCCTTCTAAAGAAAAGTTCGATCCAGTCAAGAAATATCAGAGAGAGAAAAAAGAAATTTTAAAGTAGCGACTTTTTGAGAATCCATCAAAGGAAAATAGTAGCACAAGTGATCAGATAACCTTTGTTTGGAACGCACAGCACACTAGAATTAAGAAATTCTATTAGATATGAAGAATACATCAACGATAGTGGGCGAGTTAGTCGATTTATATAGTGCTGGATGTGATTTCGGAGTGATAAAACTCATTAAGCGATAGTTAAATGCTAATCTATTTTTGAGCGGTTTGTTTGCTAGTATCATTGATTAACATGCTAAATCGTGGATCATTAGTGAGTGATTTCCCATCTGACCCCATCTCATTGGAAGTATTGCCGAAACGAGCTCCATCATCCATCGTTAACGCTCCAGCTCCTAATCCAAAACCGACACCTTTTGGACCATATTTACGACCATGGCATTGCTTGCAGAAGAGCTCAGAGCCATGCTCAGCCACTGTACACGAATCGAGCAGCTTATTGCATAAACCTGAAAGTGCAAACGGGGCAAATTGTGCAAAAAGGATCATTGAGTCCTATTGCACTTCCATTCAGTATCAATGATAGATGCAAGAAAACTACCGTGACGAAAGCAGATTAATGATAAATGAAGCACTGAAATTCTTTTTCCTTTTAAACTAAGAAACTTAAGTAGCTAATGGTCTCTGATAAAAATTGAAACCTTTTTTTAGTTTCTTTGGCTGGAGGCTGCTTTATGTGAAATGTTCAACAAGAGTATGGGCAATAAATCATTGGACAATAAGTGGACAAGGAAGTTTTTGCAGCCTAAGCCGATGAGAATAACGAGTCATAGCATCTCTACAGAAATTGTGATCTTTGGATGAGCTGATCAGATGATGGTGAGCTGAACAATGGATGCAACAGCGACATGAAATGGAAGAAATGGGCACTACTCTAGTCTTTCCTTCGCAGTCAACTTCAATATTAAAACCACATACACTAGGTGAATAACCATTAATGACTGTAATACGACATTCGAAAGGTAGGATTTTCGCACTGAAAGTAAACAGAGCTAAAAAAATTTGCTCGGCATATTTGATGCGCTCTCATGAACTCAACTGACTGACAATATGTACTATAACGGGAATAAAACCAGTTAAGCCTAAATTTAGACAGGTAACAGTGGCAAATAGATTGATTCTGTTTCATTCTCCCTTCGCAGCGAATCTGTCATTGGAAAAATTTTCAGGTTAGCCCTTTAGCACTACTACTCCAAACTTGGAGCTTGAAATTAATGTGAAAATTGTTATTTGTTCGTGTAATAAGTGACTTTCGTATCGTCATCACCTCAACAGTGATGCATATTTTGCATCGTCATTTTAGTTCTGCGAGCGGTAAGATCAAACTATGCAAAGCGATAGATGAAGTAAGAAAGCGTTTCCAGGTAGGTTGGTGTTTCAGGTGGACAGGCTGAGATGTTCAGTGCAACAGAACAACAAAAAAGATACGCACGTGCTAATGGTGTGAGCCGAGTTAGTGGAATAGATTCGCATGCAAAACTTGGTGTTTCTTTACGAGAGAAGACGATCGATCTTTAAAGACCAACACAACAATGTATTGAATACTTTTACACTTTGGTTAATATAAAGTACATAAATTTAATACATATAAGATGCTGCAAATTACAAATTACGTAAACTTGATACATTAAAAAACCACAAAATAGGCATATAGGTTAATATAGCAAAAATAAATTTCACTGCAAATAAATCATTATCTTACCGATTCATACAATATTAGTGCGAACCAAGTTCAACTTACGTCATTTCGACTTCCGTATTGCCAAATTGTTCACCAGTATCCATGGTGAGGGCTCCAGCACCGATACCGAACCCAACTCCTTTGGGACCGTATTTCCTTCCGTGACATTGTTTGCAGTACAGTTCGGCTTGATGCTCACAGCAGTTGGTCGAATCCAACAATTTATTGCACAACGCTAGAAGTGCAACAAGCACATGCAATACAAATTTCATTCGCTTTATTAGTTCGTTCATTCGAGACAATTCGACAAGGTGTACAATTTCGATTAGTGGTATAATTAGGTAATAATTTCTTAAAAAGGATATCCTTCAAATTCCTCGAGGGAAAAGATTATGAGCAAGGAACCGCGAATGCATGAACCCACGAAACATTTCGTCCTACTTCATCTTAATTTTTGAGGGGACGCAACATTCCGTAGTCGATTTTATCGGAGGTTGTGCCCTCATTCCCGTATCAGTGAAAACAAACACTTATCAGCTCAAAAGCTGAATAATCACTAATACCTTACTTATATAAGGGGTTATTCACCTCATCGACGGATTCTAAAATCATCACATCTCATAATACATCCGTCTATCGTTTCTCCAAAACTACGAAGGATCAGTGATCATTGTTCATTTCACCTTAGTGGTGAAGCATTTTTATAAATAACGCTAGGAAATTGTGCACCATAACTGCTGTCCTGCCGAATTCGATGCTTCGATGCTTTGTTGATGGCGGAATTTTATTTATTTCAGTGACAATGTACACATATCAGATGGATATGTTTGACGATAAACGAGACAATGTGTTAGAAATATTACTTTAAGCAACAATGTAAGTGCGAAACAATGTGAAAAGCAGTGCAATAAAGTGATTGGCTCTTGCAAGTCGGTAAAAAACTGTTCTTTGACTTGTAATTTGCGCCTAGAATGGATTACGCGGGCGGTATTTGCATAATAACACGATCATACTTGGATGTACTTACTGCATTTGAAGCAGAATTTGTGGAATTTGTAGCCACCAGCGACCATCTCTTCGGCCGCATAGACCGATTTACCGCACTTAGGGCATTTCGGATGCTCGATAGGCTTGAATGGCATTGTTTCTTCGTTGATAATGACAATAAGACACAGGAAGCTTTTGGAAGCGATGCTTTTCAACACTGCACCCTCTTCAAATACCCTAAAACTTTCACATAGCAAACATTATATCGCTTAGACAACAGCAATGAACGCGAGTGGGTGTCTAATACGAAAGAAACTGGCTCGAGAAGTGCAAAAGAAGCTACTAGGCTAAGGAGGACAGTGAAAGAAGTCTAGTTTTTGCCTCAAAAGAAAACAAAGAAAATCCCAACGAAGATCGCTCATCTTGAGCAATAAACCTTCGGCGGTCCTCCTACATTTACGACATGAACGCTTAAAATCAGCTAAACCGTATAACGAAAACTTGCATAATAAAATAAGTTAAGGCTGAGCATGATAGCAAAATGCTTCATTCCTAAGCCAACGGTGATATCAGTTAGTGGTTATTTCCTCATCACAATAAAAATTAACAGCCGTATAACATCAGAAAACTAACTGTGCAATTACACCTTCACATATATTGGCCTAAGTTTAAAAAACAACATCACAACCCCCAATACAAACCTGGTTTTAAATTGAATATCGTGTGCGTACTCTTTCAATGCACCAATTCTAGATTCCTGTAGTCTTTGTTAACCAGAAAATTCGCCAAATTGGTCCATTCTTTGAAAGATTATCACTACACTCTTATTAGAAGACGGCCCTTTCAAAACACCTCGACCTATTTACACCTTCCGACGATGATTCATTTCAGATGATGCGCGACCACAAAACCTAAAACATTACGGTTCGCTTGCATCAAGCTGAGACTAAAAACTCAGCACGTTGTCTAGCGCAGTGCTTGCTTTATATGCCCATTCAGCATTGCATCAATTTCGACAGGTATTGCATCTCGTGACTCAAATTCAAGATAGCAGTTCAATCTACGAGAGCTCTTATACATCTACAGGAACAATACACTTTGCATTCATTTCCTCATCGAACCAGTTTCGACTGTGGTCGGCGACTCCACCTTTCTCGCAAATATTCTCTCTTCTCTGCTATATTCGAAAGTGCTCCTATAATAAGATCAATTTTTCCGACCATATCTTTCAATAAGGGCCTTCTCCAATGTAACTTGCTTAAGTTCGTAAAAAAAATTGTGTAACTGATCAGCATGCATTTCGAACTCAAATAATGGTCAATCTCTCCAAAGCAACGTATGCCACACCAATGCATTAAAAGTGTACAGAGATTTCGTAATACATATTTATAGTCAATTTCAACAACTCCATTAGCAATGTCTCTAATATTCTGCATTCCTTTCTTCAATCTTCGAATGCTCTCACATAAACATCAGTATTTGGCCACGACGTCGTTTGATTGGATGAACGAAGGTATGCAATTTCCCATTACCTGACAGGCACAACAAATATTATTGCGCACTTATATTCCATGCGGAGAGTACGAAATGAATACTGCATAGTTGTAATGCAACTTTTCCAAAAAGCGATCGAAACACCTTTAAGGAAGGGTATTATTTATGTAGGGATGATGTATCCAAATACCCACAACTGAGATAACGCGGGAATGCTAACATATTAGCTAAAGATAAATAATCATCAGCGAATCCCAGTTCGAACGAACACACATTATGACTTTGATTCTTTTAAACATTACTATTGTAAAGGAACAACGTTAAAAGTGAAGGATGGAGGAGAAGCGTTACTTTGGAGTGAGCGGCCGAAAATCCACTTGAAGTTAGCAAAAAAGAACCACATCAGTTGAATATCACTTTTTTATGGTTCAGCTTCGATTGCTTCATCGTGGAATGAAAAAAATCATACCTAGTTCGTGACAGTAAATTAAATAAATACCATAGCGCATGAAATTTAGAAATTTCAAGAAAGAAAACGGACCACTGATGGCGTCATCATCGAAAACAATTTCAGTCTTATATTAAACAAAAGATCAAATGAGTGCAGTATGAGTACTTGCTGAATCAGAATCCATAAAACAAAAAAGAAGTTATGAAAGCCAAAAAGCCAAAAAATGATAGTTTAAGGAGTCTTTAAGAAAGTAGCTAAAAGGATTCACTTTGCAAATCATCTCATTGGCCAACAAAAACTTGTTAAAACATCGAAATATGATCATCTTCTTCGTGTAATTCCCTCCGTACAACGGTGCTCAACAAAGATTTATTGTAACAAATCACTCATAGAGAGTTTCCTACAGAAATAGTTTTCTTTCTCTTCGAGTCGACAACATTCCTCGGAGCCGACTCGATCGGCAAACTTTAAATTGCGAAGATTTATATTCTCTGATCGCATCGATTTTTTTGCTTTTATGTGTCTTTTCTAGAACAGTTCTAAGGATGCATTTACTTATATATTCTCTCATCGGCTCAGTCGAGACTTTATGCACCACGATCAGAAAGAAATAAGCTATTAGCTTATGTATTGATAGAATAAAACGCACTGCTGCTTCAATCTCAATTAAGATCTTGAAATGTAAACTACTGACTATCTGCTGATTTGTCTGTTGCTTCCAAAAAGTACTTCGCAGATATAATAGTCTCATATAAATGAAGAACTGAATAGGTGAGCAAGGAAAATAAGTGACGAATGATCAGGCGTGCTGTCGAGGAATCAGACAATTCATCGCATAGGAACTTCTAAACGCCTATTCTGCTAAAATTCGATGTGATAATTCTGCGCATAGACGAGTGTATACTTTGACATACTTCAGTTGGCTAAACTTTAAGGCTACAGTGACTTTCTCTCTTAATTTGCCAACACAAGTTTCCAGGTTACCCTGTCGTTACATTACGCGTTTCACCGAATATCTGCATCACATTATTTTGAAGTGTTTCCGAATTATAGAGCCGAAAATTTTTCGATTTTCTCAAAGTTAGCTAAAAATATATCATATTTTACATTTCACATATGACCATTTCATCTCATTTCATATAAACCATTTCATAGATGGCGGCTATAACTGACGTTCAAAATTAAATATAGACTACTGAACGAACACCTCTGCAACGAAATTTCATTTTCCTAGATCTAACCAATCAATGAGGGCGAAAGAAACGAAATAACAGATTAATGGCTGGCTGCAAGGAGCATTCGCGTGATCGATGCACCAGGAAGCGAGTAAAATTAGGATGAAGCTGCAATGATTGCAGATCGAAAGAAAATGTGTCATAAAGTACACTCGTAGAGTTGCAGCTGAAGCAGTTTGACGTCGAATGTAATCATCGGTAGAGTCCCTGAATGTCGAGAACCTCAACTAATTTGTGGTTTATTACTGCAATAATTATGCAGCCTATGTCAAAAGTTCTCTATAAATCCCTATTACTAAGAAGAATAGACAAATTTTACGAAGAGAGTTCAGAAATGAATTCAAGCAACGAACAGAAAGACTATCTAAAATGAAGCGTGGAGAAGGGCCAGAGAGACGAACGGCAATGAGCAAGCTGCTCAGTGTGTTAAAAGTAAACAGGGCACCTTAAGGGCGGAGCTTCCTGTGTTCTGCTAGCTCTGTGGGCAAACAGCAACTCGAGCGAGAGCTCGAGCTATTCTCTAACACTGCATTCACTAATGATTCATCAATGAAAAAGTACCCACCTGTTTTCTTGATAAATAATGCATTTTCAAGTTGACGAGGAATAAAAGATAGAGAGGAGTGATGACCGATACAGTTTGCCCTTTCCCTCAGCAACTTTCTGTTGCATTCATTCTTGACAGGAGTCGATAGGTGGTTAGATGATTTCCCAATAGAAAGGTAACACGAACTCGAAATTTAATTAACGAAGAGGAAGATTTGTTAACTTTTCATCGACCAATGTTGAATAATATCACCGCTAGCTATTTTTTGTGACAGCTGAATTCTTTCATGCGCTTTGTAAAGTGAGATGGAAAATCTTTGAGAGACATTTTTCATTTATTTCAATAACGATACTTCAATCGATATCGAATCGAAAGGCGGATATCGAAGCAGATATCGAAAAAGGTGGAAACACCAGCTGAAAAGGGAACAGAAGATCAAGCAGTTGCGCTCTAAGACTTGTCTGTAGTGTCGAATGTCGTCGTTCCGTTAACCTCACAACTTTCGTTTGACTGTCTTTCCATAAAATTCATAGTTTTACTTTGGAATATTTCTCATTCTTTTCTATGTGTTCGGTTGAGTGATTGGCTTTGGAAAATGTAAGTGGCTTATTACGTATGAAATTACGCACCCATAATAATGGATCTTAGTATCGTTTGGTGATCTCATACTGTCCAATTTCTACTTTCGAAAATACTTTGAAAATATTCGTTTGTTAGTCTGATAATTGAGCACAAAAATAGTTGACTAAGAAACATTTCAGTTCCATGAATGAAAATAGCGCAATTTACAGTGCCAGTGAAACGAACCTCTACGAACAGCTGTCGTTGAGATTGACTGACCGTCACTATTCGGTCATTATTACACATTTGGATTGCTTAGATCGACGAACGTCTTCAACAAATGCATCGCTCTTTACCCGCAACAATGACCCTTATTGACCTTCACGAATATAGGAATGTTGTATATTATTCAGGGGGTGAGAGAGAGAAAGAAAGGTTTTCAACAAGAATGACCCTTGTCGAAATGCATCCACTAAATGTGTATTTATTAAGCGTATGAAAGATTATGTGGAAAGAGTTTTACATAAGTTTGTGCAAGTATTTAGAAATCTTTGTGAATTCAGTTTTTTTCATTAAAAAGTTCCTTTTTAAAGGATGAAATGAATTTCTGCGAATTGATTTAGAATGAAAACGAATGGCCAAAGAAACAAAAGTCGATATAAGTTCTTAGCGATATAAGTTCTTCATGGAAACAATCACTTAACCAACATTAGCTGAATAAATATTACATCGAATAAGCTCATGTATAATATGAGAAAAGCTTCAACTTTCTGGTTTGTGGATTAGGAAAGAATCATAGCGAAATAATACTTTCAGATAAAATGCATGATAGTTATGGTGAAAAGAGACAACAGAAAGTGATAAAGAACGAGTAATGACGAAACCAAATAAGATAGATTTTAGAGAATAGTAACGCACAGCAAAACTGAATCAGTGGGAATGTTTTGAACAAGTAAAGCAGTAACGGAGAGATGAGAGATGAGGAGAAGGAAGTGGACGCACATCAGAAGAGTTTTCCCAGACTGCGTCAATTGTACCTGAAAGACTAACGATGTGTGAAAAATCCACATGGAAATTTCGGACAAGGGAATTCGAACATTTAAGCAAGAAAAAAATTCAAAACAACGAGCGGCAATTCTTTTTTAATTACTCGCTCCTCCTATCCGTGTATTCGGCTGATGAAATTATAACTGGCGGAGATTTTGAAAAGCAAATGAAGAAAGATATCTGAGGATGAAAGGTAAATGCAATGATGTTGGTGAAAAAATTGAGCGATCGAACAATACACACAACTGTCGAAATGCAACATCCCACACGCACTGACGCATCTTAGAAAAATGTTTATTTACGCATTTGCAAGCCAATTATGAACTTCCCACTCAGAAGATATTCCACTGAGTTTTTATTTCTTTGAAATAGAAATTCAGTCTTAAAGTGTCAAAAAACATTATTTTATTCACCAATATTCACTAATTTCAAAGACGCGGAGAAAATTAAAAAATCGACATCCACAAAATTCTATCTGAAGAAATAAAGCGCTAAAAGAATTCGCTAGAAAGCTAGAAATAAGGAAAAACTTTTGTCTCTCATTGAATTATCCATAGAATTTCATATATCGAATCACTGAAATTGTGCAGATTTTTGTGGACGAAAGTTCGATTTTAAAATTGCTCGAAAACTGAGAAATCAGAATGTGGCAATATTGTCAATCGGAAATTGATGAGAACGAATCAATATTTTATTTCGATAACTCGACATCTTTCTAAACGAACGCATAAACGCAGCACTGAGTTGACTGCAACAATGCAAATGCGATCTTCAGTGGCAATCTCTTTTATCCAATAAGTAATATTAATAAACGCGAGAGTAGCTATTAATAATTATGATTATATTACAATTACGACTATCAATTAATATTATTAATTACCAATTACCAGTAGCTATTAATTAATAGTAATAAGTAATAATTATGATTACCATTACGACTCTCATTTCAACGTCCTTTTCATATGTGCTATCAATCATTATGCGCATTTTGACTAGGTATATTAATCCATAAACTTTGCAAGCTTAGAATACAACTAGGCCTTTCTTCAATGTACCAGCAATCATGCTACGATCACAATCTTTAGTATTATCGTAGTGGAGGAACGAATAAAGGTTTCTACGACTTGTAGGGATCGCACTGATCGCGTTGTACAGTTCTGGACGATCATGATCACAAACCCACTAGCACAGGTGATTACACATCAAATTAAATATAATACATTCATTAATGAGCAGCGATAAATTCAGAAAATTATATCTGCAGCTGGCAAACCACAGCGTTGACATTTTTTAAACCTTACGATGCCTATTTCAACGAAAGCTAACTCATATGACGGCATGGTATGAAAAGTGCACTATATCGTCAGTGTGGCACCTCACTGTGCCAATATTTATATCGCGAAATACCGTCAAACGTGACACGTACTCTTCGAAAAGGTTCGAGAAGCTTATAGATGCCAATAGCAACGAGCAATGAGGTACAAGCTAATTCACTGTCTCTCTTTCTCTGTTTGCGTTCTTCGGTTCTGATGCGCTCCTTCTCCGCGCGATTGTTCACACCGTCCACGAGATGCATCAACGTAACTCCACTGCTGTAATGATGCAAACGTTCACATATGAAGCAATCCTATTCACCAATTTTTTTTCTCATTAAACCGATCGAAATGGATCATCATTTGACTGCTTATACATGGATCAATCTAATTATTATTTTATAAAACACCAAAATAGAAGTATTCAAAAGTTTCAGAAATTGCAGAAACTATAAGAACGATTTCTATTAACACTTTTCAATCCACTTCACTCAAGCTGCAATGCAATTTGGACAAGGATTTCGCACTTGTTAAGTAGCCGGTGGAGTTTACAACGAAAGGCAAAACGAATATAAGTTATACTTTATAACGGATTATGTTAATCATCTAGGGACATCAAGAGAACTTAGAGAAATGCAGCATATATCAATTATGGAATCTCTATTTATCCCTCGATATAAAGCTTTTGCAAAACACGATCATGATCCTATCAGCAAGCGACCAGCAAATCATGTATTCAGGGATGAATAGAGGTCAGAATGAGGCCACCACTTCTTGACGGAAAATACAATCATTCTTTTATTCATAAGAAATAATAAATAAAAAGATGAGAATAACAAAAGCCAACAACGTATCATATCACAAAATGAATATTGAGTAGTTTAGGACAAGCTTCTGAGCAAAAAATGAATTTTAAAAAGCGAGACCACATCAAAAACAACACAACTAATTACTGCGCAAATAAACTCTCCCAGCAAATAAAATAAAATACACGCTTATGACCAAATGAATCAGAAGAACATCACTGGAGAGGAATTGGAATCGGTAGATACAAAAATTTACTTCAAAATCTGCATCATGAGCCGATGAGAAGTACTTAGAGAACAGAGGAATCTGAAGATCCTAGCCACCAATATTTCAAACTGTACAAAAAATTGTCTTAAATGAGTCTAAAGAAAACAAGAATTTCTATGGACCGCTGCAAAATTTGTCAGTTAAAACACTCTGAAACGCATGTCCGAGAACCTGTTCGGTGGGGAATACCTAAATGAGATTCAGTCTTGATATACGTCGGCCCCAGTTACTACAGCCCTCTGTAACTGGATAGACAAAAAGGACGAAGACTTTGTAGATAAAAATAGATGACGGAGGAAGGATGGGGGAAAATGAAATGTTGGAAACAGCTGAACTGGTAAACATAAGCGTCACATTCAGCTTGTATTCAATTTCAACTCAAACCCGTAGAAAGCAAACGACTGGATCGACGGTAAAATATCTAAAGCTATCCTGAGACGCCTTCATCAAACGTTTCCGATACGAAGATCACTTCACAATTGGAAAGGAATTCCAAATGCCACAACTCTTGTAAGTGACAGGTTTTTATCGAATCTGGTTACAAACGTGCTATGTGAGGAACAAATATGCAATGAGGAACAATTCATGTGTACTGAGAGAGCTTTGCGAAGTCGATGGTTTTGCAAACGCCAAACGAAAAAACAAAAAACTCGAAAAATGAGGTGAAGTGCTCTTTCTTCAGATATCAGTAACACTTAATTCAGAAACATTTAACAACCACTAATAACAACTACCATAACATAATGTAGGCAATAACAGGAAGGGCAATATTATCAATTTTTTTCATATGCGCTTCTACAAAGGCACATACCGTGCATGTGAGAGCCAACCTCAAAATCGAGAACAGCGTAAGGGTACAATCAGGAATATAAGCAATACAGAGAACTATTCCAAATAAAATCTGAGCAAAAATCATGGCCACTGTGCCTTCTTTGCTTTTCGAAGAGTCTGGCCAATGATGCGCTCCGTATCGCGAGCCGAAAATCGCCGCAGCACTATCGCCAACACCGACTGTCATCATACCACCATAGTGATAGAGATGCCTCTTCTCTGCAAATGCCTTTTCGCTATGCAGATATGCACATGTAATCTTTATCCACAGCGTTGGGTTGTCAGTCTCAGGGAACAGTGTGAGGTGAAGTTCATTTCTAGAAAAGAGGAAGGGAAGGGGGTGATAGGCAGCAAATGCAAAAATAGGCTGAACGACTGTTACACTCCAGTGATCATATTATGCACTACGCTTATATAACACAGATGAAATAAAAGGCGCAACTGGGCGCTTCTTTGGTATAAGCAACAAGGAGGTGCATTACCGTCATAGAGATTTCAACCACTCAAAAAGGAGAGCTCCCACTTGTGAGCCTGCACCAGGCCGAATTCACTCCATCTCCATTAGATCGCAACTCAAAAGTCAGGAAATAACAGCTCATGCAAAACTCACGAGCGAGGAAGAAAAAAGACGAGCTAAACGAAATAAACAGTAGTTTTGAGAAAGTCCAATAATCTTTGTAATGTAGAACTGTAAACACACGAATGAAACGATCACTAATTCTTACCATAATTGCTGATTGGAGAAAGGAATAAAGGCAAGAATATTCCAGCGACCAAGAAAATTGGCGTTAAAATCAAGTCTTTGGAATCTTGAGAATCAACGAAAACAAGCAGCCAATTATCAAGATATGTCGACCAAGGTGGCACTTTCAGTGAACGAAAGATCTGTAAATCGCTTCATCTAAGGCATCTATAGAAACATGAAAACATCGAGCGTTTTTAACGAGACAAAAATATGAATAAAAAATCTCAAGTTTCAACAAAAACTATACTCACCTAACCTGTCCATAAGGTAGACCTCTCAAGGTAAAAATGAACCTACTATGTGTGATTTGCAACGCAAATAAAATTTACGTAAACGACCTTTAGTGAGCTTCGAAATTTTTCTGTGCTCGACGACCTGAGAGCTCTCTGATGACGTGCAGTTCGTTCGTTATGGAGAAACCATGGAACATATTGACCAAGATAAATAATAAAAGGCCTTGCTCATTCCTTCGAGGACTTTGAGGAACAATTTTCTTTCAACCCCAAGATGGACTAAGAAAAATCAAGTACCAAAACTGTCGAAATTAGGACGATTATGGATGCGCGCGATACGGCCACTAGCAGTCGCATACAACCGGTCACTCAACATCTAAAACCAGAATTTGAAAGGTGAAGCTGTCACCCTTGGCGATGGTCAGGTTATCAGTTAATTTTGAGGAATTGAAAAATTTCGCAGAAATAAAAACGGCGAAAAGGGAGAAAAGTGCCGGCGATTAGATGATGTGATAAACAACAGTATGCGAAAAGATCACTCGGAACCCTAGTATTTCTTCATTACAATTTATTACCTTGCTGCGTTATACTAACGTTATATTCATCAAGACAACACTTTCCATATATTTTTCAAGCAACCCTTACATTTTTTCATTTTCGAACTAACAAGGCAAAGCATATGATCTGAAAAGAGAAACCGAATACACTAACCTCTATGATAATGAAAATACATAAAACGAGCCAAGCAGATAGCCACGTAAATTCAATATCGTATCGCAATCCAGTTAGGCATATTAGTGAAACTGTGAGGTGGAAGAATTTACGATGAGTGGTCGAAGCGCTATCATTTGCACCCACCACCGTACAAAAGATAAACGACGACAGCACACATATCGACCAGAAAAGAAGTAGGCAATCCCGAAAATGTAACATCTATTTTTACATAACCTCAATGAGCCGAATGAGAAACAATTTCATGTGGAATTTACCTCATCCAAATGATATTATAGCATAGGGATCTTCACTTTCGGTTGCCTCATATGCTTTTAAGTTGGACAAATTATAGACTTTTATATTTTCGATTACTGCGTTCATAGGAGTTATTCTCATCAGAAACGCTCATTTTTTTATCTTATATACTAAACAATTATGACATCTAAGCTCAATGAGAACTTTTATAATCGATATCGGTCGCAAAATCGAAAAGTGGAAAGCGGTTTCTTCATACTCCATAGACACATTAAAATTTTCCCACATGATCAACTCGTCCACCCGTTCGTGCAACTACGTCTTCACCGGGTATATCGACGGGTCTAAATAAGTACACTCAAAAAAACATACCATTAAGAGCTGCGCAACCTACAGAACTAATAGCTCTCCTTTCTGGATAAAGGTTAAACGACTGGAGGTGTTTTGCGTTAAATGATACAGAATAAGCGGTCTGAGAAGAAAGCAGCGAAGAAACACAGAGGAGTGAAAAAGGAAAGATAGAGAGTTAATGCTTTAGAATCGTCGTATGTGTTGTGCTACAATTATGACTACATCTACCATTCAGATTTATCACGGTTTATTTATTCCACTCCAAATATTACCTCTTTTATGTACGCTGTTGCAAAATAAATAAATATATGTTGTACTGTCGTCAGTGAAGAATTTTACGAGCATTCCTATCGCCAAATTTGTCCCCTTGAACCTCCCATATAACCAATTCACCATCTACATTTCCTGAGGTGGACATTTAACGCACTCATTTTCCCATCGCCAGCTCGAGAACTTCTCATTATTAGCCGATAATGATAGAATACATAATAAAACCAATCTCTGCACTTACCTACGATCGCTTCCATCAAACACTCGAAGAAAGAGGATGGCAGGGATATCAAGAAGTGATTTGTTCGAGCGAACTGTAAAAATGCAGAATGCAGCCATTACTACCACTAAGAAGGCAACGTTGATGAGCGCACTTCTGCGTTGTAGCATGTATGCAATGAATGCGAAAACTGCCGTCGAGCTTAGCGCCACCTCTACCAGTGCCCGATCATCCATTCTTAAACGACGCTAAGATACCTGAAATCAACTGTCCTATTCAGCAACGATAATACAGCGAAAATGATATTTACAGAGGCGGCAATAAATAAACGAGATGAGCAGTAACTCTAATTGCAATCAGAAGTGTAAATCGAGCTTCAATTTCCTACCACCCGCAACAAGTCAAACTTGAGTCAGCTCTTGGAGGAAAATAAGTGATTACTGGATGGAGCGACATACATGGTCTATCTGTATTTCCGTGGCTGAAGTTGTGTTCTTGTTCAGGGGGCGCTCAGACAAATGTTTCTAGGCACGACTGAATCGATAACTTTTCCAGCTCATTCAAATGGTACGAAGGAGGACTACTGAACATAATTAGATCAAACGTTAAGGCAAAGAAGCCACTCGGCAACAGATGAAGCGAAGGCAACTTTAGAAAAAAGAGAACGACCTAGCCCTCATATGCTGCGAGAATAATTGAAATTCATCAATATCTGTAAAAAACCAGAAGCAGTTGAACGAACGAAAGCTATAACGATCCCACTGGTGCTCGATTAATGCTAGTGAACCTCCACGGATACGCTTCATTTGCACCTAGTCGACTAAATCGAGAAATTAACCATTTATGGTAAGTGCGATTTTGCGGTAGATGAAGCCATCTTTTACCACAACTCAGAAAATCATGGCTCGGACTTAGCTCGGAATGGAGACGAAACATCGTTCCAAGAGACCGTATTGTTGAGGGATGGCCTCTTCGTTATTTTCAACTCTTGCAAATACTTGAAACCTTGCCTGGTGACCACCATCAACAGGAAGCAGCAGATTTCAGTTATTCACAAATTCACAGATCTTCGCAACGTGGGGATTTTCCAGGTGAGTGCTGAAGGGAAAAAACGTTTGCAGATCAGATGAGCTCTTCATGAATTCGAAGTAGAGAAGACTTATATGCAATCGTGAAGTCACAAATAGCTAAGGAAAAATCCTCACGATGGATTAACCGATCAGCATGTTCCACCGTTTACTAGACATGGAAGATTCAACTTGTGGAATAGGTTAGTACTTTCCGGCAATCAGCATTCAACTGGACGCCATTCTGCCTCTGTTCTAGCCGACCTTTATAGTTCTAGAAGCACATAAGATGTATTAGATGAAGGAATCGTTGAATGAAACACGTAATGGATGAACGTGTGCGGTTTAAGGCATCCATATATGAAGCAGCGCTGAAAACGTTCAACCTTTCCACTACTAGAGGTCGAGGTCGATATTATCGATTCTAGGCAGTGCTCTTGAATATTGTACTTCGGAGGATCTACATAAGACAATCACTACCACGAAAAATGTCGGCCTCTTTGCATACACGTCACAGACCGGCTAGAATTTGGCCACTCCAAAGTTACACTTTAATATCTTATTTCCTTAAAAAAGCACTTTCAGTGGATTACATGTGATGCACGACATAAGCGAATCGCTTTGCGCTCTTTTCAATGTTCAATTTCATCGTCTTCCTAATCCACGTCGAACTGCTCGATAAATTCCTTCTGATTTCGCAGCGCTCTTTTGCTTCATCGCTCTTCTCTCTAGTATACCTTCTGCAGTAATTGTGCGAAGGCTAAACGTCCCAATTTTGCATAAATGCATAAAAACACTCATTGCAAATGATTGCAGTTGTATTGTATCGAAAAAACGAGACGGATGTTTACTGTATATATGAGGGTGGGGCATAGGGTGGTCGGTCGGCTTGTCGTTGAGTAAAAGCGGTGAACGATGTCTCGAAATCAGCAAGAACCTCATTTACAGGTGAGCAGTGACCGTTCGACGAGTGGAATATGAAGATTTAGTAAAATTAGGCATTGAGTTCTTGGTCCATTTCACAAATATTAGTACGCTAATAAGCTTCTAGTAATTATGTCTTTGAACGCAGTATTAGTATGCTAGATCATATGTTTTATTTATTTGTTTATCTATCTGTTGCACCTAAGAGAACATTCATCACGAATAAAAAATGTCATCGCCTCGATGGATCTTATGAATCCACAAATATGAATAATCCACAAAATGTTCCTGGACTAATGACCATTTGTAGGCAAGGATATCTGCACCTCATTTATCACCTCCCTTCCAATATCACCTTCTTCCTTCTAATATCACCTCTTCTGTAAATAAAGATATAGCACACGATATCTTCACATATATTCTCCTTCAACCCGTTTGTATAATTTTAATGAATGTGAAGTAAAAAATTCATTTTTATTCATATAAGTCTCAGTACCGAAATTTTCTGACTCACACTCAAGTTGCTACACACGATAATGGATGCGTTTTCAACACCTTATGAATTTCATTGTCGTCTATCGTTAATTCATTCTTGTTTTGTTTTTTCCTTTCTATTTAGCGAAATGTACTCCCGCAACGCTTATCGACAGTTATGCATTAAAATATGAAAAATATATGGGAATTATATCTCTGAAATATTACAATGAGAACTGCTTGACAATAAAGAAACGAGCGAGGGACATGGAATCGAGTTTCTGAGATTGAGCAATAAAACCACGGGTAGTATAGCTATGCATCCGGATTCCATGGATAAAATCCTTCGACTTAAGCAGCATTCAGAAATTGCTGGGTGCATTGAGGTCTTATGAGAATTTGTTGAAAATTCCTTTTGAATGACATAACGCATTGATACAGGATGTGACGACAAATAACAAAAAAGCAATCATTCAACAAAAAGCTTCAAATACTGGTGTAAAACGACATTCTGCAAGGGTACGTCGAAGAGTCGACCTTTTTCTTCGAAAAATGTTACTTTTTATGAATTGAGATGCTCAGAGAAATGTAGACTGCCATGAAATTGTTCCTAATGGAATAAATAGTATAGCAAGGAATATGTCTTGGAATTATATATTTCACAGACTCAAAAGCAGTCAATTCTCTAATGAGTAGCATAAATAAAGTAGAACATATTACTCAGTTATTTAACTCAAATAGATTTTTGAGAATTCTTGCGGTTAAAATAAAAATCTGCATCGGAATGATCGTCGTGATGAGAAACTAACTTGCTGAAAAAAAGCAGATTGTGTACTTTAGGCACAAAGACATTTTGTTATCTAAATAAATTGCATCGCTTAATATGAACATTTGGGCAGGTAGGTATTTAATGTTTTTAGGGAGCCGTTTATTATGATCGGGCAATAGACGATTCATCGATCAGCGTTCACACCTTAACGACCGATTCATTACGTAGCAGTGAGCTCCCACCTACACCTGCTTCAGTATCAAAAGTTAGTGGAAAAAAAACGCTTACATGAATCTCTCAGTTTCTAAGGCAGATTCAAATTATTTATGTTATTTAAGACACACTCACTTATATAAGATAAGCAATTTTTAAATGGTCTACATATGATATGACTATCTTAAATTTGCCATTACTCGTCACTAATTACGCACGCAGTAAGAGTGATCTATGAGAAACTGATAGTAATTACCAAACAAGGTTGTCAAATACACGTTGAGCATCTATGTGGCAGTGGAACGACGAACTTAGAATATGACTGCTAATAACTGAGTGAGAATCCGATCAAATGCAAAAGTAGTCGAAAGATGAGATGAAATAGTTGTACGAAATGAAATTGTTGTTGAATCAAAAGATAAAGATCTTTTATCAAAGGAGATTTCATCAAGGCGGTCGCTTAGCATTTCCTCTAATTGCCATATTTGATAAGTATACCCCTGCAGTAATTTACTGTTGATCATTTTTTATTAAAGAATTTCTCTATCAAATAATTAGACGCTCATCGTTGTGACGATGGCAGATTTGCTAAAACAAAAGCCTTTCTGCATTATCATCAATGACCAATAAGCATGTTGAACTATAGAGCTACAATGAGTAATCGATTCATGCGTAGCAGTTATGTTAGTGAAAAGGACAATTCCGCTATTGTGAAAGTCGGCACTGCCTTTCATTTAACTTCCGTTCCAATTTCTCTCAGAAATCGAAGGGAGAAAGCGGCAACACTGCAATAGCCGAAAGGAAAACTGTTATACCCGGCGAGAAGACACACCCAAAACCGATGGTAATAAATATATTACTGCTTGTTAACTATTAATTCTCTAAGAAATCAGATTCAATCTAAATATTTCTCATTCCATTCATTTAAATATGCTATTTTATCTCATTATTGAAATAATAGGAAAAGGAGATAATTGGCAAAAAATTGAAGGAATGAAAAAGGATAAGTAAATAGGCAACAAAGATGAAGAACCTTAGTCTAAAGAAAACACTGGACATATGTGAGCATTAAACACTCAAAAAAGCAAAGAATTATTTGGAAGTATGCAAATGAGCTATTACCAAATGGAGAAATTCTGTAAGGCCGATATCCTCAAATTCGAACTGTTAAATGAGATCGACCATGTGACGGAGGTCAAAGATCATAAAGCGCTTCATGCAAATAAAAAGATCACTTGGATAGGTAGAATATGAGAACATCTTGTACTATATGCAGATGACTCCAAAATGAAATAAATCAACATCTTCACTGAGTATATAGGTGACGAGGAAAGTATTGAAAAAAATAGAAGGCAGCGCATTCGAAAGAAATCAATCGACTGCAATTATCAAAATTGAATTATGAAGCAGAATGGACTGAAATAGCAGGCGCATATTTGGGAAGATGCTTGGAAGTCGATACACGTCGTTGCAGCGTCCGATATACTATGATCCGAAGTACGATGACGTCTCGAAGAGCCTCGAGCGGATATCATCGACCACGGTGTCCGAAGACCCTTCGTCAATTTTGACACCTATACCCGAGAAGGCTCTTTCTAAAAGGCCACGAAGACGTGAAATAAAAAGCACAAGAACGGCGCAAGACGTAACCACCGAAAGTGAGGCGACTGGCAGTGAGACGACTAGCGAAGATAATAGCAGACTGGATGGGGTCTTGCACAGTCCTCGTCACAAGAGCAACGTTACTATTTTAACTTACGCTTTGGAATGTCCAGCTGCTGATTCTCTCCATGTCGAAGCAACTTTCTTTCACTTTCACAGGATTTGTGTTCCCTTAGCGATCATCTACCTTTCAGGTTTCTTTCAGACGTATAGCATCAGATGGATGATTTAGTAGATATGATGCGTAGCAAGCTAAAGTTGGTTTGTGATGGTCGAAACGCGCTAATTTTATATGATCCCAACATTTTTCTGTGAGAAATTTCCATGGAAAGAAGCATTCTCAGTGAAGATCTTCAGTGTGGTTTAGGAAGGAAGCTCATCAATACAAATAAAGAGATGTGTTTTACAGAATATTAATAGGCATAATACTCATCAGTTCACATCTAAAAGAGTTATTAATTACATTTCGAAAGCGATAGGAGAATACGTATCGGTTCAGCAGATGACAGTGAGGTATTCCAGAGAGATAATATGCGCAAGGCAGAAACTGTCAGTAGCAGAACGTCTAGCGTTGAATCAACGAGATCACCTCCAGCTAATCGTCCCACCGCTTCCGGAGCCCAAATGAGTTCATCGGTAAGTTGAAGTCCATTTATTTCTTGCGAAATTTGCTCATGTGTTGCATCGTTCTCAAGCACTCTTTGAACATCACGAGATTCGCAGCAATACTGCAATCTGATTAGTTCATAAGATTATTGTTACCTGTACGATGTAGATATGTGGATGAGTTGTTGAAATACCTACAGTTTATATTCACGAGGCAGGATTACTTACTGGAAAATTTCTTTTTATGATCCGTTGCAATATTTGTCGATAGAGCAAAATGCATTGTTGCGTTTGTTGTGGATTGTTTGTGCAATTATTTTAGCGGCTTTATTTGATATTACGAATATAATCTGAAATTACAACGAAGACCGATGAAAATCAAACTTCAAACAGCTATTAAACAGAGTCTTTTTGTCCACCATTGTGAGCTGCTGCAAATGCACTTCGCAATATTCTGATGGATTGACCATCAGAATATTGTTCCATTGTTGCACTCAAGCTTCTGTGATAACTTCATTCAGATGGATCTTTTATCGGCGCCAAAGGCTCACGAAGCTATAGCTGCCAGTAAATCTGCAACAAAATCAAAGCAACAATGTATGAAAGAGAGCAGCTTTTGTGTTTTCATATTTTTTCGTTAATTTTTCTACTCAAAGGAGCTCTCTCAGCAGAGAGCAAAGGAATGTGATAGAAACTCAACAAATAAAATGCTGTTAACGATTTTTGCAAGTTAGCAATGTCCCATCATATATTGTAGATTCGATGAATTTAATTTATTGCAAATATGCAAAAAAAATTATTCGCAAAATCTGAGAAATTACTTCCACCGAAGAAGCGAATATATTAAAAATTTGGATTTCAGGCAATGTTGAGATCGATGGGCAACAACGTTCAGTGACTTGTGAAGATTTAGTGAACTTTCTAAGGAGGATGTTGAATAAAGTGTCAGCTGAAAATATGTTGAAAGAAGAGCATAAAGCACTTCTGAGGAGGCAGCGTCATATTTCTGAATTCTGCAAAAATCTCTCGGTGGTAGGAATTTCTTTTATCGTTGAATTCCACAGCAATATTTTCGGACCCTTTATGCGATTTCTATTATGGCAATTTTTATGTTTATTTAAGGTTTTTTTTCAATTGTATTTTATCTCATCGTTATTTTCGTCCTCTTTATTTTTCGTCCATTTCATTACTCTCCTCTTCCTTACTCTGTCGACGAGACTTCTTCATTTTCCAACTATTTTATTATGAAAGTTTGAAGATATTCAATATCTATATAAGACGATGTCGATTCAGTTAGTTGGAATGTTTGCTTATATTTGTTTTCTTTGCTGAACATGGAAATGAATCTCGCCTACAAGAATTTGCCCAGTAAATTCCTAATAAGTAAGTGAACATATTTTGAATTTTTAACATTACATAATGATGCAAAACGTGAGTAATTGGCAGTCAGTGCTGCTCTTGATAAACGTCTCAAAGGGTCTGAAATTAGATAGCTTTCTTGAACCGATTTAAGCATTCGTTGAGCTGAATCGCTGAAATCTTTAGCAAATTATCGCGACAAATTGACTCCCTTTGATTGATATAAGAAACTCCTTCAGGAAAAATGCGATTCTATGTCACAGAAAAGAACTCCATTTCATGGATTGTTGCATCACATTTCATTGAAGCATCACTCACAGTTTTTCATCGAGTACCTCTGCATCTAATCATCTGTAGCTTGATGTGGATCATAGTGAATGTGGATTGTTTCAGAATGGAAAAAACCGTTACTCACATATGGTTAATTTCAACGAGCATGCAGTACGTCTCAAACCGACAGCACCAGGCGATGGGAAATATATTCATGCCTCACAAATTCATCACACATACGGCAATTTTATTTTGGCACAGGTATTAACATTTTCTGCATCACTTTCGCGCAGGTATGTCCAACACCTGCGCAGCATTTTTTTTTCCAAATTCTCATGCAAATACTCGCATATCAGTCGTCAAACTTTTCATTTAGAGATGAGACGCGTAGATAAAAGATATAACCCGGCTAAAATTGCATACAGTTGGTGTTTATACCGGCGTCATAAGTGGCACTGTTCTGGTTCTGGCGTGTGAAGCAGCAGCTTCATGAACAAATTGCTGGATGGCAAACAGAGCCGTAGCATAGGTTAGGACAGTAAAATTTTCATGCCGCACCCCTTGAATTATGTTCTAGCGCTAACAACCTCTGACCTTCGAAGTAAATCGCTTTTCAGATTTTCCGGAAGCTCATCTTCCTTTTCCTTCCCATAAAAACTTCTCCTGTTATGAAAGTGAAAGAAGAGTCTGATTTATAAGTTACATGCGTTTATGAGTGCTATAGACAAGTGAAATTTTTGCCTCATGTATCTCTGTTAAGACGTCTGCACCTTCTATTCGTTAACCTCCTATCCCCTCAATAAAACTGTTCATTTACTCCAAAAATATAGGAGGCTTATAATCCGGACGCTATTCGAATTGATATGGAGGAATTTTAAATTTTTCACCGAAGTTCAACTATACAAAAAGTGACTATCAATTTCCTCAAGAACTTAAGCTAATAAGCTAGGTATCAGAGAATTTTCTTCCTTGCATAGATACATGTGGCCTGGATGCGATACAGTGGGATTACTCTTATTTGTTTTCAGAAAATGCTTTGAGTGCAGAATGACAAGATAGACTTCTAATTTTCTTGAGTTAAATGAATCAAAAATGATTAACTTCAACGAGGATCGATGAATGAGAAATGTTTCAACAGGGACCGACAAGGAATTCGGTGGTCGATTTTTATCGATTGATTTGGTCAAATCGAGTGAAGTTGATCGTGTGTGTTGATCCGCTTGTTGATGCAAGAAATTGCGTTCATTATTTCGAATTTAATCAAGGGAAGACAGTGAAGGTCAGTGGAAATCAGTGATTTCATATAGTTTGGACGCTGTTGATATTGGTTTGGCAATTATGAAGGTTATGATGATACTTCTGTGATCGTTTCAGACATTGCTCGGGCAGTTGAAGACATCTCAGACAGATCGTCGCAAACATCAGTAGACACTAATTGAGAGTGACGTTGATATTTACAGGTGGCGAGAAGATTTACTGTTCTTACTTGTAAAATTATGAAAACAGAAACGCCGAATTTAACACTTTATGAACTTTATATGGCAAATAAAGAATTGAGATCGGGAGGTTGGCACATCTTATGCTTCGTTTATTTGATCTCTTGTACAAGAGCACCTAAATAAATTGCATCATACCGAATGCTATCAGAAATCAGTACCAAAAATTCTTGGTGCAGACGTCACTTATTGAAATGTATTTCAGAAAATGATAAATATGACTCGAATTTCACTCTATAGAACGAGCTTGTAATATTAATTAATTATACTTCATAGCCTTCTAATGGACACTAGAAGCTTTGAACGAAGTTTTTCGAATAAACGTACTAAGTCAGATTCGTCAAGTCCATTCTGGTATCGTTTTACAAGTTAAACAAGAACAGTAGGTAATTAGAAGTAAGGAAAATGAATGTCGTCGTTGAAATGAACGATGAAAATGATATAAATATAAAATCGGACGATCATCGCCGCTTTCATCCAATGGCGCATTCACTGCTATTATTACTGTTTACATAGAACATTGAGAAAATGTTTCGTTCATTTGTGGAATATTGGATGAAGTGTTTTATGGGTCACTTCACTTTTCGTGAAATTCTCACTTCCATCTATATTGATATTTGTTTTCAGCTACTGGACGAAAAATTCTTTTGCTTCACTTTAGCGCATGGGAGGTATTACGACCACCAACTGCTCGTATATTATTAGAAATTGTGCGATGTATGCGTACATTGGAAACACCATCTCGTGGAAGTTTACATCCGGATCCGATACTCGTCCATGGAAGTTGTGGTGTCCGTCGAAGTGGTATTGTTGCCGTAACTTCCATGTTATGTAACCAGGTAATATTTAATAGAACATAGACACTCAACCTATTGGCAAAATAAAATGGTCTTGTAAAGGGAAACGATTATTTTTGTAGTAGATATTATGAGTATGGCTCATGAATTTTATTGGATGATCCGTAAGGACCCTGACTGAGTGAACTTAGGATGTATTCATAGGATGAGCATGATGAACTTATAAGATGGGTAGGATGAGCTTGTAGAATAGATACAGTTAGTAATAAAAACTTACAGGATGAATAAGAAGAGCTTTTAGAATGAGCAAGAGGATCGCATAGGATCTATGCATAAGCTTGAAGGACGTAGTAATTCAAAAATCTTTGTTAAATAGCTTGTGAGACTTCAAAGTGCACCTTCCTCACAGTTCTCTGAGAATGGACGTTTTCATTTGAAGAAATAAAATTTCATATAGTATGGGAAATAAAACATTTTTAGATTTCACTGACACAAAAGTTATCCATCGTATGGACAGCTATAGAAATTCGTCGAGTTCGTTATGGTGTTTTAAGAAATCGTCTAAGTTTTATTATTGTTTTGGAGGCAGTATTCTTGTATGCAACTAGTATTGGCGCTTTGGATCCACATGGGAAAATTCATGACGTACTTCCGGTTCGTTGATCTGTCTGCTCATGATCCACTTTTACGTATACTCAAACAAAAGAGTAGAAATTTGAAGACTCTCTATCCACATACCTCGTATCCGAATCGATACATCAAAACTGACTCAATCTCGGTTTGCATATCCTATAGACTGCTTGCATATTCAGCTTTCAAGAATTATCTTCATATTTGTCCGTTATGTTAATATCCCTAAAATTTTCACATAATTTTAGGTATTCAGGATTATGCCACCTTTCTCTTACCTACTTAAGAAATCGCTTAAAAGTCGTGGAATCTGTTGTTTTAGGAGGTGGCATCATAAGGTGTAGAATGGGAAAGGAGGTGGAAATGGTGCGAGAAAGTGTGCATCTGGCCGATCTTCTCACTTCTTTTTCCTCTTAAGCGTATAGAAGGCAATTTCTTGTGATTAAAATAGTTGTAACATATCGCAAAAAAATGCTTCTTCATTCACATCGTTCTTATTGGCGTTTCCGCTGAAATTTAAACGAATTAAATTTTAAAGAATATTCCATATCCTTGACTCCTATAATGGAAAAAATAATATTATTTCCATAGAAAGGAGTTTCCAAATCGGTTCTTCTAAACGATTTCTCTCCACTTCGAAGCAGAGATATGAGGAGCAATTTCTGGATAAAAGTAGGATGTAAATATGTGAAAGAATTGAAGTATAGAAATATGAGAAAATAAAGCTCGATTATTCGTTGTTTGTGCTAACTTGAGTGGATTAAAATGCATAAAGAATCGAGGAAAATTCCTCGCGTCATTACGGCGTTGCTGATAGGTTAAGAGGTTTTGGTCAATAAAGGAAACCATAGATTAGCCAGGAGCTTATTCAATTCGATATATTTCTAGGTCCAGTATTTGAAATAATAGCATATTCAGATTATCCGAAGAGAACGATGTAGACTCGAAGGTGAAAGTCGACGAAATCTTCATAATGCATTCGCTTAAATAATTAAATAAATGCTCATTTTATGTTTATTAAGGATTTCATATATGCTCATTTTATGGAAACTTTTCATTCTGTTGACTAACTTTTGAGTATTCCGATAATTCATTCCGATGTAAGCGACGAAATGAAATGATTGTTCGCACCTTTATATCATCGCCTCTAAAAAGATATACCGTTTCGCTGCAGAACATGGCTATAATATTGCTGTGACGGGTAACCGCTAAGCAAATTGGAAAGTATTGAAGATTCACCTCTAAAATATTTTGCCTCATACGATCACTGAGGTATAGTCGATCATTTCATCAACAGTGCACATCTTTCGGCTGAGTCAAGTTCTTCATTAGGATATTAGAAGTGGCAACTCAAGTAATTTTACTCGATGTGAACGCATTAAACGAAACATGGTGTCTTCCAGTCAGATTTTCGTAAATTACATAGGAACTGAAATTGGGATGCAGATAAAGAAGCTGATATGGGTGTCATGCAGAAGTCATTGCATCGTCGCGCAGCAACTTTCAAATTCTGCACATCGAAGTCATTACATCAACAATACATATGAAGTACTGCGGAAGGCAATTCACCGCATCTGCATATATGTTATTGTATGTTATATTGCTCAGTATTGAAAACTTTTAAAGGTAGGGTTCTTAGGCTTTTCCTTTCATAAAAAGCACGAAAATATCACTGAAGATGATCAGGTGGGAGGCAAGAAATAAGGAGGAATGAGCTGGGAGGAAGAAAGGGGAGCGGATAGGCGAACGGATTCTACGGTCGGAACACAACGTCGAACTTCGCATTATTCTTTCCCTCTTCGGATATTTGGCAGTATTGGATACAGCATCAAATAAAATGTCGATAGTATTTCCGTCAGAACAGATAAGGTCTAGAGGAAATCACCTTCAGTATAGCCTAGCACTTCCTGCATGTACCACATGATACATTTTTGGCTGTGATGGATGTCTTGTAAGTACGAGTTGCACGGAAATCCCATATTTCCTGTTCACTGTTTAGCTCGTTCGGCGAATCATGAATGCTAGCTGCCCCAAGATTACGGTCAGACGCTGAAAAAACTGCGCTCACTTCGGTGTAAGTTTGTAGTGGCGGTAGAATTAGAATACAACTCGGATGAAGTGGGTAGAGAAGATGAATTAGATGCGCTATGACCGGACGAAGTGATTGCCGAGGTGAGAATTATGGACGTCACATCTTCTACGCAAATCATTAGCACGTCGAGCATGTGATGACAAAGTTCGGTCGCTAATACCCAGGCAACTTGCCTAAGCACCTTGTTTTGTTAACAGATGACGGGTGTAGGGGTCGAAAATCCCGGTGGCGAATGGCTTAATCATCTAGCCGACGGTCAAAACCTAACGGCCAGAAATGAAGGGGTCAACGGCCTAAGCTTTGTGGGACGCGCTGTAAAGGGGGTAGCCATGCCAGTTATGAATTTTTGTTTTTTCCAAACACCCTTTTGCCAGCACTTACTTTTATAAGTGTTACTTATATAGTATATGTGTTGTTCGGAAACCTCTTGAAACCCTTTACAAATTATAACGCATAATTATTTCCATCGTTCGGTGTTCCATTAATCAATTCTGTGAACTATTTTCGTTTTTTTCTGCAACGCGAATACTGAAACGATATTTCTGAGATAGATTCAGATGGTTTTAACCGATCATTCCGCAGATATGGATAAGGGAGAGAGGAGAGAGAGAAAGGGGAGGGGATAGAAGACCTGGCACGAGTTACTGGACCTAAGCGTTACTTGATCCCTCATAGGTGACATGCCATCAGTGTAGGGTCCTCATCCCGACGTCTGGTTTTTGAAAACAGAAGTCCCTATATGTAAGACCAGGAATAAAATAACTATGATAAAATATCGATACCTTGCGTCATTGCTAATTACGTTCGCCTTGTAACTGGCCATTGTTCGAATTGGGAGCATGTCGCTTTCGAGCTGCTTTTTCCTTCTCAAGCCTGACTCGTGTGTGTCGGAGAGCAAGTGCTGCATGCAATCAAACTATGTTGGTGCAATTAACTGATCGCTGAAAGCGTTGATTGGATTCTTTACGATGAAGTGAGCTTGCAATGTCTCTCATGGGAATGCCTATATGGAAAGAAGCGAAGTGACGGAAACCTGGAACTATCGGATTGAAGAATCCATGAGAGGTGCAATAAGGCACGAAAAGAGCATTCACAAAGGGGAGTTCAATTGAGTGCAATTCGGTGATTTCACTGAACCGTCGAGGGTCGTTTCGTGAATTCACCTCACCGATGAGAGCACAGTGTCTCGACAGCTCGGCAATGAGATAATGCATAAGGCGATATTTAAATTGATAGCACATTGGAAATTCATCCTATAGAAAAGTTCTCTCTGGTACCCTTTAAAATATATTGAAAGCCGTCTTTCGAATTTTACTTCCTTCAGGTACTTCTTCACATTCACTGCGACGTTTTTATCGTAGAGTAACCACTAAGGCGCAGCTCTTTGATTACACGCGCGGTTCCTCTCCATCTCTCGTTGCGCGTACGCTTATGACGAACTATACGCATACCATTGGATGTGCGCGAAGAAGGCAAATATGCTGCGAAATCGGAACTAATTTGCAACAGTTCCCCGGTGTTGATTGTTTCTGGTCTCACTACGAGTATAAAAGGTGCTTGATAAATGGGAACATTAAGTGGAGATTCCGGAAACCGTTCGGGAAATGAGAAATCGGAACTTAGTGGACCGATGAGGTTTACTTGTCAAAAATTGAAGCAAATAATTCCTCGTTGATGCTTTCCATGGGAAATTGTAGAGGTTAATGCCGCCGGTGGAGAGCATTTCATATTTCTATTTCCGCATAGAATGTTTCATTTTACCTTAAGGTCTGTGCTAATGGAATATATGTGTGATTGAAAAGATCGGATTGTTCGATGCTGCTTTTCGACAGTGGGAAAACTCGGTGAATTGGTCTACGATCGGGAAAGAGGGTGGTGTTAGCCGTCGTTCTATCTTTGTGAATTGAATCCGATCCCACCGCTCATATATGCAACGATCGATCGTCATCTAGAAGCCGAACAGTGTATGCTGCATTCAGCATAGATGAATGGAATACGTTATACTTTTATGATTTTATTTAGGCTGAAAAACCCACACATATCACTTTATTTTCCAACTTGTTTTTAGTTCAGTTCATTATGAACGTCGGTTATACCTAAAGAGGACTTCAGGTCACGTCGCTTTTTCATTTGCAGATTTGATCCGAGTTGATGACGCCGAAATGGATTCCTCTAGTAATATCGTCGAAGATGATCCAATCATAGCGGAAGTAAGGATAATTATTTCTTATTTATTTTCCATAATTCGCCTACTTTTCATGGATTCGTTTTTTTTTATATCGTTAAGTCGCCCAAAACGATTCTAAAAACAGTCATGTCTACTTTTATTCTCTCATCATATTAAACTTTCATTCTTTATATGCATTAATTGTTGCTTCGATTTTATCTAACTAAGTAATTGGTTACGGGGAGCTTTCGAAAAAGAAACATCTCAAAATTTTCCTCACTTAATTTGCTTATGGGGAAATTTCCCCCGTAAAATTTACTCCACTCTATCGAATATTTCTTGAGCAAATATGATTCACCTTAAGTAATCTAATGAGAATATTTCAGTTTGATGTTATTTTATGTAAGAGCGATGTGAATGCGGCACTCTATCGTGTGCAATATCCCACACGTAAGATTGATCCGTATGAATCGAAACATTTAAGCGCTCGATTCAAGAGATCTGTCAAATTGGTTAGTTTGAAATCGGAAAAAATTATCTTCCGATTATTTCTTTGATATTCTCCTTAAAAGAATTACTAGAACATAGGAGAAATATTTCAATGAAGTGCATAGTTTCTAATATTTAGAGTTTATTTAGTCGTAACCTTCAGATCGTCATAATCCAACTTGTTCTCTCGGATAAGTAGCACAAATCCTTTGATGTTTTCGTTCGTTAATCGGCATAATAGATTATGTTCGGATTTTTCTATGGAGAGAAAAAATTCCTCTAATGACGATCAAATTTCCTCGTCCACATTTGCAAAAATCCTCTTTACTTATAGCTATAAACTATATCGGGTTTACTTTCTGTAGAACTATCTCTTCGTTGTATCCGCTTCACTGATTTTAGCGCAAGTCATGGTTGAGGATTTGATTAAGCTAAAATCTTTTCAAAATAAAGCACGTATTCTTTTTTTTTCGCCTCATTTCAGAGCTCTTACATCGTCCGATAGACTTTTGTTCCGAGCTCATAATGGTAATGAATATTGAGGCGTTAAGTATCCCCTTACGTCGAATTTAAGAGTTAACCGTGAAGTTGTTGGATTTGATGTCGTCAAATATCTCCGAGAAATATTGAGAAGAAGAATGACCTAAAAATTACAACGCCACCGAAAACAACTTCTCGCGAATTTCAGATTTAATTTCAGGTGAAACGATTCATTGGTCGACATTTCTGTGCTCTCAGAGATGCTTTAAAGCGCAAAATTTCCTACGCATTGAACTATTCTACAAGAATATAATACTCAATAAATATTAAATATAGTATACTTTATCTATATTTAAAAAATACAATATAAAATCGGGGATATTTCAGTTAGAGATGAAGATGAAAGCAGATACTCAGACGGGTTCTTTCGATAGGGGTAAAGCCGAGCATTTGGCGTCAATATTATCGGGTGGTCGACAACTTGCTGCTTCAACAGCACCTTTGTATGTGATTCGCGTTCTTCGATTTCTCTATGAACGGGATTTCGAATATGCAATAAGCTTTCAACGTTATAATTTCCGCTGAATTTTCCCGTAGTTTTATAGCAAAGATATTTCAAGGTAGGAACTTACTTTGTCTACGTGATTAACATATCAATTTCCAAAAGAACTGTAATTTAAAAGAGAGAGAGAAGTTAAGGTCACGCCAATGTCTTAATTAAGCATATTCAATGATTTTTATTTTGGAAGCATAGTTCAAAAAAAGAAAATTATCGTAGCTGTGATATGGCGACAAATAGCGAAGAGTTTCGTCGACTGAGAAGAAAAATGAGTTTCATTCACAATTGCTTTTCGACGAGCTCTTCAAACTTTAGTGCCTCGTTTATGAAAAATAACTTCTTTCGCCAAGATTACTCATCTGAAAGAGGTCTTCAAATCTAAGTTGCTTCGAATTTATTTCCCTCATATATTTGCCATATGTTTAATTTAATCGTTGAGAACGATTTAAATCATTTTCTCTGTTTATTTTCTCTGAGATTGAGGATTATTTATGTTTCGTTAGTGTTAAATGTTATCATTTTAAGTAGAATATTGGATGAGGAGACATATATTGGTCGATGTTTTAATAGTAATTCGCCTCTTCATTATGCGATCGGTTTCTTTGTGAATCGTAAGTTTTCTTTTTTAATTCCCACTATTGAATTATGCGAATATTGTTGGAATTGTCGAAAGAAAAAGGGAAAGAATTTGTTTTTCTCATTTTCCTCAATCACATTTGTTGGAAAATATTCGAAAATTATAAACAATAATCTTCTAATGATTCTCTAATTTTTATCCTCAAAAATTAATAATTTCGATTAATTAAAAGTATAAAAATTTCTATTGCGATAATATTTCTTCAGAAATTTCAACTATAAAATCACAATGAATTTTTACCTCAAATTCTCATTGGTATCATTTCAACCGTTATATTTCATCAATTCGTCCCAACATAATAGGATGGGAATTAAATTTTCAGTTTCATAAATTGCTTAGAAGAAGTCAATTCTGGAAATGAAACAACCAAATATATCGTTGGAATTACTCTTAATTATAGAGATTTAATTACATCGAAGCGCTTCTTTATTCATTTCAGAAACATTTTATCTATGCCCAATGAGGGGTACATTTGAAATGCGCCGATCCGTCGCTTATATAAATGAACGTGGCAAAAAGAACGCTACTGCTGCTGATGCGGATTGTAAGTTCAAATGCAAATTCACTCTCTTGAGATGTTGAAGTGTGTTTCCAGATTCGTAATATTTAAGTATGACTAGATTGAGTAGTTATTATTCTCCCACATTTAGAAAAGATCTACGAGATGTAGAATCTCTCACTTCTATTCGTTTTTGAAAATATGATTTATAGTTTCGGATTTGTTTGCTTTTCAGCTGAAGAAGTAGACTCAGAGAGTGAGCAAGCACCTGGTCCATCACCAATTCGAGTTCGTTTTCTACGAGCAGAAACCGAGAAACAAAAGAAACGACGCGAGGAGTCATCATTACATCGTAGTAAACTTATCGAACAAGACCCTTGGATTCCGCTTGAAATTCACTCTCAAAAGGTACGAGGTAAAGTTGTTGTTTCCTATTGGCATTTTTTATAGGTTTCGCAGAAAAGTTTCGATAAGAAATTGCGACATGTGGGTGGAGCTGCGAAGAGAAAGCTTCCAAAAACGCATTACCACATGAATATCGATGATGGGCGAGAAGTAAAAGCATTCGTGTTATGCTTCTTTGTCGAAAGCACAAAAGAGAGGCCGACTTCGCCCCAATCGATTATGACTATCGAATTTTATTGCCATTTGTTCGAAAAGGTGATGTTCTATGAGAAGCAGCAAAAAATTTAGTTACCAGGATTAAGCCTGAAATTTTTCAGGGTGTCCGAAGTTTTTTGATTTCGAAGTAGATCGACACTGAGATAAATTAGGTGGAGCACTTTTGAAAGCTAATGAGCTTGCATCTGAGAATTAGTAAGAGAGGATGATAGTATCTGGAACGGGAAGGAGCGAAGTGGGTTAAGAATAGTTAAGAAAAGACGCTGCTCAAACTAAAGAAGAAAAGCAGAACAAATCCTTTTCCTCATCCATTGTTCAAGATTTGAAGGTACTGTTTAATGGTATAATTTTCCCTGAGGTCTGAGGGTGGTGTTTAAGCTGGAATGTTCTCTGTAAACTGGAATATATCTTAGAAATAGAGCTTTTCCTTGTGCTTTTATAAATTGCGACTTAAGTTGTAATCGATTCTGTTTTCGCTGATTTTAGCATATGAACATTGTTTATATATGCATATATTTTATAGGAAATTGTATCACAAGAAAAACGGCGATTGTTATTAGAACCGAAGGAACATCCGGATTCTAAATTGGATGCTCCCGATCCAGAAGATCTCATCCAGGTGGCGATCATCGGTGAGAAAATGACGCAACTGTGAGTGAATTAAAAATATTGCTGCTATTGTCGGCCACCAGGAAAAATGTCATGAAAGGGGGCTGCCGATTCCTGTGGTTGCAGTTGAGTATACAGTTATTAAAATGGTTTGAGGTATACTGAATAAATCGAATTGTTGGCCAGTAACATGTAAACACTCGATGTTAAAGCAGAGGGAGAATGGGGGAGTAAAAGGAATGATATGCTCAGTATGATGAAATTTCGATTACAGAAGAAAACTTTTAAAGCATTACTTAATTACAAATTTATTTTGTCCTTTCTTCTTATCACATTCAAAAGTTTCTCGTTCGCTGCTCACTCTCATTTAAAGCATATTCTTTGTATCATCGTCGAATTGTTCTTCGTAATTCATTTTTCTTATATTTTGAAACAAGTATTCTTGATATGTTGGTTGAGGTAATATTGAGTTGTGATCGAAATTCCTCTAGATTGAGCTCACCCAGCGCACATATTTCAACTACCAAATAAAAGATCATGGGTATTGTTGATCAGGAAGCGAAAAACTTTGGAGTGAAATAAAACGTCTTAGGAGGCAGAGATTAGTATCGCAGTGTTAGTGTTTGTCATATCTAGATGCGTGGGTTTGATGTTTATTCTACAGAAATTATGTATTTCTTATGTCTAATATCTTCGAACTCTTCTTTATCTTTTTGGAGAAGAAATAACTCTACCTATCCCCATAATGAAAGGGCCTGTTTATAACGTCTGAAATTTATGTAATATATTTGAAGTGCTCTAAAATATTATGCATATATCTGTGGGTCTTTTTGGCCCATCGTTTATTGGTGCCTTTGTTGTCGCTAATTTTTTGCGAAAAAATCCCTCCCTTCTCGAAATATTATTCTTATATTGGAATATTTTCCGACTTTTATAACAGCTGGAAGTCACTTCTAGACGATACGACAGTTCTGCTTTATAAGTCCTCTGTTTTGAACATACGATTTATTACAAGAGTAGCTTTAAGGGGATAAGATGAACGGTAGTGGGTCATTCTTTATCAAGGTGAAGATTTCATCTAGGTCTAAATTAGGATTTATCGCTAACTATGTTCGCGTATTTGCATTCGTGATTATAAGCGGTTTATATTTAAGGGATCTTGATAAATGTGATCAATTGATATCGTTGCGTCGAACGCGTCATTTACCGGAAGTAGAGCAGATTCGTGCCCTTGTTTTAAAAGGTTCGTCTCATCTTAGAGCTTATTCGAATTTATCTGCTACCTGATCTTTTTCTTATTTCCAAATCGGAACACCTGATAATGAGATTCCCATTTACAAATTTATTCATAAGACTCTTATTGATTCATTTTCGTTTACACAATTCATTCGCAACTTCATATCTTCATATTTAATATTATGCTTAACGTAGCGAACTCTTTGTACTATTTTTTGTTATATCATTGCTAGTTAGTTGCATATATTTGTTTATCCATTGGTTAGGATCATTGATATCATGGGATCCCCTCGCGAATCACAACGGCAGTAATGAGGTTTCAGTAGTTTCTGTTTCGGTAATATAGACTGGCAGTATAGTCAATCGCCTATAGAAGATTGTTGCTTCTGTTATGTCTATGATTTAGCTGAAGTTGGTGGTTATACTTTCGTCGGTGTATACCAAAGGTTTATAGCTGAAGTGTATTGTTGCAGCTCGAATTATAACAACTATTGAAGCAATGCAATACGTATCGGAGGAAATAACTCGAGAAGTATTCCTAACGTATGTGCAGGATTTTGCACACTTGGTACATGGTGTATGGGTGATAAAAAGTGAGATGCTTTATCAAGGAGAGCATCAAACAGCTTTACGCTCAGCCAGAGATCTCGCTTTATGCCTTATTACAGCAGGACTTCCTGTTAGAAGGTATTCATTGGTTGTAATTTCACCACGCCTATCTTCGTATATTGTGGAAAGAAGCTTTAAGAAAGAAACTGTGACGTTAGGTAGGAGATGAGATTATATAGAGCGCATCTATCGACTACTTTATTTTTTTCACATCGCGCATTATCTGATAGTAGGTTCTGTTTAGGCTCTTTTTCATCTTTTATCGATGGCTCTTTAATTAGTGCAGTATGTTAATAGTTATTTGATTACAGACGTTTATAGCTTCTGCTTCTTTTCATATCGTTCTTATTTCACTAAAAATGAAGGTATCCTTCTAAACTTGTACAAAGTCCCCCATTAGTTAAAGGAGGAGGCATGTAGAGTGGGGAATGCAGCGCCTGAGAAGTACCTGAGAAGCGTATAGACTATTTGTAATATCGAAAAAGACTCCCCTTTCCCCTCACATTCTTCGTTTTTTTTTTTTATTTTATTATTTTCTGGCTTCGTTATCAAGTTAATGCGTTACTATAATGTAAGAGGGAAGCTGGTTTTCAGATCAGATCTTCGACAAGCGTTTGGATTGAGCATTGATGATCTAGATTCGATTCTGGGTACATTTGCAAAAATCGAATGCAGTGCTGGTCGGCGTCGCTGGGTTCTAAGAGTAGAGCCGGATGCCACTTTTGGACAGAAGTAAGCGAGTTTCGTTTATATGTTGACAGAATTTTCGTCCATATTTTCGTAGTGATGGATGTTCTTATAAGAATGGAATATCTTAGGCTCTTGCTCTCACTAAAGGTTTGCAAGCAGTCATAAAGCAACTAGAGTTATTGTTGCGATTAAGGTATGAACAGGTGATGTGGTAACATTAGATTTGAAATATGGGCAATTCTGTGTGAAAAATGTTTGAAAAGCATGATCACTTATTCAACGATGAACAGAAGAATACTATGGTATGTAGCCATTCACACATATTTGCCGTTATTGAAGGTTGACGTTTGATGTTATGGGAGGTCGGGGCATAAGGCAAGGCTCGTGGCGCCTACGTCAAGTGTCCGTCATAGGAGTTTGCACTGATGGGAGGTTTATGTGACCGATATCCTATACGTCTTTCCTCAAATCTATTTTGTAACATCAGCAACGCTGTGTAAACTTCCTCAGTGTTGAAAAGTTAGCACGTTTGAACCTGATAGATTGTAGGATATGGTGTAAACGAAGAATTAAGGTATGGGGAGGTTTCCTTCCTATTGAAATACTCTACTTAAAAAGGGGAAAGAAACATTGCAGTAAAGAAGCGAATGCATGCATTTCGTAGATTCGAAGAGGGACGGAATTCGGTTGAATCCGTCGACGTTTACGAATGTGATCTCTAGTTTCTTTTTTGTCGTTGAATTAGATTCGTACAGAAGGGAGAGGTTCATGTTATTTTCGTACGTAACGTATGAGGCGTATTTTGTTATATATAAGGTATACCTGTTGGTACATCTATTGAAATATATCTTATCTTTTTTCTACCTTATTTTTTATTTTTCTTATTCGTATATCGATGCATCCAACGAAATGGAATTGTGATGATGCTGCTCTAAGAACAGAGTCACACAGTATTACTATCGTTGTAGTGTTAAATAATTCCTGAAATGTGGTCTAATTCTGCAAATCGTTTTTTGAGATAAGATGACATTTTATTACGATTGATGAATGATGTTTTTAGTAAAATGGAGCTTGATATAATGGTTGGAGAGAGGCGTTATTGGCACAAACGATGGGAGCAAATTCATCGTTATCTGAATGTGCAGGAAGCAAAAAATAAGGCTGTAGCCTCGAGAAGAAAGAATAGCCAAAGGTGTAGGACCTTTATCTTTATTGAAATTTTTGTTAACTGTGCTCAAATATTCAGTTGATTTTTGATTCATGTGGTCGTAATAATCACCACTTTACTGCTCGAGTTATTCGATTTTATATGAGTCTATTTTACTTCCCAAATGAACGTGGTTATAGTCATTAATTGCAAAAAAGGGGAGTGGGGATCATTAAAAAGGGTTGTAAGCATGTTTAAGTGGCCATCTTTCCATAATCATAGATTAATATCGGTGAATTTAAAACGGTAGATCTGAACGTTATGTAATCGCTGTACGAAACGGGTAACATCTACTTGAGATCGGAATTTTTAGGTACGGACTTTTACCGAAAGGAATTTCAGTGTAGGTTCTTGGAAATTGCAGAGAGGAAGTAAAGGACCGATACGGTATAAACTAGAAGTATTTGAGAATTTGATGATGGTGGTACACTCCGTCAAACTCCGATTAAGAAAATCTAACGATACTTCATGCAGTGAAGTGACGTCATTACTGTCCGATAAGAAAACCAATTTGAGGAGAAGCAGTGGTTCAGCGACGAGTCCAAAGAAAAGGACCACTAGTGCGACGAGGACGGTGCTGATTGACTAAATGAAATGTGAGGTCGAGCTACAAATTGCGTATTTTTATGGCGCTTGGATCTGGACTTTTGCCTGTAAACGGTGCCTCATTTTTTCATGTGAATAAAGCTGAGCTATGATGCTCTTATTGGTCTACTATGGGAGTGTAGAATTCGGTAAGTCGTTCCTTAGCTGGTTCTCAGTAGAGAGGAAAGGTTGCAAAGTTTTGTGGGTGGTTCATTTATTCGGAAATCGGTGGAAGTTTCTTTTAGAATAACATCTTCTACTCACTAATGAATGTTTCTTTCCGCTTTTCAGGTAGTCCTCTTCTTCTAAACGGAAGACCAAAGATAAGTGTGCCAGTCGTGAGGTTAAGAGATTTATTAAAAACATTGGGAAGTTTATATTTCTGTATCTGTCATTAGTCTATCTTTTAATGTAATTAAGTTATACTGATTGTGCAGATAACTTTTACGAAGCTGATAGCCCCTGGAAAAAAAGCTTTTTCGTGAAAACTGTCCTATTGGATGTCGTAAAATTGAAAATTTTAATAGACTATAATTCGTGAGAATTGCAAATATCTTCGTCGGCTGTGATTCCATCTTCTGTTTTGAAAGTTAAAGTTTGGCAGAACAAGACTCAGGGACTCACGTTATTATTGTGACTTCATGTTATTTATTTATACAAATTTCTATCGTTTCAGTGTTGTCCGTAACCCCCAGTTCGTCCCGCATAGTGTGGTGTGGAAGGTTGATTTGCTTAGATGGATTCTGCTCAGTCCGCTTATTGTCATTTCATTAGGTTTGTTCATTTTACCAGTACTTTTTTTGCGATTTTTTAGCTTGGATGTTGATGCCTTTTCATAAAACAAATGAATTTGACTTCTCAGAATTCATTGACGATCATGTGGGTTCAGTGACTCTTTTCGTTGCCATTCATAGCAAAATTGCTTCATGAAAACTAAGGGGAACTACATCTTTTTTTGTGGAATCGTCTTCTTCGTCTTTGATCATTTTTTGAAATTTAACCGACACAATAATCCAGTTTTTCTAGAATTATTTATTATCTCTCCAACTCGATGATTATAGAAGCTTCATTCCTTCTTTCGGGTGTGTTGATCGCAGCGGAGTGAACTTCATCTGGGAAATTATGAGCTAGCAAAGAATAAGTGGCAGAGGTAGTCAGTCATTCTCGAGATTTGATTTATTTGTTGTAAGTCGACGTTTTCCATGAAATTTCCAGTGATGATGTCAGTAACGGCTCATATATTAGAGCAGCAATTTGAAAAATCTGAGGTATCCATTTCGGATTCTGCCTATGATAAACGCTTCCGTCTATCATCTAATATATTTTATTGGTTGCTGTTTTAAGAGAGGCTGTGTTACTTTACAGTGACGGTGTTATGTTGATTAATTCCTGTAGTGATCGTTTCGAAAATATTGTTGAAATTTTATTGAAATATTCTTACGGAAATAAAATATGTTAAGGCTCATAATAATGTCAAAAATAGTTATAATAATGAGAACTAGGGCAGCTGTAGTTTATTGCAATAAGCATCTGAGTGTAGATGCATATCACACTGCTTAATCAACTCTCATTTCGAGTGATCCACAACTGCTAATATTAAAAAATATAGAGACGCTCAAGCGAAGGTGCGACTGTGAAACGCGTCAAATGAAGTCTTATTGAAGGTCGGCTTTCCGACTATCAAATACCGATAGCAAACTATTTAGCGCTTTATTAGAAACGATAACGTATAAATAATGACCTCATAAATTCCGACTCATGAACTTGGAATGCTCGATGTGGAATTAGTCCATTTAATATCGCGAGAATACAATAACCGCCGAATCTTACTTCACTGAGATTTAGCGGAAGAGCATTTAGTGGTCGGAAACTTAACGTTCACCGTTGCATCAGTCGAGGATTTTCGAGCGCATTGAAAAAATCACCGGCAAGAAAGACAATTCCCTACAACTTGACTGCAATATATCACATCAGAAATTCAAGGCCATTTGCTTAGAACGCAAATTTTCGATTCACAAACAAATTGTAAGAGATGATGATGGAGATGGAACCCTTAAGGCCTAAGAAAAAAAACAAATGTAATTTTTCAAACAAATATATAACAAAGAAATCATCAAATACATACCACAGGGACATTATAGGGATGGGTGTCAACAACGCCAACACAGTAACGCTTAACTATTGACCCGTCAATTCTGCATCTCCACTATGGTACGTCCGTAACATGCCCTCAAGGTATTAATCGGAACGAAATTTGGCAGGGGGGTAACTCGCAGCGTTGATTATACCCGTCAGTGTTTGTCGTTGTAGATTTGTAATTTGTAGATTATAAGTTTTGGATGAAAAAGCTGCGAAGATAAGGTCGATAACAAATACTGAACAAGTGGAGGATATTGGGCCTACCTTTATCGCCTGTGCAACATAAGCAAGTAAGCATAAATAGAACTAGAGCATTTCCAGAAAGAAATATGGGCGAATGAGCAAGAAACGTCAGCATCGCATTGTACAGCTGAACATGAATAGTTGCCAGATTAGTTCAAAAATTGGAAAGGAAAGGGTGTTTCATTGCATCTTTCTTTTCCCGTTATGCCTTCGTCAAAATCTCCCTTTAGAGACGGCGAAAGTGATTCCTCCAACCTAAGAGGAACTGCCGAAAGCTGTTCCAACCTAATAATGCTTGAACCTTGCAATGGGCAACAAATCACTGATGAATCGATCTGGTTTGTTTTTCAGTTGCTTTTTCCACATACACGTGTGGCGCAATATGCACATCAGTGCGCACCCAGTCGAAAAAAGGCAGGTAATATTGGTTAAAAATGAGCGATAAATCATCGCTCCAGCTTCCATATATCATCTTTGCACTTAGCAAATAGAATGCGCCGAAGATCGGAATGAATCGCTTGAAACGTAAAGCTTTGTGATCTTTTTCCTTCTTCTAAAAACTTGATTTCAACCCAGCAAACTTGTGAACTCAGCTCTATAACCATCTTTCTAAGAAGGATGATTGAAGTTTCGCCTCTTCCCGGAAATGTTTCACTCTTATCGGGAAGCAACCACTCCGATATAGTAAATATAACAATAAACAAAGCTGCTGAACACAAGTCAATCTAAATGAAGTGATCCGTTTCCACTCCAAATGAGTGAATTTCGAGAGGTTTTGAAAGACGCTGAGCTATATCGATCGGCTCCACTTCGGGACCTCGAATCGTACCTGTCAAATTTATCTCGAAAATACGACCACGGAAAAAAGCGAAGAACGACGATAAGAGATCCTGAAAAATGATGTGTGCAAATTGCAGCAAAATCGAGTTCCTTTACTGCCACTTTGATGACCTCACTACCTGAGTTGAAATTACCCAGATGAATAAGAAATTCCTTTCCTTGAAGACGCGAAATATCTTTATCAGTTACATGGAATTTGGAATCATAAACTATAAGCATTTGACCTCGAGCCAGGGAAATGCCGCTGAAATGCAGCCACCATAATGTCCAAATTTCATACTAAAATTTGTGGCGAAAAATTTGCGCCATAAATTCTAAGTGAAAAATACTGCCAGCAGAGCTCATAGAACTCCGCTATGCGGTTTCATTCATCATTTTAGCTACAGCAAAATATTGCACAAGCAGTGAGGGGGATCAGTCCAGATGTTAACCAAATCGGCAACCCACGAAAACTTCACAAGAAAAGCATTTCCCAGCCGGAATATCTCTAAAATTCATTCCAACTGTGAATGGCGTAAATGCGCGCAAAACTGACAGATTTCGATTTCTTCAACTTTTAACGTTTCACTAACTTCAGCTAACTTTTTAATCATATTTAAATATCCATTAATCCCTTCAGAAATTAATGTAGCTGATTATAAAAGATCATGCGATATTACGGACTGCATTCAGCAACTTTTGCAGTTTTATTTTCAGTTCCCCTCAATTTTGAAACGTTATCGAATAAACACATAGAAGGCGCACATACCCACAAATAGATATGATTTCCTCCGAAGATAACCTTTGCACATATAAAGCGATAACATATAAAACGCTGCTGGGATTTGCATATAATAGTACAACATTACTCTTTTTTTAAATAAGATTTTATAGAAACTTATATCTCTATCATCTCCATATTTCGGAAATATAATAAAACTTTCACACGTTGAAATTTTATCCATCAAAAAAATCGACTTCTTACTTATTGTCACATCGTTTTAGCAAGAAAAATTATTCAACAAATTCCGATTTGAAGGTGAAAAAACAAACGATCGAAGAGTTATTAATTTAACTTCATAAACTAAAAGTTGGAAGTTATCCAGTTATCCAGAATAATTATCCAGAAAAATAGGTAAGTTTATCCTAATTATCGAAACTACGAAAATTATTTCACATGAAGTCATCGTAGGAAAATTACTTGACATTAAGAGGAAAATGTTAGGATCACGTTGGAATGTTACTGGGGTTGTCGAATTCTAAAGTAAGCACTATTGTAGGTGTTATTAATTAATATTGATTGAAAAGCTTCACCTCTCCAAAAAATATTCAAAGCTCACATTATTGAGGTCGTCGCAATCGGTTTCTTGTGAAACAACATCACAATCAAATGGAAGTCGTCGAAGAATAATAATAATAAAATCTTCAGACAAATATCGCATATTCACCAACTGAATATTGCACGGCAAGGGTGGAAATAAAGAAATAGATGGCGGTGAGGAGTCTGAAACTAAAAATGCGTTGGCAGAACGTGAATTCTCATTTTTACATACATCACAATGAAATCTCAATAAATCCCATGTTAGCACTTGTATATCGAATGAGCCAGTATGGAAGTGTTTTGAGCTCTCCTTTGAGTCCGATCAGAGAAACGTTTCCGAAGCTTCAACCAAAAGCTTTCATAATTTTATGCCTCTTCGACGTTATAACCTCCCACTCAATCGAAAAATATTGCCGTAACTGAAATATTCTCCTTGGTTTTCTTATAATTTCAAAAAAAAACTCGTTTCACCCTCCCCTTTTATGTACTCTAGCATCTTCTCTCCTCATCTCTTTCTGCGGCATGAAGGCTCACATTCCTTTATTTGGAAAACCGGCTATTTTGGCATAAATTCCCCCTCACTTGGTAAATAAATGAAAAATCGATACTGACTTCGACGTTTCCGTAAATCAGTGGAATCGATGAACAAACTCGGTGGATACAATAATTCATCGAGACATCGTTGAACGGTCGACGAATGGTACAGCGTTGGGTCGTTCGACGATTGGTCACGTTTTTCAACAACAATTCTATATTTCAAATCTGATGGATAACTCTGAAAATTCGAACGTGGTATCTTATCTTCCTGTTCTGTATATTAAAATCTTTTTGATATATACTTTGATGCATATTTTTGACATACGTCCTCAACACACAGATCCGCTTTTCATATCAAAATTCGCAGCAATCTCTTTCGGTAATGCGTAGCTAAACATATCGTCGAATCGACCGTCGATTCAGCACTTATCGCCGACTAATAACCACAACAGCCTCTATACTATATCACGTTGAAGAACGGTAATATGACCAAAAGATGGAACATTTATACATTTAGAATAACTGTAAAATATATTTCAGACGAACTGGTTTTGATTTCTTTCATTTGTTATGATCGGCAACCTAAAATTTACTAAAATTTAATTCGCCAATCAAAAAATAAATTGCAAAATGTGGAGATCTTCTGATTTATCAACAATACTGCTGCGATGCAATGAATCAAATTTACCAAATATGAGAAAATGAAAAAAATTGAGGTTTTGGAAGAAGCCATCGATCACTAACGGCAAATATTCAATAAAAACGATCAAATAGTTTGATAAAACTGCTCTACAAATGAAAAATATAAAAGAAAAACATAACCCGTGAAAAAAAAGAAAACATCAAAAAATGATACCTCGCTTGCTTCGCCAAACTTCATTCCCTTCCCATCGTCACCAATCTGTCTCCTATCGATCATGACGTCCAAGTTTCCAACTGTTGAAGAGGTCACTCCAGTCGGCTGCCCACTGAGCAGTGTCACTCGAAAGCGTTCGTCTTCAATCATCGCTGCACTTGGCATTGGATAAATATTAGCTTCCAACGGCTGGGCATCGTTATATCTGTAAGAGATGCTTCACAGCATACTCTTATGCATTTGTCGCATTCACATCATATTAGGAAGAAGCTGGAGGCAATAAGTCACTGAATATATCAGGGGTATAAGAGTCAATCGAACGTATTCCCGATATTCAACAATTTAAATCAAACGAACCCATTAAAAAATTTTCAAACACAACATGACTCAACAATCCCCAATCTTTAACGCATCACTTTTATTAGCCGAAAAAGTGCTATGAAGTATTCCGAACCTTTTCTGCACAAGATGGAGTCCATTAACATCGGTATAAAATAAGTCGCTGTTATTAAGTGCACTCTCGATATGCATCATAATCGTGACGTCGTCGAGGTAGGTAACATTTGGCCAAATTTGCAGGTACATACACTTGGCTGAACTGTTTCGTTGATGCATTAGTGTTAGTGAATAGCTCAGTTGAGCAGAAATACGCTGATAGATCGTTGAATAGAGTTCACCGCTTACCATATATGTCTCCAATGAATTGTCCCTTTGCAATGGCTGCATTAGAAAAATTAATGTGCTTATTTAAATGAAAAATTATTGCTCTTCAATATTACTATGTCCTTGATATTTACTTGAGTCATTTATTTTAATTTTCCTTTAAATTTCCGGAATTCAATTCGATATTCGAATGAATGGATAACTAAAAATGAGTGGTAAAACAAATAGGCAAACAAATAACAATTCTGTGCCTTTCGGCAACATTTAACTAGACGAAAAATTACGATACTCACCAGCTGTAAAGGTATATTTTACCACAAAGATATTTTGCCATAAGGATTTTAGACTGCATTCCAAATGGGAGATATATCCTGTTTTTCTCGGTAAATTCGTTTTCTTTCTCAAGGAATCAATTCACGAAGCTCAAAGATACCATAATTCAACTGCCTGTAGCTTTCAACGATAGATTTCAGTGCTTTTCTATTTAGTGAATTAAATCAAAACTCCACCACCTCTACCAAATAATATAATGACGAAATGATTCTTTAGAACTTTTTTCCACTTAGCCCAATCAAAAATCATTTATTAGGTTACTTTTCGAGTATAAATTAGAATATACCTTCAAGTGCTTCGGAATAAATCTATAATCTTTCTTTAAAAATAATTTCACTACACCAGCATTAAGCTTGCCATAAGCAAACGTTCATTTCATTTTCAACATAAAACAATCCATTTTGAGAAATATTTTTGGAATGATTGCATAGTTTTTACAGACCTTTAAAGGGGTTCCATCGGTCGACATCACATACGCACCACCGTGATCGTTCAGCTCACTAAAGCGCAGATTGAAGCCGATATCTTCATCGAAATCTTGGAGCTTTAAAAACTGAAGAAATAAGCTTAAACCATTAGCATCGAAAAACGTTTACATTCCTTCAACTTCTCAAAAAGATTTCTCCAACATTATTCCTTTTAACGTCTTAATATGAAAAATGCTTTCAAAGTTTTCGGAAATCGCTATTTAGTGGCCCCATTGCGGCAATTGATTTTTGTCAAGAAACGGCTTATTAAAGACAATCTTCAGTAGCGATAAATGAAAAATGTACTCAATTGGCGCTTATAAGATTGCAATGTTTTACTTCAGAAAAACGGAAATAAAGCATGGAATAAATATCTCCATTAGCCTCTCCAACTATATGAATTTCCTCAACTATGAGTTATATTATGCGACCTAATATTTTCACGATCCCAAAAAAATACTAAAAACAAATAGAAACAAAATGTGCACCGATTAATGGAAATCATATAACGAGTTTCGTCCACATTTTATGGATATATAATATCTAAAATTGTAAGAAAAATGAAATATTTAAGGGTCGCAATCATTTTGATAATTGCAATTTTAATTGCCAATAAAGATTCCCCCTTTGAAATTACTGCATAAAAATTCAATACATACATCATTCCCATCTTGTAAAGTACTCCATTCTAGCGAATAGACAATATTCGTCAATTTTAACGTCGCATTCAACGAAAAATTCGGAAAGATAAATCTGCAAATTTAATTATTAGATAAAAAGAAAAATTCGCCACGACGACAAAACAAACCTTCCTTCCTCATGTAAAATTATCGAAAGCATCGTGATTTTGTCATTCATTCCCCTCTACTTCCTCCAAATTTAGGATCTTATTTACACGTCTTGTCAAAGAAACTCGTCTTGAATTCACTATTCCTCTCTTAATTTAATTCTTCCTCCAGAGACATCATTTTGCTCAAATCTTAGACCAAAGTCTGCACCTCAAATTTGGTTTCCTTTCTTCGATGAACTGAAACCTTATCACTCTCGAACACAGTAATGAGGATTTTCGATCGTAATTATATGGGCTACGAAAACAGATGCGTAAGGTGTAGGAAGCATGCATGTTTAATAGAAATCATTAGCCACAAATTCCTGCTCTTAGTCATCTGATAAAGATAAGATACCATTCCGAGCCCAATAAAAAGACATAACTGAGTGAATGATCGTTAAGTGGTATTTTAAAAGCTATGCAAATTCGTTGGGTGTTTCTACGAAAGCGTCAGCGATCATTTAATGAAGCCTTACTGGATATGCAAGTCTAATTCGTGAACGAGCTTAAAAAATTTAATTGGCTAAGTTATACTCGTTAGGTAAACAGAACACTTGCATATCATATATTGGCGAGCATGAAGCAAGTAGTAAGTACAGATTAGGCAGAAATTTAATCAGAAATCGAAAAAGGACACCTTTGCTGGCAATCTTCGGCAAAACCGAGCGTCGATGGCTTCGTTAATGGAGGTGGTTTCGACTGTTTCTTTAGTTCCACTCGAGTCAAAACGAATGCATCCAATGTCATATAAAATGATAGCTGAAAAAAGATGAAAAGTGAGCGTCAAAAATTTACATTTTTAAAGGTACTCCAGCTACACATAACAACAGAATCTTCACGCAAAGAACATTCATAACACGGATATCATGGATGTGAAGGCGTACGCTGCAGTCCGCTAGCCAACATATCGTAGTAGATGCATAAGACTCCACGTGTATAAAATATTAAAGTATAAGTAACCATAATGGTTCATATATCCTCATGATTAATGCGCAGTTACCGAAGCATAATATATGTTCTGGTTATGTCAAATTGACTGCGCTAACGTCATTCTCAATGGCCCCTTGTCCAAGCCACCTTGAAAAATAATGACCATCGACTTGCAATCTTCCAGGAGTTTGTTCAATGCATTCAATGAATCGACAGGACAGTAGTTATGTGACGAAATACGTCTATTTACTGTCACACCGCACTGACTCCACCCCTTCCGTTGTTATGATGTTAATGTGATATTTAGACAAGAAATATTTTTACCGTGAAAATCTCCTCGTCGATACCATTGGCAATAAAGAGAGGCCCTATCTGAGCACTGACCTCCACACCGTTATATAGCACAGTGATATTTGGAGTGTTTGTCTGAACTGTTATTAGCTGTCGCAAACGGAATGAATTCTGATTGAAAATCGTCAAATACAACCTAAAGATTCACATTTTCGGAGTTATTGATGTAATGGTGAAACCCTGCGTTGGCTTTTTCTCATTTTAATATTCGCCACATGATGGCTTAAGTATGTAGATAAGCAGCACAAGTGCAATTAACAGTAGCATATTGACCAATGAAATGGAGCTGCTGAGCAAACCAGGAAACGCGTACTGTTACTTCATTAATAGAGGGGGAACAGTTCTATTCCGCATCGCTATGGCTGCAACAAAAATGCTTTGCAAATGTGCACGTGCATACATACTGAACATATATATAGATGTATAGATAATATATAATACAGTGGATATATCTATTTGTGAAGCGAATCATACAACACAATCATATAAAGCGCAAGCACATTCGCAGAAGAGCATTTTGCATGCAGTGAAATTAATGATTGTAAGAGGCAGTCCCGAACAACATACCTTTCATCGTCCCTGTTAAAACGAATAATATTCTGTGGTAACAATTGAAATGTTTCAACAGTTGGTCGAGCATCAACCTGCAGCAGTTTTCAGTTCTAAAGACAAACTTCCCCACATTTTGAACCTGACGTTCAATAAATAAAAGAAACAATAATGCCACCCCTAATTTGCATATTATTGGAGAGTGTTTAGTTTGGCGCTTTAAAGCTAGTATATATATGGCATCCTATACCTCACTATATTGTAAATTTCACCTTATACATAATTATGCTGTGATCATAACGTGTCATCCTCATCAATTAACCAATCAATGATGCACCACAACCTTTAACTTAAAACAAGAACAGGCAGAAATAATTTTTCAAAGAAGCCTTAAAACTGACAAAAAGTCTGAATGTTTACTGAATTTGATCGATGAGCTTACCGATGAAAGTGATCTGTTCTCAGCTGAATCTCCTTGCAATTGAGATATGAACTTCTCTTGTTCCGTGAGAATCGAATCGAGACTTTTACTCAACCTAATAACAGTTGGTACGGATAGATTCGAAATTTTAGAAGCGATATCTCATAGCAAATCTGTTTTTGCGGAAGTTTAGGGAAGTATTAAGTTTTCGGAAACTAATGAAAGCTTCAACATAGCTACCCTAATTTGAAGACAATTATATCAATAAAAAGCTTTTGATTTGTGAATAATACTAATGGAAACCTTAAAAGACCTTGGTGGCACCGTGGCATTACACTGTTAAAACTCTGATAGGGATTTGCTTTCTCTACTTTCCTATCAATCACATTAATGCTGAAAACGAGAGATGCTTCTTTTAAGCTGCTAAACAGAAACTGAAGTCGATTGATCAACTGAAATATTCTCGACAAATAAATATCTGTAGAGAGTCGAACCTATCGAAAAAATCGAACATAACTGGTCGTTCACTTGTCCCAGTTATCGCATCGTGATGTTGAAACAATGCGAGATCACGTCGCGCAACTTCATTCATTATGCTAATGTCGTGAGCTTTAGCCGCAATTGTCAGTAAATCGAGTGCGCGTAATTTCGACTGAAATGGACAAATGCAGCAACGGCTTCCTGTTGAGATTGCTGATCGGAAGATGCGAAAATAATGCCGTGGAATTTCTTTAGCAGATATCCCTCTTTTGATGAAACTATTCGAAAAGGAAGAGAAGGAAAATCAGGGAACCGTTTAGAATGGAGATTCTTCACATCGCTAGGATCGTTTTCCGTTTTACTAAGTATCGCTTTGCAGACTTATCGATTGCGATAATCCTCTGGCAGTCCGCTGTGAAACTAGTTGACAAATATACTGTTAACACAAACATTGTCACTAGATAGCTTGCATTACTTTTATACATAAAGCAAAGGAGGCAAAAATTGACATGAATATTTCCCAATTACAATAGACAGCCCTCTGCTCATTAATTAATAAACGTCCGAAATAAATCAGAAATGATTCTGTGAGCTGCTAATCTGAAGGTAACTTCAGAGGTGCGTATGAATCCACCTACTTTCATGTAATAAAGATCGATATTAATACCCGCCCTCCAACAAGTCATAAAATAGAAAGTTTTTCATTGAGCAACTCTTCATTTTCCTAAATACAAGCAATTAATAGATGAATGTGGTTTAAAAAAAATACTAACATAAGATGAACCTCTAGAATACGTTCGAGACGTTTATGATATGGTCGTTGATTATAGAATCCAGTCCAATATCCATATGGGCCATTAGGGTTATCAATGTAAGGAAAGAAATCCCCACTCAATAACGGTAATGAAATTCCTTTAAGTGAATTAAAATATTCCAGTACTGTGCCAAACCTCACCTGCATAAATGTTCAGTTGAAAGAATAACAATCGAATTATTTCAACAAAAAAAAATCAACTTCTCATCTACAACAAGCTCGGCCAACGCTTTTTTCATTTTTACTGGTGTGTTTTGCGACTGGTGAACAACTCACGAAATATATACAAGTTGGACTACCGCAGTATTGAGAGGTGGAGGCTTAGCTGTTGAAATTCGAGGAAGGAGGAAGAGGAATTGAGGAACTCGAGCTTATCACAAATAACACCACGAGATCACGAAAGTGGAGTTTGATCCTGGCTTGATTCTGAAGTCGAAAATTCTGATTCGTTCAGCTTTCATTCACTATTTTATCAACTGCGACTTCTGTGCTCTTTTGCATCGTTTCTATGCATAGGGCACTTCTGCTTTCTTTTAATATAAATTAGAAATTCTCTTTTCTCTATAACAATAGTGAGCATTCAGTAGAAGAAAAAGATAATTTATGCACTCATATCGGCAAAGAAAATCGCTACTGATTGCTCAAAAAGCTGCATGTCGGAAGCAGTCGGTAGTGGTAAATTTCTGCCGGCACAACTCTATCTTAAAATTTAAATAAGAGACTTTAGCGAGTTTAGCACTTCCCGATAAAAGCTTAGCAATATCACTGGCTATTATCTGCAGTCGATCCTTCTGACTGAACTGGTGACAATACGAAACAAATGATCCATTTAAAAGGCTTCTTCGCAGTGAGTCAATGCAACGACTCACTCAGTCACATGAGAATCAACGATTCTGACGTGTTTTGTTGAACGTATATGAAAAAGCATTGTTTCATTTGCACTGAAATTTCTGTTCGATTGGATCTGAACTTCTCGAGGCTCTTTTTAACGACTGGGGAAGCGATTTCGAAATTTTGCACAACTTGCCAAGGGCAAAAAAATTGAATGAGATTGCAAATGAATGCAGGCATAGCAAACGATGCCGATAAAGAGAAAAAGTGCAACGATCAACACGATGGCGAACACCGCATCAAAATATTAGGCAATTAGCTGCAAATAATCACTGCAAAAACTGATGGGTGCAGTTGTAAAATATGTAAGTTAGCAAATAACTTGAACGCAACAGAAGAAATGGAATGACGATCCATGCAAGGAAATTCACCGTCATATTGAATTGAGGATCTGAGTTGATATAGGAGAAAAGTGCCGAATAGACACGATACACAGTAGGTAGGTCCTTTGGATCAGCGTATGCGAAATCGTCTCCAACCGCAACAAGCACCGACGGCGAATTGTAGTATGACTGAAGCTGGCGGTACTGCTCTGCCATCTGTTTGGCGCTGCAAAGACTCTCACTGTTGTATTCTGTGAACATAAAATATGCTAAAGGTCTGCATCCTTTTATTGATAAACTGGAAAGTGTGGTAATGCTACACGGGATATTATGATCCTAGAACATCTCCGAATCTAAAGAATGGGAGGAGGGGTGGGACGAGGAAGAGGAACGAAGGGGATCAAAGAGGAGGGAACGACCAATACCAAAAGTCTCCGAAAAGCTTTGACGGTAGGATGATAGGAAAGTCCGTCTTTACAGGCTCCTGAACCACTGGCTTAAGTTTGGGAAGGATGGCCTTCCTACAAGCAAAATTCAGCAATAAAAAATTCAACTATTTGGCGACTCTTTTGGGATCTGCAGTCGCCCTCTCGTTACATATGCTTCTGGCTGTAATCGCCACGTCGAATTTGCAACAAATTGATGGGTCGGGCCCACAAGCGTCTGTGGTCGTGTAATACGTCCGAGGAAGAACGTTCACTGTAGGCGTCCACTTCAGCTCCTGGAAAAATTTGCTGAACCTGCAAAATATAACTTTCTCATGGCGCCGAATGTTTTACCATATTTTCAAAGACGAGGATGTCCTATACAGCTAAAGAAATATAGACGTTTAATCACTACAATGAAAGAATCAGGGACCAACGAAAAAGGTGGTTAGTGTGAAATCATACTCCTCATATAGCGGTTGAAGTGTAAAATTTCATGTGCAGGTTGAACGCACATGTTATAGGCAATTAACGCGACCATGTGAAACAGAGATTGGGAGTATTATCATGACTACGGTTCTAAATAAATCACCACCGCAAGCATCGCAGTTACCTTTGGCGGTTAAGATAGAGAAATTTTTGCACCAACAGCACCTCTGTCTAACGTTTTTATGGAAGACTAAAACAAGTGTGCATTCTGCAACACAGTCATAATCAATTCTCGCATAGGAGTATGGAGTAAAACCACCGAAGTGGCAGCTGTACAAATCAACGAAATGAGGAATACAGTTTCGAAGGAGTGAAACCATGTAAATAGCACTAATTAGCGATTTTACTCTTTTCTGTTCTATACAAACATCAATAATCATTTATAAGCTAAACTACTGGAAGCATAACATAATTCTTTTTATGATACCATAATGAGAAAAAATTTTACGAATTTCAATGAAGAAAAACAAATCATAGATGCGATGAAAGAGATTTACTTACAGTGTCCCAAGGTTGCACCCATTTATAATGCAAACTATGAAACTCCTTCATCTTTTCTTTCAGCACTGCGTTGATCCTACCGATCACCATTTCATTGATCCCCGATAAAGATAACAGATATGGCATCATCGATCCATGCCCGAATGGATCAACCGACCTGAAAGAGGTCAATTAGGAATCCGAGTCCTCCCTCCATCCTGTTTCAACTCCAAATTCAATCATGAATAAAGCATCCCTTATCTCAACCGTTTCATTTAATTCTAGGCAGTACAGAGTGGAGGGATTTTTTTGCTGGATGAGAGAATTGCAACTGTCGGGACAATGATGTGGACAAGAAGACTGGAGGAAAAGTCGAAAAACTGCTTCCTGAGTGGTCCTCGATGATTAGAACAGCCTGCGATCAAGGAGACTCGAAGTGGAGAGTGACTTCACTGGACATTATCCCATATGAGATCGAAAGGACCATGTTCCACATTAATTATACAACATTCCTCGCTAAATTCCACAGTTCTCTGACTTAAGATTTGATATGAATGCAATCGCGGCACAAATAACTCAACTTCTGTGGCGTGAATGTAAAAATGATGCGTTGGATGAAAATGCATAATTGCGATTACATCGCCTTGAATTACAAAATGTCTGCATTGCTTTGAATTGCATTTCATATTGCCTTGAAACTGCAATTGCAAAATGCACGAACACTGCGTTTGCATTTCATATATTGCCTTGAAACCATAAGAACTTGAAGCATCACATCAGCTCTGAATCATCTGAATCACTAAGAACACGAACTATACGCTATATTTCATTCGTCTCATACAAAGTTAAATTTAGAATTACTTAGAAAGTGTGCTCGGGAAGATGATTAAACTCAGATTCTAGGATTAATTAACTGGTAGTGCATCTGCGCATATCCGATAGAAAATTTCTGCAATATCTCACTTCACTACCGAAAGTATAAGTAAAAGTGGAATTATGAGTAAGAGTCTGAGCAAAATATATGAAGGTTTTTTTCTTGAAAATTGCATAGCAAGTTCAACCAGAAAATTTCAACAACTTTTTACATTTATTCGAGAGGACCAATGGTCGACTGTATAAAAGAGAGAGAACTTCAGTACAAAGACAACGTTTACTCCTCTGAAGTGTAATCAAGGATTTGTGTTCTTTTAACGACCAGTACCGTCTTATACAATCAAATCCATCATTGATGGGGTAGATATGATCTCACTCACATAAAAAGCACAAATATTTTTGATCAAAAAATGCATCGACTTTTAAACAACTCATTCAGCGATAAAAATGTAACGAAACAAATGCTGATGCAGTTGTCTGCCTTCTATTGGCAAGCCCGTAATGAGGGGAGTCTCGGAACGTCCCAAAATTTAGGGTTTTCCTGGAAATTCTTTATTGATTCAAATCTCGTGACCATTTTGCAAACTTTCTTAGAATGCCATAAGCGTCGAAGAGCCCTAGGTGTTACGGTGATTGCGAGGTCTCCAGAGAGCACTATGTGGTGCTCACTCTCAAGTACCCGAAATTCATACTTTCCGAAAAATCTGGAAACATTTCACCTAAACGAGGAATATACTGTCCCTTGGAAGCACTCTAAAGAAAGTGGCACAAAAAAAGAACAAAAACTCCAAATAGGAAAAGTGAAGGATGCAATATTCGTAATGCGAGTGCGGAAAACTAGTTATTTGCTTAATAAGACTCGAGTTCAGCGGCGAGATGAAATCCAAAGACCTCAAGTTTCCGTCATGTCGCTGCAACCTTTATTACTTCCAGTGAAACCCTTAATATTCATTAAGAAAACATTTGAAGAAAGCTGAAAAAATCCTAGAGAGAAAGGAAGTTGGAGGATTAATTTTAACATAAAATAAATTTTCAGTGTAAGGAACAACATGTGATTGTAAACTTTGTAAAAAACTTTGTTTAAAAAAACTAACTTCACCTGGGTTGAAATTCCAAACCAGACGATGAGACTGATGAATTTCACATCGACTCTCTACAAAAAATACCCCACATCCCAGCATCATAGTTTGCCTCAGATGGTGAAGAGTGACCGGATGAAGGTTTATCACACAAAATATACTTGTGTTCAAGTACCCTTTACACTTTAGATAGCTCAAAACAATGCAGACGAATGAAAGCTATAGAGAAATGAACGTACCATGACGTTTGAGGCAACACTTTAAGACGCCTCAGAAGAAACTGATGACCGATTATCATATTGTCAACTGTGGACCAAAAATATGTTGTCGCCTCGTCGGTCATAACCCACGATCCACCTGTGACTTCGAAACGGCCCTCATCAATTAACCTACAAAACGCTTCTTGTAGAAAATTTTCGAGTGAAATATGTCACTGTGTGTTAGTGATGCGGTGCAGTAATAGAAATGTGCAATAGATAGTTCATCAGAAATCACGACTAAACAGTCACTGAAGAGATATTATATTAGAAGGCTCCGCTATACCATCAAAAAAAGGCAACGAAAAGCATTGAAGAGGATATTGTCTTTGAGATAGGATAAATGTGCCAACGCACAAATCTTCGATAGAAGTAGATATTGAACGATGAATTCTTCCCTTTCCATCTCGAATTCCTATTCTGTACAGAGGACCGGCTCAGCTTGCTGCGAAAATTTCGACGAAAGTGTTTACTTCATCAAACGAGCTCTATTGCTATCATTCGAGAACGACCACCATCTCTCCAGAAACGACACTTCCGACCAAATAAACCTTAACGCGTCGTACTGATCGAGCGCCTCCACAACATTATTTAATATATCATGCACCTGAAATTTAGCAGAGGCTCCTAAATTTATCAGACAAAGAGTTATAAGTAATTGGGTAATTCACGAAATCACACCGACAGACTTATCTGCCAAAACACAGCTCCAAGCTGTGCAACTACTGGCAAACAGAAAATATGCGATACTAAGTAACTGGATCCAAGGAAAAGATAAACTGTCACAAAGGGTCCTTATTTGAAAGATGACTGAACACTGCTCCATGAGAAATGATATTCACTGATGACGGCCGTTTTTAGACATTGTTCGTTTGCTGTGCATACGAAATATTGAATCAGTTTCTTCGCTGCGAATTCGCGCTTTAATTTTTCTGCTCACCTATTGCGGATGTAGGTTCACTTGTTTACGTGACGTTTTTTGTTTATTTGTTTTCGGAGTAAACATTTCATCAAAGCTCAACCTATCTCATACGGCAGATATTTAACCCGTTTGTCTTATATTGTTTGCATAGAGCGGAAAACTCGTCACTCACCTATGTATATCGTTTCTTATTACGCTATCTCAAATGACGGATTATATTCAGTAAGACCTAGCCAGAAGCCAAGAAGAACAGCACCACTCCGGCGGTGGGCGTCAAAGGTTAGTTACAGTGGAAATCAAAGAAAATTTTTGCCTTTTAAAACTCGAGAAGGTTGGGAAATTAGAATTATAAAAGCCATTAATCACATGTCCTATAGGCAACTTCCGGATAAACCATATCGTTTCTAATGTGAATTGCATGTTGCATGGAACAATTTATTCAATAAAGGTTGTTAAGGAAGAGAATGAGTAATATTTTTGACGCAGCATTTATGTTATTTGTAATTTTTTAAACCATTCCGATAATATTTCATCACTTTTAGATTCTAATGAAATCATTGAGCATCTTTTCCTATCAGAAAACGATTTAATAGATTACAAAGCAGTGTAGTACCACGACAAACAACAGTTTATCAGTGTTATATCGAAAATGCTATCAGCTGTAAAGTAGCAGTTTCTATAGAAAGTTCACTTCTCGTATAGATATCAAAAATTCAACAAAAAACGACTTACTTAAACGCTACAAAACCGAACCTTATATAATACTTAAAATAAAATTTTAAAAAACTGAGAAAATCGCCGTTTGCCTCGTTCCATATTGTAACGTTGATGAAGGCATTAAAATCATATTGGTTTGAAGACGCATCTTCCTTCCATAGTCGGCATCCCGACTGCATTCTAAATCAACTACAGCTCCAGTCTGAACAAATAATAAAAGTAACAAATAAATGTTTAATAAACAGTGAAATATTCACCTTACTATCATAATATTGGTCGAATGTCTGTAACCAACCAGGATCGACGTGTGAATGCAAAACAACGAAAACATCGACGTGGTCTGGCGGATGATTCAAATTTTCGGTCAACTTGATCTCATGTCCTCGCACCTAAACAATTCACGCAGAAGAATGTACCGCGATCGTCACTGCTTGGTGAAACAATGGAAATTATTCTATTCGATGGGAAAAAGTCACATATCAGCCAAATGTACAAATTAAATGAAATCCACCATAGGACTATACCTAACTCTTGCAGGCACAACAATGAGTTCTTATTCAATGCATCAAGTATTTTCTCCCAACTTCTTAATCTACCAATCGTTCTGAAGACGATTTATCTCTTCTTTAATGTCCAGAGAAGTGAATTTTGTTAAACATGCTGATGACTCAAATCCTGAATCCAAGATAAAAGGACGAGGATTCTGAGGGGAGAGAGGAAGGACGGTGACGTTCGCTCGTAAGTACCTGTTCCTAATTATTATTGAAGGATGAAATAATACTTATTTGGTGGTAAGATTATATACCAATCAAAACGATTATCCATTTCAAATAGAGCGGAGAAGTTGGGACGACGGGACCAATGGAAAAACATACTACGCATAATCCAAAACGTCGAAGGAAAAAGATCCAAGACATAAATTAAGAAAAGGACTACCCTCTCATATGTTATTTTAGAGAAATTTTTGAGTATTGCGAAAGAAAGCTCTCATATGAGAATTATGGAAACATTCGCCAAACTTTCACATGCAAGAAATATCTCTAGGCATTGAAATGTAAATAATAATTCTAATGTTTTGTCCTGAATTATACATATTTTCTAGTAAAGTCTTAAGACTCTTCGGTGAGAATAAATTCATCTGATGGCACTCACTTAATGGATCTAGAAAATTTATTTGTTTTTTTCGTGCGATCAATCATTCTCAAGGTAAAATTTAAATATCGATTCATAGAGCCTTATGAGGTTACTACATTGCATGTGGCAGTGCCGTTTCATAATTCAAATGTCGTGAAGATCGCTACAAAATCATTTCCATCCAAAACGCCTAAAAAGTACCGTTTTGTTTTGAACGCTGAAACATTAAAGGAGATGAATTCTGTGTAATAATGGGAGAAAAACTTCTTTTTACAATCCTCTTTATAATATCAACGTTGCTATATGCTCCTAAAGTGTAGAAAACGATGGAATATTAAGACAGAAAGGATCAGGAAAATGAATGCCAGGAATGCTGAGAGAGACATCATCGCCCACTCCATCGCCTGCGGTCGTAAACAGAGAGAGCTGATTGTGCGAGTGCAAAATGCGAAGTAAGAACGCCGTCCCTATACGGCCCATTGACTAATGCGTTATTTATAAGTTTACGAAATGACCGTATACGGTTGTTTGCAAAATGCCTTTGCCTGCCGCTTCTCAAAAGTTCCTATCCAATACGCGTATGGCATGACCACCCGAAAATAAGCCGCTCGACGTTCTCCCATCTTAGGTATCCCCCTCGAATTTTAAGTCACCATCCCTCATATTTCGCATCTCTCATATACAAGGACCCTCTTGATGAAAACCATAGAATCACTCCGTTGCGTGCAACATATGAGCTTGTAAACAACTTAGTCCATTCCTCCCGTCCTTTTAAATAAGTTTCTCTTCGCGAAATATGTCGACTTCAACAAGCTGTGAATAACCTGCGTCATGGGACCTAGAAATGAGAGAAAAGAACATCAACACTTAAACAGCTTAAAAGTAATCTTTATTCTCCTCATCTCGAACGGCCACAAACGAAGCGTTGAAGCAATAAAGGAAAAAAATCGGCAAGAGATTAGAATATGGTAAGCAAAAGGGATCTAATAAGGAAAGAAGAAATTGATTAATTAAGGAAAGGGATGAAGTGCAATTAGAAGGTGAGGAGAAGTTGTTTACTCTCCATTTAAGCGAATAAGACGATGCGATGATTTCATAAAGAATATACCAATTTAAACTTGTCGGATAAGAAGAGAGCAAATGGCTTACGATCATTGAAACATTTTGTAGTCGTCGTATCATTTCGCATGTCCGTGATACATCTCCAGTACCGCCGCCATTCATCGATAACCGCTGCATTAATGAGATTAATGAAAGGAAAAAAAAATGAAAGAAAAATGACGCAGTCAGAGCAATATTCGATTCAGAAAGAAATGAAAAAAATTCTTGAGAAAGGAATCAAGCTAGAAATTAAGACTTCAAAAGCAAAGAAATCAGTTGGTAATTTCTTCAAGTGAGAAATTCCCTCACTGGATCGAATCGTAACTCATCAATCGTCCATCGAGTTCGATTCGACGAAAAAATTCACTGTACGAATTGGCTGCATAAATCTTTCGGCAAATATGTTAATCCATAGGCACACGAAAGGACTATATGCGAGTATAAAGCAGCTGTGTGAACACCGTTGCAGCATTGATGCGAAGGAGCAGGTAGTACATATGGTCACTGCCTTATGCATCACTTTGCACGAGTTTCACTCGACTGAAAGACGAAAGGAAACAAGGAGGCAGTAAAAGGGCATAGGTCTGATCAGGAGATTGGCCTGACTTTTGCAGCATTGGTCATCCAACGGAAACTAAAATTAACTCATCCTCAAATAGCCACAGATTAGATCCCATGTTGCCGTGCTCACAAGCTAGACTGCAATGATCTAAATTAAACGCAAAATCTGCAGTCTTCGTGCATGAACACCTGAAAAATTACCCAAAGAGTAGAGTACAGTGACGTTATTCTTTAATTTGCCCAGGAATATCCTCTGCGTGCCTCTTTGCTTAGCAATTATTGAGAGGTTTTCTCGATACTAATTCAGGGAAGATGCGAATGTGGTTGTACGTCACGATTCAATGCATAACGACCGACCACTAAGCAAAATTGCATGGCGCAGTACCAGCTTCACATATCAATAGCAACTAGGAGCGCAAAGGTGGAAATGAGCGGGAAGTAAGTTAAAGGCAGTTGTAAGAGCCAGTCATAAAAACCGATCTCTGAAGCATGACTTGAGCACCAGGGTGTCAGGATTAGGTTTTTTTTTTAGCCGAGCCCCATATGAGAGAAATTCGTGAAAAGTTGGTTTAATGGTTTCGACCTGTTAAACTTAATTCAGTGGTTTCGAGTTGTTGGATTATCGAAACTGATGCTAACGTTGCATTTTGGAGTATCATCGATTAGAGTGAATATGTTTTCGCTGGAATAGAATAGTTCTAACAGCATCCTGACCCCTTTTCTGGAACGTTAAAAATCAAAGAAAAGGAAAAATCCATGCATGCGAGGCGTGACCCATAGTAGTTCTTATGCAGAATGTAATAAGTTGATGCCTACACGTTTAATCGGAAATTACAAAGCATTTCGGCCGAAACGTGTTGCAACGGTGCGAAAAAGCTCTTTTAAAATTAGGCCTGAGGGCTCTTTGAAAGAAAGACGTTAGCGTTACGTCTGTGTTCTCTACTCCAGCAATCAAATACACAACAAAACTTCACCCTATCCTCTTCCAAGCTTATACCACTTTCCTTCACGTTTTTTCGACTCCTTTCCGAGTTTACTTTCTTCCTTTGTATATCTGGTCCATTCCTCCTCCGTGTTTACCTCATCTCGTCTGAGTTCTTTATAAATATTCCTTATAAACAAGCAGGTAGATAAATGGTATTTAATTGCCGAACCTACCATTTCAACCCCATTTGCTGCGCGATCGACTATAATATGCCGAGCAAAGAGCAGCAATGTAGACGTTACAACTGCACAAAAGACCACTTGCCATTTTTTCATCTGAAATTAAATGCTGCGTCCGCTTAGCAGAATATTGCTGCAAACACCGTAAGCAATACTCGACTACAGTATCTCATTAACCAAATTCAAGGATCACGGTGGTGATCGATCATTAAGCAATGAAAATTAATAAAACTCACAAAGAAAATGGGAAGTTTATGAAGTGGAAACGGTCGAAATGCCTATTCTCTGTGAATTTCCCACTCGCTAGTCAAAATTATCCAAAAATCGGTGAATTTCATTAGGTCTCCTCACCTTTCAACACTTTGAAGACACTATGGGGAAAAATTTTGAAGACACTATGGGGAAAAATTATTTTCAACAACGGGAATATTGTCGATTCTTTGGTGAGGAAATTGCTTCAGAAATTTTTTCAACTTCACACTTCGAAATCGTTGGAAATTCCAAGTATGAACGTTCTGAAACTATAATCTTCGTGGCAATTTCAATGAATAAAAAACAAAAAAATGGATTCAAATAACAATAAGGTGAAGAATAATGCGAAAAAAACCGTGGAAAAGTATAACATGAGAGAGCATCAACAATACATTTTATCTATCACAAATACGTCAAAGTCCAAGACGTCATTCAACAAGATCCAAACGCCAGGAAAAAGAGTGGTTGTAAACAGTTTCGAAATGGGATAAATTCTAAATATGGGCTATAAGAGCGACATTTGAATCCTTATGACGGACAACGAAAACGTCCTCACTTTTCTATTCTTTCCTCATTTCTTAATGAGCATCGAAATAAAAACCAGATCAGAAGACATTTTAGAGAGGAGCTATAAATAATTTTAGAAAAGTGGAGTTCAAACCTTGAAGATTTCCTGCACGCGATTTTTAAATATTCTGAGCAACCCTATTGCGACCTTACCACAATCGAACCCCAAAGTCACGATTTCTAGGGAAGGATGAGGTAATAGTGAACAATGAAGATGGAAATTCGGTGAAAACAGACTAGAAGTTATTCTAAATACCTTCTGAGATCTACTGGAAGGCCTATCAAGTCAATAACTTTTATTAGCACCGGAAGTTGAATGGAAACAACAAACATTATGTAGCTTTTAATAATTAATAAACTAATAGAGACAAAGAAACACAAAAATATTCAATCTGGGAACCATACCAAAATTTGCATGAGATCAGGCTTGGTGTGAAGAAATTTGCTATTTGAGACGAACACACCGATCACGTGTGACAACTTTTCGATCATCAGCTAATCAAACAACGGATGCACATCCATATATCCTCCCGATAAAAACCATTGTGGTGGATGTTTCATGCGTCTGCGACATTTCGATAACCGTTGCTTCTCTCAGTGAACGCTGATCTCAGCTGATATCGGGTCGAGGGGATGAACTAGCATTCGAAGAACAGACGTGACAAGAAAGGCATTGCATCTATTAAGTGCGGAGTTGCTAGGCAGCAAGCCGAAAGTATATATGTTTCTCGGGAATATTCAACAGATAGCTGCTTAAATTTCCAATGCAGTCAACATCTATTATCAAATATTAGGTAGCATATTTCGATATAATGATCTACTTAAGCAGTAAGCGGCTCTAATAAATTCACAGAAAGAAGGAATAAGTTTATAGAATTCTATAACTTCATACGCTTTTCAACTTCCCACAGTCCTGACATTCGGCCCGATGCAGGCCAATTCGTCATATTAAATCTCACACTTTACGGTAAAAATTCTATATTCCATGCAATGTTGATGTAATAATGAGGGGCAGCTGCTTTCTACGATGAAATAGTTCTCACAATCGAAGGTAACCAACCGATCGTAGAATGTATTCGATGCGTCATGTTCAATTGAAATTTGACACTCGCTCATAAACAGTCAACAGTGGAATTTTTTGCCGACATTTTCGCGCATTTTTTCAACCCAAAATGAGGATAAAGATCTAACTTTGATTCCCATCACGGGCATGCGGTACAATAATAAATTCTACCTTGTTAAAAATATGAAGATTTTTGTTTACGGCCAGGAAGAATGAAAATGTTTTCAGCAGTTGTATCAAACGATGAAATTTTGTGGAACACTGAGAACCGTTAGTTTACAGTGCAGGTTAATTTGCAATTTGTCGGCAACAATGGAAATTTCGAAGGATTTCTGAAATTTCCATTTTAGAAACAACAAAAATCTAGGCACTCACTAGGCATTTAAAATACTGCAACGATTTATGGAATATCTTCGTGATCGAATCCCATTTAGGAAGCCACTTGTGCCGCATTTTTAATTAATGCGCCATTTGCCCTCCATAAAAATTCACATATTCGATTTGATTACCTCTGCATCGACGGCTATGGAATGAAACATATCCTTCAGTTGAATGACGAACTGTGTAACTGTGTAAAATTTAAATAAATGGTCGTAAGCTCAGCTAAAATCTTAATAGATACGCAAATTTCGTCGATATGGTAACGAAATATGGGAACTTATCAGTAACGTCTTCAATTTATGTGCAGATGACAAGACACATAATCAAACACAATACACTTAATTTCATTAAATAGCCTTTTATAGCAAAAATTCACACCGTTTGGAGAGTGAAAATAAAAAACATTCACCATAACACTTCTCACAAACAACAAAATTACATGGCGTCTGCTTCCATTGGAGATATGAATAAAAGGCGAAACCTTATTGATAGGCGACTGGTCATTTAGGGCGCACTAACAATCATACAACTTTCATCGACAACTCGACTTTGTAATATCCAACATATAAATCTGCTCATATTCAAAAAATGTGTACTGAAAAGGCATGCAAATATGGAAAATGAGCATTAAATATATCCCGACTCTATGAAGGTGCATTTTAGAGATGTTTTATATCCAGATATATATAGGAAAAATTTCTTCTAAGACTGCCATTTGTAGCATCGTACATATACGTGGATTCACATAGTCGTTCATGAAATTCGCACACTATCTGCAAGTAGCACTCTAAAATGGTGCAAATGCACTGGGGTAATAATGGTGTTACAAGAAATTCCTTATGTAAAGTCATCCTAAAGAACATCAGTCAAGGCGCATTTTCCATCATATAAGAGAATTAAATCACTGAGATGCGAATTTCATGGAAGAGAACATTAGTAGTGAATGTGATGAAGTAAAAGATTGAACTCGCATATATGAGGTGGAGCATATTGCATATTCATAACGCTCGTCAAGTTATTCAACGCATGCAGCAAGTCAATATCTAGTCCTAATGCGATATCATGGGTATTATCGAGCTTAAAATAATCATCATCACTACTAATGCCACATTTTTGCGCGGGTTTCATACGGAAATTATGAGCAGGACATCTCCAGTAATATTTGTTCCATGAATGGAATAAATTCAGAAACTACCAAGTCACAGAAGTTCAGCTACTTCGAAACACATTCAACTCAGTAACCACGTCTGAAGACCACGTGGGAAAAAAATGTGTACGATTAGTTATTTTTATTTAGTTATACTTGTCTTGATTCATTTATTTTCCTATTTGCTGACGAGAGGTGTTGTAGCAATACTTTTTTGGTAATGCAAGAATATTAGGCGACAGTTCAAAAGTTAGAATAAGTATTCTTTCAGAGATTTTCTTTGATTATTTAAAATTTAAAAAATCTGGCAACAATGTTTCGTAACAATTTCCATCAAAATCCTCTAAAAAATTCTCCGCTTCAATCACTAAAGGATTTCCCTTTCCAAAATTCACCAACAAAGTTAAGTTTTCTTCTGCGGCTTTCTAATGCCTCGTTGTCGGATCCTTTCCGTGAAAATTTGAAATCTGAATCGATCTCCTTCTATTCCCATGGAGATGGAAGAGGGGAAGGAAGGAATCTGTGCATATGTGACCTGGGAAGTGACTTTTTCCTGAGCATATTTGCACAGTTCTCTGCCTTTCACTTCCAGGAATGTTTATTTCTCGAATAATTTTTCTTCAAAAGATCTCCTTAGTGCTCGAAGATATTAGTTACAATATCACTGCAATTCAGTTGATCAAGAGAATCCAAAACCAGCTTATAGTCCATAAAATTTATGCACAAATACAGCAAAGAAAGATGAGTCACACCTTTTCCCAACAGTAAATCCAGAGAAACACTTTGGGTTTCCAAATTCCCAAAAGCCAACTGAGGCTTGTATTCAAAGTGCGAAAATTCTTTAATAACAAGCGCCTCCATATAAACGATACCCTTTTGCTCCATGCCTAGGGCAACCTACGCATAACTGCGCTTTAACGGTTGGCACCTTTCCGTCCGCCATCGTTTACTCCTTTTTCACCGCATACTTCATTGATAGAATTTATTGACTGAATTGCTGAAATGTTTGAATGCTTATGCATTTAGCTGAGTATTTTCGAATTCTTGCTTATAATTTTAAGTGAAAGGCTCTTTGGCTGTGCTCAGACATTCCACGCTTGCAAATGTATTCACTAATCATATTCTTAGTTGATGAAATAGAAATGTGACCGGCATTCGTATACTTCCCAGAATAAAAGCTTTGCTGGAAACGATAATAAAGAGTTTCCTATTTTTGTCATTAGAAATTTCCAAAACTTCGAAAGCTCCCACCTAAAAACGCTTGTTCACGCTGAAGTTTATTCTCTTAAGTGCAAAAGGCTTCACATATGAATTTTTCGTTTTTATTATCGATGCCGTCATATTCTATTGAGAAGATCAACTCACATGAAAGCTCCGTAAATTTCTGTGGATCTAATATTTGTAAATATTACTGCGGTGAATAATCAATATTTGTCTCTTGCTCAATAAAATCAGTTTACCTAAAAAAATATAGTGTATACACAGTTGTCTTCATGAATTGTTTAGTCAGATTACAATAGCAAATATATCACCTATTTCATAAGGCTCAAATTGAGCGTTCAGTAGTCGATAAAGGTACAACGAATTACTGCATCTTATTTGGAAATGAATTTCGAATTAATATGAGTATTTCCTTTATGTACGATTCAAATTCGTTGTCATAACGATTCGATGTTAAAAAGCCGGGATTGATGAGACACAAAGCTGTTTTGATTAAGATGCTATAGGAATATTGTGCCTGATGTTTTTGCGCTATAAGAATGAGGTAGAAAGCATAAAGTACTAAAATATTACAAATATGGTGAACTCTTCATTTAATTGGGCTAATCGCTCGTGCGCTATTCTAAACGAGGTTTCTTAGCGACTTTGATCGATGTGAAATTAAAGTCTAGCCGGCGTGAAATTCCCCTAATTATCTGAACTGCCGATCACTTTCGAGCTGTTGATAATCACTGAGAACATCGCTTTCCAGAGTTGATAAATTTCAACTGAAAGTCCATGAAAGGACCAGTTCTCTTATATGATTTGCTGGTATTGAATTCAATATTACTTTCTACCATGTCGAAAGCAGCAAACAAACCGAGATGCAAACCCACCTTTTCATCTTATGCAATCATCATAACACGCGCTGCAAATACAAATCTTAAAAAACGAACGGAATGACAAAGCCATTTCAGTTGATTCAGACGACTGCCAAGTCATTGGCCATTGCAATCCCTCTTCTTTTTGAATAATAGCGTTACGAAATGTGCAAATGAGAGAATGATAAATTATAAATGAACCAAAAAATACCTTTTTTTCAACAGTCTCCTAAATATAATTTCAACTAAAAACATAAGCATAAGAACAAATTTTCTTTATAGTAAATATATGTGAGCGAAAAATATTCGAAAACACATCGAATAAAGAAATATTGTGAGTATTTTCTTCATAGTGATTCATTTGGTGAATATTCTCGCCAGCATTATTGTCATATCCCACAACATCTTTGTTATCATACCCATTTCACAGATCTATGAATAAAACATTCACTTAGCACATAGTTGCAACATCGATATCGGATGCGATAGGAATCGGCGATTGATGCAAATGAACTTCTTTCATATCTATTTGCTTGCATTCCTGATTTACACACAGACATGCACAACACATTCACTCATGCACATACAAAATTAAGAAATAATAACATATAGGTGCGCATTGTAGCAATTATGACGGTATGATGAAGCATTCTGAGTGGAATTGCACGCCACTGAATGAAAATCTTGATCCTAGGTTGCATTTTCCTTAAACATCTGTGAATTTTCAGAGCCAACATTTCAGTGTTCCTAAACGGTAATAAGCCTATCCTTACTTCGTTAAGCTCGAAAAAATGACCTACATATTATATAGGTATTTGTAGAGCTTAAGAAAATCATTTCAGTGGAAAGTTTCCATCTTAAGAAAACATCGGAATGAACTGAGCATTTCAAAAAATTTCCCATAGAGCGCTTTTTTCCAGCTTTTTCAAGACTCTTTTCAGCCCTACTGGTTATTTTGGTCATTAAATAGCTCTTTCAACGGTGGATGAAATAAATCATCCTGGAAATGTTATCGCTAAAATTTCACCTTTATGAGATAAGCGAAAATTTCTGGAAGAATTTTGGCCAAGAAATGTCACACCTGACCCATATAATAGGTCATAACTTACAGACTTCAATAATCCTATTGATCATAAAGTGAAAACGAGTGGGACTACTGCAATCCTTACTGGTATAAATCGATTGAAGACTGAATAGTTCGCATTGAGCGTGTAAATTAACAAGTCTCACCTAAGTGTCGAGCCACTAATTAGGCTCCATTTTAAAGTATTAGAGACATAAAAGGTAATTATCGATTTTTTTTTTCTTAACGCAATTCGCAAAAGAGTCGAGACCGTGCAAATAATATTCAGCGAATCGCCAACAAATGAGAATAGCGAATTAGGCGAAACGCCTAACGCTGAGAGAAATTCATCACCCATGTTTCTAAAGCAAGGCGCCAGGAACGTTTTCATCTTTAGAGTAGGACTGGAATTGTTGACGACTAGGAGGTGATCGAAGTAATCAAATCGATGATATTGCTGATAGTTTTGTATGATTTTAAAGACTGAGCTGTCAATCCGCTACTAGACAACATACTGGCACTTAATTACACCAAACTACTTTGTTGCACATAGCGTTCGTTTTCGTTGTAGACAAAAATTCCTTAGCATAACTTTAAGTATCCTTAAACTCCACAAAGCAGTGATAATCCACAACGCTCGATTCCCTACCCATTCCAGGATAAACAAGTCAAAGTCAGAAATGAATAATAATTTAAACGCATTATGGACGGCGGACATTAATATTTTGGGGCTTTTGTTGCGTTATAAACGAAAAGTGCAGAAAGAATCAAACGAGAAACATTTTTGCAATGCAATGATGTTGAAGTGATGAGACGCATTGCAAATAGTCGATGGACCATCCTTATAGTTTGAATTATTTCTGCATTATAAACTTGTGGAGAAGCTTCCTTCAGAAATTGTGCAAAGATGATACCTTTTCGGGGATCAACTGATTTTGCTGCAATGATCGATACATTTACAACGAAGAATTGCAATCGAATTGTAATTGTACACGTTTTTCTTATGTACTTTGTGCATTAAAAGTAAGCATTCAATAAACTGATTTAGAGACTCAACCTTAGTGGGAGAACTTTAATTTATTGTAAAACAGAAACACTATATAAAGCATCCGTAAGGAGAATTTCATTCTCTATGCATTCTTTGCTATATTTTCAGCGAGTGACAGTCACTAGTTGTAGTGAATGAAGCAGCAATGATGTTACTTCAAAGTTATATAAATAAAGCTAAAAAGAGCTGAAATATTTCCCAACTATATGCAAATAATTCATAGAGTAATTCGAGTAAAAATTTCTAAAACTTACAAATGCAATTCTGCTTCTGTGACAATTCCGTATGCAAATAATTAACTTGTATGAGCAAATTTAGAGGCATAGAATTTCTTGAGTTATATCACTTTTAATCCAAATTTTAAACTTTTGAACTCAAATTGAACAAAACTGAACAAATCGACTACAAATGGATTTGTACAAATTCTGACCATATAGTAAATAGGTGGGAAATAATTACTTTTACTTTAAATATATACAATTTTCAGTGAACGAATTGTACATAGGCAGAAGAATGTCAGTGGAAGAATATAAGGTCGTAGTTGATGAAATGAATCCCAATTTATCCTGACAACCTCTCCGAACTGCAGTCTAACAACACTGGAGCAGTACACTTGATTAGCATAAGTGATAAACAGACAGACGCATACGCACATATTCATAGCTAAGTGGGAGTAATAACTGCGATAACGAAGGAAAAGATAAATTCAGGACGATGGATTGATATCATTCTTTTTTTCTTCCCTAGAAAACGTAAAGACGTATTGATGGAGAATATATCCTACGCTGATAAGAAACGTGTTTGAATATGCTGCAGCGGTGATATGTTTACGTATGAGCGGCGAGCTAATATAATATGAAACAAATATGTATGGAAAAGGCTGCGTGTATGCACTGATAGAGTCAGCCATTCTTCGCAACAGTAGCCCTTTTCCTTGGAAAATATATCCTCACCTGTACTAGAAGCTGCCAGATGCCACAACTGCTCAAGTGGATCATTTCTACAATGATATTTGAGAAAACATATTGCAGAATCCAACCTATGATGCTTTCTTTAGCTGCTTTTCGACCGGATGTGTGGCGCTTCATAAATCGTAAATCAATTCAGTGAATTTTGCCAATCCTTTTACTGAAAACTTTACGATAAAGTGAAAGAAAATTGTTGTTGCTATCATGAATTTGCAGCTACAGTGAACAATTGTCCCATTCGCTGGAAATCTGTGGAAATTTAGAATTATGCTGAAAATTTTTGAAGTACCACTATTCTGCTAAAATGCAAAATGAATCGCTCGTTTAAAATTTCGCACTTTCCCGTCTACTTAGAAAGTCTCTGTCATTTATATATGTGAAATTATCTCTTCCCTCATGTTATATGAGCTGAAATGCCTACCTATAGTTCCCACCTAAATTCAGCTACATCTTCTCAGATATATGGAATACCTCTTTGTTAGCTACTTTTTCACTGGACAACTAGAGCGACTCAATTATAAGGTAAAAGTAGTTTAAATTATTCGAATCCGCTACCGTGATGAATGCATGAAACATTGATCCATGCGACAGAAGCGGCATCGCTACCGGGAAATCATTTAATTGTGCACATGAATTTACAGGCGAATCATATATATATATATATAGATAGATAAACGAGAAAATTTATCGAACATAAAATAGAATTTTTCGGTTTCTGATTGCACTTTCTTTTTGCATCTTAGCAATTGTTTTGCGCATCTTATTTTATAACATTGAAGCCATTTGTGTGTTTTATGTAAGATGGCAATTTTATTTCTCACCAATTACTTATAACGCTATCCAATAGCTTAATGATGCGAATTTCTTCTCATAGAACATTTTATTGAACTTTGTGATTATACACGTAATGAGAAGAGAAGAGAAAATCTAAAAGGTGCATTATGATGAGAGGAATATGAATTACGATAATATGAAATTCCATAAATAGAGAGGAGCTAAACGGGATGAGAAACGAGAGCTGCGATGAATAAACGTTGACTGAAAAAAACAAATGGAGGAAAAAACCGTCAAATAAACACAGCAATGTAGCGCTAGAGAATTTATAGTGTTATGAATGATGGTTTTTTGTCCTTTTTATTCGTTGAAATGAGCACTCATTTCGATAGCTAAACAAAGAAACTAAGAAATCGATTATTTATCAGATTTTTGAAAAGATATATATTTATCATTTCGATTAATCTGTTGAGTAAACTCAAGAAATTGTGCGTAAAACTTCTTTCGAATGCACTACTTTAGAAATGACGGAATGCCTACGGAAAAATTACCCTTTACGACCATATATATTCCTTTTCAGATTTCCTGGAATCATTATCCTAACATATCTTTTTGAAATTCAGCGATCGGAGTTTTCAAGAAGACACGCATGATGATATTTCCATATGACTTTCTAGCCATTCAAGATGAAGATGCAGAAATAATGGGTCATATAGCGCCATATTACAGCGTGAATGATCGCTTCGGTCGGTGTAGAATCATCAAATTGCACATATGAAGGAAGCCTATTTTATATGCGAGAAAACACTCAGCGAAACTGGATGTTGATCTTAGATGAGCGAGCATAATACATTCCTGAAAACCCTTTTTTGTCCGTTCATATCAGAGAGTTAAAAAAAAAAAACAACTAAATTCATAGAAATTTGAATGCCTACAATAGTGCATTGAGTTATTTCCGATCAATTGCAACAAATTTCACTCCAATGAAATTTCAGCAGTAAGTGAAGTGATTTGTTATATCTGGCAATAAAAGAAAAGTTCGAATTGTAGTATTATACCTCGCCGCTTCACACCTTCAAACTCACAGTATAAGAACAAACTGCAATTTGATTGATTTGATGAGAAGTTCCACCACAACAGCTCGCGACGGCAATAGAAAAGCGTTTCCAAAAACAGGAAAACTCAGAACACCATTCTTATCATCATCGCATTGAAGATGGTCATCAAACTATAACGTTTCTATAGTTCGAAGCATCATTTAGGCAATCTTGTTAAAGCTTCGCAACGTCTATTTTTATGTACTCCATTAGCTAAGAACGAAAAGAAAAGATTTCAAGAGAGTAACTGTATTTTCTCCAAAGTTTACCACTATCATTTAGAATCTTTTTAGAATAGTGAAATTAGTTGAATAATCTCAAAAGTTATACTTTACTCGTATTGCATTTAGGCGACTAAATTATTCTCCACGTTTATAAGTTGTAGTTGAGCATCGACTTGTTGAGTTTACTTTAATTGTTTGAAAAAAAACCTCATGTGGTGTTTTTTCACAGAAATTCCTGAAATACTCATGACTGCTAATAAATATACAATATCTTGAATCGAAGTCCATTATGCAGTTTTATATTACTCACGTTTCATATAAGCCTTCGCAGTTTATACTCTAAATCAAATAGAAACATATTGGCAAGGGAGTTCAGTTAACGTATTTTTTTATACGACAGGCGAACTAATTTATTATACTTGCCACCCCGTATTCCTTCTGGAATACCACTTGGCGATAGAACACATTATTGAAGCAACAAGAGCCAGAAGCCAACAAGTAAAAAGTTAATGGGTTAAACGCCATTTACCATCTCGATGACGGAGAATGTTCCAAGCGTTCCGAGTAATGACGGAAGAGGTTTCTTGATGAATTCATTTGGTCGACTAGAGACGGACAAAAAAAAAAACAAAAATTACTGTGAATATATTGAAAGAGGAAATTTCCACAAACAAGCTCATAAACATGTGGAACGAAAATTTTTTATGTAATAATAATTCACATACAATAAACCGGTTTCACAATGATGCTTCGAACTATAGAAATGTTCCATAAATCTACGTTGACCATCAAATATATGCTCACCTATAATTTGTAAATGCTGAAGTTTAGTGCTTTAAAGATTCCAGAGACGCGGTCTCAAGTTTGCCAACCGCACCTTAAGAGTGATAAAGAAATAAAAAAAATTAAACACAGGTGATAATGAAAACATCCCATATAAAGAGGACATCTCCTCCTTAACGATCCCCATATTCTCGAATGAGCGCAAAATAAATTTTTGTATATTCGTTTTCCGTTCAACGCATATAAATTAGTAACCGCCATCATAGAATATCCGCATTCTAATTTTCGCCCTCATATATGGTACTTTGATTATTCACAACGCTAAGTATAAAAGCTGAAATCTGTAAGTAAATCCATTGCAATTTACCTTTGAATATTAAGAGTGCTCAACAATGATGCCATACATCAAGATTCCCTCATATGAAATGGTACCCCTCAAAATGCGTATTTGTAAATTTGTTGCATACGTTAAGATAGGTTAAGCTCAGCACATGAATGTGTATATCTCCTCGTATGTATGTCGGCTAGTCTGAACACGTTGAAGATACAATATTTTACAAGAGTAACTTGGGTTATACTATATCTTCTACGCTGATATTTATCCTCTTCAGAAGCACCTAAACAGATCTCAATATGAGCGGCAATTCCCTCATTTATAGAAAACTTCATACGCAATTGCGTCGCATTTTACAACTGTTCCATGGAAACGAATGCAACAACATGCCGTAGCAGGTAAGATGTGACTCGGTTGAAGCTCTTATCAAAGTAATCGCTAGCATAAGTTATCCACAAATATTAAAATATATTCAAGAAATTCTTCGAATTTTATCGAAATTAGGCGATCTCATAAAGCTTACCAAACGAAATGTCTTGAAATGCACTGCAATCGATGGTAAAATATACGTAAATAGGTGAATTTTTTCGAAAGTACTCACAAAATTACAGCTCACCAATTCGATCGTCGATAAAACGCTCATTTTATGACATAGGCCATAAGTGTTTCCGCATAAACCCACTTTCATTGGTTTTCTTAAGCGAATAGTGCTCAAGCTAAAAAGACCGACAAATATGCGCATGCGGTGATCGGAGCATAAAACTTTTCCGTCGATTGAAATTCAATAAAATGGAGCATTTTTAATATTTGTGCGAGCAAATATTTCCCAATTAAAATATGAATATATTTGTTGAAGCATCCGTTCAACGACAATTTAGTTCTATTGCTGCAACCAATTCAAAAGCGTATATCATTTCAATTCCCTCTCATAATGGATTAGAACTTCATCTTTTCTCGTTTTGTGCGATTCAGATGTTACTATTAATCGATAAGATTCAATAGAAAGCTTAGAATATGAAATTAAACAATAAATGATTTCACATTTCCCGAATCGTATTGGTAAATTCTCAATGAGATTCTCTGTCGCAATGAAATAAATAAATATCAGAAATTTATCCACTTCTTAACGAGACAAACAACTCGCCATTTATCATAGAAGATTAAACAATTGTGCTTGACGATCGCTAGAATGTGATCTTAAAAAAACAATAAGTTAGGACTACATCCTTTCTACGAATAACACATATCGTTTGCCAAATGAGATAATCGCTAACAAACTCAGTAATTCAGAACTGAATTGTTTTTCTTGCCGCTCCTCCATCTCTTCAGAATCCTAGAAAACTAGAACCTCTCATCAAAGATCCATTTAAAATCGATCTTTCAAGGAAGATGGTACTAAAAATTTTATTCAGCAAGTTTCTTTTGCCCTATTTGCAATCCTTTCTGAAATCATAAACGGCGATCGTAAATTCAATTTACCTTATTTACGAATGAATAAATCTTTAGAAAGTGATAGCAACAACAACAACAACAACAACAACAACAACAACACTAATAAAGTGATAGCAAATAAGCGCATTTGCCATACGATAAGAAAAACCACCTCCTCAAGCAAAAGATGTCAAAAACATTGAATTCTCGGATGAGCAAAGGAGAAACAAAATAACCTATAAGAATCCTACACTTTAACTGGCCATCCCCTCCCTTCTCCTCTGCCTCTCTCTCCTCAAAAACTTTAAAATCACTGTGCAGACTGCGATTAAATCGGCTTATTTCCGACAACGATTAAAATCGGCTTATTTAATTGCACCCATAAATTGAGACACTCCAAAAATGGTTCTCAACAAGAGTAACGTAACGAACGATGAGCAACAAGCGAATACAATGGCAAAATAACAACATAAATACAAAGAAAAATTAATCCCACGGGGTGCGTTTTACAGATCCATCTTTTCGGTAACTTCTTCAATATAGTGCACAGCGCGCTCTTTCACCTGCAAAACAGTTTTGCAACAATACCTTTAAAAAGTACACCTTGAGAATATATCAACCAGGTTCAGACAACACTGAAGACGACGATAGAGAGACGCTAGTGGCACAGAGAGATGATCCACGTGAATTGAATTTGACTATTACGGCTGCATAGGAACAGATTACGAAGTTGAATGAATGAAAACATACTAATTTTTGTTGCTCCTCGCTGCCAAATTTCTCCTCCATATCGAGCCATTTTTTGAACAACGTTCTCATATTATGTGTGCCGAGATTGATCGATGTTACACGTTCGAATACTTGCCTAGAAACCTCACTTCAGCGACCACCAACAATTCAATTTATATATACATATAATAATACACACTTAATTTCCAAATAGTAATTGTTGACGTGGTTGTTTAGTCTAAATTTTATAGCGCACAACCATCAGAAACTACAATATTTCTTGCCGACTATCTTACAAACCGAGTAACGAGCAAAACCTATTATTCTTCATATACATCTACTTTAAAAAATGGAGAAAATAACACCTTCCAACACAGAACGCCAAAGTAGGCTATAATTTCAAAAACATCAGAAAAAACACAAAAGGAAAGGCCTTTGAAGAATTCTGACCACAGAACAACTCTGAAATAATATTGAACTTCTCATACCTAAAATGAAAGATATGATTCGCTGCGACCTTACCGTTACTTCAAAAAATCCGACGCCCGTCTTACAGAATTTTCTTAGGATTTCAAGTTATGGAACGAACGTTTACCTGCAAGCTTAAGATGAAATTGCAGGGGGGAGTGCATTTATCGATAGAAAATAACCATATAAAATATTAAATAACGTTCACTTATGGGGTGGAATAACATTGATGATAAATGCAAACGACAGTTTCATAGAAAATCTTTGAAGGTGTGTGTCGAACTTAAAAAGGCCTATCCACAAACGAAGATTAGATCAATACGGAACTCAAACCACAGGCCTAAAAAAAATGGCCATCTCGATGACTGTTAGCAGAAAAGTAGTGAACATATTGCCATCAAAAGATATATGACAAATGAGAGGAATATGAAACATACCTTGCTTCATGAATCTTACTGCTTTTGATAAGCATATCGATGTACACGAACCACACATCCGCTTTGCGAGGATATGCACTGAGAATGCTCTCAAAGAGGGTTTTGCCCTGTTCACTATCTCCGAATTTGTATTCCATCTGTGCGAATCGACTGATCACCACCACATCTACATACGTATATTTTTACAACTATTGTTTCCAATAACTCATTTAACGACGTGCTAAATTAACATCACCGTCGAAGTTGAAACCCATATAATGAATCGTTAATAAATTATGCAAATGCAGCAGCATTGCACTGAGGCATTTTTAATTTTCGGCAAATAGAGGCGAGTTTAAAAGAGAGGAAAGCGATTCTCTCATTGCATAATGTATTCAAAATCAGCAATACTTGGGCAAACATTTCCCAAAATCGCTTCAGCAGCTGAACAAAAACTGAAGCGATGGTGAAGTTCCAGAACAAAAATTTTTAAGTTTACTGGAAAGACACTGTAAGAACGAGTTTATGGAGAGCATTCGATTGAATGTGGGCATTATCGTTAGGAACTGCGCTAAGGGGAAATTTTTTCAATCTTCACAATGGGAAATGGCACTGGGATCGTCCATTCACGAATCCCACCTCACCAGTTTTGTGCACTTTTGTATAACCAATAAACGAATGCGAAACGTCGAAAAAGATGAGTAAAGCTAAAGAGAGGGCGCTAACACCGGAAATCACTATTCCCTCTTCGAATCCGCATCGACAACCTCAATGAAGAAGTATGATTAAACTGGCTTCAAGTTCAACTCATGATTCAATATCACACAGCTCATTCTCGATGTGAATTATTCTTTTCTGGTGAAACAACTCAAAGATGGGCATTTGAAGGTATAACAAAGGTTGAGATATTCCAAAAAAATTTACGATGTTTTTGGGGAAGTGACTTAGTTGCTTTCTTTAGCAGCTCCCTCGCCTTATCGAAACGTTTCGTCTGCATGAAATGTTGTCCACAGATGAACCACACATCGAGATCCTCATGTCGGAATTTCTTCAACATTTCCTCTAACAATGCATCCGCCTCCTCAAAAAAAATATTCTTAAACAACATAATTAAGCGGATTCTAACAGTTTGGTTAAGTGAGGATCGTCTAATCCTATTGTCTTATTTTTGATGAGCAAGGATCGTTTTAGAGATATATTTATGTCGAATATTATCAAAACCTCTTCATCCATCCCCTTCCCCGCCTCTTCAAAGCTGACTACAAGCAGGGCATACATCACCGTCTTTATGATCCTAGAACAATTTCAACAAGTGAGAAATGGCGTTTTCCCTAGCAAAATACGAGAACAACAGAAAATCTTATAGATATTCTTACCTTTAAGAAGGGGACTTGTGTGCATAAAGTATACTTAGAAGGATCAGTCAAGAAGTTACTAGCAAATGATAGTGTGAATCAATGAAAATTCAAACGATTCTGAATTCGTTTTTCCTTTTGTAGCCATTAAAAGAGGAACAGATGGAAGTGAAAATAAACGGAAATATAGATATTCAAAAAGTACTTCGATTTTGTGGGCATTCTGATAGATTCGCACCATCTGTTTATACATCTTAAGTGCATCGCAGTTGCTGACTGCTCTTTCAAAAACCGAACTCAACGATTCGGCGGTACCGAACGATAACTCCAAATTAAGGTATGCCGTCCAAACGTTAAAGATTTCGTCCTCTTCCCTGAAATTATTTCAGCTTAACGACGATTCGCACAACTGTGAATTCCATTAGAGCAAAGTCAATGGACGACAAGCTACTACTTACATAACTCCAGCAACGGCCTATGAAAAAAACCTCAATTCGCATTTTCAGTTAACTCTTTATATTATTACATCGCTTAGCGTTTTATTATAATGTTGTTAATACCGAGAAGTAATATAATTCCGCAAAAGGAAGCAGACCGGAAGTACTCTCATGAAAAAAATTAAAAAACAATCCATTATCAAATCAGAAATCTCCACAGCAACCATGGTATATGGTATATGGTATCGTATATTGTATGGTATATGGTATGGTATATGGTATGGTATATGATATGGTATATGCCATCTTACTCCCATCTCCTCCCCCCCTTTCTCATACATCAGCTTCAGTTAAGCTACAAACGCCAAAATCCGCATTTTATTGGCGACTACCATAGCATCAATAATAATAAAAATATTTTTATTTTCACATATTAAATTCGGCAAGCTGCTGTAACAGAATTGTAAAAACTCCCTTTTAGTATCAGTACACCTCCCAATATCTGATTCAAAGAAAAATTAAATAACATGGGAGAAGATTTAATCGCAAAAACCAACCGGAAATTGATGACATTTAGTGCTCTCTCAGCGATTGCTCTTGCTTTATCAATATTCTTCTCACTCACAAACAACGACATATAACTGCAATTATGATTATTTCAATTATATGAATTAAATTCATAGCATTAGTTCTAAAATTAATCGACGAAATAGATAGGCTAAACAATGAAAAACAATTGCTTTAAATAGCTATTACGCTATCCGAGTTTCAAACAATTAAACTCAGCATCTTATGTTTCGTCTTAGATTATAGAAGTCAAATGCAACACGATTCTTATATAAAAAAAGGAAGCTCCGAACATTCACTCTATTATCGCCTCTTTTCTATCAACATCACTAATGAAACCACTCCAGTTTGAAGCGCAAATCAAAAAACCACACTCTGCAATAAAATAGAACATTCGACTATCATCTAAACAGTCCCAAAGAATATAGGATTATTTTTTTAGCCCCATCCAATTGCAACGAACTCTTTTTTCCTTTTAAACCGAAACCCTTAGCCAAACAGTGTTACTGCCCTCTGTTCTCAACTAATCTCAACATCGATTTATTTGAAAAAAATCAGTACAATTGATTTTCCGATGAATAATTTCGCAGTTTTTACAGAAACACTGCTAACAACCGGGGAACAATCTCAAACCGAAATCAAGGAAATTTCACCGTATCCAAAGGTGCGATGAGTTGGGAGTTCCTGTCAAGAGTCGATCAAAATCTTCCCGTGATGTGGGTAAAATATCCGTATCCATTAATTTCTTTTCTCGTTCAACTAATTCTTTTTCCTTCTCCACTTCACGTTCTTCCTTCTCTGAAATGAGATATTAACTATGGCCATGCAAATAATCTGCAGTTTTTTTCACCATAACTAATGAAATTATAAATATTGACACTTTCTGATACATTCTTCAAAAACGGCACTATCATGAAAGCACATTCACAAAAAATATAAGAAAATATAGTAGAGTATTTCTTTGGCATCTCGTGTTTATTGAATATTTTCTCTGGGTTTCAAATGGCGATAAGAAATTTGCCCCTTCCGCTAAGTCTCCAAAGGATCTAGCTCAATTTCAAGTTACCGTCCCCATCAACTTACCATGCCCCACTCGAAAATAAATCTAGCTTAGAAAAATTCAACGGAACTTGGAAAAATAACGAAATGAAATGAAGATGTACTCCATCACTTACTATAGATTTCCTATCCCTGAGCGAAAAATATCTGCTCTTCACACTTAGAAGAACGAAATAGTTGCGTTAGAGATTATGGAGAAAATTTATTATTCTTACTGACGACAACTAATAAATAGCAAAATTTCTAAGAACATTTTAATGGCTAACTTTTCGACTTTTTTCTTTTCTCATCCCCTTCGACCAACTCCGTGTTTGTTGCACCGACGCTCTCGTTCAGAATCGTATCACCTTTCGAGGAATTCTTCTTTGCTGAACTGCCATCACCAATCTCCTCTTCACCTTCACCGATTCGTGCAACTGCCACCAAATCGGCAGATGTGAATCCACTCAACGACCAATCCAGCCCAGGATCATTCATCTCAATATTTATCATCTTCTGATGCCGTTTTTTTTTCAGAATATAGCATAAAGCTGGGTTAAACTATTTTTCCTCCCCTCAAGCTCCTCCCTGGCCTCCCCATTCCTTCATTTAAGATTCGTGTCACTGCTGACAGTGACTGAATAAACACAGGAAACCGTTTTAGATTATTCAACTGCGAAATAATAAAGAGATAAATGAGCCAACAGTTGCGAAGAGGGCCGTCGAGGAGATCATTATATATATACACCCTAGATATCCAGGACTTCCTGTTGAAGATTTCACGGCCTTGTGCCTTCATATTTAACGTCTCTTTCATGTATCCAATAATGAATTTACAATTATCTGTAGCATGTAAAACTTCAAGTCCAGCATCAAGACTGAATATTCTTGCAATCTAATAAACGTGTAGATTTCATCAAGTGAGGAGTGGCTCAAAATAGGCAAGCGTGACATACGGCTCTACACGACTTCAACTTTCAAAACATAAGAGTGCTCTCATTGATCCGACTTAGGTCGACCCAAGAACAACAATAAATGTCTTGCTAGCGGAGGAGGTCGACAATAAAACAGAGGAGGAAATAACACAAAAGGATTAAAGTGGTTATTCTGAACAAGAAAAAAACTCGATCCTACTTTCTCTATGTTATATATGACGCCTTGGGACGAAAAAAAACCCCCCAATAAGAATAGAAGTCTGATAGATTACAAAGAACGCATTGAGGAAATTTCAAAAATATGAATAAATAACCTCTATTGTAAGAGGGTCGACGACGAGTGGCTTGTCCACCGATCCACTAAATCCGGCCATCCTTGATTTCTTCCGCGCTGAAACCACTCCACTTTCTAACTCACTAGTTCTTGTACTCATCAGCCGTTTTCTGTCTTCTCGTTCTTCTAACGACGCCGTTTTCTGCAATTTTTACCTCCAACATACCAATAGAGCGAGACAAAACCTGCATTTCATTTCCAATCAACTTGGCACAGCGAACAACTGCTCGTTAGTAAACCTCTAAGAGAATCTAAACAATGCGATATTCACTCTGAGATTGGCGCAGTAAAAGATGTTCATGTTAACAAATCGATGTACGTAGAATATTCTCACATTTTTGAAGTTCCTATCTCCTCTCATGCTATCGGATGAGACTAGCTATTGGAAAGAAGAAGCTAGGGGAAGCGGAACTGGAGGTGAACAATACTTAGAATTGCTGTAATTTTTAATCACGAAGTTGTATAATGCAACCTAATCCTAGTACTATCGTAGAGTGAATACTTTTCCACAAAGTCGACTCTTCCACACCCTATATGTTGTTCATCGGAGGTCCTAAGAAAAATAATATTCCTTATATTAGTTCACTTCCTTTACGTAGCCAAGTTAGAGGTGATAAAAGACTCTTCCTTTCTATAACGAAATTATGAGGGTCTAGCACCTTCGCATGTTATACAACATGCGTCCCACTCTTGCTATGATGGCGAGAAGACTTTTGTCTCATAAACAATAAATTTTCTCGACTATCCTTTCCGACTTTAAAAGCGCCTTGTGTTTCTAAGGATGTCGCGTCTTCTTGCGACTGTGACAAATTCACCAATGATATTCCCCCTTCACATAGTGTATCTTCTGTTGCGGAAGTAATTGAAGGAAATTGCCTAAATCTACCGGAGAGATCATTTCTCGAAATTTGCCAGCGTCATTTCGAAATGAAGCCCCAAAAAATGGTGAAAACCTCTGTCCATCATAGAAATGAACCGTTAAAAAACTCTGAGCACTACAAGCTAGAGCGTTTCTATTCACTCTATATGTATTTCTATTTCATCCGATGACACTTCAGTAGAAAGAAACACCTCATCAACGTGTTCAACAGCAGCCGTTCCCATATACAACAACTTCACGCCACCATTGGGAAAGACACGCAGAACACGTACGGTGATCAACTGATCAGGCTTAAGATTATCTGTTGATCTGAAAACATTTTGCGGAATTATCGACATGAATCCTTCTAGAAGTCATGAAACCCTCATCACATTGTTCCTTCAAGTTATAAAAGTGGTCAAGTAATGCGTCACGACAAAGAACTGCTCGGTGAATATTTTAATGTAATAGGCGTCTTTACTATAGGAAATCCGGCAATTTTAGTGAGTTCCATACAGAAGGAGGAAATCTACTTAACCTCTTATTTGTGGGCATAAAAACTGACACGTAGAGACCGTGTGATGGTGTTAATATGTTGAAGTAAACGTTACGATGCAAACGATCCTGAAATCTCGAAGTGAGCCTATTGACCTCCACGGGAAACAAATAAAAGTTATTGTTGAAAAAAAAAAGAATAAAGATAAGAGAGTAAAAAAGATTAAATACCATTAAAAAACGAAAACTACAATCGTATTAAAAGAAAGAGACGCTCAAACGCTACTAACTAAATGAAGCACTATCAACCACAAGCGAAAAACATATCTCCATGTGATATGATTAAAGATAAAACAACAAATAAGTTACTAATTACAAGAAAATACAAGTATAAGGACCTTCGCTGCTCGATGCGTCCCGTAATACCCGGTCCCATTTCCGCATAGACGTGCCCATTCGATGCCGAACGTACAAACGCCTTTAGCAGTGTATTCTCCTTCAAGATCATACATGAGAGCACCGCACCTAACCGACATAAAAACGTACCTAAAGCTTTCCGGTGAAAAATCTAAATATATAAATCAAGAAAAGCGAAATCAATAAGCGAAAAAGACTTGAAAAACCGCAATAAAACATCTCAACCCTTCAACTTAGAAAGCAATCAAAAATATCCAAAATCTCTAAGAAATTCACTCTTCGAAATGCCATCAATAGCAATAAAGCGAATTAGATCGATGATCGAACGTATATTCCTAACAATATACTTTAAAGTTTATACGAAGACGAATAAAAGCTTCCACGAAGTGATGATATCCTCAAAAGTGATACTGCAGAGGAGAAGTAAAATGAAAGCAATACCTCAATATCCATCGCATTTCTGATGAGCGCACTGCTGCCATGTCTTTTGCTCTTTGAACGCCAACATTGATAGCGTGACTCACTTACAGCCAACCATCTGCCATTTTCGTCATCGAATCGAAGTACGTAAATATAATAGACCGGAAAAGCATCCGTTTATTTAACGTTTGACATCTCTGATGGTGAAAAATTTCACTTCTCAATACAAATATTAAGATAAATAAATGTATAAAAGTAATTTAACGCTATAATTGATATATATCATTGTATCGATAAACTAGACAAATCCACCATTCCTTAGTACTCGCTAAAGAACAAGCAATGGCATCCTTCCGGATGAAATGTGACGAAAATCATCTTCCTCCCACCACCTTCAAGAAGGAAATTAAGGAGACAGGAGAGGATCAAGCTGTCGCCAGCTGCATTCGTATTTATCTTACAAGTGAGTGCTCAGAGGAGGAGTTATCTTACCAAGTGAGTGCTCAGAACTAATCCTGAAAATGAAATCTCAGAATCAGTATTCCGAAATTCAAGCCAGCAGCTGAAGAGGGAGAAGAAGAGGACTTGCCCATGGTAACACTATTCATATCGCCCTAAATTCAAGGCAATTGATGCCACTTAAACACCGAAAGCAATGTCATTAAAACTTTTTAGTTCGTAGCTGACGATGCACTGACGTATCCTTTTCTTCCCAACCCTTCTTGCCATATCACACCCACTGTAGTTGCAAGTTTACTTAACAGTGTGAAATCTACTTCGTTAAGAAGAAATGCCTGCAGATCTTCGAGTGCATGCCCGTAACGATCGGTGACACCAGTTGGTGTTATCACCGCCCGCTGACTATTTGCCAAAGCGAAGACCACCGAAGTTGGCGATTGCGTTATGTTAATTACACGTCCCATCACCCGCTCATCCGGTTTTACCTCCTGCAAATTGAATTGGCTCTCTCCAAAAACGTCTGAATACTGCGGATGAAATATAAGGTGCTGCATCTGCATCGACCAGTTCAGCAACTGCCATTCCAACAATAAGATAAACACAAAAGCTTGCCTTTCTCACTAACTACTTCCATGGGATATCCTTCCCTTCCCGCATGTATGTCCTGGGTTATCCTCGAGAAGTTATCATCAATGTATCCGTTAATCGAAGACAGTGAAAGATGGGAAAATCATCAAGAAAACGGCATATTCGTCATACGTTCGCACATTGCATGGACGTATTTCTCATATTTACCGCAATATGCTCACGACAGTATCGCTGCAAATCACTTTCTCCCTGGAATTAGCGACGGCTTCCTCCTCCAAAATACTTCTCCGTATAATTCCCGCACGTTCTGATGCAAATATTCCCCTATAAACCTTACGGGGTCACTTTTCCAATCAGTACAAATATAATTCCGAGCCAGATGAGAGTCGTACGCTTCATTAACAGATGGTCCTTGCAGTGTCATATTAAGACACCTGCTAACAATCACAAAACAGCACTCACCAACGAGCGTTTTTGGCTGTGCAGTAAATTCAGCAGGAGATATCGGATGCGAATAACTCAAAAAGTATAAGAGGAAAAGTTCTGCTAAGATGTTTTGAAGGTTGACGGTGAGATGACTCGAAATTTTGGAAAAAAGCGCTCGTATTCGCTATTTTACCGTTCCCTCAATGAAGTTTTCTTCAGATTTCCAGGAAATAAGCTCAGCGAGAATGAAAAATTGCGGGCTGTACGCTCTTCGGTCCATCGTTGCTTACTGCAGATTCTTTGATGACAACTTCATGCACTAATAGCCTTGAAACTTGCGCCTTCATCCGATATTTCTCAACCATTGCTGATTTACTCGAACGAGGACTACTTTTTCCACTGATATCCCGTCCCAAACCATCATTCGCCTCATGATCATGGACTTATCGCTCGAAAGCCTATTTTTAGTATGCCAACTCCAGCTAATATTTGAAGATTCATGAGCAGCTGGCGTAGCAAGCGCGTAAACTGCTCACGAAAGAGCAATTTTAATCTGAAACGATATATTTAGATGGCTCGATCTAAATCAATCAAAAACAGGTATTGCTACTCTCTCCAAACGGAATCCTGTCTATGCAGTTATCTCTAACCGATCTATGGAGCTTTCAGCCATGATGAGCATTCAATTCAAGGCGAAAGCAATGAAAGAAAAAATGAGAACGAAAGGATATTTTGGAAAAAACCCTTCCTAAAATGCGAAATGAGTTGAACATTACATTTTAAGTCCAACTCAAGTTCAATACTGTATTAAGAGGATAAACACACGTTGCTGCTTCCGACGACTGTCAGCTCGAGGCATTTCTGTTGCCGCGATCTGCGTCGATTCTTAGCAGTGCTTACTCCGACCACCCTTGCTTTCATTACTTCGCCTGGTTCGAACGCGGCATCGATCAGTGCCGAATCGGTATCTGTTGGATTCAACGTCTGAAACTTCCGTTTACATCGAATTCGTCAATTCGAAATTAGATAACTCACATCCCCGCACACAACGTTCAACACAGCAATTCTCCTCCAATCACATCTTCAAATATTCATCAGCCAATAAATAGAGACCTCGAGAATACACTACTTCAAAAGCGACCGTTTTTGTTTCATGTATCTCTTTACAGACACGCCAACGCTTGCCCCTCTCTCGACAACGGTTAAACAAAAAATATTTGAGTGCAAGACTATGGGTAAAATATGAGGCAATAATTCCCCATTTCCACACAAATATCACAGAAATCGGTGATTAAGAGATCAAAAAAATTGCGCAGATCTTATAGTATTGCTGATCCATTCACTGCTGGATATTTTTGAAAGAGAAAACTTTGCCAGAATTCTTTCCAATTTCAAAATGCGAAGAACCTCCAACAATCCCCGACCGATCAGAAGATTCCAATTTCATGTTGAGGGTTTGCGTTTCTCGACGCCGAACATCGCGATACTACGATTGACGTCGTTCACAACGAATCATCTCAGACATTTTAGCTCAGACGATGAATCTTTGCAAATGCACTATAAATGATAGTCTATATAACCAAGTTAAAAAACCCTGAATCAATTAATTATAACTAACCAAATTTCCTTCGCCTAAACTTTGTTTCTGAATAACTCCCGCTGTGATTGGCGATGCCTCTACTTGCAATATACCACCAATGAGTGGCTTCTTAACAAATACAGTGACCAGTTCTCCATGCACGTAATGTTGCTGATAGCCCAATAAAGACTGTTTTTTCTTCTCTTCGGCCATCTTCCATTTTCGCATAGTGCATTCGGCCACTCGAACAAACTGAAATTAATAAGAACCTTCTCGATGAGCATCAACATGGATCTTTTAAACTTGTAAATCAGGAAACAGGTGGAATTAAAATGTATCAACGACCCGTCAACACAAGCTGCACAGCTCTAGGCTAGTAACCCGGAGATTCCAAGCAAGCAGCAAATCCTCAACAGACAGATCATCATTCAGCCCGTTGAAAACAATTCACTCGCCGTATCATTCACGCTTTCATCTGTATACGAGTACGCATAATACAAATTTGCATAGTACTGATAAAAAGCTTAACGAATGCTTTTCTGCTTTTTCTGAATGAACTCTTCGATCAGGAATCGATCAGGAACGATCAGGAAATCGGTGGAAAAATCGTCAAGCAGATTCTGATGAAGTTCAAACGGCGAAAATAGCAACATGCCATAATTGCGTCTTGTATTCAACTGAATTACAGTCTATGTAACCAAGTTAAAACCATATAGCCATATAACCATACATACAATACTATCGAGAATAAAGATTTGTTCAATGAAATTTCTCGCAGAGTTACTTTTTCAATGACCACTTTCGATCTCAGACCTCGCTCTTTTAAGAGAATAAACCTCACTCTCGCATTATATTAAAATATCTTTTTAAAATGAATAATAACCGAAGTGATGATTCTATTATCGTCGTTTGATCTCTTCTTAGTTGGTTTTGACAGATCGACTTTCGGCGACGTGATCTCTTTGATTGAGCCGAATGAAATCACTTTCACATAGATACTTTTTGCGGTTTTCTCACGAAGAAACGCTCCGATCGGGTATCGTTCATTTTCCAAAAGTGATTCATCCAGTTCTGAACCATGTAGCCGACCTAAATTCTATTAGTGTCACTACTACAACTGTTAGCATGGTTAAGCAAAGTAGTATATATTCCCACCTTAAATCTGTGGATGTATAAACTATAATTTTTGTTCTATCCCTCTCGCCTCAAGATACATGCTGAGTGCCCATTAATTTTCAAAATGACTGCAAAAAAAGCATTAATTCTGCTCGAAAGTGCTTCACTGTTCGACGATTCTAAAAGATTGAGCAAAAAGTCAGTTAATGCAGAGAACCCATCGCCGGGAATCCATTCATAATACGCACAGTCAAATCTCATAACTCGAATTTTCCGATTTTCCGATATTGGGAAATAATAAATTCGATATACTAGCTTCGAATTATGCGTTCAATTTTCATGAATATACGAAAAACGGCAATCTTTCAGAAGGCGAAAAAAGATTCTGAGACGAAATAAATGTGGCGATTGGGCTGACATAATGGTAAATCCTATAATTTAGCTCATGAGAGCAATCAATTGAAAAGTTGGCAATAAGTTGGAAATTATGCGAATCGAAATCTTCTTCATAGATATTAATTTCCTCGCGATTCGGTTCATATTTCTCGGAAATTTAATTACTAAAATTTGACCGATCATCGTGGAAAACACTAAATCATCGCAGTTATATAAATCTCACCAACCATATAGCCATATATCGCCACCCTAACCTCAACGACCACCGATCGGAAATTATCGCACAGACGCACAGACATTAACTGCTCACAGAAACAAATTGGTCACAATTCGTTTTCCTTAAACAACGTGTCGCTATCACGTGACCTACATATCCAAACTAAACAGTTCATTTCACATAATAAGAAACCATTTGCAATATTTATTTTATAAGTGATATAGAATATATCATAGCGATAATTCGCAACTAGAAAGATGTTACCAAGAATGCCTCCGGGCAATTCAAGTTCAATTGCGCACGCCGATTCTTGACCCCTCTTCCATGGTCCAACCACCTTCGCCGGGTATACCATAAATGGTTTCACTCTCTTGGACGTTGAATCAGTATCACGTTTCTTCTTCTTCTTCAAATCCTGAGAAATATTTCAGTCTATAGCACAGAAATAAACCAGAGGTCTTCTGCAACCAATCATCAGTGAAGATCAAGACGCTACTGTGTTGTAGACAAAGAAAGAAATATCGCCAAAGCGAACAACTGAGACAAATTTTTGAAGGAAGAAACGTAACAAACTTTTTCCCTCCGTGTACACCACTTGCAAGTGTAAATTACCTATGTTCGATTTGTTCTCTAGCACATGGTGATATATATATGATATATATGGTACTTCATGTAAAATCATCACTAAAACAGAGAACAGTACCTGTTTAGTTTTCATTTTCGCAGAAAGCAATGCGGTCGCAAATGCAAGATCCCCTTCGGCCAATCCAATAAGCGTGGAGCCACATAACTGCTTTACCATCACTTTGCAGACTGCGCCACATTCCAATCGTCCTGAAATTAGTCCGCTATCGTTTCGCAATGTTTATTCGATCGCTCTATGAGATACTACTACTTTCTTTAGCGCAAACTTAAAGACTTCGTTGATGAAATTCAAATTCATATGAGAAATGCGGTTCTACTATCATTAACGCGCTAATCATTATAATACAAGCATTATTCAAGAATTTATGCAAAATTTGCTTTGAGTAACAATACTTTGATGAGCGATAATCGTAAAACTCACATAATTCTATCAATCTAACTTTTATTCTTAACAGTAGAGATCAAACCGCTAAATAAATTCATCCATAAAGAATATTCAATAACAAAAAAAAAACAAAATAATAAAAAGCTAAAAAAAAAAACGACGAATTTCTGTAAAATAAAACTGATTAAGAAGAATGGGAAGTTCGGATGAAAGTTTGACAAAAGACCATCAATGTGATTCACTATCTATAGAAATCTGAGCCAAAGTGATTTCCCCTCCCCCTGATCTATATCGGCGAGAAATATTCTCATAGTTTGCGTTCCCTCTCAATTTCATGCTCGAAGATTTTTTAGCTAAAACTGTGAGAATATGCTGACCGGTTGGTGGAGACGGTGTGACAATGTTTGGATGAAAACGTGACGGCAGGTAAATAACTGCTCTCTCGAAACTATCTTCAACCGTAACAGTGGCTATGAAGTCCCGTTTGACAGCAGCGACACATACTTCCACCTCGCTACATAGTTCGACTTTTTTGCGCTTCGTGTGGCCCTTCTGAAATGATCCCCTAATCCAAACGGTTTCATTTTTGAACAACGATAAAAAAGCACGAAAAAATAAACGGTAATCATGCAAGAAATGATGTTTAATTAATTAATTAATTAAAAGTCCATAATTAGAAAAAATACCAAAGTATGCGAATACGAACAACAATGAGCTTCTTTCGCTAAAGTATAAATAGACAACTGCAGCGTCTATTCACGAAAGAAGATTGTAGCACAGAAAGTATCACTGATTCAGAATGCTATTTTCAGTGTTACAACGATACTTTTTCCTATTGTAACCATTTGCTACTACAAGCTCCCTTCAATGCTATGAAAAAGATCAAATGGCCGATTTTCAATTAGTGGTACTTTCAGTAGAATTTAGGTGTTGATGAAAGTACCACTAAGTAATGAGCTTGATTTGGACGATAAAATCGCATTTATGTCATACTTCAACTATTACTCACACTTCCAATGCTACTATAAAATTTATATAACTAATAAAGACCTACATCAACATCATCTCTCTCCCCTCTTCCACTTAGGGACTAGCATAGAGAAGGAAACTGACCTCTGACCTCTCACCGCTTTTATTTCACGGTTAAAGAATAAAAACGGTAATTTCAACTGAAGACCGAAAATTTGTCGATGGGTCGATCCATGCATTTATGAGAGCGAATGCAAATAAAACCGATTAAGACTTCCGTTTCTCTCCTCAGAAAAAATGATGGCAAATTTCATAGTTCGGGCAGTAACATCATATAAATGAGGTAATCAATAATATCCTTTGAATAGTTACCAAAATTTATTCAAAAATCCAAAAGAGAACTGTCGTTGAATCGAGCCAACAATCGAAAAAATTTCCTACAAATCACCTGACGAACCTTCGTTTTCGCCGAATGTGAAGTACTCTCTTTCTCTTCATCGAAGATATAGAACTCGAGCTCACATGAAGGCAACACAACGTCGAGCAGCAACGCTTTCAGTGTTTCTCCTCTCTGAACGCATATATTATCTTCTTCTCATCTAACAACAACTGTTCTCCTTTCAAATGCTCTACCGATCTGATTTTATAGAATAAAATGCCTCACATGCAATAAATGATAATTTAGGGCAAAAGTTATCCTGAATTTTCTGGATAAACTCCTAAAAAGTTAATGCAAACGTTGAATTAGGGAAATTATTGAAAAATAAGGAATTAATATGAAGAGAATGAAACTAAAAATATGAAAAACTGCTGACACCGAAGTTAGTGAATTAAAAGAAATTACTCTTTCTCAATAAGAAATATTATTCGGTACCACGAGGGTACCATGCAAAATCGCCAAATCTAAGGGAAATCAACATTCGTCCTATATGCGCATGAAACTCTTCAAATTGTCGGCGATTATACAAACACAATAAGCAAAAAATTATTCCAATCTTAGTCACTATGCAATTTCTTCTATTCCTAAAGCGAATTTGACATATTCCAAAGGTTGAAAAGAGAGAATTCTTCGAAATGCCTTAACTCATACAACTATGGAAGCAGTTTAGGCATTCCCGACTACCCATATCGTCAACGAAAATACTTTTATTTCACTATAAAATACGAATTGAATGTATAAAAGTTTCAATTTTCGGATGAAATCAACGTATCTAAATAGATTAAAACATCAAATATTAAAGAACTCTCCGATAAGCGAAATATCTGCTCGTAAATTAAATCATTCAATGTTCAATAATCCTACAGCATTCGAGCTAATTCTTTATAATTTTCCTAAAGACCGATCGAAGCTCACATCATCTCGAAAATATTATTGTATAGGGCAAATAAATTAATAAGATGGAAAATACTTACAGTGTATTTGCGTTCAGGGAAGTTGCCTTTTCTCGCATAACCTCTCAACTTTTCATCACTCCATTCAAGGGTGAGGGCGTCATTCAAAGGCAGCACAAGCGTTACGTCCACGGATGCTCCCAAAGATGGCAACTTCTTTCCACCTATCAGATTTGCCGCACACCACTCCCAATCAGCGATCGTATATTCCAATAAGCGCAATCCCAATGAACACCAATTCTCTCCGTCGTCCAGCTCATAACATAACGGCGGCTGCAACACGGATCAGCTTTTAAGCGGAAGATTAGCGGCAACAAGAAATATTCAAATAGGGACTCCCAGCATGTTCACTTTTCTCCATTCTAATCGAAACGGTTAAACAGTATCAACGACAAATTGCTTTCATTAATTAAGAGACGGGAATCATCGGTCATTTATAGGGGAAGATTGCATTCAGACCAAGTTTATTTGAGACATTTGAGATACCAACAGAATGATGCGTTCCGCTTCGGGCTGAAAATTCACTTAAACGAGGTGGAGGCTATGTTGCCCTCTCGTGCAGTTATTACTTCGTCGAAATTTGATAAAATGGGATCGAATTCGTTCAATGAAAAATAAAATTGGTGAAAATAATTACATTTAGAATAAGTGAAAAACGTTTTCTTTCAATATCGATAGAAGAAACTCGCGCCAACACTGTCTGTCCAATTTGAACTTCGTTCTGAGGATCCTCTTCTGAAGAAAAAACTAACTCATTTCAGAAATCATGAAGTTATTTCCACTCCCTCCTCCCAATTTTCTCTCATCTCCGTCTCCTCTCTCGCTCACAGAATGCAATCTCATACACATGTGACCTCGACTACGCTCGTATCTGATCATAAGACCCTCGATCGAATATCAAAAGCAAGAAAATTCCGAGCACTTCATCTTTCCTTTTTTTTTAATGACCTATAGGATAAAATAAATATGACCTGCAGAATAGACGATGAAGCGTGCCGGAGCAACGAGAGCCGATCCGCCAGCTAGCTCTACAAAGTAGCCCATTTCGGCGTGTCGCTGCGTAACGGTTCCGCAGACAAGTAACCCCTTAGATAAGTCGTCCATACTATGTATACGTGGATGCCTCTGCAACCAGTCGATCACAAACCTTTTGCTGCTCACCTGTAAGAGTGAGCAATGTTCGAATAATACAGCTGGTTCGAATATGAGTAAAGGTCTCTCGTTCCTTCTGAAAGCCTCATACTTTCTCCCTCACCAATTCATGAGTCCAGATCCTCTGCACCCTACCACAAACTGCGCAATCGCAAAAAGCTTTCCTCAAGTACAAGCTTTCTCCACCTCAAACAAGCCGCCTTTCGCTGAGATGATATATTTTCCGAGTTCTTTCCAAAATATATTCATTTCAAAAAAAAACTGCATGAATTCCTTCCCTCTTCAAGGCGATCTATTTCCGGTACTGATCGATCTTCAAAAATTGCACGCTCATAATCCCACGACTATGAAAGCGGAACACGACGAATCATTAGGGGGGAACTTTCAACAGACAAAAGCCGAAAGAAAATCTCAGCAATACTGCACAGAGATATAAAAGAATGCAAACAACAGAAAACTAGACTCATATCACTGTTCCCAATCCTCTCATTGAACCATCTCGAGCAAAAAGCCTATAGTCAGTCCTCCGAGTTATGTACTCGTCGTGTTTATAGGGCCGCTAAGTGAAACCTTCTGATATCAGCACATCGTAAAGGTCGAAACTGTGAACGAAGTGCCCTAATTCACCTCGATAGGAATGAATGCAAAGCAATAAAATTAAAAACCACAACGAAGTTTTCGTTGTGTAGAAGAAACTAAATTCTCCAAAAAAAAATTGAAATAATAAAAAGTTAAATATCGATTAGCAAATATACCTTAATAATTCCTCCCTTTTCACTGAGCACAGTAACTTGCGGAATTTTAGATCCAACCTTAAAACAATCTGCTAACGTATCAACTAATGGATCCAAAGTATCGCTGAGCAATTCCACTGCCATTGAAGTTTGAACTGTGCCACCCTGCAAATTGCCATAGAATTAATGATGTTAGAACTCATTTAAGATGGAGTCTACTAGAGCAGATGAAACGCATAGAGCGACGACAGGCAAACGAATCAGATCCATGTTCGATTCCATCATTCGATGCTCTACCAATAAATGCTTAGATGCAAGTTTCGACTACTCCTTAGCACAGCGCAGCGAAGCCGCCGAAATCTGGAAACATTCATTCACTACATGGTCGGTTCGCGTATCCTAGAGTAGAGTGAGCATACTGCAAAACATCTGATACTGCGAAAAAAATCAAGTGAAGGACTGTGCCCTGAAAATCATTTAGACTCAGATAATTAGGCTTCGAAATAGCAAGAATTCCTACTAGGAACGGGAAAGCCCCGGAATAGGAAAGCTGTGCGCTCTGAGCTGCTAGATGCCCCCATTTTATTCTTCGGTACCACTAGACAATAGAAGAGACTAGAGTTTGTTCCCAACAGAAAAACTGAACTCTCGAAACTTGCCTGAGAGACCAACTGGCGCAAGCAACATGACTGATCACAATCGATCATATCTGTCAACGGAAAAGTAGTCGGAAGTGAACGGTATGGGAGACAACCGGTACTTATCTTCTGCGTCGCAATTTTAGGTAAGATGTCGCGAAAGAAGATCCCAAATAATAATAAAAAGAAAATATGGAATAGCAACCATTCCCAAAGAAATCACCCGATCCTAGAAGATAAGATCTCTTGACGTCTCTAAAGAATCCTATTAAAAATTACCAATTTTTTGCCAAGATGAACATTGAGATCGAGCCTTTGTCCTCGTTTCGCACCACTTACTACCTGGGAATTTCCGGTTATAGTGGCTGAATAGCACAAAGGTACATCTTTCCCCTCCATGAATGCCTTAAATTTAAGAACTCAATGAACATTATTGAGAAAAAAAATCACTATGATGATGAATAAATGAGAAATCAAGATAAAGGACACTCGACATGCTACGTGTCTTAACAACATCCTTTGGCATCTTCATATATCCTTCGTAGAAAATAAAATATGCTTGTGGTCGCTTATAGTAATTAAATCGTTACCAATATCCTAAATCGATTTCTGGACCGCTTAAAAAAACGCGAAAAGATTCACTGCTTCATAGCAACATCGGCAAAACATCCGATAGATGTCGCTGCAAAATGAGCGCAACGTTTCGGAGAGCCTTCTAGCGATCCGAATATTCCCAATCATAACAATCATTCTTACTGCAACTGATGTTTTGGGATATTCGAGTTTTACGGATTCGTCACCTATGTGGAAGTATCTAAGACGGAGAGATTAAGGTCGCTCAGCTTACGTTCAACGGAAAATAAAAGTAATAACAAAATAGCCACAACGCTCTCCCCTCCGTCTCACCCAATCAACCTTGTATTACAGAGTTGCTGCGAATCACTAAAAACATACACTTGAGCGTAGAACGACCGTATCAGCAGTGAGTGAAGGATCGGCGACCGTCACCAGCATACGCTGCTTTTCCACGTCTACACTTTGCACGTTCACTTGTATTGTGTATCCCAACCTTAATATCAAATTCGCACCTTTTAACAGTAATAATAAGTTTCGAATACAAAAACTCAATGCGATATCATCCACCTATACCACCGCTAGAGTAATTTCTTTTCAATGCTATCAAAATTAGTTCCAAGTACAAGAAAACGTAGAATAAAACATCGAAATTTAAAACTCGGCTGAATTTCAACTACCCGAGGAAGTTAATCCAGCCGATACAAGTCCTCAGTGCGAGCCCTAATTGCCGGGCAACTTCTATCATGTATCGCAAGAATAACTGAGAGATGTGATGCGTCAATTTCAACACTTATCCGATATATATCAACTGCCTCGAATGCAAATAGCTCTCGTAAATACAAGAACTCATCTTTAGCTAATTAATTCAACGTCCACTTCACTAGAAATTCAGCTGCCACTTCATTCACTCAGAACGAATAATACAAATATACTCAGCAAATTAATGGTGGAAAAAACTTCATAGTGAAGAGAATAAAATGAAAATATCTTTCATAGAACCTAAAAAAATCGCATTTGAATCACTAAATTCTCGACGAGTAAAACCACTCTACATTATCGCTATAGCAACTCCTTTTTGTATTGCCATGATGAAAAAAAAAAAAAACATTCAATGACTAACCTACTAACGTTGAGATCATCCATCCCCTCAAAAGGACGATTACTATCGCAAAAAATTAAGCCTATTACTTTTAAGGTAGGAAACCTTCGACAATAACAGCTCCCCCTCCCCACCCTGAGATTATTTACTGAATTCCCTTTCATTAGTGAATAAATTAAAATCCTACCTTCAAAAGATATCTATCGCTAATCCTATCACATGGCCAATAGCCCTAAAAGCAAACACGATGAAAAAGAACAAACTTGACTTCTCCAAGCCGCGCCGCTTCTTTCGGAAACATATACGCTCGTACGCCACCATAAAATCCGATCAATAATCCCCCATTTTCATGCTTCGCACGCACGTATCCAAGTGTCACTGCACCGACATTTTCGGCAGAGTACTCCTTTATGAGTTTAAGAGAGGAATTCAACAACGACGGCTTCGATGTCAGTATCAGACGACGTTTCAACGCATCTACTTCTAAGATCCGGCAATCCAACACTTGTCCTGAATTCGAAAATCTGAGCGATACAGGGAACGAGGCTATTCCTGGTCTAATTTCACCCTGCGAATTAAGTGAAATAAAGCCATCGCAAACAACCCTGCTATCTCTCTTTCTCGCCAATCAACTCAAGAGAACGATCCTCATTGCGGTCAACAAATAAGAGCAAGTGATCTATCACCTCATGACTGTTATAGCAAGAGTAACTGTTGCTCACTTAGTTCGCTTCAGTGGTACATAGCAAACTGTATCACAATTAGTCAACATCATTAGGCACCTAAATATTTCACGATAATGGAGATAAGTGAGGAAACCATCGTTAATGAAGATGATTTAAATCTCTTAATGAGAAGTACGAAACCAAAATGTACAGAGAGTGCACCTTATATATGCAATAAATGAGAGATGCAACTCATAATTCATAAGAAAACATGTGAATTGAAGTTGAAGTATCGCGATAGACGAGTAGGCACCTCGTAAAAGCTTCCGATATCTCGGATCACATCTCGCCGATGGCTCAAGGAAGAAGCTGAGAGGGAGGGCGGAATAGGAGAGAAATGAATACAGAAAAGCAATTAAAAAAACCGTTATTGACTAGACCATACCTTTAGAATAGTGCTTTTCGATACGAGTGAATTGCTTGTCGGCGATGTGTACTATTGGGATGAACGCTGAGATCCGATCGTACACTTTCACACCTAATCCATTCGCTTTGATCGACTCAATTTTTGCGCGTATTTTCTCGCCCGGTACTGCATCCTGTAAACTGATATAGAGCCTTCAAAATCACATCCCTCCCTATCCATCGGTCAGGAAATTCCCCGCAATTGTTGAAGAGTTATTGAAATTGTGATAAGTTTATCCAAATACGCCTTTATTGAAATTCTCGTTGAAGAGTTTATCCAAGCTCACAAAGTGGGAAGTGATCGGCTGTTCTAGAACGAAGTACCAAATAAGGCAAACGAGATGTTATACGGATAAAAACAGAAACATATTTATGCACTTCAGCATAACATTCACCGAATACTTCTAAAGAAATCTTAATGATGAATAAAAAACGAAGAAAAACTGCACAACGGCATTCATATATATAATTCTAAGAACCATAAATATTTCGTTAAATAAATGAGATGTGACGGATATTCCCTTCTCTCTTTCGTTCGGGTCAAAAGCGAACTTCTTACTTCTCTTCCTCCACCTTCATCGGTCATCTCTGTTGCACTGCTTCCAAGATTCATCAGAAACATCAAAAACAGTAATACTCGATTTGAAAAATTATGTGCTGAAAACGCCTTTAATTAGTAGCCAAAAAAGCCCACCACTAATGAAACCATCTTTTGCGCGAAGATCTCCCTTTTGTTCGATACAACCAACTGTCGTTCGACCAATCTGTACGATATCACCCGCACCTGATGCACTGAGCCCGGCTTGTAAGCATCTCTCTCTAAACCACTTCAAATAGTCTCATATGCTCTAATATCACAGATGACATCAACCAACTACCTACATTCTCCGATCATGCTGATCGGTGGAAAATTTCGTTAAAAACAGTTAGCAACGTTGAATATCATCAGTTAGGTAAAACATCTGAAGCATCCATGCTAGAGGTGGCTACAAATCAGCTTCATTCAATTTCAACGTCAATCACCCTCTCATTGAATGAAAATGTGCTTGCATCGACGACGGTAGTACAGAACTTCCGATATAACAAACTGGGGCAAAGTTGATGCACTTTGGAAAGCGGTTTAGCAGATCAAATGAAGAAGAGGGATGAAACGCTCCATCCAAACACTAATGTTGATGCAAACGTAGTGGAGAGAGCGAACAAACAGAAAGAAGGCGTGAGGGTAGGGCAAAGTCGGGGGAAGAGAGAGGAAGGGAGTCGAGACGAGCTCGAAGTGGGATCGGAAAACATCGACAAACTATTTTAGCTGAATTTCCCCAATCACCCCTCCAAAGATAGAGCTGCATTCTTCCCTCTCACTTAAAGAAATGCCAATATGGTGTAACTTGCAGAATATAGAATGCAAATATTTAAAGAAAAAGAGCTCATAACATAAAGGTTTAAAAATCTTCATTACAAACCGTTGGCGCTTTGCAGATGTGACTTTGTAGCGTATGCGCTAACTAATGATCCCTTCGGTGCATTATCCAATATTAGATCGAAGTGAATATTGCCAAATCTGTCCACTTCGTTCACCTCACATAGTACCTTATCACCGATCGCTATTCCCTTAACATTTCGATATTTAGTGCAATACACATAACCTGGTCGAATAACGCATATACATATATCTATATATGGAATAAAACTGATTCGATTCAAGTGGTTACGAATATATTCCATATCCTTATGAAGGAAATCTGTAAGAGCTACAAAATAAAGCACTCAACACAAAAATTCATCTCATAATTCCTAAGAACACCGCTTTTCATTCAGTCCTCCTCCTTATCGAATCCCACTTTGAATAAGGTGTCCTTCCTAATTAGGCATTTCCTAATTAATGTCCACCATGTCAAATTAAGTCATAGGATTTGACATCATTCCCTATGATGAGGATAACAAAATATGATTACCACCGGGCCCATTCCATCATCTTCTAATGTCATTCGAGATCAAAGACTCATATGTCATCAAGAAGGGGTTCGTCAAATAATAACATCAATTCTCCCTATAGAAGCTTAAATAAAAAAGCTCTTTCATGGCCAAAAAATCCTCGGGAAAATGTTGATCTTCTTGACAGAACGGTTCCAATTCAACCGAGATAAAGCAGTTTTTTTTTAGCTACACTTAGAATTGTTTCTCAATTTTAATTTCTTCTCTTCCATCTCTTGGCTGACCTGATTGCTCCATTGAACCCGAAATTTACCTCTTTCCCGAAACAACGGATATACGAATAAATTGGCAGACTTGTGGCTAACCTCAAAAGTGTTTCGTTTCTGTGGCTTACTGAGAGCGACAATATCCGGATGTGCGCTTAGCACGAGCATTCGACTATTCTGCTCACAGAACATCACCACCACCCTGATGCTTCGTATCAATTTCGATAGATCACGTCTTTGACGGGGAGGTAAATGTTGCTTACGTATAAAACCTTTTACACCTGAAAACTATTCAATATAAATCAATATTGCCAAGAGAAGCCCCCAAAAAGATTACAAAGAGAGATAAAAATAATGCAAATCCTTTGAAAATTCGCTCAATACTGTTCCAAAGTCTTCTCGAGTGGTTCTGAAGAAAAAACACACACACACAGGGCAATAATACTATCGTAAGATTAAACTAAGAAATACCTAAACAAACTAACCATTGCCCAATTCAACGTAAACACCTTTCGCTGTTGATTGTATCGGTTCGGCTTGAAGAATCGTTCCCGGCATTAGCATATTCAGGTGCAATTTCTCCACTATCCGTTCATCGAGATTTTCCACCTCAGGAATCGCCGATACATTTATCACTCGGCCCACCTCAAATATCTCATTTCATTAATATCATTCATAGTTTTCTTTAATTTTAACCATCTCAGAAAGATTTTAATTAATGCGTTTCATAATTAAGTCTAGCCATATAATGAAGCTACTCATAGGAAATACGTCCTAATAAGGTCGCCAAATCTTTAACTTTCTGCGAAATCAAGAGAGTCGAATCCTTCAGAAACGTCAGAGATGTACGAATAAAATAGGAAATGATCAATATGATTCCGATTTAAGTTGTACGAGGTTAATCGTGTAAGCATCCAACAGTTTTCACTATAATAAACAATATGAAGAATATCAGTATATATTCCTAATCTGTACTATACACATCTATAACCGATAGATGATATCTCAATCGTTAATCCTCGAATCGAGGAATATTTATCTTAGAAAATATTCAACTAATCAAAGAATAGATAACCTCTATTCGAGGAAATAACTACAAAATGAAGCGATCAATCGTGAGAACTAAGCGAATGAGAAATGAATCCAATTGACGAGAAAAATTCACTTTGCCAATCGGTGAGAGATGCTGAATACGTATCAATAGCACTTGTCCATGAATCAAAGTTTCCATATTAACAAATTGAGGTAATGCCGTCGATGGTAGAAAACCTCTCAACTCGCATGATTGTAAGCCAAAATTGATAACAACACCTGCAAATATTCTTTATTAAATAATGACGTTCATCTACAAACATTCATCACTGTGACGTTTATATGGGAATAATTCAAAGAATATTGTGGTACTTACCACTTGTTGCATATTCTTTTCATCATATTAGCGGCAATGATGGAAGCCTTTATGCTCTCTTCGGTGATGGAAGCCTTTATGCTCTCTTCGGTGATGGAAGCCTTTATGCTCTCTTCGGTGATCGAAGCCTTTATGCTCTCTTCGGTGAGCCTTTATGCTCTCTTCGGTGATCGAAGCCTTTATGCTCTCTTCGGAACACAACAAATTCGCTTTCAGGATAACGCATGTTCCTAATATAATGGTACTAGTTTCAATGATAATCACAAGCAATCGAACTCCAAACTTAAAATTATGTAATCAGCACTGAGAACGTATATCAATTTCTGTTGATTATATGCTCGGAGAGGAATAATAACGTCACTAAATATATTTAATTCCTATTTCAATGAACTTGCCTTTATCCTCCACACTTTCAACGCTACCATTCAAGACGAGTCCGTTAAGCAATGATGATGCCATAAGGTGTGCGTTCACCACTGATGGACAACAAGTGACCACCGCTCGTCGACTGCCACCTTGCTTTTTTCCTCTTGAAACTGCAAATTCCAATATCGCTTACAAATATCGGCACTATGAATATCTACCGTGAACGAGAACCTATCGATGCAAAATGTAAATTTGGGGACCTATTAGCACCCTCATCCCGTACGATATCGTGATCTTAGCACCTTTTTCCTCTCGAGGATTTCTACCTCGGAATTCTTTCCTGCATATCCACTCACTGTAGAGACCCATTGAATTGGAAAAAGCGGAAACAAGCTCGCATGCTCCCTCTTGATGTTCCCCATCATGAGAACGATTTTGCTATGACCTTTCTGCTTCACTGAGGCAGGCTAGGGAGGGAGGGGGAAAGAAAAGAAAAGACAGCCGTGTGGATGAAAGGTGGAGCAATAAGGAGGACAGATGTTGAAGAAGGGAAGATTTTGAAGGAAATCAAACACATTTGACGGATAAGGAGAAGAGATTTTGAGGTTAGAAATGAAAAATGCATAACATGCGAGAATCTCGGCAAATGCTCTGAATATTTTGATGAAAAACGGCGATATGAGAAAATAAATAAAGCAGAAATTTGGAAAAACCTGTTGCGTTAGCTGCACTAAGTACCTTATAGGCAATCATCTGCCCGGGTACGAAGATATCCGCAAGAGTGAACGAGGATGATTTCAATGTAGCGCTAAGTTGATCACTAATATTAGTGGCCGGCAAAGTGACCAATACTCCATCAGCTGATTCCAACTCCACCTTATCATCATGAATCTATAAATGGAGGGCACTTCAAGTAGATAATGTAGATGATGTCTGAAGAATAAAATCTGTTAAATTCACAACCTTTGTTGTTATTAAAGATGCATCTTTGACTAGACAATCAACTCATCAAACTTTAATTTCCACGCAAAAGAAAAGAGGGAGAGAAAGATGGAAGAGAGGGAATGAGTGAATTTGCCAGTATCGGACTGCTAAAAACATTTCAACATACAAAAAAGCCTGGAGAAAAAAGATGCTGGAATAATAATATCAACTGAGAAAATAAACCAAACAATCTGATCCCCCTATTCTCCGCCCTATTAATTGTTCGCTTTTAGATTTGCAGAAATCACCTGCCACCTCAAATAAATTACTGCTGTCATGAAAAAGAATCCGTTATGAGTGAAATATCCAACATTAATAATTCCATCTATATCGTCTAGCTTTGATCCTTTCCGAAAAAGCTGTTTGCTTGTGCCGCATTTCCGAGAAAATATGTTAAATCGATATAAGAAATACCCTCGCATTAGGGCAATTCAATTAATTAGCACTGTTTAATTAAGACAAGCAGATTCAAAATAACCATAACAGGATGGGATCTGAATTGGACGATGGGGTTGCAACCGTGAATGAACGCCAATTCAAATATATAATCATGTGAAAACCTTTCAAACCCTATCCTGATTCGGAAATCGGCTGATCCTATCAATAACTCTCCGCGGGTTGCGACCGAAGAGGGCTTTAGTAGGCCTCCACCCACTCAACTATAAAATATATTACATCTGTCTCGACCCAGAATCCATGAAACGCGTGCTTCGATTAGCAAAAGAACATCAAAGAGTTTTGATCAACAACCGACTGTAAAGCATATTTCTCTGCCTGACCTCTGAGTGATATGAGGGGCTGGTATTTTGATAGGCGGAGTGACGAGCTGACTGATAACTGAACTCATCACGGAGCAGTGAAATTTGAAAGTGCGATCCGAAAACCAAATGTAAGGAGAAAGTAACCTCGCGAACGACACCTAAGCCGAGAACTCCTTCAGTCAACAGAGATGGAGTGATCCGAGTGTGCCACACACCTGCGAACTGCGTCCGCTTCGACTCATTTGCCTTCGGATCGACTTCGTCGCTCACATCCCTCTTGAAAAAAAATCTTGCATAAACCTCGCAGAGAGAGTGCTCAATCATTGAACTTCACAATCGGGCGCGGAAAGACGACGATTCCCTTTTGTATTTAGGTGTTTTATTTCTGCCCGTCGATTGGCATATGATGGGATATTTGCCCGGTCGATAGCCGGCTAAATACTTAACAGAAATTTCATCGAAAACGAATGCAATTCGAAAATCTCCATCGACTATCGATAGAAAGAATTTGATCGACATCGGAATCTCAGTCGATGAAATTGGACTTGAACCGGATTCCCGGATCAATATTCCACCATTCGGCAACATATTCTACTATGGAAAATATTATGGATTTAAGGTGAGAGAATAGTATATTCACCGTCTCTTCCTGAATCGATAAAAATTGAGTGGAAATTATCCTAGCACAAAATGCTTACGTTGCTACTCTCTTTATCGTGTGTAATATTTCTGCTAAGAGAGAGAAAAAAAGAACCTCGTTCATCTTGCGTTTGCGAGTTTTCGATGATTTGCCATCGGCTTTATTCTCATCGAAATCTTTAGCATATATTCTTGGGAAGTCGACTTCTCTATTTGCCATTGTACTACTGAAAATTCTCATCGTAATGATTACAAAATAGCCAATAAATAGTCGAGTAGGTAATAAAATCCACGCTTATTTAACGAAAAAATATGAAACATAAGCGATATATACTAGCATAATTTATGCCGCCGATCCGTCGAATCACCGATCGGCGCAGAGAATCACCAAAACGGCGCAGAGAATCACCGAAACCAATCATTAGAGATAAATCACTACTCAGCGAAACGAATAATTGGAGAATAAAGCGTCAACATCTCATCGAGCCTATCCTCAGCTCGGTATACGAACGTAGGTGTCTATCGATGTGTTAGTGGCGAGGTATGAGGAACACTGAAGCAGTTACAAACTCTATACGATGGATGTCTCCCCAACGTTTCCCCACTCTGTTAGCATATAAACATTGATATGAATCCATCAAATATGAAGGGAATTGCGAATATTTCGATAACAATCGTTACAAAAATTAAACGATTCGAAAAGAATCTATCGGCATTTCATAAGGAGCGATTTCGTTAAATTCTCTTATATGCTAAATTATTTAAATATTTTACGGCAAATATTTATAGAGATTAGCAAAAAAAAAAATTTAATTGAAGTATAGAAAATATTATTTTATATGCTATAGTTAGCGTTTAGAACTTCTAACGATGATTATTTAGGTAAGACGAGTAAAGAAGCGCATCTTATTTGAGTCTCTCTTGATTCGTTTCCCGTATTGGATTATTCCTTCGAAGAAATGAAAAATACGCCATCTAGATTGGCACGATATGTGCTTTTCTAAATGCCTATCATATTAGCCACTAGAAGCTGCCAACATAAAGTTAGAACAACAACGAACAATGTCAATATTTCAACTTATCCAAGCCGGCTCGATCATATCCCATAAGTCGATGAGAAATTCACCACCGCTATGATACTAGTAATATCATAGCGATGAGGGTATCGTATTTGAAGGGATAGCATCCAATTTGCGAAGCACGAACGAAATTGACGTCGTACGCTCACCACATCACGTACGCGCATCACTACTGTATATGCGAATCGAGAAGCCCATCAGAGCGACTCGAAAACCTCTCACGGGCAGTTTCTTTTTGCTTTTACCAACACATTGTTTGTACTCATTGAATTGAGAGCGCTAAAACAATATAAGCGTTTCAGCTGAATTGACGGAGGCGATGTGCAATCGTTGGTCATAAATCTGGATTCCTCAGTTGAACGTTTTCAACAGATAAAACGTCGAATATCCGCTCATCACATACAACTTCTCCTTATTCCATCAAACAACGCATTTCTACGTGAGAAGGAAAGCTTTCGAAAGAACTTCCCAGCCGGCCGGATCTCAATCGTGATTGAACTCGAGGCGGAAATGAGCTCACGACCACCTCGTCGAGGTAGATTCCACCTATTGCAAGGCTCAAATATTCAAGTTGCATCACGCTGTGTGCACTAGCGAGATATTGAGAGATGCATCAATCGGCGATAAATTCGTAACTCTCGGCTTATTATGTGCGCAGTGGATTGAAATTAATCGTCCAACAATAAACAGTAAGTGAGTTATTTAGCTTAGTAATTTATCGATAAATCGTTTGATGTTGTTGCAGTTACAAGCAGTTATTGTGGATTTAAAAGTCTCGTTTATCCCATAGAATGAAAGCCTCGAACGATGCCATAGTTGGCGAGAATATAGACGTGCGAGGCGCTAAAGGTGTGCCACGCTTATGCGCTCATAGCAATAAGCGGCACTTTGTGCCATCATACATTACTAACCGTTAAATGGCGCTTTTGGACACTAGACCGAAATAAATAGACAAAGTCCTTTGATTCGGTGCCATATGCGAGATCAAAGTACCATGCAAAGTTGCAATATAATCGGCGAAATGGAACTACTTTGTGGATGTGTGCAACATCGATGTCTTTGCAGCGATCGGCCAATAAATAACAACGAAGTCTGTGCTAATAATGAATAAATTTTGGGAAATAATGTCTGCTCTTTTGCATACAATGCGAAAAGTGCTTTCGAGAAGAGCAACGAGCTCGAGCTCTCTCCCAAAATGACCGCTGTCTAATTCGATCGTTAGCTATTGTAACAATATTGTAGTGGTACTGTTACCATGATGCCGCAATAATGCCTATTTGTTTGTAAAACGAAGGTTAGAGTTGAGCGCAAGCCTTTCCATCGATTGCTTCGACGAAGTGGAAAAGTAACAGCTCCGGCTGTAGAAGCGTCCGATATGCCTATTGTAAATTCTCGCTTCAGACGTTTTGGAGTCAATTTCTTTGCAAGTCATATACAATGAGAGTGAGAGAGCCTGGGGAGAAATCACCAGTAGAGGGCAAAAAAAGGTCACAAATAACTCTCATTATCGCCCATGGACATATTTTCGAGGTACCACCGTAATTTGTTATATGCTCATTGATACGGTGTCCTTTCAATATGTCTAGTCCATTGTGACATTTGGAATGAATCCTTTAACATGATGGAGATTATCTATTATAGAAAGATCTCCGTCATATTAAAGGATTCACTTGAAAATTAAAAAGACCCGCACAAAGATACTGTCCGGATTGACATGTTACTACATTTCGGTTACGCATATGTAGGGTGTTGCATAATAATTGCCAGCCTGCCGACAGTTGCCCCATGTCATTCGAAATTTCTCCAATTCCGTAGTTCACTTCCAAGCAGTTCGCGAAACAGTTTCGTAGTGCAGATAAGACTCTTTAGATTCGAATAAATGCTAATACAATTTGTGCTTATCTACTTAATATCAGCCGTGATGATAGCTGTAACTGACTTGAGGTGTGAATACTTCCCTTCGTCCAATCATTGAAAACGTCCGAAAGTTGATGGGCCGTTTATTGGCGTATCATTTTTGTACATTATTTTCGATTTTTTATCGCTTTGAATGAATTTGAGTAAAGAGGTGCGAATGAATTATGTGAAATTTTTGAGCCGATTTCAGTCGAAGTTTAATCTCAACGTATGTCAGACTGACTTTTTTAGGAATCAGTTATCACTATCGCAATGAAAATAATATCATGGGAGTAGAAATCACGCCTTATCAGTAGAAAGACTTCATATGATAAAACTATCATCATCCTCGTTGGACAACAATGCTAATTATATATATATATATATATATATATATATATATATATATTATTTATTTAGTTCATTATCACAGTGATATCATGAGAAATTGCTCTTAAATGAGTTGCATAACAGTGATAAACATTTGATATGAGAATATTTTTATTGCTCACAAAGGAAATTGTTCAGTGAAGTCACGAATGAGAACCCGCAATTATTCACATAAAGCATAGTGAACACATCAACATTCTCTAGCAGAAGTGAAAGCAGCACCTTATTTTTTCCTCTTATTGGCTCCCGCTTCACTCATTTCATTGCAGATATAGAAGCACACAATTAAAAGAGAACATATGAATTCCATCTATCACCTCTATTCACGTCGTAAAAACACTTCAACTGTCGTTTATTTTGCATTCAATCAAAGAGATGCAACAAACTGCTCTTCTATATGACCAGAGGGACGTAAAATAACGAAAAGATTATCGCATATTTTCTTTTTCTGCTTCTGCTATACGATTTCGCTAAATTTCCCTTCGCAAATATACATTTCTATCTGTGTGTGCGTCTGATAATTTCACTTCGGAAAGCACTAATATCGCCGCTTTGAAATTTATCACCCATATTTTTCTCCCACAAAGACGTCATATATATCAGCAGTGATTTTATCTATCAATCCCGAAGGCAGTTATAGGCGCTTAGAAACACTCGGGCATGTGCATATTTAACGAGTATTTCATATGAGTTAAGACACATTTTACAACCGGTCAAGTTGAGGCAAAAACGGAAAACAAACCCCTTAGAGAGGATTCATACGAGGATGCAAGCAAATAGACGATAAGTTCCCTCATTAGTTGGCAATTTAACTTAACGAGTTTTATGTTAATCACTATGGCAATAGACGTTACATACTTTGCTACTAATTAATATCCAACTTATATACGAACAGCTCACAACAGTTAGGCTTATTGATAACGAGAAATGAGAGCAAAATCTTTTTTTCAACGTTCATATTTCCTTCTCATATATTTTCGAATTACAAATCTTCTTCTCAAATAAATAAATGGATTCGTTTTTATCGGATCAATTTCTTACCACTTCAAAATTCGCCTATGCTCCAAATTCAGGACATTTATGTTTTGTTTCTGGAAAGAATTTATCCATACGCTTTCGGAAAAGTCCGATAGCATTAGTGAATTGAGAACGAGAGCGTTTCTGAAGTTTTTTCGTCCCAGGTGCATCTTTGACTGTTTTAATTCCTCTATGCACCATGAACATATCGTTGACCAAAATAAATGTGTAATTCTGTCGGCACATTTCCCAACGCTGAAAACGAAAACTTATATATTAAAATAGGATCTCTACGCACAGACTCTTATATATAAAAATAGAATCTCTACGCACAGACTCTTTTTTTACGTTATTTTGCAAAGAAACGATTTAATGACGTGTAACTTTTTCGCATACCATCGAATTTCTGGTATCATTAGCTTTAGCAATTAAGAATCTGAAATCTATTCATATATCTGAAGCATTCGAATTCTATATTTATACTCTACTCAAGAATAACATTTTAATTCAGTAACGATTTATTCTTTGTTGATATGATATGCATTTTGATATTCAAAGAAACTAATCATAGGGGCTACTAGAGAACTAACGAATTTTTCACCTTAAAATATCACATACGCTAAGATTATTTCTTAATAAATCATCTTATTTCCGGCTAATTTTCATAAAAATTTATCGATCTTATTCCACCACCAAAGTAAATTTTTCGTTTTTCTTTGGGAATCCAGAATTTCTAGCAGTGGATTTGAATTTGATATGCAGCATTTTCAATGGAAGAATCTATTTATATTACACAAGAAATAAATCAGCTGATTCCAGAAAAACTCGCTTTATTTCTTCTCTACTTTTTTCTCATCCATTTTTTTCCCATAAAACGATTGGAACGAAAGAGAAAACTAACGAGGACAGTATTATCGCGAAGTGAGAATGGAAAGTTCTCATCATGAAATGGAATGGTATTCAATGAAACGAATTGAGGTTCCCAATCTCTCCTCGAGAATCTGCAATTATTCTCTCAAATGCACAATGCCTTTCATCGATGCATAATTATTAAATATACGTATAGGTGATATAGATGTATGTAACGCATTCATCTTATAAGTATCCTTAATACACACCATCTAATGGGTGGATTTCAATAGGCGGAAATAAGCTATGTTAAGTGTTAATTATCTGTCGAATGAAAAAATCCTTAATTTCTCGGACCGAAATACACATAGGTAATCCAGGCCTATTGCAGATTTTTTCAATTGTTTACTTCATAAAGTAGGGTTTTCCTATACAATTTTCAAGCGGCATAGCATCCCGATAGTCGGAAATCTTATTTACTAATACAATTATTTTAACCTGTAATTTCAAACTCTTTTTTTCTAACAAATTTTGTTCTCAACTTTTGATCGATTTTTTCGATGCTGATGGAGATTGAAAGCTTAACTATCAAATAATTCGGTTTAAAGTCACACGACTGGCAAGTGTCGATAATATTTTATTTCAGAACGGAAAATAAACAACCAATTTAGCCCGGATACGTGGTGATGGAAGGGATGCTGGAGGAGAAGGGAAGAGGTTGGTGGAAGAAAGGACGGAGGAGAGACGAAATGAAGCATATCGACAATTTTCAATGCTCTATTTTGTACATGACCTCATATCGATAATCTTGCTGCATAACGGAACCAAATAAGAAATAGATTTTTTTAACATAGGTAAAAGAAGAGGTAAACTTACGGTAATATTTTGCTGAGAGAAGCTTTTGAATTATCGACTGGATGATTGAACCATTCGATTAAGCGAGGAATCTTATGAGCATTATGAGTGAATTTCGCATGAAATTCTACCACCATACCATCGAAGAACAATTTGCGTAAAGTGGCTTTGTCACGCGGTAACCTCAATAATATTTATTTGGGTAATATCGAAAAAATAAATACTTTTCGAGGAACACATTTATAAACGATTCAACACTTTCCCCCACATATCCTTCCATCATCCCTCTCCCCTCTTCTTCTCTTTACTAAATCTGCTAACCACATTTCAGGCGGCTATTTTTGTTTATGAATGACCTATGAATGTTTTCCGCATGTTATAAAGTGTGCTTTATCACTGCGATTTTGCGAAGATTTTGACTTCGTGCAATAGATTTGAGGTATGATGAGTGGACGCTTACTTACTCAGGTCTATTAGGTGGACATTTACTAGATCTAATGGGTGGACACTGACTTGCTAAAATTAGTAAGTGGAAGTTTACTTACTCAGGTCTAGTGAGTGGACATTTGCTTACCACGACTAGTGAGTGAAAGTTTACTTACAAGGTCAAATGAGTGGATATTCACTTACAAGGTCAAGTGAGTGGATATTCACTAACAAGGTCAAATGGGTGGATATTTACTTACAGGTTGAAGTGAGTGGATATTTACCTACTCAGGTCTATTGAGTGGACGTTTACTTATCGGGTCTAATGAGTTCATGTGAAAAAAATTTGTTCATGTGAAATATGGCATGAAGAGGAGGTATTGCAAAATCTCTGAGTAAAGTCGGAATCTTTATCAAAAAGTGTCACTCTGCTGAAGTACGGGATAGTGCTGAGAATTACACTTCAAGTTATTTGGTAACGGAGTCAACAAACGTGCTCCCATTCCAGAAGGAATTTGGAGCACCCGAAGATTAATTTAAGTAAAAGAGTTAACGTCTCAGAGTTAACGTTCTGTTTATGAATAACCTCAAAACCACGGTGCTAAAGTCGTCTTATAGGTGACAAGTGTGTATAAATTTGCATACATTCGCCTTATAATAAGAATATGCACACATTCGCCCTATAATAAGAATCTGCATATATACTAACTATTCCCTCAATAAAACTTGAATAAAGCTACCTTTGAATGGTATCGTTCACTTCAAATATTCGAAAGACGAGTGCTGTTTTAGGGTTTTTGGTAAGTTCATCATTAGCTAATTTTCGCATTCGACTTTCGAAACCTTTCGAGAAGATAAACTCATAATCACCTAGTAATATGTATTTGGAACGTACCAGCTGAAAAAGAGAGAATTTGCATTTAAGAATTACCATTTCAATGAAGAGTTAATTTACGTTAGTTTTTGTTAATTAGGCTGTATTATTCTTGTTTTAAGCATTAGCAATTTCAATAAACAAAGAGAAAACGAGCGAAAATTCAACGTTTGTTGGAAATACTTGTGGAGACACATTGGCTCGTGAGTATTACGCTTATATTACTCGTTACTATGATTATCATTATTTTTGAGATGCTCAACTCAAAGAATAACGTACAAATACCATGCTTACTTAGATGGATTCCTACGTATTGTAAGTTTCTGCCAATTATAAAAAGGGAAGCACGTTGAGGAGGTGAGGGAGATTAGAGAGGGTTATTTACAAGTGAAGGTGAATCTCTTACCATCCGTTATAAGCTATAAATTACTACGCTCGAAAATAGTCAGGCTTCTTTGCGATAATATTCTATCATTAAATGAAAATTTTCGTCATCCGAAGTGATAGAAGCAGTCAAGATGAACGTGATCGTCAAAGAAGGATGAACAAAACGCAGTCACTATCTGAATTTCTGCATAAATCATTCACGCTCTTAATATTCCAATAAAATGCCACTGAATGGAATATTTACTTTTAATATATATATATATATATATATATATATATATATATATATATATATGAGTTTTGCATTTTCGAATGATAAATATTGCAATTTTTTGCATCATTCACACTGCAATTTGTTACATCTTTGCAAATATTTAATTACTTTAAACAGTTTTTTCTTACTTTCCAGTAGAAATTATCGATGAAGAGCGTACCATTCTTGCAACATTTCGTGCTACATTTACTGGGTATTTGCCAATGGTGTCTTCATCGTTTAGCGACGTCACCACATCTGTTGTACATCCATTTTTCGATCGAAATAATAGATGCGCACTAAGTTTTTTCAACACCGAATTTGGGAGTTGTGACAGCTAAAAGTGTTTCTTACTTTTGCCATCATAATGATACATTCGTGACATTGAAGACAAATATATTTCCGGTGGGGAAAATATTCTTGTAATACCTCGGAGACTTTGGCTTCTTTTTTTGGAAAAGTTACTCTAATCGCTTCAACGAGAGATATTCCACTTTTCGCAGTATTTTTATGGTCTATATTATCGTATAATTTATCCTTCCAATTGTACTCATTTCATAAAGAACGCTTCATCGTATATTCTTTCGTGTAATCCTTTCTTTTCTAGCGTAATTTCTCGCCGAGACAGCCGATGATTGAAGCATTTTATTCATTAATTTATTCAGATCTGCTCACTAAATCCATGAAGCTCATAATGAAAACTATCAATTTGAATGTTTAAGTATCAGTTTGACTTTTTTGGCGAGAAGCATATAAATGCATATGTTATATCTCTACCCACCTTCCAGTGTTTGTTTTTCTCTGAAGCCATTCTAGGTCCATTTGAAATTTTAAGTATCCTTTTACGTTGTTTGATATCTGTTACGCTCAACCAAACGTTCTTTAAACCTCATTCGCGAAAGAATCTCAGAAATCGCCCATTTGGGTTTAAAATCGCTCTCAGAACCAATTTATAACTTATTCTTGATTGCCTACAGTGTTCGGATGTTTATTGTTCGAACGCATGATCTTACCTAAATATTTGACTGATTCACTGAAACGGATTTTATCTTCCTGCATCGATAAACAATAGTGAGGTCTTCCTGTTCAGGTAAATGTGAAATATCATACTAGCGGATATTTGCATCAAAATTCACAGCTATTAATTTACCTCCATAGGCTCTCAAATGCAACGAAACAGATTTTAGTAGGATAAACAAGTGAACTCAGATTAGATCCTATTATATAAATATATACGCATAGAATCTTGACTGGCGTTGCAAAAAGTGGAAGCTGAAAAATTGCAAGCGTTGCTACATCTCAGCACACGGAAATATACACATAAGTGAATAATCGTAAATGTTAAATAAGAGTACATATCTATAATTGTCAACGCGGTGGGTTTATCAGCATTTCTTTCAGCTATCTGAGCACCGGTTGGTTAGCTCATGAGATTGAGCAAATAGCAATAGAGTTAGATGTATGAGCTGGCACGAGAGAACGCCCACTTGGCTTTATAATTTAGCCAAAGAAGTGAAACACTATCTTCAAGTTTTAGTTGTTTCAACCACATGCAAATTTCTCGACACGTTTAAATGCTTATAGTTCCCACTGAATTCGATGTGTTTACTGATTCTGAGAGTAACTATACTTTATAATAAGTTGTGCTATAGTGAACATTACATCTGTGAAGTTTCGCAATTCCATCTGCAATTTGCGAGGTTTGCAAATATTGAACAGGTAAGCAAGTACATACAACAGGTAGGCCGATATATGAATGCAGTAGTCAGATGTGCCATTGTTATAGCGCACCTTTTCAAGGCATGAGTTTTTTGATTGCGATCAGGTTCGCAACACTCTATGGTCATACGCACGAAAGTGGAACAGGTGAGCATTGCAAGTTAATTTTTTTCGGAGAATTGCTCTCTGTGTTTAGTCGCTAAGCATTTTGCGTCATATTACGAAACAACTAAAAAATTATCGAGAAAAAGGTAGCGGAGAGGTAATCAATGAGTTAGCTCACCTTATATTGGATTTTATGAATATTTGAAAGTACATCAACTGATGGAATAACAATCGATAATGTTACCGGTCCTTCCCATGCGTCCACCTGAAGATCTCTTATCATTCCACACTAATATCCGTTTCGTTAGCGTTTACGTAGTTTTGTCAGCATGAATGAACTATTAGCGAATACTAAAATGCAAATGAGTATTTTACTTCAAAGGTGATTCATATATTGCGGATTACAGACCTTTATTTTAACTGAAAACGTTTATCGGCTATGATTTTATATTTAAGAACGAGGTGATTTTTTCATTATTTCATACTTTTTAAGCAAAGCATTTCTCTCTTTTGCCACTAAATCCGTTTAGAGAATTTTCGATAATGAAGAATGGAGGCATGATTTGTCTAAAATTTTTCTATTTACTGTTGAAATGAGATATTCGGGACTCTCTCTATCATCCATTCAATGGGCATTTGCCCCTCAGTAGTTTGCATCTATTGGATGATAACGAACTGGCGTTGAGTAGGAAAGTGAGGTGTCTTCCGGAATACGTTGTTGAGATTTAAGGAAAAATTTGAGCACTAAACCGTCACATAATGATCTCAAGCATCAAAAACTTCTACTGATTCGAAGAACCATATCGATAAATATTCGAATTCAATTTTGCAATAATATTAGTGGTTAATCCAACGAGATAATTTAGCTCACCTGTTCAGTGATTCTATGATCGAGAAGATCGGCACTTATATGCACAACGAGTGTTATTCTCTCGAATATTTCCATATTATTTTCTAATAAACTCTTCGTCATATATGGTAAAACACAATAATCCTTATAAGTAAGAAATCTAAAAATTAATTTTACTATACTACAAAAATTTTCAAAGAGTAATTTTATAATATAACTAAATATATTATGCAATGATTTAAATTTAAGCTAGTTGCTGCTATTGAATGCTAAACTCTTAAGCATAAGATCGGAAGTTATCCTTCCTGATTTTATTTCTTTCCACTCAAACAGAAATCATATCGTTCAATTATTGCAATTATATGCATGAAAATTACGCTATGCAACTTCTTAATGCATGCGAGCAATTTGAAATTACAGAAACGATATATGTCTGCTTGTGTTTCGCCTTCTTAGCTGTCTATATGATTGCTCGGCTATTGGGCAACTTCATCCATATTCGAGAGCCGTTGATGTGAGGTTGCAAAATGTGTTACGCAAAACGTTGAGGATCTAATAGTCACCCAGAATTGTTGAAAATTTAAGTATATTTCAGGATATTTGCAAAATGAGAAATATTTGCGCGCCTTCTCAGAAATTTATTCGCCTATATTAGTTCAGTGATATTCTCTTGCAATTTCTTGACCATTATACTGTTTTCTATCATTTACAACACCTCATCTTGGACGGATAAAATCCTAAATACGCAGTCTTCCTACAAAATGTGCCCTTTTTCTGGAAGAATAATCCCAAATAGATGCCCCTTCAATGAAATTATGAATTTCGAAGGAGTAAACAATATTACTGTAAATTATCATCGATAGCAGAATTGCAAAATGCACGCGTATCAAGACTACATATTGTGAGTATTGTGGAGATCGTTAGCACAATAGTTACGATCGCCGTTAATACCGCTTTGTGCATTTCCAACGAATCATCGGGTTTGTTTGCAAGCAATAAGAGATTACACTTCGCCACCCTGAATAATTTAACATCTATAGATTCTTATTTCAGTTGCAATATTTGCACTCAACGATTCCACAAATAAGGATTAATACGGAAGAAATCATGGAGATGGAGACAAAAGTGCTGTAAATAACCGGTTCCTCACTAGCTAGGCGAACTGAAAAGCACTACGCATATGGAATGCTTTATTTCTATAACTAAAGTGTAGGGGCTATAGGAAATATGAAAATAGCTTTACATCTAAGAAGACTTCTCTCTTGTGTAGAAGAGGAAAAATTGCGAGGAAATGCAATTATTTAGACTTAGGCTATCAGAGTGGTAATCAGAGTGGGGTAAAATTGGGATAATTGGGATGAAATCAGATTGGGAATGAATTCTTAAATATTGAAATCAAAATGAGGTGCACTCAAGATATATTGTAATTTTATTTGAGCGGTGAAGAGTAATTTCAAATTTTTATTCAATTGTACTCTTGAAGGAAGCGTCTGCGAATACTGCAACGAATGAGGATCAAAGCTCACCGTGACAAAAGTGTACTGTGCTCGGCGTACGCCTTAAATTAGTGTCTACTTTCAATGCAATAATTACTAAAGATATATTTAGCAACTCATAATTACCAAACATTCGCTTGCTATAGAAAATGCTCATCCTCAATGGCTATTATAAAGTACTAAGCCGAGATGCGTTATTAACGGCTATTTCGCCATAACACCTATCTAAAATCTATTCATATTTCTTAATGTATCTATGCCATAAGTACTAAATAAATGAATTTAATTATTTTATTATTATCATTATTAGTTATTGCTAACAATTTAACTTTTATTCAGTTGTAGTGGTTAAGATATTTATTCATAATAACTGAAATAATCTCGCGTTGGCAAGGCATTTCACTCTCTGCAATGAAAACGAGTTAACTATGCATTTTGCAAATAACGTCAGAGCAATAAATGCATAAGCGATCATAACCGATAACGAGCGATTTTAACTAGTTGAAAAAATAGAACTCTCTATAAGATAACCATTAATTTTACTTTATTTCATATACTCGCGCGGTGAGTAAGCATTTAGTAGCCGACGAGACAACTAAACGCCAATTTGCACAAATCAAATAGCACTTTTTTACCACTATATTCAGCGATAGAAAATTATATTTAAATTAGCAAATATATATATATATATAAATGTTTTTTTTTTTACTGTACATAAAACTTTGCAGAAATTTCTAATAGTTTATATTGTCGAATAAATGAATATTATATATTTTCTTAGGAAAATTGAACCTTTGAAATGTTCAAATTTATGAAGTTTCGAATATATTGCAACGTTGAGTTGCAAATATATCTTCTCACTTTCAATACGCAACGATTATTTTGTTCTTTGGCATCAAAAAACGAAAATTTTCCACAATTATATTCGTCTAATGGAAAATGAAACACTTCGTTGCGCTTAATTTATGAGCGTATTTAATGCATTCTTTTTCCCTCTATTAGGTGTACTTTCAAAATTAATAGCACATATTATAATCGAGAAATATGGAGCGAATTTTTGCTGTAATTAGGAGCTTTTAAATGTAAGTGAAGAGAAAATTTCTCAATGGGTAATTGGGGAAACCAGACTCTCAGGTCTATGAGAAAGAAGATCACGTTTTAATCACAAAGCTCTAACCAGTTGATCACGAAAATTCTTCCATAACATTCAGGATAAAATTCGATTAAGTACATACGAATATCTTCACATTAATTTCTTGTTATGGAAACAACTCTTAAGCATTTGAATTTTGCGTAATTGAGGCTACAACGAATCGCATAATAGACTTATTCTGTAGCATTTGCGCAATCAGCAGGCTGATACTAGTGGAGATGTGAGTAACATTCAGCAATTTTCACTTACTGCCTTGCGGTATATTGCCAATGATTAATTAGTCATTTATGCTCTTCGATTAGCTGCTCCACTATGTGTGGATAATCTCGTCGAGAAAAATCCATAAATCTGTTTTTGTGAAAATTTCATGCAGTGAAAATAACGTGAGAAATTAAAAAGTGCTCGAGAATGTTTGCGGTTAACAATATCACCAAGGATCATTCCAACATTGGAATAAAAACTGGTCGCATTTATTTCAGTCTAAAAGTTCATAGCATAATATCATATGCAAATGACTTGGAAGGCAAAAATTGAAGAGAAAGATAAACAAATACGATTCGATTTGTTCTAGTCGAGCCAATTCGTATGGTCGAAATAACCTCTCGTGATGTATACGTAGAAATGGAGACTAAACGAATAGAGTAATTAGGTGCATTACAGTGTTGGGCGATGTATTCATATGAAACCTGACGGATACTACGAGGGAACTGGAATTTAGTAAATGTGTTATGATATTACGAATCTTTTTCCGTCACTTAAATTTTTTATCTCATTAATTAAAATAGTAGGTTTGAAATGAAGAAGTTGAAGTATGTTACAGTTGAGATCGATGTAGGTAATAGTAATGAACGTTGTCTGGGAGATGATGGGCCGTTGCGTTAAGGGAAAATTGTGGAAAGGAACAAAGCGAATGGGAGCTGAAATGGGCCGTATTGATGCGCGTTCAAATGACGCGTAACGAGGTGCTGCGACAAAACGCATAAATCGCTCTTGAAGCCGGCTGTCACGTAGATGCTATTCTCGAAAGAAGCATTCTCGATGGGTGATTAAATCTTCCAATATGTGTTCTTATATGAGGTAGCTGGCATCAAATCGACTAGAAATTGTAACTTTTATCATTTATCAACGAAAGTGATTTTGAACTAGCCGAACAATCAAAAGACTAGAGCAACCATTGAAATTTCGCGGAAGATGTTACTTAAATCATTTCCCAGTGCAAAAAATCGCCGTCTACAAGTCATATTTCATTTTTGTGTAAATGCTAAATTCTCGTAAGAGAGGAGTGAAGCTCCTTTCCTGGAGTTGATTTACGATAACACCCCCACTTATAACATCAAGTAATCTACAGGGCATGTTGGGGGCAAGATAGAAAATGAGAGATAACTGACATAATTCAGATATGATAATATATTGCAGGGATAAGTGGAAATACTTGAAAGCGATGCGCTAACTAAAACAGATAGCGTCAATTAACGGAAATAGGAATGAATAGTAAATACGGTCAATTTTTCAGGATATCACCCGTATCGCGAAAAAGATCTGACGATATATCGCTTCTCGCACCGATGAATAAAACCAAGCAATGCTGATCGAAAACACTTCTATATATTCACTCGTTGATCAATAATATTGATCGAAGGAAAATTATCATTTAAAAGGACCTTTCTTTGGAATAAAACCTTCATTCCTTCTTTTAAAGCCTTTTTAATTTTATGGTGCAAACGGGGGCAAATTAAATGTTAGTTGCTAAAATAGTGTATTGCAAAGGGCGAGTTAATAGATTATTTATGAATCTTCCTTAGAAAATAGATTCATGGATCTTTTTCATGGAATATCCCTGAATTTTATAAGTGAGGAAATCCTATTCAACTATATGAGGCACTCAATTGCACTTAGAGATGAAACGAGCAACGCAAACAGATGAGCGGAAATACTCTTCGCGAAAAAGAACGGAATACATAACATAAAAATGTATTTTTTGAAATATTAAGTAAGCTATGAAGATTATGTCGAATTTGCAGTAGTTTATTGTAGTTAATGAATGGATATTAAGTCATAATAGTTGAAATGAGAGATGCTCAATAGATAGAAAATTCCAAAAATTACCAACATGTGATTTCACAAAATTGAATAACGATGCACTTAAATCTTTGCATTAATTAAAATCTTCCATAATTTATTTGAGGCATTTAGCGGAGAAAAATGCAAACGATGAGAAAGTAACGAAATGCCATTTTTGATGCGCTTTCCCAATTTTGCATATGATAGCATCGAGATTATTCAATAGTTAATAATTGTTGATATTTTGTTACCTATTAAATTCGAAACGAGCTATTATTGTTGCCAAAAAGTTCGAGTTGAGTTTGTATTAGTCGAAATAAGTGAAAAATTTCACTTTTCCTAGAAGATTTAAGTCACAATAGGATTAATCATGAATAAAAAAACCATTATTTTATGCACGTTGAATTTAATTTGTGCGAGTGACTCATTATTGGAGCGAATGTGAAAGCATACATCCTAATGATTAGTCTCGTTTGCTTCTTCACTTCTTCCGATTCGACTGCTTCTAAAATACAAAATAAGCATTTATAAATACCCTGTAATGTGTAACTGATTAGGTAAATCCGAGTGTTAGCAGTTTCGTTCAGTGTTTATGAATTATCTCCAAAGATGATATAGAAGCTCATCTTGAAGTGTTGATATTGTTAACTCTGCATCAATTTCTTTGCGGAGCTAATGTGCTAAAGGTTAAATAGCTGCAAATATTCATATATATATATATATATATATATATATATATATATATATATATATATATATATATATATATATATATGTTCATTTGACAGTATCAGAAAGCGAATAAAGATTATGAACGAAAGTACAAAACCAATGTTTTCTGCGAATTTCGTTGAAATTTGCCAATACATTTTATTAAAGCGTTCCATTGAGGTGATTGTTTGTACATCAATCTTCACATACACATTTGTCCCAAAAACCAATTTAAAGGTCATTTCTTATGTCCAATTCACCATTATGATCGGTGAATCAACTTAACAGTTTATATATTCTCCAACTTCCGATGCTTCATAATTCATCAATTTTAATACTTTACAATCATAAAATATAAGGGAATTGAAAACAACGTCCACTAACTTTTTCACACTTATTTTGAAGATCTAACTGAACATTGATTTCACTTAATTCTTATTCATATGCAATGATATGACCATTATTATTTCATATGCTCATAAAATTATTCTGCAATTCACATATGAACATTATTATTTATGTTTATAATATCATTAAATGAAATGTGGCTTAATCTTATTGGAACCTAATTTGGCTAATTTTCATATGGGCCATAAATGGATGATGTTCGGTTGAAGTTGAAGATTATCGTCTATGTAAATGAGAAAGTTTCCAAAACGTGCAATAACCTAACCGTATATCGAATATCATAACATATATCGAGTGAAAAATCTCCTACCATTAAGTGGCGACGACATTTCAAAGGTGCAACTTAGTGGTAACGTTGAAATTCTAAGAATTAGAGGCAGTTTAACAGTCGGAAATTCTCCAAACAATCCATTAATATGGAAAAGTGCATAACGCTCGAGAAAGTACTTTTGCAGTGGTACGAAAAAGATACTAAATATTATGATGATGCATTAATTTTTCAAGTCAGAAATAACAGAAATTAAAAGTGAACTGCCATTTAGATGTGCTAACCTCGGAGACTATTTATAAGGCTAGATGAACGAAAAATAAAGGAGAAAAATTTCATTAAATGTACGGAAAAAATTCGATTTCAAAGTAATGAATATTGCGCGATAACATGAATTATGCAACATGATGTATAGAAAAGTGAAACTGGTTGATAAGCGATACGATTGTGACGTTCGTCCTTTAGAAAAACGACGTGAGAGAGAATCACATCGCGAAAGAAGAAACACTTTAGCAAGAGATGAAATGAGCGATAAAACCCTCCTTTAGTGCAAGGGGAAAGTGCGTTGAAAACGACAAATTCACGCATGAATTTTGAACAATGCATCCTTCTCATATCGTTCACGAAGAAACAATTTACTACAAGAGTGGAGCAGTATAGGGGAAGGGGTTGCGTGAGGGCCGCAGGATGAAGTAAGGGGGAGAGTGGGGAAGAGGAGAACGTTCGAGAGAAGGATATCGGAAAATATAGATTAAACAGAAGACTAGCAAATTTTCACCAAGAAGTAATTCACAGTTTTCAGCAAATATGACCAAAGAAAGCTTCACATTCCGCTCTCTTCACATTCACGAATATTACGCTTTATACGAACAAATCATAACGTTGATTAGCGAAAGTGGGTTTCCAAACAGAGTGGCTGAAATTGACAGCTTTTTAAAGAGAGACAGAGCGAGAATTTGGCTAAAAATGCACGTGGTGGACGTTGCAGTTTGAAGAGTGAGAGGATTGGAGGACAAAGAAAGTGGGGAAGAACGAGAACTGAGAGGTGTTGGAAAGGAAAAGGTTAGCGAAGAAAGTGTAAAGGTGAAATATGGGGATCGAGGAAGTTCTCTTCCCCTATCGTAAAATGTGAACGTTACCTCAACGAGACAGTACTTTCATCTCGTTAAAGATTAACTTCAATTCGCTTTTAAATTCGATTTTCCAACGTCCTATGGGTGTATGCTCTTCCGAATTTTTAATGAAAGAAAAATAAGCGGCACTATTTCGTTAAGAAGCAAAGGGTGAGGTCAAGCATTTCGATATAGGCAGCAGCAAACCTTTCGAGAGTGCAGCAACAAATTGCCCTAACAATATAAAGAAATATTTGATTATGATGGCTTTGCTAAGTGGGGAAGCGATAAAGTGTTATGCATAATTTGGCTCCTTAAGGAGGAATATTCAGTCTAATAGTATGCGGATTTCTTTCACCAACGAATTCTTAAGGGGTTTTTTCTGCAATATTAGAGGAGGGGTGTGATGGGATACTAAGCTTAACGTTATGCAGAAACAATAAAATTTCCTCGAAATATCTGCATATAAAAATTGTGTAAGTAGGAACAGAAACGTGGAAAAACAATTGAAACACATTCAATCGATGCATCACAGCGTTAAGTAAACTTCGTAGCGTTTGATGGACAGATAACACAGGCTTTCCACCAAGGTAAACACACATTACACGAGGCAGCAGATCGAGAAAAAGAACGATGTCGATAGAACTGTTTAGCGAACTTGAATCAACTGGCATCTAATTTGCGAGGGCTCTGGTGGAGCATCTCTACGTGAACTACAACTGATATACAGCTAAATTTATATATGTAAATGTCAGTGGGTTTTTCTCTCAAAGACATAGCCTCTACTGGCCCAGATATTCTTGCAGCCGAAAGGAATTTGCCTCGATCTTTTCTTCGCACTTATATAAATGCTCTGCATTGATAGTGGAATAAGAATTTCACAAAATGTGCATAAGCTAGTACATGCAAATCTTTCGTCTAATATTTCCTACCGCTACTCTTCACTCATTCCTCTTTCGTTTCATCTTCCGATTCTTTATCCTTACCCGTCTATTTCCCACCTCTCCTCGATCACTTATCGACCTCTCACATTTCTTTGTCACCAGCCCACTCAAACACCTTAGACGGAAAAAAACTTCTGAAAATTCCCCTCGCTCACTTTTAACTTCTCGTTTCATTTATGCATAGAGTCTTTTGAAATATTAATAGGGCGCCTTATTAGCAAACTCAAAGCGTTCTTAATAGCTTTCATATGGACACAATAAGCAGCACATTTAAACCTTAAACATTACGAGTTAATGCTTTAAAGCATTAAATATTGGCAACAGTTGTGAAGAGGAAACCTATAAAACAAAAACGCTAAAATTCACCTATTATGCAAAAAGAAATAGGAAATTTTATGTGGACGTGAGGAAAGAAGTCATTTAAAAAATATTTCAACGACTTTACCATTAAAATATTATTATTCTAGGTTAGATAATTGCCTCATTCAACACTCATCAAACTAATTCTAAAAAAAGGTGTTTTTATTATAACAATGAGCGGAAAACCTATATTAATGTGTGAAAAATTCTTTTTTTCTCATTTCAAGCCGGAAATCGACTTTTTTAAATTCCTCACGATTGAAAGGCACCACTATCTATTCCTTAAGATGAACCGGTTTATTGAAATGCGCCTGCTTGTTTTCTTTTACTCGTTTCCTACTGATTTGACAAGAAAATGCAACATTCATTCTCTCTTCTCAATAATTCTAAACAAAAGCCTTATTATAGTCGTTGATTTCCATCATACCTCACGGAGGAACTGCTTTGTTCGATGAGATAATTCTTCGAAATGAGCGGAGAAATGTCGCAAAAAAATTCCAATCTTAATTTTTCTCATTTCGATAAATGAATGGAAGTCAACTAGAAAAGAAAAGAAATTCATTTCTTTTGCAGCAAATATTAAAAGCACCGAATCAATGTTGTTTTCATTATACATTATCTATGAACGATATCGAAGAATTAGTGGAATTTCAACGAAAAAAATCCCTCAAAATGGTTTCATTATGATTATTTTTTGATTATCCAATATGAGATATTCCTGAAAATCCCTCAAAATTATCCTCACTCTAGCAAAGAAACAATTTTCAACAAATATGAACGATCGACTTAAAACAAAAAAAAATCAATTTATATGGGTGAAAATCAAAGAAGGAACGAACCTATGATTGCATGCGAACTAAACATAATCGTATAAATTCTGCTCGATGGAAACAATTGAAAATTAGGAAAAATCGTACAAATTGATCAAAATTATTCTAAAAAATGAGAATTGAGAGAACTTAGGTGGAAATGTTTTCGTGCAATGCCGATAGAATTAACACCACTAGCAAAGTGAAAATAAGAAATGGACAAAAGCGCAATTCTTCGAATACAACGCATAAAGCAAATAACGATGAGAGGAGTCTATATTAACACATAGAAGAAATCACTATTTTCTCTTACATCCACCATTTTTCATTTCAGCATCCTAAAAATACCGCCACATTGTTATTATGAGTTTTTTTACTTACGCTCCGGGAAAATTTGCTTAGAGCTAAGCACAAGATGATGGCAAGTGATTTTTACTCATATTTTATTTACATATATCCTAAACTTATTTGTTTAACAATTTCACTCAACTCCACTAAGCGGTACAAAGTTGCAGTATAGCAGTGCTACTATGCAGGCATCACTAACGAAGAGAAATGTAATTCGGCGCGATAAACAAATTCGATATTCGTGATGAAAGTAGTGGAAACGGAATACTGTGTTTACATCATAGAGGAGGGATGCTAAAATCAACTCATCAGTACGCATAATTTGGAACAAATTTGGATGCCATTCTTTTAAGGATACAATTGGACCAACTGAGGCTTATGAGTGTTTCTTATTGATATAAGAAAGTGAGTGAAGAAACGGTCAGAACTGAAGTATATTTATACGGTCAGTTATAGTTAAACTGGTCATTTATCTATCGCTTATGAAACATCGCGTAGTGTATACTCAGAAGAGACTCAATGAACCACCCAATAGAATTATAGGGAAATGTGACCTTAATTTACATATGATTAGTGATAGCTCAGTACTTCAAAAAAAATTCTCGACGTTCGTCGAATACAGAAGAGAACTTAAATTCAATAGAATGAGTTGAATAATTACTGAAAAATTTACACTTACTGGAAAAAGTCCGAATAGAAGGAGAGTTTCATTTGCAAATACGACAAATAATTATGCAAGAAACCAAACTGTAGGAAGCCAAATTCATTAGTTACCACTATATATGTTACATATACAACGATGCGAAAAATTAGCGCCGATGAAACGCTTTATGAAGAGAACAAGTCGGAAGAGGATCATAAGATGCGAGTCGAAGATGAAATATACTAGCTGAAATTTGATATTCTGAGAACCTATATGTTCGCCTATCACCTAATATAGTTGCTAATCACTGATCGTCCATTTATTATTGAAATATCAAAAAGCAATAAGTCGAACTAAATGTGTGAGGAGAAAACTTGAATACCTGTATCTATTTAAAGGATATTCTCAACAGTGTGGTAGAGCTCCTCACAAAATGAACTGCTTTGTTACGATAAAAACAAATCATTGATGGATGCGTAAATGTGCCGAAAGAAAAAAACGGGACAAAACGGCGTTCATTAAAGTGAAGTAATTATAGTATTTTCATTTAATAGAAGGCAACTAGAAAAGAGAGAGGGGAAAGTGGATCGAATTAAAGGGGGAAGATAAATTCATCAGACGGCACTTTTTATTGAGGCAATTCCTTTGCAAAGATAATTAAATTTTAGAGGTGATGAGGAATTTGCTCCAACAGGATCACCGCATAAATGAGTGTTCGAGAGGAAGAATTCGACGTCTTTAATTTCAACATCACCATCTCACAAAATATGTGCTTATATTTCGCTATTTTTCTTGGTCTTGAGAAGGAAAGAGGAAGTTGTTGGGGGGATGAGACGGAGGACGAAGTACATGGGGTCCTGCTTAGGAGTACAACTGACAACTGCACATCAAAAATAAAGATCTAAGAAAAGAGTTGTCTGAACACGAAATAATATTTTAAAAAAGACTGAAAGATAGATAAATTTTTTCTCAATATCATTCATTCATTTGAACACATTTTATAAACCAAATATGGAAAACACTGCACATAGAATAGATGCTCGCGGCCGATTCGCGTTTTCTGAAGTGCCTAATTTAGAGGATTTTTTACTACCTTCAGGAACGGACGAAATGAGCTGAGGATGATGGGAAGTTCGTAAAAAGCCATAATGCGCATATGACTGACAAAACGGGTCGGACACGCTGCCACGACGTTGCTTTTTTGCCACTCTCTCACTTTGCCGCAATGCTTGCATAAATATTCAGCAAGAATGACGGGAAATATGTCTCGCAGCAAAATGGAGATATTTCTGATGAAAGTAAAGTCAAAAAAATTGTTACTTATCTAAATTTGATGGGATGAGCAGAAATCTGCATAAACAAATACTTGCATTAATCCGCTCAGATCATAAAGGATATGGCGAATCACAGCGGAAGCTATCATGCCGGAATAAAAGTGAGCTTAAGGATCACTTTAGGTACAGATATTGCCTTAAATTCGCAATGTTAGATTAAGATTATCGAAGAGAAAAACATAACATTTCTGAGAAGACAAGTAGCCTTATAACAGTGATATACAAAGAATTGATAAAATTTTGCATATTAAACAATCATAAATGAGCCTATTTACTGAATATTTAATTACTTCTTTCATTCTACATTTAATGCGAGGAAGTTTGGTCGGCTTGAAGTCATTTTATCATTTAACTAAACTATAAGGAAAAGAAACTGCGCTCACTCATTGAAATGTGACGTTCAAATACGTAATAAATGTTACGCTTGAGCAGCATCAACTACATTTAAAACCGAACAGGACCACACCACAGTAGAGTAACCGGAAGTGAAAGCAGAGTGGTCCAAACTGAACCGGATGCCTTATGCGTCGGTGGTGGAGACTACTTGTAAGACAGGACGTTCACCGAAACAGCATGCAATAGCGTAGATTTTGCAATACCGAAAGAACGTACAGCGATAATTGCACATTAACGACAACTGCAAAACAAGGAATATCTCCACACCGTAGCCTCTATCTTTCATCCAATATTTAATGATATAATTTTGGCTAAAAGTAGAATCATCTCATACGCGAAATACTCGATAACCAATGGTAAACCTCATCTTGAAGTGCGAAATTATTCTATTATATGGAGTTTACTCTGTACATGGAGAATAAATTCTTCCATTAGATCGTCTTTGCGTTTCAATCATATTTCAAAATGAATCTGACCTCTTTTTCTTTCTTTAAAACTTTAAATATGCATATGTAAGTAATAAATCTCTATTTTTTAGTTGAGAACGTTTCGTATTTTGTAGCGAATATGCTAACGATTAATGAGTTCATTAATACACGAAAAGTGCTGTGCATTATTTGTGTAAAGTGCTATATTCGCTGAATGGTCATTGTCTGTGTGTGGATCTGTGTATGTGTGATGTGCATCACTTTGTGCCTATGTGTATGTGCAAATGCGTGGATTTGTGTTGTATGTGTGACATATATACCCACGCGTATCTGCCTATGCACATGTCGGCATCTGTGTATGTAAGTGTGATTGCAACCATGTGTGGTATTCAGTGGATGCCACCCTCATGTATTCAGCATGCATTGATTGCTCATTATTAATGTACTGCACGAAATTCTGCTGCATATGATTGCTGTTCGGTGCGTGGCGCGATAGGTAGATAAAAAACTGCATCTCAGTGACCACATCTTTGCGAAAAGTTAACCAAAAATAGACGATTATGCACTGCATTGCAAATGAAAACATCATAAAAGGAATATCAGCTCATTAAGTTTGTATTTGAAAAAGCTTCATCTTCAAGGAGTAATTCGCTATTCGTTACGCTATGATTTGTGGCAATAAGGGAAAATTATAGCGGCAAATCGATGAACCACTTATCTGATTTCGAAGTTTTTCGGGACCTAAAGAATTTTTGCATAAATGAACATATATTTTGAAATTTCACATAATTTTTTCTGACATTTCTAAAGCCAGCATCATATTTTAAGAAAATTTTCCTCTAAGAGCATGGATAAGTGTAGAATCTATATAAGTAAGATTCATTTGTCCGAATTTCATACTATGGAACATAGATGTTTCTAGTTTTCTGGCGTTCTGTTTGGAGAAATTCTCTCCACGCTCAGAACTATTGAATTATTTGCATTTTTGAACGAGATTTCGCCCAAATTTATATTTATTTAATCACTCATCTTATACGATGATACAACACAATATTTCTTAGAATGTAATTGAAGAATTGAAAAATTTCATGTAATAATAAGAAGATTGGATGAAATAGAAAATAGAAAATAAAAATATATACTAAATTTCGGATGCAAAATGAGCATGTGAAAATCCATACATGCGTATAGACAACATTCGAAACGAATGAGAGGAGGACTGTGAGTGCCAGAATTTGCGTCATTAAGCAGCGTAACAAAGAAACAATTCATGCTCGTCGTCACGCCTTCCTTATATGCACTATTATTTCCTCCGCTCTTTTCATCTTTCCCACAAGCAAATAAGTCGATATTTGTCCAACTTTAACAGACACATACATCATATATGAGCTTTTACCTACTTGCTATGATGCATTAATTGCTATTGAATGAAGTAAGTGCATAACACTGAATTATTCAACGCTTTTATTTATTATCGGCGATCCAGTCTCAGTAACTAAGGAAATCTATAAGGTAGCGATATTGAAATATTTAGCTCTTGCACCCAATATATAAGGTTCTCAAGGAAAACTCATCTCGATCAACTGTTTAAAACTGTAAACGTCACTTAGAGGAGGATTGTTTTTAATTTATAAACTCTCCATTTACACTGAAGGTGCTAGTCTCTAAAAGCATACAAGTCACTCAAATTAATCAACACACGTTACCGACGCCCAAGGTAGACAAAATACCTCGTGTGCAGTGTGTGCTGAATCTTGTTTCTTTTGTGTAATTTAGCTCATGAGAAATATGAGAGAGAAATTGTTTTTTATTAGCCCAAAAGAGTGCATCAAATTTTTATGCATTCTTTGCGCACTTTATGAATTTTTAATCACTTTCATATTGCTATCAACTTAAATATCCCGACTTTCGTCAACGAGAGAATGCTTTATATGTGTTAACTAAACTAGGAAATCGACAAATGAATCACTTATTGTTAACTCCAGTTGATCTATTCACTAATTATTCAAAAATTCAGAAGCAACGTTTGCCGATGAATTCATCGAGTTGCTACAGTGAAAGTTAGTCGACGTATGATCAACAAAATCGTCCTATACATCTTAGTGCTCTCTATAGGAATAGATGAAGTTACATGGACTTTTTGTAATTCGTAAATAATATCGTCTTTAAATCGAGTGTATAACGCCAAATCGGACGATACATTAACGACAGCGCTGACAATGAACTGCAAAACATTTCAACGAAGATGCTCGTCTGCGCCGGTGAATAGTCTGGTTCGCCATTAATTTGTTGGACGTATGCTTTACTCAATAGGAAGTAAACGATCACTACTGATCTTTGATCACTTTCGTAATCAATCATTTTCCGAGTATTACAACTAGCACTCATAAATTCATAAATACCAGTCAGACTCTATTATTTTACTACTTTATTATTTTCCATATTCCCGGGGAATTTTCTGACGCCACAGGCATTGTTCTACATCTTCAGACGTCAGTAATTAAGGTTCACAGATTTGCAGACAGTTTATAGGAATTTAAATTTATAGGCAATGCAATATCTTCCATTTGTCTATGCCACCTTCCAGTACCCTATAACTACTATTTTAACGAAGACCATGATTGATGAATGGATTAAATTGGAGAACAAATTCCTTTGTTTTTATAAGGAAATAAGATTGCCGTTCTCTATAGGTATTTTCAGTTTCCCATTTCTTTAGGAATTTCCGAAGAAAAAATCCTGAAAATTTTAAGCTGAAAAAAATCTGCTACAATAAATTTGATGCCTATTTATATGAATTATAGAATAATTCATCTTTGGAAACTTTATTCTTACGATTCATCATGCTCTAAACGAATGGCAAATATTAATAATTGTCGAGAAAAATCACATTTCAGTTTTTTCCTTCTAACGCCAAATTATACATTATCGGAATGTCTGCTTGAATAGAACAATCGAGTTTTCTGAATTTTTTAATTCCGAATTCCTCTAAAGGCGAATCGTCTATTCAATTCGGTCTCCCATCGAAGAGAGAAGTGCACTTTTGCAAGAAAATACGATAGCGCACAAATGTCGCTATAAATGTTTTCTCTGTTGCTATAATGTCAGTTTACATTTATATCTTCGAATCGTTTACGTCTCTTATCGAGCGAATTTGCATTGTTCTACGGCAAAAAGAGTTTATGATGCAAAGTGAATTTCAACTGGTTCAATTTTTTGTCTCATACGTTATGCATCCGTTTCGATGCGTTAACCTTCAGAAAAGAAGAAAATTATTGTCTCTACGGTTTGTGAGTTTCTATAAGCAAATTTAATTACACCCATAGCTTCACTGCTAATTTCTCAATGTTAATAAGCTTACAACACGACAAGGAGAAATATGCAAGTTAAAATAATAGCAAACACTGAAATGTGAAAATAGAGGTGGTAATTACCCAGATTTTCCTCTTTTTTTAGCAAATAAAGGCGAAATGATGAAGCTCAACATTAAAGGAATGTTATTAATGTGCTCGTCGTGACTAAACTCATCGCGTGGTCATATTCATCCATCGATGGAATAAAATTTTTATGGAAAACAAGCATGAACTGTTTGCTGACATTTGTGAAGGACGAATCTGCGTGTGCTTATACCGTGCTGCCTGCAAGAGGACGAAAGAGCCAAATGTTGCGGGCACAGATGCATGGATATTCATCATGTCTTATTACTAAGTGATGAATCTATTGCAGAGTCGGTGATATTAGGCTTAAAAATAAGAGCTCAACAAAAACTTTGTTCTAAACCTGATAAATCCACCACCATCATCGTATCTGTGGTTTACGGGAGCAGCATCGCGCCATCACCCAACCCAAATGAGTAGGCACTGTCCACCAAATTTTTCAACAAATACTAAAATTTTTCAGTTCAAGAGTTTTTCGGTCATAAATAACGATAATTTTCAACTTTATAAGCACTAATTCAGGTTGCGGAATTATTTATTCTCTCAATGGTGGCCCCACTAATCCTCGGCTGTTTAAGCGGTCGATTTTCGCGCCATGCATTGAATTCTTGGTATTCTTCACTACTATAACCTACAGCTATCATATTCCAACTAATTATCACTCAGCGTATAACTATTGCTGAAAATATTTCTCAGTCATTAATTCTGTAAGCAAGATCTATTGCTTATCTGAGAAGCGACTAATAATAATGTTTTCTGTTAGTCTGGGTATTAGGAGAAATTATGAAAATGACAACGAAATTTCCTTTTTTTTTTCTCCAACTCTAATATGGATCCTTCTCTTGAAAGGAATAAGATTTTTCTCATTCTTTTTCCTTGGAAGTCGTTCTTTTTTTTTCGACTTTAATCATACAGAGAGAATGTTTTCTGCGTAGTATATGGTGAGGTTTTTGGCCATATAAACACCAGTATGATGTGTGCACTTATCGAGCAACAAAAGTAGCCTTGAAAATAATTGCCAGAGAAACTCAAGCGGATGATAGAGTACACTGCCGATGCCCTTTCACTTCAGCACCTTCAACATCAAACTTAATTATACTTGGGGAGGTGACAGAAAAAAACAATGCTATCGAAAAATGCGAAGAAATATTCATTTGCAATCGTTCTAACAACTCTAAATCTATGAACGCTTACAATTTGACGCCTCTCTTAAGCCCGCTCGAAAATTCCGGAAAATTAAGAGGAACTCGAAATATATGAAAACAAAAAACGATTTTAGAAAAATCGATGATACCTCTTGAAAATACATCACTATGGCAACTTGAACCTTCATTTTTCTCGTCATTTGGCAGAACGCATCGATGAAATCGATGGATGCTTTGGGCGAATTTTTAGTTGCGCCATAAAACTGAGTGCGAAAAAAGAGATGCATTTTTCAAATGATAGGATATATGTTCTACAGTCGCTATCACAATCTTTTGCTGCACTTCATGCACCTCAAATAAATGTTCAGTGTGCTTGCATGAGCAGGTTAGGTGAGCGTGAAGAAATTGTCTCATAGAGATTTGAAAACTGCTGTCATAGTAAGCGGCGAGACGATTTGCTAAGTCGTCACGATAGAATTTATTTCGGCCAAGCGGATTTGAGCTCGTTTGTGAGCATCAGGCATCAAGTTATGCACCTACACAAGTGATTTGCTTACTCAACGCTAATGAAAATTATTTGCTTATATATTTTAGCGTTCTGCGGGAACAACTAACAGCAGCTAAGCAACTTCACGAATTGCAATGTCGAATTGAGCGCTTCGTCGTTTGCTGATTGATTTATTTGCAATACGAATCTCTCATCACGTGGATCGTCGCCAATGAACACAACAAGAAATATGCATAAATTTACAATGAGCGCCTATTGCTTTCATATGAATATAATTTTAGGCAAAATTCATATGGAAAAATGAATAACAGAAAAACGTCGTTGAAATATTCCGACTCGATGAAACAATCAGAAGTGATGATGAAATTTGCAGTTTCTTTTAATTCTAAACGATGTAAACGAGTAGATTCCATTAATTACGAATGAAAAATTGAATATAAGAATACATTATCAGCTCTTATCAACCTTAATTAAATGAAATGAAATTTCTCTTGCGCTTAAAATGTGTGTATTTTGATACTCTCGAATTGGGGATCCTTTCTAAGGAAACAAAACCAAAACGCATGAAAACATGCAGGCACAATAAGTATCCATAAAAAAAGATTCAAGATCACGTGAACGTTGCATTGTAGATATTCAAAGTAGACCGCTAATGGCTGAAATGAAATCTTCTTTATTATAATTATGGCCTGTATTTTAACAATTCAGATATTCACCTAGAAAGCCATATTTTAGGGTTCTAGAAGTTGTCCTAGAAGATCTAAAATTACAAGTCTCCAGCTTAGTTGTATAATTACTTCTATCTAGCTTTTGCACTGCATTTATCACTTTGACGCACTTATTCATATTTCCTTCAATTTCTCTACGAATAAGGATAAAGGAACGTGGAGCAAGAGAAAGTGACAGTGGTTGCGAAGATCAGGCAAAATAAGTTCCACTTTCAGTTTTCTATTTTATTCAGCAAAGGGATAAATCCTCAAAAAAGACGGTTAATAGTGTGTTATGTATTGAACAGCTTAAATTCATATTGGAAAACAAATGTTAACTTTAAAAAATGAAGCGAATTGACCTGCTTTGAAACGAAGCAAATTCGAAAGGAAGAGGATTATAGAGGTACAATAGAAATGGGTTGCTGCCCCGTCATAATAGAGACTTTCCGAATTAAATCTCTAAACAACGCTAATATATATTCAAAATTATTATCATTAATGAGCGCTCTTCATTATCGTATTTCAAAAAAATGCAGTTTTTTTAACCGGAGAAGCATTACCGGAAAGAATACGCACAAATATACTCGTAACGCGGTATACATACGAATTTTGTGCGGTCAATAATTGAGCTTTCTTGCCCGCAATATGAGCACTAAATCTGAAAACACCTCAACGATTAATGATGGTCATAATTTGTTTTTTTAGGTTCTTTCAAATATTTGGCCTATTTTATCGCCAAGCTTATCCGTAAACTAAAAAAATTTTAATATAAGCCACCCTTATTTCCAACAAGAATTCTTTAAGCATTACGACATATTCGCTACGAAGGGATTTCTGTTGCTAATCTTGGCATTATCACTCATTTTTACGATTACCGGACGTTCGATTTCGAAAGTGAATCGTTTATACTTTAAGTGACGAATTTTGATGGGAGAGTTGAAGAATAGGAGTTCAAGAGTAGGATCCTATTTTTCATCTGCTTATTCACTCTGTTATCACAAAGTGCTTGGATAAGAGTTACGTTTAATCATTTGATGCTACTGTTCCTCACAAGTTCAAGTCAAAACTCTAATATCTCGAGTTGTTCGTGTGATCGAACTCGAGCTCTCCATGGTGACAGCCCTTTAATTCAACATTTAAACTTCATTTAAAGAGTGAATGAAGTGGAAAATCCAGATTTTGAATTCTTCGCCTCAACAATCCATCTCTTGGCTTCTCTTCATGTGCAACTTTCGAGCTTAATAAGGCAAATAATGGATAAAAGATTGTGCCATCTGCCGCTTGAGTGAACTTGGTACACCTATGAAACAGGGCGGGACGATGAAAATGAAGCAAATTTATTGATAGGACTAACAATCTACTTATTACATTCAGAATAACGGCAAAAAAGGACTTAAATAACTTACAGTACTGAAAATGAATGCTTCCATTATCAATTACTGAAGTATATCTCCACTTTAAAATTCTATGGAAATTATTTATTAGGATGCAGTTTCAGTTCCCTGAAATTAGAGTACCTCATTATGATAACACAAATATATCACACTCACATATACGGGTCGATAAGTTTTGTTGGAAATACCCTCGTAGGAAGGGAAATATGCAATCGGCCGACCTCTGCTTAGCACAGGTAAAAATAATAATATTATCCAACGATTTGCTGTAAATATCCGTTTCCCTCAAAGAATTTTTAATTTTTGCTTATTACTGTGAGAGTTTTGTCGGTTTCGAAATTGAACTTACTGTAAGTTATAATTTACATCGGAGAAGTCCGAGCCAAATCGTATTTTCGACTTTAGTCGCTCGGATGAACTCTTTGGGCTCGGACACTCAACCCACCCAAAAAGGAATTAAAAAAAATGAATATCGAAGAGAAATTTCACATTGCAACTGAAATTATGTAAAGACATCTTTGAGAGATGATTTTTGCATACCATATAAGCGTTTCTACGTGTAGCTAAAACAGCTGTACATAGTAGGGCACGTTTTTTAGATGACCGCTTTCAAGCATTACTCCACTCGAAGAAATCTCTTTAATTAATCTCAAAATAAAAAACAAAAAATGAAGAAAAACATAGAAATTTCTTTTAACTTTTACTGCTTAAAAGTTTGAATAGTTTTTTTTGCTTCGATTTCTAGTTATATTATAGAGATTTATAGCCGAGAATTTCTCCTAAAGCATTTTTTTGTATGAAATATCGTTGAAATTAGTAGACGGAAACTATTTCGTTTTTGAAATTCAGTTTTTTTCGTTGAGCATTTGTTAAAAATACGTTGTGCCAGACGAACGATAGGGATAACTCCTTCAGTAAGTTGGATGAATCTGCTAACTAAGGATTAATTTAAAAAAGAACAGTCGATACGCTCATGTAGATAGTAGCAACGATCGAATTTCGGTATGATATTGGATCTCAGCACTAATTTCTTCTGCAATAATTAGAATAATGAAGAATGCCATATTTATCTCTATGTTCTCTGAATGAGAATGTTCCGTTGCGGTTAAAGTACACTAAATGATCAGTGAATATTTCAACACCATTATATGTTTCTCATTCTGCAATACGGTGGTAATAGTTTGTTTTTTTGTTGTTGAAATAAAATTTAGCGTTTTATTCAGCCCGCATGATACTTTCCCACTTCAGCTTATTGATGTTTATGAATATGTCTATTTCGAAGGATATTCTAATTATATTGTTCGCTTAGATGCAAATGAGCCTCTCTATTGAGTCGTATAATGAGATCAGTTGTAGAGGCAACAGTGATAAGATTCATTAAGCTTAATCTGCAATTAAGTAGTCATTTCATTATGATTATGAATCTTTAAAGTGGCAATAAAGTTAGTATGTAGGAATTCACTTCTTTAATCAGAAATGAAAACTGTATAAGAGCAATGAATTTTTGAGTAGCGGTTACAAAAATTGCTCAATTAAACGTGAAAAGCAACATTCCGCTAATTCTGATGTGATTTATAAAATTTTTTTATAGCAAGTGTATTATGGTAAGATTGGTTCTATATAGATTAATATAAACATGCTGATTTACCTATGTTGCATTTTCAACTCTCATATGCTAAACGCTCTGTGGATGAAGTCATTTGGTAGAATTTCAGCTAAGTTATTATCTTCATTGTAATGTGTTCACCGTCGGTGAGAATCAGCTACCAAATTCGGATTTTTGTTCCACTTTTTAGATTCATGGACGAGAAACGTTATCACCTCTCCTAACCTCCCCTCCTACTCCATCCGTTCATCTTTGAGCAAATTTTTTGCACAGGTCTCTTAATCCTCTCAATGTTAAGCAACCCAACTGTACAGCCTATTCGAGGGTGGCTGCAACTAAAGAAGTGACCGAAATTTGAAATATTAGTTTCCCGCTTGAAAATTGTCGTCCATTTTGCTGTTTTGAAAACATCTGTCGGTCTGAACATCTCTCGATGATACACTTTCCGTCTTTTTTTTAAAATATCCATTTCATAAATGTTGCATATTCCCCTATCCTCCTCTTTTTCAACTCATCGCACCAATTTTTCGCCCTTCGAATTTCCGCTCTCTTCAACAAATCGCGACGCACTTTCTTCTGTGAAAGGATTTATATTCCTTAAATGTGAACTTCCCCATGACGCAGATCCATTTCCTTTAATATTAATGTATAATAAATATTTCTCACCATCTTCAGCATAATATGCCTTAATTTTTCGCTTCAGATAAAGATCCAAAGGTTACTTTATTGTCACTGCATAACGTTTCATCGTCAAGATATGCAGTTTGAAAGTATGACTTTCCCAACCCACAGGAACCGAAGAAAGGTAGGTTGAGAATTGGAAGGTGGGAATCTCATGTATGATCGCAACGTGAGCCTTGAAGGCCCAGGCAGGCTTTTCTCCCTCCTCCTCTCTTCAATCGTCCCCAAATAAAGTAATTGGGACCGCTCGCGAATTACCTACTGAATGCTTGCTCAATTGGATGTTGAATTTTATATGAGTATTTTGCTAAACTTGATTGAATTTGAAAGGTAATTAATCAGTATAATTCAATATTCAACATTCAGTAATGAGTTGAATGTTTAATTGGAATTTATCTCACTTGAATTTACTTTTTTTTTTACCAATCGAGCTGATACAAGTGATACCTTTGGCGTGGTTGGTGGCATCTTCTTTTCCGCTTGAAAGGAATAATATAAGAAATAATTCCAACGGAAGATATTGTGCCCACATTAATGAGGTTCATTTCTAATCAATTCTCGTTTAATTATAGATGAAACAGTTAGTGATTAACAGTGGGCATAGTCTGAAGGGTTTAATGCTCATCACCAGTAACACCGACGGTTTTACTACTCAAAAATTTGCGCATTCCTGAATACCACTAATGATGATGGGATAAAAAAGAGGTCTAGCTCGTAAAAAATTATAGTCTATATGCTATTTGATGTTCATCCTCTTAGATTATTGTTTAATTCTTCGCTTAGCGCCTTTTAACGTGCCTCAACATGGAAATATTGATGTTTCCAATTTTCAGCTTAGTGCGGTGAGAATTTCAGCATTCATTTACGATGTTTATGCTAACCTTATGAGCACGATGAACGTATCGCCGCCGTTGTGATGTTGTTTTGCGAATATTTTATGGTCCCATTTCAAAATACTAATGAAAATGATCGCTTAGAGCGAAATGACAGTTTAAATTTCGTAAACGTTGAAATATTTCTGGTCGTTTTGAACTTTTTAAATGAGCAATTCGCAATATTTATTAAGTTTGTCAACTGCAACAAATCATAGGAGTATCGTACGGAATGGAGTGATTATTGAATTTGACACTTTCTCAGCTAAGAAAGCACTTTACATTGTTTTCGACTTATTCCCATAAAATTGTCGAAGAAATACGTTTTAATTTTTATAGGTGCAAGTTGTTTAGGTACATATATTCGCTTATATATGTACATATGCATAAATATACACATATGCACATGTAATGCATACAAATATATGCAAATTTTCACGATGATGAAGGGTCCTGTGGAAAGATTAACTAAAAAAAGAAGTTTTACCTTCGCCTTATATATATATATATACATTCTGGTGTTTTTATGAATATGGGCATATATATATTCTTAGATATGAGTGGAGTGCATATTTTTCTAACCGTCGAGTAATTTGAACTGGTGAAGCACGAAATTATCCATAACGAAATTTTTTTGGTATCACCTCCACCATAGAATTCCTATCCAAATTTCCACTTTCCTCCTTAGTGCTGCTTTTCTGCTGAAATTGTTCGTAATGTTTCACTAACCAAACTTTGACATACGTCTGCAGATGAGTGCTGAACGAAGTGAGTAATTTTTAGTTGAGTGTTGAGAGAACGAGGATGTTTTTTTAAGTTAGCTTATTCTGGATTGTTTCCACTTAATCAAGCAGAACGTTGCATCGGTGCAATGAGAGCAGGCAGCACAAATCTCCCTATCCTCCTTGATGCGCTTTTTCCTGCTCATTTGTATTCTCGTACCCAACGAATCTGCGAGTCGCATTGCAAGTGACTGAAATCAACTCATTTTCCCCCTTATGCCTTTCCGCTTGTTCTGCTTACTCAGCCAGAATGACCTTTTTTGCTAAATAATAAAACTATGGAAAAATTTATTGGGAAGCGAAAAATTCCAACTGAAATATACAGATGACGCACATTACCTCAACCAACTGCGGGCATCCATACTTAAATTTTTATGCTTCATATCGCCTTAAATGAGCTCTTTGAATAATATCGTTACATCGCCGAACATATTTCATATATTCTTTCCGATGGAAATGATGCATGAAAACATCTGAAAGTGAAAACAATGATTGAACTGTGTATTATTCTTTGAGAATTTCCGAAAATTGGTCCCCAATGATGAGCTTTATTGACGATAAGCTTATCTTATATGGAAAATAATTGGAGCCGACTTTTCGGCAGACATTATCAACGCTTTAGAATTTAACGCTATGCGTGTTTGCCTAAATCAGAAGTGTATATCAAAATTAGAAAAATTCTTTTTCTGTAAAGTAGATATTTTTGGTTTTTTTACTTTGACTTTTTGCGACTTTTCCTTGAAATTCCGCTCAACTTCTTGATATTCATTTGCATTAAAAATTGCCGTTCCTGCTGTTCTACTTTCTTAATTAGTACAGTGATGACATTCGTTAAAACTCTATAGAGGATTGTGACCAATTTTTGTGAGTTTGGCCAACGAATATGGAAGATGTGTCGGATTTCCATTGATAGATATGCGACATAATGATATAAGTGGGGTAATATGTAATTAGATATCGAATTTTTGCTTCAGCAGTTAGCTATTACAGAAGTTTTAATCGGCTTTTATCCGCGCCAATGAAATTTACAATGAATATTTAAAGAAGAAAGATTTGCGATTTTCATTTTTATCGCCGTACATACAAAATTCATTAATTCGTTGTGTAATTTATCATTTATATATATATATATATATATATATATATATATATATATATATATATCAGTCCGTATTATAAAATGTGCTTCAAAAATTTCAACATTATTGCTTTATCCCATCTCTATATTAGAGGGATCCAACTACAAGACAAAAAACACTCGGTGAACATACTGATCAAGTTAAGAATCCTTGCATAATAGAGCGAGGGTGGAAAATATCCTAATAACTCTGCCATCATTGTTTTCACCATATTGCCATCAGAAATTTATTTCAGTTTTTGAAAGATTCGCTATAAAACTTCTTTAACAAAGTGCGGTTGGACGTAGCAGTTCCCTATATCGATACAATTAGAGTATGGTTAAATTTCCACTGGAGTGATGTGTCTTCAGAAATAGCCGACAGACAATTCTGTGCTTTTGGTTACAGTTTCCAATTTATTGTAGTTAATGTACTTCACGTTTATGCAGTAACTCGTAATGCAGAATATATGATCGTTTTGGCCCAATGATTCGCTTAAAGCGACACTCTATAATGCACTTTTTGAAAACTGGTAAATGCATGTAGAAATATAGCATGATTCATATACAGCATCCGCATTTGTATTATAGTGTGCCGTCCACAATTGTGCCACGGTATGCAGGTGAACATTCGCCCGCAATGGTTCAGAGAAATGAATTGCGATGTTAGGAACAGTGATTATATCACCATACAGTGAAAATAAAAATTCACGACGAAAGATTATATCAGATGCGTGATGTCATTATGCTTCTCCGCACTGTGTTACCGGTTGCCATGATGTACTTGTGAAGGTGAAGTTTTATGAATTGTGAGTTTGAAAACTGACGTTAACCGATCGACCAATTCCTAATTATCAGGTTCGCAGATATCAACCTTACTTAAGATTCCATCGCAGATATTTCAGGTAGGTTAAGAAAATTTCAGTTTTCACCTATGCAGTATTATCCATAACATCCGTTTTCTATAAAGCTTCAGCGCTGTCCAGACGGCAATCATTTGGTTGGCAAGCTGCCTTTTGGTAATATTTTCCCTCAAGTCATTGCACCAGTAGTTCAATCACCGGGAGTCTTTCAATAAATAGGTGAAAAGTAATGATGACAGTATATGGTTTTTGGAGAGGAATGAAAACGAATCAACATCGATTGGTTGAATAACGTTTTCAACATTAGCGAATCAAGAACGAGAAACGCCGAAAGTAGTTGGGAATGTGAGTCAGCCGAGCACAAGCACTTTTGATCGCCACTGCAAACCACTATTTAAGAAGAAACCGACCCAACGAGAAGAAACAAGTGGAGTCGGACGCGGTGTACATCAGCACTGTTCTCACTGCATCGTCTCCACCACAATGCCAGGTAAGTGAAACAACAACCTTATTAACTCAGTCGGGCAAGAGGGCAACATCAGATCTACGTATTCGAAATTACTCTTCATATGGATTTATAGAGGTTTACGGTAGACTTCTATGAATTCGTATTCGTCGAATATATTGATCCAACACTCACAATTGTAACAGATCTTTCATGAATATGTAAAAATTTTTTTATTAAAATGTCGAAGATAATTTGTAAATTCTCATAATGCTACTTAAGAAACTGTTGTCGGCCACCTGGAATTTATGCGCCATTAAACGTAAAGATAAGTGATCATTAAAGGATATCATTGACGGAGATAGTTAGAGAAACGGTATAGGAAATTTCGTATATGAAATTTAGTTGCTCAATATTTTATCCAAGATAAGGAAAATTTTTGGGCCGTAAATTCAGTTCAAATTTCCTGGCAGTTGTATATATGGGGGTGCAGTATTTGGGAAATCTCTCACACAAAACAAAAATCCTGACGAATAGAAGTATTTGCCTGGGAGAATTTAATCGTCGACCAGTTTCTCTAAATTTTAGGAAAATTCTGCAAACAATTTCCTTCATCACTATCTGACGCACCCATGACGTTCCGACCTACCTGCAGTTTATTGCATTAAAATTCGATCCTCAATTTCGGGACAGAGTCGTTCCTTTATGAGGATTCTTTATGCAAGCTTATGCACCGATTTTTCAAGTCTCAACTTAAATCTCGTGACCATAATTTATTTATAGCTTTTGAAGTGGTAATTTCATAAGTCACCATTATTTGTGTAGTATAAGATTTATTAATCTGTATAGTAAATCATACATCAGAGACCCACCGTTGTAATGGATAAATAGAAATGAATGTAAGAAATTTTGATCGAACTTTTTTGATGATAATTAATTCATTGATTTAATCGATCGCTTCCTCCAAAAACAGTTTTCTATCCTAAAATCGTTTCACACCATCAACGAACTAAGCGAACTAAAGAAAAACCAAATTGCTTAATGTGAATTCGGAGATCACATAAGCCGTTTGAAATTCCTTTCGCACATGCAAAACAATTTTGTTTCCTATCGAAGGTATATTTCTTGACTGAATTTGTACATACAATTCGTTTGTCAAAAGTCATTTCCACACGGAGTAAAATTTAATGGTCTTGTGTAAATAGTTGTATAAATATAATGTATATTGTACAATTATTAAATAAATGTATAACATATATTATTGTTTTTGGAAGAATATCTATGCGACATTCAAGAAAATAATGATAAAGATGATATATGAATATGATATAAAGATAACGATAATTTATAGGTAATGATAGATAATGATAATTTATAGGAGCTGCACATTGGTTGGCGAGGAAAATCTTCGGAACAAATGGAAGAGTTGATGCGGCCGATTTACGCCGCAACGAGGAATCGAGTCGGAGTTTAAGCAAGTAAGATGCCCGTTAGGCGTGGTCATTAGGGTCGACATGATTTTTATTTTATTTTATTTTGGTAGGTTTTATTTTAGTTTTTTTGCAAAAATGCCTAGCTAGTCACTGGAAAAATGCGAAATGTTTAGCTGAAATTTTTAGGCATTTCGCCTCTATAAATCCTATTATATTCATTTACGTCGTCTATTTATATGAGATAATAGAAATGCTTGAGCATTATGCTTTTTTAACGTGCTATATACTTTGTGATTGTTGCTGCATTCACTTAGGATTGCGTGTTGTGGTGTGGGAGGGGAGGATGGGGAGGACGATGAGCTTGAATGGCGCACTAATTTTTGAAACAATCAGTGTTTCTTAGGTTTTCATTCCAATGCGATATAAGTGCTAATTCTTGCGTTTATAAGATATTCACTGAAGTTTTTATGCTAAACTTAGCCCATCGAAATAGGAGGTCGACATAGTTTCCTCAAAATTCATTTTCGATGGTCTGATTTTCTTTTTTTTTCAATGGTAATATTTTTGGCTAAGGTTTATTTGTTTTCGATTGCTTCTGAAAAAGAAGCTAATAATATACCTAGATATGGATTTGCAAAAATGCATCCACACATTCCCTTATCCTCTGTTCGCTCATCCCACTCAGTTCTTGTAGCAGGTGAAGAGTAAGAATATTATTATTATTATTTTTCTTTTAAACATACTACCGCGCTTGAATCAGTGGTGATCGACTCCCGTCAAAAATGACGGGAGTCGATCACCAATAGCGCACTCTTTCAGGCACAGATTTCGAGGTGCGTTTATTCGCTTGGATTAATGAGACGCATATAATTAAAGATACTAAAACAATTCATGCTTTTGCTCGTTTTTTTTTCTCTTTTGCTTCCCAATGAACTTCAAATTTTCTTTGCCTAGAGCAAATAAGATTGGAGCAGATATCTCATATGCTTATATCCATGCATTGCATTTGCATATGCTAAATAATCTGCCTGTTATCATAATAATTTGCGGTCAAAAACGTTCGAACTTTTTCTGAAAAAATAATCGTGTTTAATTGCCAGGTATGGAAACAGAGATTCTTTAGAATCTCTTGTTTCCATAGTTTACATCTATAGGAGGAAATGTTGACACATTCATTTCTTTTCCTTCTAATGAGAGAAAACTTTACTCCTAATGCAGCTCCAAGAATCCACAAAGTTTCCTATCCTTTTTCGGGGTTTGCCAGCGGAGAAACATTCTCTTCGGCGTTTTGGCAGTGTAAAGGAGCTGCAAGAATGCGTACTTATACAGCAATGTGCACACGCGCAACAGTCCATATTTGTTCATACAGTTCACATTTATATGTAGTAGCATGAACGCCGATGCGCAACACATTGAATGCTTGAATTGCCCGAGGAAATATATGAAATTTTTTGCTCCACCCAAATGCATTCTTTACTTATAACGCATAAATTGAACCGTTGTTTACGTGCCTCTCAGGAAGTGTTTCATATTTTTCAGGAAGAAGGCTTTCTTCTTCCAAAGGAAAATTTTTGCATAAAAATACTTTCAGCACCTTCAAAGAGCACCAACTGACGATTGCCGAAATAGCACAGTGCTATGCGTCATCACGAATTAATGTCGATAGTCCATCATCTAGTAAAGGTCTCACAACAGAGGAAGCCGAAACACGTTTAGCGGTTTGTTTGTTATGCGTCTTTTATTTAGCGAAAATAATATTATGGAGAATTTATTAATCGTCCATTACGTATCACTTTTACAAGCATTATTATATTCATCACTATTCATCCTTATTCTCGTTGCATTGAAGCTCATTATATGCCTTCCAGCTGGTCGTCTAACGAACCAGCTCCAACGAACCTTTCGAATCCGCTAGCTGTATCAATTTCGACAAGGTTTATCTTCTAAATTAGCGCTCCTACTCTTGCGAAAGATTGCAAGCACGAATCCGGCTATGGACGCATGCAATTGATATTTCAATATGTTTATTGTGGGAAAACTTGCAACTTTCTTTTGCGCATCAAATCTTGTATGAATACACGTTGTGTCTGTTGATGTTTCACCACTAACGAATATGTGCCATGTGAAAGAAGGCTTCAAAGTAAACTTTAATGAATGATTTTGTGAATGCTTCAAGTAGCATTCGCAATTCTCTCAAATACCTCACAAGAGATTATTTCTAACTTTATCTTCGCGGTTGATTTAGCTATCTTAAGAAAAAATAACATATCTCTCAGCTGTCCTCTATGAAACTTTGTTAATTCTCTACTCGTTGAAAAACTTTGACAAATGCATTCATAAACAATGAGTTTTTCAAAATCGTTTATTTTCATCTAATTCAATAAAATTAAATGCTACACCTGTTTCCTCCCGTTCGAATTAGCATTTAAAGCAGAGAATAATTTAAATTTATTGAGAAAATAATGATTATTTGAAACTATTTTATCTTGCCTATATCGATGATCCTAATTCTAGAAGGATGGCCTAAATGCACTCGCACCGCCTCCCGAGATTAGCAACATTAAACTTTTCCTCAGGCAATTCGTCAATCTATTTTGGATTCTTCTTATTGGAGCGGCTATCCTCAGTTTAATCACTTACTTCCTCGATACCACGTAAGTATTATTAAATCGTCCAATATTGCTCACCATTTGCTTAAACGACTTTAAATTCAGATTCAATAAGTAGGAAATATCTATTTTAAAAAGCAAATTTTGTCCATTTAATGAAGAGAGAAGGCCACACTTTGTTATTATTACGAGAATATCGGTGAGGAAGAGAGACTAAGAAAGAGAAAGGAATATTTTCATTTTTAAAATTGAGGGATTTTTTTTCTAAGATATTTCAACTCTATATTGAACTATTTGTATAAAACTGCAGCAATTCCTCAATAGCACAACAGTTGACAGTATCATAAAATGAACCACGAAAAAGAATTATGTTAGTTTAAGCGTTTAGGTCATTTGGCTCATAAATAGAAATACTCAGCACCCGTTTTTTCAATGTCTGAAGAGGGATTTTTAATGAAAGGTAACGAGAAGAGGTCCAAATTTATGGAAGCACATTTACTTAAAGGAGATGAGAAGAGGCATCTATTCTTGGAGAGACCTTTTTATTTAAAAAGACTGCAAGATGCATATATTTTTTCCGTTTGCTGTTCTTCTTTCCTAATTATTTTGACCGAGTGGTGTTTAAATAACTGTCGTATGCGCAATATATCTCGAATTAAATTAACGCTGTGGAATCTCAGCCCTCTATGAGATCTCCGCATTTTTACGCCAACTAATGATTTTCAAATATCGATAACTCAGCTGGTTATGTTATATCCAGCAGACTTCTAATCTTGCGATTCCACATGCAAAGTCCTCCATTCTGAAGAGTCTTCCTCGACACGAATATAACAACTTAAGGACTAGGAATGATGAATGCTTCACAAATCTTTTTTTTTTTTTGATTTCAGCATCGTGATTAATCTTTATGCATCCATTGTCCTCATTCTCATTGTCGTCGTTATGTGCGTAGTGACATTTTTCGAGGAAAAGAAAGCGATCAATGTAAGTTGCTGTTTTATCACCTCTGATAATAGAACCACTCTTATCAGATTTTAGCGGCAGTTAAATTTTCGTGCTAAATGATGGTATTTAAAATTGGGCACATAATGTACTCACAAACGGGAAGTATAAAAGGTTGTTACCGTTGATAGTTCTATATTTTCCGAGTTGCCAGTAACTTTGTCCTTGATTGAATTTTCGAAATTTCCAACTATTTCTTTATTCGATTAATGCATATCCTGTTGAAAGCCGCTAATTTCTGATCATTTATCTTCGAAGTTAACGTTTGGATGATAACGAAACGTCTGTAAAACTTATAAAGAGGGATAACAATATGTGATCATTGATGCAGCACTAATTGAAACCTGTTTTTTTGGAAGTATTACGACTTGTTAGAAGCGCATTATAAAAAAGTTACTCTGATAAAAATGACGGAGTGAACGATTGCTATGGAATGTTATGAAAACATTCATCATTACGCACAAATATAACTGAGAAAATTCATGACTACGTATCACTTCTCGCAGAATGGGACGAACCTCCATCCTGCACCTCGCATCTAAAGGAAATGGAGGTCACGAAGACCTTCGGAAGCCCTCGAGAGATTTGGAAAAGATGAAGAAAGAATTCACCTTAAAGTCGAACAATATTGGGATGCACGAAATGACACTCGAAAGTCCGGTCTACTCTTAATTGAACACTTGAAACGTGAAAAAACAGAATCGATTAAGCAGTAGTCGGGATTTACAGCGCGTCTATTCCACGATTACCATAACTTCCCAACCTTTCTTGGAACTTGTTGCAGCTCCGGCGTAAAGCATTGAAACGCACTGAACTGAACTTGTTGATAATTATGGTGGCAAGAAAATGTAAATGTTGACAGCCGATGATCGACCTTCGTAAACCTCGTGCTAGATACAAAAAGTTGGGCACAACGGCAGACCTAACAGAGGGCGCAAGTTTTGCGCCACTAAAGTGAAGTTTTTCGATCAGTTTACTTTCACCGAGAAGCTCGCCTTTTTTGGTCACCTCATTTCCCAGCCTTCGATTTCTTCGCATGCTTGGCATTTAAGGGTTTTGGTTTATTTCGCTTATCCTGAACATTTCACTGTCATCTTTGCTGCGTTTACTTTAAAACTTTTTATTTCAGCTCTGCAGGCAATAACTCTATATTTAAATTTCAAAAAGGCCTATAATAGTAACGAGAGGAAGAGATGAAATGTTCCTTTCAAATCGTTATTATTATTAAGTTGCTGTATAGAATCGCTTAAATATTCTTAACAATAGATATGCTTTATTTCAGGTCGTTAGAGGATTCACAAATTTACTTCCAACAAAGTGTAGCGTCGTCCGTAATGGATCACAAATTATCATCGATACTGCGAAAATTGTCGTCGGTGATATCGTTATCATCAAATGTGGTTCAAGAGTACCAGCCGATGTTCGCATTCTTGTAAGCACTTAATTCTTTAAAAAATTCTCTACTGCAATTATGTAATGATGGGAACAAATTTCTTTTTTTGTGTTGATTACAGTTTAACGTTGTGCTCTTCTGTGAACAAGGCGAAAAAGCTATTCTATATTTCATCATTTATGAACCAGGCTTTTTATTCGTATCCTTATAGGACAGGAAATACTGACGTGATATTAGCGAGGCCTTATAGATTTCTTTGCACTGATAATGAAATATAAAAAAATATCGTTTGGTGATTATTGTAGTGGAGAGGAGAGAGGATGAGAGGTAGGCAGACACCGTAAGCAATCGTTTGATCGGAGGCGGTTAGAAGCGACTTGTTTCTCTAGTCCCTCCAACTTTCCGCTTCCATCTCTCCCAATATTATCCTTATATTATACGGTGGTTATAACTTCGCTTGCTTCGAGGTCGCCTTACTGCAGTCCAAAAGTTGTTTAGAACTGAGATGGAAGGAGTAATTCTATCGTTTATTTTAACTGCTTTCTTGCTGGCCTTCAGTAGGTGTTAATTAGTGCAGGTCGATAAACTGATAAATTTAATTTCATCAGAGGTTATAATAGGCTATTTAAATATGTCCATAATTTAATATTTATTAAATTCTAGTAATGAGAATACTAGAATTTTCTATATGCAAGTTTACAGTGCTGCTCAAATCTTAAATTAGAAGCGTCATCAATTACTGGTGAAGCCGAACCAGTCGACTTTCAAAGTGAGGCAGTCGCCGAACATATTGATGTTTTCGATGCAGCAAATGTTGCTTTTAATGGCTCATTCTGTGTTGATGGTGACGGTATTGGTGTTGCTATCAGAACCGGCGAAAAAACGGTCATTTTTTGTTTTACAGTACAACGATCGCATATAACGATTGCATTTATGATATGTAAAATATACCTTTAGTCTCGGATAATGATAGTTTCCAGGAATTGATCATTTTATTTTATTTTATTAGTATGGAGCGACAATAGTCCAAATTTTATGGATTAAATTTGGAGTAATTTTTCCCACGTAAATTTGGATGAATTAAATGCATTCAACTAGAAATTCAACATAAGACCATCTAATGGAGAAGTGAGTTTGATATTTTAACATGTAACAGCGAGATCGAGATTAAAAGCCTCCTTTTTCAGGAAAGCTGTCGAAAATTAAAACGAAACAGGTTGTTTTCTTTTTTTTAAGTATGGGACATATTCAACTGAATAGTTGATTTACTCTTGTTACAATATGAGAAATTATATTCAGTGGTGGGATTATTTTTTCAGATCCTTGGGCAGATTGCCTCTTTGACGACAACACAAACAGAAGAACAATCCTCCTTGGAAATAGAGATTAATCGTTTTGTGAAATTTGTTTTTATATCTGCATTGACAATGGGTGCGATAATATTCTTTATCGGATGCCTTATGACAAGATTCGACGATATTCTTGGCTTACTCACTTCCGGATTTCTTGTCGTTATTATCGCAAATGTCCCACAGGGTATAATTTCCAGTTATTCTCTATTTAGCATACTTTTAATTTCATAGCAAATTGAATTTGATAGAATAAATAATGCAAATAATTGAACAAATCAGGATATTTCTGCTAGATGAACGTTGCGTGGATGAAGCCAAACATATTGATACCGCTATCCATTGCCGTTTTGTATAATCGTATGTGGGTCCTGTTTCATCAATGTAATAGACAGGGTCGTTTTTCATTCTGCATCGAATGTTTAGAGAGTTTCGAAAGGAAACCAGCGGAGCTGTTTGTATTGCTTACATCCCCTTGCTCGTATTTTCTCTCATGTGATTACCTTACAGGTCTTCCTGCTACAGTCACATCTGAATTAACGATCATTGCGCGTCGTTTGGCTAAGAAAAATGTCTATATGAAAAAATTGGATGTAGTGGATGCTTTTGGAGCTGCGACAGTGATTGCTTCAGATAAAACCGGCACACTAACTACGAATAATATGACCGTGACAGATGTATGGGTAGGACTCAAATACATCAGTGGTACGTGTTGCTCTTTTTGCTTTCAGAGGCGTTATTTGGATTTGATAGGTGTGGAAATGGTGGAAATGGCTTAGGTGGAACTAGGAGAGATATCACGATACTGTTTGAGAACTTTCATGTGCGGACCAATGAAAGGAGAATCACGGCGTGAGACATCAATATTACCACTTATGCCTTGGTAATGGGAAGTATATGATGTTCAATTAATAACGAATCTGAGTCCATGCTCATGACGCAGTAGTGTTATCAACCCGACTACAACGCAAAGAGTGGATTCCTCAGCAGTATTAATTAAAACTATTAAGATGAGGCAGGGGAGAATGATGAGTAGGGCGAATTCATAATAAAAACAAATCAAGTTGACCTGATAATGTGTAAAGGTTGTTTTTAGTCGCGACTTCATGACCACTTCATTACACCGATCTTTCCAGCTAGGCATTTTTTGCATTGGCAGCTTGTGCTCTTTTATGCTCATCCAGCAGCGACCACTTATTGGAAACCTTTATGATCAATGGTCCGATGACGTCGTTTCATTCAGGGATACCTGAGGTGAGACACAAAACTCTCCATACGTTGCAAAATACCACACGCAATCGACCGGTAGCGATGGGTCTCGACATTTACGATAAACCGATTCCCGAGTTGATTACACTGATGAGTATATGCAACAAGGCTCAGATCGAGGTTACTGGAACGACTGTCCCCACTATTAGCAGTAGGTCACTTGTTCAATTTAATTCGTGAGAATTTAGTGTTAAAACAGTTCTAACGGTGGTTTCAAGAATGTAAACCTTATGATTGTAAGTACGGCGAAGGATGATTTCTCATCGAGAGACGCGTTCGCTCAAAAGCGACCGAGAAGGAGGGAGAGAGCTGAATCTCGAAGGGGAAATGATACCCCGCGCCATTTTTTTGCATGTGGAAACTTTTCGACGTATCCAACTGTTCGTCTAAACTGCGAAATCACTCTTCGATTCGTTGAGCTTAGTAGAAATGAGTATTTAATCATAAATGACACGTATTGAAGTATATTCGAGGCGAACGCATATTAGAAATATTCGAATTTTCCGAAGTCGATGTAATGAAATACGCAGATGACAGCGAGCAGTCGTTTACATGCATTGGATGGCCTCCAAAAAAGGAGCATATAGCACATTGTCATACTAAGTTGGCTCGACATTAAGCGGATATTCGGCTAGTTGGCGTTCGATGAAATCCGCAGCGTCGTTTGGATTAGCAAATGAACGACATAAACCGCATGCTGAAAAACGACGCAGGTGGCTCCCTCAGTGAATTTCAAAAAATCGCATACTGCGAGTTTGTGCGACCAATATCGTTCTTCCGGTTTCTTTTTTGATGGACTGAATTCATCCTCCTGCTCTTGCGAGAAAATCTGTATTATAAAATGCACGTCTCGTGATCGAGGAGCATGCGATGTGCTATGTCCCGTTTATGCCCAAATTTTCCATTTTTGATTTTTCAGAAAAGGAAGGAAGGGATGGAATTAGGGTATTTTAGATAAAGGTGTGGTTGATAGAGTTAAAAGCTTTTAAAGCTGCGATTGTGGAGGGTTTCCACCAACAGTGCTGCTGAGTGGTTTATTTCGTGAAAAAACATATTTCAAAGTGTGGGGAACAGCGTAAAAAACTTGCAGTTGTCTTCACATAGCTCTCTAAAGGAGGGGGGGGGGGGGGGGGGGAGGGTGTACACGCTCATTGAGCGATCTGCGTGGAAAAAACGGGGTCACTGAAATATCGAAAAAAAAAAACGCTCTACAAAATCACAGAAACAACGCGCTTTTTCGACATTCTAGTGACCACGTTTTTTTTATGCAAACGATCACTCAGTGACCGCTTTCCTCTGTATAAGAGCGATTCACGCCAAAGAAAACGAAATTGCACTATTTTTCTAAATGATATGACGATTATTGCATCTTGAGGAGATGCGTATATATTCACAGATGAGCAGCTATCGATCGCGAGTCGGTTGCGTCGCAACCAGGAGAACCTTCTTTGGCATCCGAGTAGTCGAACGAAGGCTATTACAACAAGGTAAATTGACACCTTTAATGAGATCACTCCCAGTTCTTTTTTTTCATATTTTGAGGGAAATAAGCAGTTGAGAAATCTCAACTAGGTTATGTATCAGGAGCATAATTTCTTTTTCTGAACCGAAATTCTGAGAAAACGGCTAGAAGGGAGAGTGGATAAGAAAGAGGAGGATAATGGATGACAGAAGTACTCTTGAGGCACCATGAATTGGCCAGCAGGAATATAATCGACGGGGCATCATGAAAATTTTTTCCATCTTGAGGATCGTTGCTTTTATTTTCCTAAATAGAAGTTCATTTTTACTCAGATCGAAGTTTTCAATTTGTTTGCTTTTCTTACTGCCTCACCAGTTATACACATCTCACTTCCAAATTTGTTTCGTAGCCGATGATTTTTTGAGTTCACATTTATAGCAATAAAAATGTAACTCTTTTAAGTAAAAGAAGTATTCCACATTTTCTCAACACCTGTTGGTCGTAACGCCTGACGGAATTTAAGGCATTGATCAAGAGATCCAATTTGCCGAATCTGATGTTTCCCCTCAAATAAGAGATTATAGGATGGGTAGCTCTGAATGTTTTTGCCTTTTTAATGAATTTTAAAAAAGTTCGCGAAACGTTGCAACAACCTTATAAGGTGAAACTTGTTTATTATTTAGGATCTGATGCAAATTGTCTTTTTTCTGGATGAAATGAGTCACTCAATTTATTCAAAATCAAAGAATACATACGTCTGATTAAGTACTGATACTGCAAAAAACTATTGATATCTTTTATTTATGAGTTTTTTCTATGAATTCTCAGTAATTGTTTTCCTGTGATTTACTTGTTGTTTCTCAATTAAGTGACCCGGAAACTGGCAATACTTTGACAGCACGACCGAAATACGCCCATCAAATTTCACTTACGTCAATGAAGTTACCAGGAGAGCGACGAATCATTGGTACGCCTTCTGAGGTGGCGCTGTTGAGATATGCGGACAAGGTTGCCAACGTATCGTGGCTTAGAAGCCGCTATCAGGTTGGAGTTCTTATTATTGAAATAATCAAATTCTTTCTAATCTAGGCTGATCGCATTCTCGAACCGTAATGGAACGATAACATAGCCGTTGAGAATGGACGGTTTAAGAAAAATATTTCTGAGCGACAAAACTTGGCAGCTCATCAGAATTGATAGATGGCTCACCAAAATTTGCTTCATTAACTTACGAGTGATATATGAAAACGTCCAAAAGCGGAAATCCGGACCCTCGACATTTTTCATTCTGATATGCACTGCAGGCGATTGAGCTCATACGGGATGTCGCTTTTCCTCCTCATTTACTGCCCATATCTCTCATTCCTGTAGTAAATATTAATGCGACGAAGCTTACGATCGAGTGAGACTGTATAGATCATCTAGCCGTCGGTATAAATGTGCTTATCCGAAGCGATGTCACTTCTATGCTATACCTTGACAATATGCGTTCATCGGATGTGTCGAGATTTGTTTGAAGAAGTGCTGGATCAAGTGCCAATTATCAACGAATCAAAGGGCCGCATCTGTCAAAGTACCTCACTTAATTACAGCACATATCCGCAGACGATATGATCGCCGGACGAGATGATAAGATCGTTTATCAATAATGGTTGTTTCCTGTATCTGCGCTTGTTCATTTGAGGAGGAATTGTTTTGCGCAATGCCAGTGCTTCCTGTGAGAAAAAAACCCTACCCACTATTATCACAGTCTGCTATCACGCAGAAATGGAAATAATTGAGGGTGATAACTGGAAAGAAAATGCAGAGAATTACCGCCTTCAATTTTTGTTATTTGTTGAAGTTAACCAAATATTTAAAATGCATTCTGCTGGCAGATCGTATATGAAGTTCCGTTCAATTCATTACGGAAATGGCATTTAATGATCGTCAGAGAGAGTGGTCGAACAGCCGACAGTGATGGTCAAATTAGTTTCACACTTATGCTTAAGGTATCATCTTAGTTGTTTTTTCTGTATAAAAACACCTTTCTTCACCTGTTCGTATAGTTTTTACACAAGCATCACCTGTTTTTATCTTATATAAGCGAATGTTTTGTTTCCTGTGGATTTGCAGCTTCTCTTTTCCTGGAGCGAATGTCTGTGATTCCAGAAAATAACATCTATAAGCAATAAAAATTCTTCTCGAGAAGGTGGTAGATTCTTGTCGGATGTGTTTCCCTCATATATTTATTTTTATCCTGTATTTCTTTCGAATCCTATTTGTTTTGCATGAAAAATGTTTGCTATTTTCGATTGCCCTCTAAAAAAACGCATTTAATTGTTGGCATTTAATCGTTCATTATTTGTTTTCATTTTTCTTTCGTATTCATAATTGAAATATGATTGCCATATCCATAATGATACGAATTGAAATTTTTCATGGATTTGTTTTCTCTTTCGTCTTTATTTGACTTTTTTGCCAGGTGCTATGATATTATTTGAATCTCATTGCTAAACCATATTAAATATTAGGGTGCTCCAGAAGTGGTCATAACAAAGTGCTCGCAGATTGCAACGGCTGATGGAGAGGTTCCGATTGACGAAGAAGTTGGCATGGATTTCCAGGTATGCCAGCTAATGGATGATTATCTTTGTTGACTTTTATCGAGAGACCTCTTTCTTAGATTTTTTTTTCGTCTTTTTTGTCGATTTTTTGGGATTCCGTCCATGATTCCTGCCACGAAAACTTTTGGGAATCAAAAAGTCGAGTGGAGTTTTCGCAAGGGATTCAGAATTTCTAAAAAAGGAACTTTAGTTGGTTTAAGGGCCCTGGTATTAAAGTAGGCTTATTCTTGACAAATATAATCGGAGAGAAATTATTTATGGAACTCAGGATGCGTATGACCACTACGGTAATAATGGACGTCGTGTTATCGGTTTTGCAAGGAGAGAATTTCTTGCATTTCCCGATACCAAATTTAACGTCGATGAACAGAATTTCCCGTTCGCACAACTAACATTCGTTGGCATTGCGGCAATTATGGATCCACCAAGGTTTGCATTAAAATATTTTTTAAAATTTTTTCAACGACGGCGTGTGCTTCTATATCGCCCTAATGATATATATACCTATATATATATGGTATACATATATAGTGAATCAAAGGTACAGTAAATTCCTCATGAAAACTATCAATACTGTTCCTCGGATTGGAACTAGATATTAATCTGCTTCTTAATTCAATAATCCTCGAAAAAAACTTATGGCGATTGATTTTCTACCAAAGTTTTGTTCTCTATTTAGTCAGAATCTGCGCGTTGCTTGTTAACAAGGTGATTAAAAATTGTTTTCTATACGATGAAATTAATATTTAAATAGTTTAGTTGAATGAAATGGTCTGTTTCAGTAACACGTCGATGAGAAGTTTCCATCTGTTCAGGAAAGTATAGAAATGTTTTTTCCAAATTTCCGCAATTTTAAATTTTCTCTGGTGCTCGTCCACTGTGCGTTACGGCTCATTTCTGGAGAATCATGGAATTTTCGGTTACCAGGCCCTTAATTTTGAAGGTGGAAGAGGGAAAATTGCTGCCCGACGTTTTGTTTAATTTTTCTTTTGTTGTAACTAGACTGTCAAGCTATAATGCCGAACATCGTGGTACACGGGACAGACATTTATGAGTAAAAGACTGAAAATTTTCTCATTAACGAAATCAGGAGGCACTTCTTTTATAAGAGATCTTGATATTGTAAGCGGAAAAGCAATCATTGAGATGAACGATATGTGATTTTGTGATTCCATTTACTGAGCCAACCAATTATATGAATTCCTATCGAATAGAAATTGTGCTCTGCAGTGCATATGTTTGATTAACATGATCACTCGTGGAAATCCTGAGCAAAATGGTTTTTTAATCTTCATATTGCTTTAAAAGTAAACAGTTGTTCTCACGCATTGAATTCCTATAAGTGTACTCAATTTCAATGACTCAGCGTAAAATATGCTATAAAAGATTATCCTAACGTATAAATTACCTCCATTAATTTTTCTAGTTGCCTCGAATTGCCTTCGAGTTGAGACTCTTTGGTATTTAAATGCAAACTTCTCATAACCGGCTATGCAAGTGTAATTTCCCAGTAAGTTCTCGAACTCTTCGTCGATTTTTTTGCACATTTTGCAGTTCCGCCTTGCCCTATACAACATCGTGCTTGATACACATGCCTGTGCCTGTATGTTTGTCTGCTTGTTTTTTCACCGCAAAGAGATAGATTTAGCGGTGCGAAGTTTGTTGGATGCAACATAATTTACGATCATTGCCTAGCGCCTCTTTCAATTTCATCAATTGGCGAAAGCGAATACAGGCATTTAATAGTATTATCAAATTCGCACATGTTTTACAATAACCGGCTCACAAGCTTATTTATTTTATTCAATTTCACTGTATTTCATTACTTTATTTCAGTCAATGTTTTGCGAATTTTATGATACTCTGAAATGCCTATATTCACTTTCGCCAGCTGATGAAATTAAAGAACTCCCTAGGCGATCTATGCTATGGACAAGTTGTGAAAGCGCTAATTATGATAATTAGCGCTTTCACAAGTTTTTTGAATTTGTTGATCGTGTAAGTGGGAATGCAAAGATGAATCTTTTGTAAATAGTTTTTATTTCCGTTCGAATCATCTAAAATACGAGTTGCAGTTCTTGCATATTTTGCCTCTTATGAAATCTTCTAGTTTTTAGGTGCGATTTAAAACCATAGTTAATGTCAACTTCACGGGCTTGCCAACGCGCTTTAAATGTTTTGCATTTTGGTATTGGAGGTTAATTACTTCCATCAATAAATCTGCCTTTATGAATCTGCTTTTATGCGTTTCTTAGGGGAATTGAATCGTTCATAGGTTGTAATGATTTATTGATAAGTCCTCTTTTCATTCAATTTTTCAAACATGCCCTCATGACATTGTATTCATCGGCGGATATGTGCATTTGAAAGTCTGTTCATTCGCATGCTTCGGCTTCTGAGCCTTGAAAGTAGAGGCAATAAAGTTTGCTAAAGGTAACAAGAATTCCTAAATCTGACTTCTTTCTAATTCAACGTCTTCATTATGGGTCGGTCGCTCAGATTCCGATGCAATATAAAATCTACAATTTTCCTATAAAATCTGCAGTTTTCTATAAGGGGAGTAGATGAACTCAGATGAGGTACTTTTATATCCGTCAGCCATAAGAATGAATGGAAGGTAATATTTTTTCACTGCTTATCGAATATCGCGCAGTCGGCCGTTTGAGTGGATGAGACTGTAACTGTCGTTAATCATGTCTGCCTTCATAGCACATGTTCTCATTTGTTTGTTTCAAAATTTGAAGAAAATATAAAAGCAGGCGAATATCTTATCCTTGTTTGCATTACGATACGGTGCATCGTTGTAGACCGGATACTGCGAGTGCGATAGCGGAATGCAAACATGCCGGAATCAAAGTTTTCATGGTCACAGGTGTGCTATTTGTTCCTTTTCCTTCCTATGAAATTTGCGATACTGAACATTTGTGACATATTTCATCTAAGAAAGTATGGTGATGAGTGGAAACTTGAGATAATGTGTGTTCTCTAAATGGTCAACTTTTTTGCCTCAGAAGAATTTAGGCAGACGTAAATGCGAAAAAAAAACAGTCTTACCTTTTCAGCTCTCTTCAACTACCGCGGAGGGAGGCAGGGAGAAGGGGAAAAGGAAAGGAGGGTAAGAGGGAGAAACCAGAGGTTTTCTTTCCGATGACCCCTACCTACCTCTTCAATTGATTTATTGGATACCATAGTATTTGTTGGCACCGGATGAATTCCGACGGACTTTTTATTGAGAGTTCAGAACTGAAATAGTAGCGAGGATATGCAACTAATAGGTGGCGCTCTTCAATGAAAAATTAATAGTGATTAAATTATAGAGAGAATGAACGTACGATATGTACTTTAAAAGAATTATTCTGCAGTTGCTGTGTTGTGGGCTTCTTTCGAATTTTTGAATTTCGTCTTCGATTTATTTGTTTATTCATGAACCGTTGATTTTCAAATGCAATTTCTTTTATGATTTTGAAGGTGAAATTTTCTTAGCGCTTAAAAACCTCACGTTTTAGGCGATCATCCATCGACAGCGACCGCAATTGCGAAAGAAATTGGACTTATTGGCCATCAGGAAGAGGTAAGTGACAACTCTCTTCTTTTAAGTCTTCTATATAAGGATAAAAAAAACATTTATTTTATCTTATGAGCATCATAGTTTCCTTATTCAAATACCCGATTCCACTCAAATTTTCATCATGTCTGGCTAGCTTCACTGGGTAAGCGACTCGCATAGAAAGTGAACTCTGTGGATGCCCCATTAATACCCTCCTAATGTATTTCGGCAATCTAGATGATCTTTCATATGACCCAATTTTGTGCGCTTTTTTTCAGTAATGAGTCTTGAAGTTGTGCGTTACACATATCCGCACATACATTTGTTGAAATATCAATGGTTTCGTCGACAATGTGGCAATGCACTTTCTTGGAAATGCATTGCCACGTTGTTGTGTTTATTGTGCGTACAAATAAATGTAACGGTCTTGTGATGTGCTTGCTTGCGTCTGCTTCTGTTTCTGTTGGTTTGCCACCTGCAACTGTTAAACCGTTGCAAATAAAGTTCTTGAAATCTTTCTAGTAGAATCTACATCCATAGAGTGAGCGCTAAGAAGTTCATACATAAAATGTATGTTTTTTCTGTAACTGATAAAATGAGGTGAACTGCGCATTTTTGACTGTTTCTGTAGCGTTTGTGGCAGATATTTTTTAGTCATAGCACCATTGAGTGAGTTGGTCGTTCCCGTTCTGCATTTCGCGGCCATATGCATTCGTTCAACTATTATTTGCACTATCGGCAGCCGATTTAGATAGTCGTGTAGTCAGCCTGCAAACGCAAATTCTTACGAGAATTTATTTGCATAAGTGATTGAAATGGCTTATCTTGGCCCGCTCTTCGATTGCTTATCATGGCCAACTCCTCAGTGCATGACAGGGATTCTATAATATTCAGTCATCTTTTATTGGTGACTCAGAAAATTTATCAAATCTGGAGCCTGCCAGAAGAAAGTTGGCCTACTCACCGACCACTGAACATGCATCGGTGCTCTCTAACTCTTGCGGCGATCCGCTCTAAATTATTGGTAATTAGTGAGGGACCTTTGCCATAAAAGTTTTGTTCCCGTAGCTGAGACTTCTTTTTTCTCCGAATATTCCACTTATTCATACATATTGTCATTATGAGTTCATTAGTATTAGAAGCAAATGTGCCGATGCATTTATTGTACGCTTAGGTGATTCACGAGAAAAGTCGCCGTCGTGTGGCGGTGAATGTTCCACCTGACGATTTGGAAGAAGAGGCAACAAAAGATTGGGCAATAGTACATGGCAAGATTCTAGCGGGAATGAATGATGCAGGTTGGGATCAGCTACTCGAACACAAGTACATCGTCTTTGCTAGGTTTGTTGATACTGTCATGTCCTTTCTAAGAATTCGAAAATATTTCGCCAGCCTTACAACTAACTCTGACAATTTTGAGACTAACTTCAATTACTCCCCTATTTCATTTCAAAGCCGTCGTCTATTTCCTAATGAGGGAATGAATTAAATAGAACAGCCAAAAATTCGCATCGCTGGTTAGGGATGAAATCTTTGCGAGACTGATATCTAAAGAATTATGAAATCAAAAGGTAACTTCAAAATGCTGCGTGTAGTATTTGTGTTGCGGTTAAAGTTACTTTTAAAGTTATTTTAAAAAGAACTCTGAAAGATAAATAAGCTTTTTCGACAGTGATAAGAGACGCATATTTAATCTGTCGAATTTTTCTACAGTGATAAGGGACGGATATTTAATCTATCGAATTCTTCGACAGTGATAAGAGAGGGATATTTGATATATCGATTGCTCCGTCTACGATGCTTTTTAATGCGAAATACTTTCAGGACAACACCAGAACACAAACTGTTGATAGTAGAGAAATGTCAAGAGAGGGGTGAAATCGTTTGTGTGACGGGTGATGGTGTCAATGATGCTCCTGCGTTGAAAAGGGCAAATATAGGTGTTGCGATGGGCGTTACGGGTATATTCATGTTGCATCTATATACTTTACATAATTTAATTGAAACTAGCGTATGTTCAGGTAGTGTCACCTAGTAATTCGTCGTAGTTTAATTTTTATCTCATTCAGTTTAACTGATTAGAGAATAATTCCGCTAATAATAATTTCGACTCAATTTCATGTCTTTCTGGAGAGGGAAAATGGACTATACAGTTGTTGTATAGTCCAGTTTCAGTGAAATACCGAAATCAAAAAGTTTCAAATTTTATATTTCCTCGAGTAGAAAATGATATCAGAACGCTATTATGAATTGAAAATAGCCGCCAAGAAATTCGAAAAACCTCATTAGGTACCCAACCACTTGGTCTACAAGAACGAAAAGCCCTCTAAGACCATTGCAGAGTATCAGCAATTACCGCTGTTCATATCGAAACGAATTGGAGGCGATAATCGTTGACCGTTAGAAAGTGCTGCCGAATAGTCATTTTCTTTCGATGGTTTTTATACTGAGTTTCATTGTCGATGACTAATGCAGGTGGCAAAAAGAAATTCTCTACAGTGATATGCCATGAATCTGCCTGAGTTGAATTTCTTTCCAATTTTCCACTCCTGTGATGAGAGCTCATCTTTATTTTCCTTCACTAACTTAAAAATGAAAAACTAATAAAAGGGATTTCTACTAAAATTTCTATAAAATCTGCACATTTCGTATCGTTATGTTGAATTTATTTCACAGAAATGACATGGAATATTTTAGGTAGCGATGTTGCGAAACAAGCAGCCGATGTGGTTTTAATGGATGATAATTTTGCATCTATCGTAAAAGGCATTGAAGAAGGTCGTCTTCTCTTCGATAATTTAAGAAAAACAATTGCCTATACACTCACGCATACTATTCCAGAAGTGGTACCTATAATATTGAATTTCCTTCTTGGTGTTCCGATGGCAATTACTTCCTTGCAGGTGAATCGTCTGCCGCAGTGGCTTTTTTTTACCAGACCTGAGCTAATGAATATTGGAAAAATTTTCATGTTGAATGCTTGACGTTTTCGACGTTTAAGAAAATCCTAGTAATTCGTCGTAGTTTAATTTTTATCTCATTCAGTTTAACTGATTAGAGAATAATTCCGCTAATAATAATTTCGACTCAATTTCATGTCTTTCTGGAGAGGGAAAATCGACTATACAAAGAAATGAAATTTAAGATTTTGAGTATCGATTTGGGGACGGAAATAACGCCAGCGATATCACTTGCATACGAGAATGCCGAAAGAGATATTATGAGTAAGCCGCCACGTAAGAAGACTACACGATTGGTCAGCTTCGCTCTTCTCGCCTATTCATATCTCTTCGCAGCGGGCATCATTATTTATTGGGCAACCGCTGCCTACCTCTACGTCTATTGGTTAATATTACCGTTTTCGATTTACTTTAGTCCAATCATCTTATTTCGACTCTTATTGCATACAGTCTCATTATTAGAGCATATTTTTATGCGTTACCTATTGAATATTTTTAAAATTATAAAATTCCACTCTTTTCATGGATTGCTGCAGCGCTGATTTTCTTCGAAAACAAATTGTATTTCAAACGATATCTCCCAAAGTCAAATGTTTTCAGCGACACAAATCACCTTCGCCCATCGCTTCTTCGAGAGAGTTTCGCTTAAGTCTATTATTTTATTCGTTTTTTGCTGGTGTGAAAGTCTATTCTATGAGGGGAATTTCCACCCGAATAAAATTTCCATACATTGGATTTCTTCCTTTTTTCCTTATGAGGGAAATTGTTCGCTATTAGTTGGCCATAAATAGAATATTTTCTTTAGTAACGCCAACAAATGAATAATTATTTCTTATTGCTTTTCTCTATTTGTTAAGAATTTTAATATCATTTTCCGCCGATAGATTATTTCTATGACAGGAAAAGGAAGGAAAACGGCGTTCCTTCTTCATTTTTTTTTATAGTTTGGGTTATTTGGTGAAAAATTTCGTAGACCATTGTTTTTGAGTTTGTAAATCTCTGATTTAGATTATTATATAGACAATTTGCAGTCTGGTGTTTCGTATGCTGTCAGCGACCTGTTGTTCCTTGATTCTGTTCATTTGTTCTAGCTCGGTAACTCGCCATAATTTTCAGACCCTATAATGCTTTTTTTCAATGTTTAAAAATTCTACCTTTGTCGTATTCGTTTTCCGTTCAGTTGTGATTGTCTTCCCTGGAATCTCGAAATTTTTCGGTAATCCTTTTCTCTGTTTCATGTTAAATGATGAGTTGGAGATTGCCAAGGCATAATTTGAAACACTTCATGTATGCCAAGTGCCTGGACCGAAAGATATATCACAGAGTAGAACAATTGTTACTCGGTTATCCAAAATTTTCGACCACAGAGTTTTTGTAAAGATGATGAGAATTGGTTGAGGCGCCTTCCTCTTCTAAGTGACCTCACCGGGATGCTTGCACTTGTGACCAGGTTTGCAGTATCGTTTTTAGCATCAAAGAGTAGCGCCAGAGTTCAGGTGACTGTTTCCAGGCATAATGGTATTTCATTTATGGATCTCTTCTTTAGTGCACAGCGTTATTTCAAGTATAATCCAGTGGGTAATTTTACAAGTAATGATAACGTTTATAATGAAGCACTGCAAGTGGATATTCGTAATCAAGCGGCGTCGGCTTATTATTTGACACTTGTTATGTCACAGGTGCGCTTTTTTAGAAATGCATTGATAGTGAATTTTGATTTTATTATCACTAGAACTACTTTCTGGCATTGAAAACACTATGAAAATGTCGATTATTTGAGTCAGTCAGAGCAGAAACCATCTGCTTACATTTTATTTCATACATTAAACAGTTATGAACTGAATCGCCCTTTCAAGGGAATTTCATACTATAAATAAATCGCCAATATAGGGAAAGGTAATATTGCGGACAATTTTTCTGATATGGTAATATACGAAATTGCGAGGGTTTGATTTATCCGCGAGTGAGAAATTGATTTCTTAATCGTTCTTAAAATCTTTCATATTCTAATTTTTAGTAACATAACACATTTAGTAATAGAATTAATGACAGTTTATTTAACTGATCATCTTAGATTTTATAGTTAATTTCTTTCCTTCTGTCGATTCTTATCAATGACGATCCTATCTGGCGTAGTTGGATTGTTTTCAGGCGTTTCATATATGGATGTGTGCTACTCGAAGAACATCGTTCTTCCGCCATGGTGCTAATAATGTGGTATCGTAACGTTTACTGTTTTCGTAGAACAAGAGGCAACAAATAACGACCAAATTTTTAGAACAGTAAAGATATAAAAGCGACCAGATTAATTGCTTCCTTTGTTTTATTTGATTTTAGGAGATGAGTACTTTCTATTAATTACTTCATCAAGAAAGCTTTTTATGTCATCAGTATTGGTACCGTTATACCGTCAACTTTTTATACCGTTATACCAATATAGCATGAATTTGAACTGCGGTGATTTCCTCTTGATGGCACTATTTTTAAAGACCTTGGACATGTGTATATGATTATTGTCTAGTATTATTCTCCCACTCTTACTTCCTCCTCCTTCAGATGGCCGGATAAGCGTAAAATTCGATGATTCCTGACTTTCTGAAAGCGAACCTGGCTTTTGTCTCATTTGTTCCCAACTTTTCTTTCTTTTTTTTTCAGCGCATTGCATTCCAGTAGTTCCTTCCCACCTAATTATTTCGTCAAGTAAAGTAGACAAAGGAGTAAAAAAGGCTCACTCCACTAATTCCTCTTTACATTTACAGGTAACTGTTTATGCGGTCATCATAGAGACACTTCTTGTGATCATATTTATTTACACACCAGGGATTCAATTCGTCATGGGAGCAAGTCCACCACCATACAAGGTACTTTGCAATCTTTTTATGCGTTTGCAATTTTGCCCTATAAATCGCATTACGTCTTTCATGGCTGCCTTTATATATGACCACATGTGTTCGAATATCTCTCTTTAGTAGTTTTAATTCGGGAGGTACTGAAATCAGAGCGACAAAATGCATTGGATATAATGAGCATCATAGATTAACCCTCCTTACTATATTTCGCATTGATCCACCAATTACGAAAAGTAGTTTAGGTCGAAAATTTTTGCTCTCATTTTGTAGTGGTTGACTTTTCTTTTTCCTCTTGTTCTGTTAAAAAAGGCGAGTATTTCGTGAAGGTCTTTGTCCGACTAACCGGTTCAAATGGAGTATTATTTCATAAATTTATCATATTGGTTACGTGCAAGGCTCATTGGAAAGATGATGATGTTATGAGAGCGTATATTGTGCCGACTGTTTTCCGTTTATTTCGTTCTTCCTGAAGCTCTGTTATTGTTACGTTGTAAAGAAACAAATTTGCAGGTATGGTTTTTTTCGTTAGGTGCCGGCATTTGCCTATGGATATTCAACGAAACAAGGAAATATTTCATTCGTAATTGGCCTTATAATAATATCGTGCGTATATTCAAGTGGTAGTCGAGAATATCGTGTTGCCACTACATATTTATAGCGAAAGTGTTATTCCGTTGTAGACGCATCTAATTTCTTTCTAAAAATGAACCGAATTTTGCTCATTCGAAGTGTTAAATGTCAAAATTTCGCATGTGTGCCTGTCACAGGATGAGAAATACTTTATATTGCTGCCTCGAAATGGACCATATTATGGATCCACGGCGACCTTTGTGAAATAAAAGGTTCTGATGAATTCGAAGCGAACGACCGACACGGGTTTTGAAATTTTCGCGATCGACATTTCAGAGAGCATCATTTTTTTGCCTCAGCGATCCTAGCAAAACATTAATGAATTTTGATAAAGAAGGTTACCGTACATTATCAGTCGTATATGAAGCATCTCGCAGATGAGGATGAAATCTGACTAAACGATCTTTTTTATTTATTTAAAGGTTTATTTTCATGGATCTTGTTTTGTCATAACGTTTACGATGGGTGAAGTGTGAGTTAGGCCATAAATATTCGACATTTTTTGCTCGTTTTGAAAACATTATCATTTAAACGTCGGTCTGCGTAATCGCTGCCTAATTTTTCAACGACTCAGGAATTTGATCATGATGGCTGCTTAATCCTGTTAAAATTAAAGCCGAGTATCGTTTATTAAAATATCCACATTAATGTTAAGCTTTTAAATTGGAGATTTAATCATGGAATTCAAATGAGACAGTCTTGAGTGGTTTATGGAGGGTTGATGGAGCACTAACGAGAGGCGTCAACTGGAATATCGGCATGCGCACATTTGCGGATTTTATTCCACAGTTACCCCTCTCCCCCCAAGTATTTTCCTTTAGTTGATAATTGGGATTGTCTTCACTCTTGCTTCATTTGTCTACGAAAAAAAAAACAGTTGGTATGGGAGAGCTCGCTTCTTATTCGTTGTTTTACTGTGGCAACATAGTTCACTGAGGTGAAGCGCGTAAGTATAGCATTTATGAGTTTTCGCGTGGAAATAACAGTTTACATGAGTCAGTTCGATGATTCTATGGTTCTATGAATCATGCAAAAGTCGGATACTCTTGCGAGTTGATATGGTTTTAAGGTTTCTTTCACGAGCAGGTAGCAAGTAAGTATATTTATTTCGAGGATGTTCGTAACGCAGAATGTTTCCTTCTGAATCTCGTTTCGAATGCCTCAAATCTTCCATAGTGTTTTTAGGAAAGAAGCCACTTAACTTGATCGAAAAGTTTATTTAAGAGAAGCACTGGTAGCGCATTTAGACTTTTCTTGTACGATTAGGTTATTTTCGGGTTATTTGCTGTTACAGGCTGTTTAGAAAGTAGTTTGATGAGCACAGACGGCAGGCTTGGAAGGTGGTGAATTGTGGGATGCGAGACAAGAAGGTAGGCTGGCTTCTCGCAAGTAGTTTCTAGAAAGGAAAGCTGTTGACCATTATGCGCATTTGAAACAGTGGCGCTCAATGATGTAAATCACCTCTTTGTAATTGAAGGTGGTGAAGCTAACGGTGGCGAAATTCAGTTGAAGGGCATAAATAAAAAGTAATAATTTCAATCAGTTTGCAGCTTTATCATGTTAGAGTGCAACGACTGGGAAGCTTTGCATATTTGCTCATCGTATTTCTTGTGCAGGCAGCGCAAGGTAGCAAGTCCCTGCATTAAACTAAGGCAATTTGAACAAATTTCTTGAGTTGCTAATGCTAGCAAAATCTGAAAGTTTGTTTCGAATATAGGTTTAGCTCTCTGCAAAATGCGATGGTATGCTATCTTTTAATGAGGAAGAAACGTTGCACCATTAATTAGTATTTGTATCGTTGTCATTCTTGCGGAATGTAACGTACTTGCATTTCGAAATACGCCATACCGCGAGGCTTCAATTTCAACTCCTTCAACTTCAGTTTGAAAAAAAATTCGGAAATTAATCCTGCGGTTACTGAAGAGAAAACTATTCGACCGGTTGGAGCATAAAGTTCGTATTCTATTCTCGCATACTTTCTTGTTTACGCAGTATTGTCGGCTATAGAGTGCCGAACGATTAGTGAATGCAGTTCAGCACTAATAGCATTAGAAAAAGAATTTCTTCACATGTTGCGGCATTTCTCGGCCACAACGCGTCCAGCTGACAAAGAACCCCCTTGCGATTGCAGTGAGTGGGGCTCCTTTTAAGAAAAGCTGTAGAATTATCCGAAACTCTATCCATAAAAGCATGTGAAAAGCTAATAAAAACACTTGAACTGCTGAGCGGGATTTTCTCAGGTATATGAAGCGAAAATTAAAAATTTTGCAGCGAATTTGAATTCTGAGAACTGAAGTTGGTGATAAAGTCATAGAGAATACGAGCATAAAAATGTCGATTTGTTGCCAATACATTTTTTGCCGTTTTCAGTGCAGATGATGACACCAACAAGATCTTTTTTCACTTGGTGGTATTCGTTAATCTCTTCGAGCTGTAACATTTTAGTCTAATTACTGTAACGACCTCGCTCAATTCTCTCAACTATTTGCAGTAAGATTTAGTATCTCCCGCTCTGCCACACGTTCCCTTCTTCTTTCGAAAGACTATCTGTTTCATCTTCCTCCGAAGATTCCAATGGAAAGAGACAGCTGGAGAAAATAATTGACACTCATGAATGAATGAAGTTTTATGTATGAAATGACATCGTACTCGACGACATAACATTTGCTGTAAGCAAGCCATGGTTGTAACAAAGAAAATCAAATCTCTCAATAACCACTGATGTAATTAATGGGGACGATGGTGGACGAACGGGGAGATGGATGGGGATAGGAGTGCATATGTCCCCCGTAGGAACTGTAGCGCTATGGGCGCTACCGATGGAAAATGAGGAACAAAAACTTCATAAGTGGTTTTCTTCCAACATATAGTGCCCGGTTTTCCATAAATAATGCAGTAAACTTCAGATCCCTTTTCATATCGCCTTACACATGTGATAACGTTACGATGAAAAATTAATTCTTCTACTTTTTTTCATTAATTGGCCAAATTCTTTTCCAGGCGTGCTTTTTTGAAGAACTGTAGTTCCACCGAAGTGGGAACCCACTTTTCAGCACAATAACGTCATTCTGGCAATTTTCTAAAAAACAGAACAACCATTTGCTGAATTCTACCGACCACATCTTATATTCAATACATCAACGTATACGATGATTATCACAATGCTCAAATCATACACACATTTTATGCGTTTGAAAGTATTAGTAAGTGGTATCTCGTTACATAAATATACGAATGTGGCCATCGTAAAAATCTCATTTAAAAATCCTCCCCCCTCCCCCCCCCCTCCCCATATAAGCACATGCTTCGGACGCTTTGATTTTTGCTTACCTTCCTCTTGTCAGAACTGCTCACTGCGTGTGAACCGTATGGAATAGGAAGCTAAACATCGGTGCGATTCTTGTGAGCAAAAAACGAGAAGCTCATTTGCACAGCGCAGGTGTCCTATCTAAAACAGCAATGGAGCAATTTCTTGGGACAATTGTTCAATGGACTGCTATGTCAGCAGCTGTTTTATTCCTCAAACATTAAAAAATATGCCTCTGTTTATAACTATGACCCAATATATAAATATGGGTCAAAAATGAACACAAATATTCCCGTCAAACGTATCCCAATTTATGTTCTATATTTACCATGCTGTTATGTATGTGATACTAGGTAGCAGTCATCCAGAAGAAGTGTTACGACAACAAATAATTATATCCACGTTAACTAAATAAGTGAAGGCATAAAGAGACGTAAAGGCATTCACGATTTCTTTGTAAAAGGTATTTGGAGAGATAAGAAGAAATTCGGTGAAAACTTAAACAAGAGCGATGAGCTTTGCACTCCTCAATAAGTTTCACAGACAAAGGTTTGACTGGTGGCGCCACAAAAAATAACTTTCAACTTTCAAATACATCGCTGAGAGGGAATTTCTCGGGGGAGCTCGGGACAAGAGAGGATATGTATATATGTTTCTTTATTTATTCAATTACATATATAAGCAGGAAGACAAGTTTTCTCTTTCTTGTAAAGTAGAGGAAAAATCATCCTCTCGCTTTTATTCGATGGGAACATTACACCAAACTCATCCTCGCCTCTCATCTCCGGCTCACCTCTCTCACTGTAGCAAATCGTTCAACGACAGGAAGCATTTTGAAAAGTTCATTTAAATACAACACAGTAAACATACTCTTCTCATCGATGCACTTGTTGCAATATGATGAGCATTCGATGAGCGGCAAAAAAACTAAGGAATTCATTTGAATATTATATCAGTCACCAAAATAAAAATGTTAAAAACTGAATGCTCTCAAAAATCGAATGATTTCACAATGAAATACTTTGCTATAAATCAAGAATTTTGGGTTCCAAAGAGAATAGCACCCTAATTTTTATTTTAATACGTCAAAAATTGCTTTTTATTGAAAATGCTGGGCGAATATTTCCAACAATGATCTAAAATCTACTTGAAAAATTCATAGGAAAGGTAAATTAATTCATGCCCATGATCTAAACAAAAAACAATATTTCCGGAAATTCCTCCTTTGTTAGCAAAAAGTTGTGTCCGCACGCTACCTGTGAAATTATGAACAAATGTACATCAGATAACTTCCTTTTTTTCTTTTCTTCTGCTGTGGAAATGAATCGAAGTTCCTTTTGATATTTCTGGAAAACCAAATAATAGCCTCAAACCTCGATGCTCTTCAAGTGAATTAATACTGGGGCAGTTTTACTGGGCACCAATTTAAGAGCACTCTTACAATTACACCTGGCTAAATTTAAGTCCGGCTTCATCGTTGCTGTAGCAAGTTTGGCAGTGAAGCTTTGACTGACGGACCCTTACATCGGCACCTTGTGTGCCATTGCCGAGCGACCTATTGCATACATAGCACCGGAAGCAGCCCAAGTGATAGAATAAATTCAGTGATTCGATTATCATTGCCGCACCACGACCTAAAACCATACAAACATAATGCTCACCATTACAGAACGCTATGTCACGTGCACCCATTAGACCGCAGTAGACAGATAACTGATCAGAGTGCGAAAGAGCACAGGATAGATGGTAAATGGGTACTGACGTAGACATTTTTTAGACCCTTAAACTACGACACTCAATGCTAATATTGAGTAAGCAATGGATGAGTAGAAAACCTTTGCAACGCAATTCCAGCAAACGTTCTTCAGAATTACTTTGGAACTTCACGCTCCGCATGAACTTCACAATCAGTAGTAATAGTACTCTATCAACTTATAAATACTGCCTTTCCATAAATTTATTGTTGAAAGATTTTCCCAAATTTTGTGAAAGCGTAAACATTTCAACAATAGAATACAAAACACCTAGACTTGCATCCCAACACATCTCGCTTATTCATCTGAATATTTTAGAATCTATCGAAGTCTTGAATTATATTCTTTAAAATAATTATATTCAGACTGCCAGACTCACATACAAATAGAAGTGATGGTAAGATGAAAGATTTCCGTGGAAAAATGAAACGACGGCGAATAAAAACGATCATAACTGAGTGCGTGCTAACAAGATTTGCATGAAAGTGCAAATAAAATGGTCAACAAATGTTATTTTATTTCGATACTTTAATGTGCAACATAACCGTCACCAATTTGCCCGACCAAATCTTACCGGTAAAATGCAAAAAGCAATGCAATAAACGAGATATGCAATAAGAAAATTGAAGCGAATATGAGAGCACGACGATGAAGCTGTTCTGTCGCGGCATCTCAAACAACCAGGAATCAACAATACAATAGAACGTTATTTTCTCTCGAATGCTCCTGAAAACCCCTATTCAATTTGTATTCTTTATTGTTTCCTTACTATTTGTTCTTTTTAACGGTTTTATAACGTAGTATCACAACCATGTAATCCTACCAAAAACTTATTTTTATATCATCTTTGAGTATATTTCGTTCATAGTTCTCAGTTTTAATGAATTCAGTGAAGAAAATGATGAATTACACCAGAGAAATCATTCTGAATTCCTTAACTTAAGAGCTCCGCTCTCCTAGACAGGATAGACCTATTGAAATCTGTTCACAGCACGCTGCTCGAATTTGGCATTACAAAGTAAGAAGAAATGTCAGTTTCATAAAGCTCGTCTAGTTCATATAGCCGAGACAAATAATGAACGTTATCGCATATGTATATGTCCAACGTGCTATGTCAATAAATAAAACAAATGCCTCTATGAGTTTTTGTGCCAGTTGAGGAAAAACACATGACCCATAAAACTCACTACAGAACATTCATACGACTTTTACTGCGTCGCATAATATCGTAAGCAGCAGTTCCCTTAAAATATTTCACCTTGCACTGCAGTTTCGGTTTGGATAACGATGTAGTTTTTGAAAATCGCCTTTGGCCCTCTTTAAATACAAGTGGAATCATCTGCCGCTTAAATGAAAAGAAGAAATGCAATTACAGGATGCAATGAGGGCTTTTCTTCAATCCACCTCACCACAACTGTAGGTTATGATGAGATTCCAGAAAGGTTAGAAGAATGCCTCACATTTCTTAGGTAGCAAATAGACTACAAGAAACACACATATGCAAGTTTCGACTATATTTGGAACATACAGAACTCATGAACGAGATCATCGAGATGCAATTTACGCCTCAAACCATTCAAGTAGCTGAAGTGAAAGGAAGGGAGAGAAAACGATGAGAAGGACAACTCTCCTTTTCTAGGATTCAGGCGAGGATGAAAAATTTTCTACAAAGTAATGCGATCACAACGAGCTTAAAGGCAGCCTCTACAGCAGTAACTATCTAACAGCATCTTGGCTAAGACCACAATAGGACGAGTGGGCTGAAAAACTGAATTATAAGATCCTTAAAACGTAATTTTTCACAAAACAAGAAGGAGATAGATGAAACCTATGCGAAGGAGACTTCAGTATTAACAGAAATGCGGCAAAGGCACTTTCAGAAGTAGTAATGAAGCAGCGCTGGATCCAGTGAAAGCAACTGGCGAAAACGGCCTATCGTAAAGATTCAAGCGGAGTTCTGAGTTTCGATATTACCAGCATTCCACTTCGGATTCCCAAGGTTCCTTATTCATAGGGGAAGTCCCAGCACATGAGCCTAGACTCTACCTCAATTTTCTTAGGTTCTAGGGTCCAATCTTGTCTTTCGCTAAACTGCAGCCTCATGCAGTGAAGGAAAATGATGTTATCGATGCGACTTCGCAACAGTACATTGAATAGACGGTGACAACTGAGAGAATGATGAATGAGTCTCTCCCTTCCACTCCCTCCTATCAAGCACCTGACTCTTCCCTCCGTTTGCCGTTCACCTCAGGACAAGCCGGATATTTTGGGACCTACACTTTAGTTTAATCAATTTTATCGCAATAATAATAGAAAAAGTTTGACATATTTGATGACTGCTAAAATCACGTAAAATTTCCGCATTATTATTTAAAAAATGATCTTCGAATAAAAACAGATGTAATTCTATTAAAGAAACGATGTGATTCGAGTGGCGTGAATCGTTGACGAGGGGATGAAGTGGCAACAAAATATTTAGCTAGCGTGCAAACTGTGGCATAAGCAGGAAGCGAATAAAACGAATAATAATGCTTTTACTTATCGCTTATAAAGCCGCATGCTTAAATTTATTCGTGACTAAAAACTTCACATAATCGACACTGTGCTGTTACAGTTGGTAACAATACACTTTATAGATGTAAAGTGATTGGACAAGAAAGAAGCAAAAACTGCTACATCTAATCGTAAATACTAGAAGCGGCCTCTTGCATACACAGTGCAAGCAACATATCGCGAAAGCATCAGCTCATAGCCTAATACGACAAAGCCTAAAAGAGCTCGAGTCTATGCAGACGAGTTCATCAAGTGCACCGATGTTTCAGGGAAGATCAACACTCAGTATAAAGTTGAAACATAGAAAATTTTAGGCTCGAAAGTTATTACGATCAAAAACGCCATCCTCATCAATATGCTCAAATGAAGCAGTTTCTTAAGTTTATTTTAATAACCTCGTTTTTCTACCACTAACGAAAAGCAAACGAGGATTAACCAAAGAAGATTTGTCTCATTAATGAAACGGATGGAAAAAAATTTATAAGTATAATACAGTTTTGGGCATTCGGAAGCAAAAGTCGACGCGAAAGTATCCTTCACGGTATGGGGATGTGGAACGAATATATATGCCTTTATTGAATTTCGAAGTGTTGAATAGGAAGAACTAATTTGGACCAAGTTTTATGTTGCGAAGCGAATATCTGAGCCAACCTCCCAAATTCCTATATTCAGTACATTTGCGCTCGGCACAAACTCATAAAATGCATAATTTCTGACAATCTTGACGAGGCAACTTTTCGAGATAATAAAATTAACGGTCTTTCGAGAACCCCACTTTAGTTACCTCGATGCCCCCCCAAAAAAATTGCTTATCCACTCTCATTAATAATAGGACATCTGCAAGACAGAGCGCTAATAGCAAAACATCTATTTTTGACAAAATTCGAGCATATCAATAACTAGACAGTTGATTTTTGGAATTTAGGCTGGAAAGACATAAAAATGAATCCGTAAATTTTACGCCCTTAAAATACCGAACTTTAGGCTGAAATACAATAATTCAAAGAGCGTTTCTTGCACTAATACAAGAACATATTTCTTATCAAAAAAATAAGCGCAAATATCTGTCTGCATAAAAACAGAAGCAATAGAGAGATAGAGACTCACCAAGCTCCAACTGACAATGTGAGCATCGGTGTTTTCCGCTAACCGCAACAACCGGCTCGCTCGGTTTCGCATTCGAACAACACTGCTCTCGTCCACCTATAAAGATTGATTCCCTTAAATTCTGAAAGACGATTAAATATACCAGAAAATAATCCATAGGTATAAGAAAAGATGTTTAAAGATCTTTTTTTTGCCATTCAACAGAGATTTTAAAACGTTTCATTTTGCACCAAGAAATTGCTCAAATCCTAGTTTCCACAAGATGATTACGCTAATCAAATCATTTCGAGTAATTCAGCACCAGTAACATTTCTAAACGTGCTTCTCATGAAGTTAAATAACCATATGCCATTTCAAAAGTTTACTGACTCTTTTTTTGGCATAACTTATTTCGCACAGTTCACAACAGAATATGAACAAATCCCTCACCATCAGATGATAATACCTCTGAGGGTCTTTCTGCTTCAGTGGATAGGCGATGCGTTTGTTCTGGGAATCTATGAAGCACCTGCAATTTTATCGTCTATCACAGAGAGTAAACATTTAAATTAACACGGTTCTGAATATCATTAAGAATTTCTATCCTCTCACTCTCTGAACGCAACTGTAATAGATCTGAGGCATCTTCAGCAAATTTTCCACTCAACAACGAACAAATGATAGGGAAAATTCTGATCATTAACCCTTGTACTATTTTTTCAGACGTAAAACTCCCTAAAACTTATCTCCTTAAAAAACAAGCAGATGTGAGGGAGGGGAGAGAGGGGAAGAAAGAAGGCAGAGAGGAGAGGATGTGAACGCTTTCGGTATCAAAGACCGCAACATTTTGGTCAAGACAAAAACGTTTTAATAAGGCCAACCAGAGCACTTTCTACAATGCAAATCAAAACGTGTCATCACTGCCGCTGTTTCCCAGCCCACCAGAATGTTTTCCTTAGCATCGAAAAAATTAGTTGACTCTGTCAAATGAGAAAATAAAGTATATTCACCTCAACACTTGTTCTCAACACCGAAGTTGTGTTCTTTGGCTTTAATGATTCCACTGCACTCATCCCGGTATTGTTTAACTTCGACACATCACCGAGTCCCGTAGAGCGAAGCGACCGTGCAGATGACCAAGATGAAGAGCTGAAAAAAAACTGGCCTTTTCAAATAAAGAGAATGTGGTAATAAAGGTGGATAAAACAAAATAAATCATGACATTAAATAAAATAATTGGGAAAATAATGTCTCTACTTGTAAAATGATGCGCAAAAGTAAGCAACAATATAGCGCTACATCAATGCTCACTTGTGACGCATGGAGGAAGATGCGCATTGCGGCACGTGATTTTTGAAGCGCAAACGATATGGAGAAAGAGATATTGGAAATTCGGAAATGTCATGGACTAGCTGCGAGGACAGTGACTTCGGGAGTTCCTAAAGCATTTCAAACCTCCTCTCTTCACAACACTGGCACTGACGATAAAGTGAGCCCGACCCTCAATGATGAATGTAAGTAGATAAAAAATTATTACACTAAAAAATTAACGCAACGCCTAGCCATCCATATTTATCATCTTTCTTGCTGCTCGCAGCTCTCCAACTATACTAACTGTGAATGAAGATCAAAGACTGAACAGATTTCGATTTGAAAGCAAAATCTGGTTTCCATCGGGTATTTCCAATTACTGGCCGACTGCTTTTCTTAGTATTGGCTAACTGCAATCGAAAGCCTCCTAGTGGTTTTGCACCAAGACATTTCGATCCGTCATCATTATCGCTACCACCAAGCAGAATACCTTTGCGTTGAAATATTTAATCATCTCCTCAGCCAAATCCTTCTGAAGAGAGATTGCAAAAAATGAGGGAATAAGAGTGCAGTTTTCTTTCATTACATTTCTGGGCGACTCAGCTGCCATTCTGTTCCATGAATAGATTTCAAGAAGGTGCGTTTTCGACCAGGCAGCACAGTGTGATTTTAATAAAAATTATTTATTTTGATGAAATGTTTCAAGACCGACTGGCTATCCCAACAAAACTCCCTCTCTTACTTGAGGAGCGATTCTTTCAACGACCCAGCCGAACTGTGTACGATACGGAATTTCGAATCTGCATCCATTCGATTTTTGCCACTCGTATCACCAGCACTAGGTAAACGCTGCTGCTCGATGATCTGTCTCCATTCACGTGAATCCTAAACATGATTTTCGTTACAACTGGTGAGAGTTTATCTGATCAATGATAAACTTATCCATCATAAGTGACACTATCATTCTCACATATTGAGAGATGTTATCCTGTTAAATAACTGGCACATGCTGCATATGTTAACGTATCCACACTTCTCCATATGAAACATTCTGCAAAAAAGCGGATCAAAACTCGTCGATCGGGGGTTGAAATAAAGTAAGAGAAATCAGTGAGGCACTCAAAAGCGCACCAGCCGCTGCGCAGTGTTCCCACTTCTCTCGCGACCACATCACTCACCAAGTCACAGAAGGATAGTAGGCCAAGTAATACACAGATAAAATGGCTTACAGTCTTCTATATAAAATCGACTCCTGAAAGCATTCTAAACGTTCATAAGAAACTCAACATCACTTGAAGGATTAACGCAAATGGGAGACTGCCGCCCGTCGTGAACTTCCTGCCTTCTTCCACAGTTGCTGTTATTGGAGGAGAGTAAAAATCGTTTTGCACTACCCCCGCAATCATGTGGCACATGTTGTCGGCTATATGCAAATTGACGAAAAAATCCAGAATATGAGCATTTTTTCCAGAAAATGTTTTGCCATTCGACGCGCCAGTAAACGCTTTGGAATGATACATAACTTGTGGATGGGCATTGTTCCGCAGTTTTTGGAAACAGCAATGCGCCACTAAATAGAAACAAATATAAAAGAGTCATAGAAGCGATTTTATTCCCTCCCCATAGCACAACTGCACGCATAAGAGGGCAAGAGGTTCAAGAGTGGCACCAACCCCACTTGTGCATCAATTCGTCCTCGAATGATGTTCATTTTCATATAAATGTTTAGAAAGATTATAGGAATCTACTCAATACAAAAGACCGTAAGCTATTTTACCTTTTCTCAGTATTCGGGAAAAGTAGTTTCAAATGAACACACTGCAACGGTGGAACACGAGGCCATATTGAACCACGGAAGCCGCTTGTCGGACCCCCATTTTACTTAGCATTCAACCGACTCGCACACTCTCATTGCCGGCTACATGTTCAAGCGACTGCCTAGTTCTCTCTAAATTAGGAATTATTTTCGTGCACTAACAATTGGTACTCAATATCTAAGGTTAAGGGTGGAAGAACGCCGCAAGAATGCATATATCCGTCATCAGCTCATCGAGCTCTATTGTTTGATACGAAAATAATAAAAATCCGGGACAAAAAATGACTCTCCAAACTTCCCCTTACAATTGAAAAATTGCGGTTTTTCGGAACTTCTCGCTCCCTATAGAGCCTATGGGGGTATTTTGTATCATAGGAGAGATCTCGTCGAGCACATCATAAATCAAGAGAGCGCTTACAACAATGTCGAATAGAAAAACCCCGCAAAGAGCAAAAATTCAAATTTCAGATATTGTCGTTGACAACGTTTCTTCGTGGCTGAAAAAACTACACAGCATTTCATAGGGCTTTGAAAGTTCTCGCAGAAAAATGAAACCATAACTCTCTGGGGGTCCATCCGTTGGCGAGATTTAAATGCGAAATTATCTATTACAATACTTTTCATAGACACATTCACATGAACTAACTTTTATGATGAACAAACTCGATGTCAAACAGTCGAAATGATACATATTATTGAAGAGCAGTGTAACATCAGCGAAAATTAGAAGACGTAGGAAGAGGCGATAAAACGAAACTATGTCGATCGCAAGTAGAAGAACCTCTTAACTATATATTTTTCACTTCAGTGCTCATATGAAAGTCGAGAATGCTGAGACCCCTTGACCTCTCCCCTGACCTTCATAGGGCTTCAGTTGTTGCTATGAATAAACAGATTTGAAGAGGAAAATAACCTTAAAAAAGTCGCAATACGAAAAGATGACCACATCCCGCACTAAAGCCGCCTACCACCCCCTTGTATTCTCACGCGCTAATGACACCGTTAAGCGAGTACAATTTTGTATATGCAGCAGCTATGACAGCAATAAAACCATCATTGCCAAAAATCACTTTTCAGTTTCCTCTCTCCCATATTCAACGCAACGTTCTACTACGTCGGTAAAGAGTTGGATAATGCTTGCAATAAAAAAGCCTCATCCACATCCGTTAGGAATCGCATAATGCAATTTCTCTGCTTCTCTCGCCTTTGCGCACTATTTCGCAAGTTTCAGGACTTGCGCCAACGATAGCCAAGCATTTTATGGACTTTTGGAAAGTGGATTGCATAAGACGTCGAAGAGCGCAGTGCCCGCAGGATCCGACCACGCGGAAAAACCTTATTACCAAAAATGTAAAGAGTCCAGAATATCATGAAAATGCAGATCGGAGTGGGACTAAATTCTTTTTCTGCAATACTCTTGAGGAGGTGTGGAAAAATGCATTTAATAACGAAACAGTGGGATGAAGAGGGAACAGTTTCAGAAAATGGAGTTGGCAAGCTTCCAGGTTTCTTCATCGGAATGGGAAAATTTACGAGGAATCGACGGCCGCATCGAACGCCATCCATAATAACAAGGAAAGTTCCATGTCAACTCATCCAACGGGGCGGAGATATGGTGAAGAAACCATTTTCAGGATCCCCAATGGATATCTTGCCAGGATCACTAAAAAGTTCGCAAGTTTTCCCCACTGGCATTTGTGGTCCCCAATCCGAGAGCTTCTAAACATTACACAAAAGATTTCGAAATCCTCAAAGATATGAAAATTTCCCTATTGGTCTCCATACATTTTCAAAATTTTCCAGGAAAATCTTCACATCCGGGTTTTTTTTCACCACCTGGTATATAGCCAATAACACACGCCACATAATTGCATATGTAATGCAGGATGCAGAAGACCTCAATGCATTGCGACAAATACATAGGACGGTATCGACCGAAATGCTCAACTTGGGAAGTCGATGTTATCCAAAGTGTCTTAATCCGGAAGCGCTATATATCCACCAAAAACAATGCGTTCCTAAGCATCGAATTTCGAATATTTGAAGAAATAAAAGACCCGAATCGAGCGAAGCGTTTTTGAGGTAACGTAAACGAAACGATAGAATAGCTAACGATTTTCTCTATTTGTATAGATCATAAAGATAAATGCTTTCCTGCGCAGCAATTAATGATGAAAAAGTATATAAGTTAATAGATGAAATAAAGAAAAAGCTTCTTTGTAAAGTATTACTTTCAATCGTGATGGAGTGCTATTCATCGTAATTTTTAGATATTATTACATCATATGCAATAATATGCAAAAGAATCATTGCGACGTTCAGATTACATTTGTGGACTTACGGAATATTTCCTTCCATAGAGTTTTACAATTATTAATGAGCCGATTTGCAGAATATCGAATGTCAAAATATCGAAAAATTGCAAATGTCGAATCGTTTTCGAAGAAAATATTTGAGGATGAAATATCGCATTGCGCTTTCAACTCAACATTTGCCAACGGCTTCATACTGTCATACAAAAAAAAGTTATTGTCGCTAATTTCTTGTTTTTCTCCAGTATATTTTCGTGGATAAAAACATAATTATATATATAACATGCAAATTAGGGATCTAAAATCCAGACGCAATGCGTCTATCAGTCTGGAAGCTAGAAGTGCGCAGCAGCAAATATAGAATCTAGCACTATGAAAGAATAAATTCACCCATCCAGCGCGCATTAACGAATCCAGGATCTGTAAGCACTTAGTTTATATTCAGAGCTCTGAACAATCCGCTTAGCAAAAGGTGTTTGTTTCCACGCGAGAACAGTTTCGACGAGAAAATGAAAACATATGATACCAGACGAGTATTTCCATCTCTATTGCTGCTACTACTAAGTTATTCAGCATCGCAAACGCTGAAGATATTACTTTAGTTCAGATGAAGAAGAAAACAAACATACGCTTTGTGATAAGAGAAAATGTTAGGAGTTAATGTGAAAGCAGCCTAAATTATCCTTAATAAGTTAATGCTAATAAATGCATCGTAGAGGTGCAAATGTACCATTCTATCCTTAATTCTTTTCAATTACTGTGTTTACAAGTTTACATACAAAAACGCATATAATTGGGGAATATTATCATTTCTATCATGTAACCCACATCATTCACTATCAAGTATAATGCCACCGATACTTCCTCGCCAATAATATCATCCAGACCGCTTGAGTTTCCAAATTTATTTCTGTAAAACATTATGAACGCCATGAGAAAAATCATACTTAAGGAAACTTTCACGTCCTTCTGGAGTGATAGTTTAGACTACGATCCTCTAAAAAAACGATAACCATACTTCCGATTTGGAGTTACAGCTAGTAAGAATCAAGAAAAACGATCACAACTGAGGAAGCAGATTTGCTAATGTCCACTAAAAATGCAATGCTCTCAGCTTTGACAGTCACTACTTTCAGTAGGTAAAATCGTAGCTATTTCTCCGTCGATCTCATTGCAGATTAATTTATCAAAGCAAAATAACTTTTCTTCAGCTTCATTTTACCGAAAAAACAATGTTATAAGTTGCAAGTTTCAAATTCCGCATAGAAACGCCTCAAAATATGGTCGAATTTGAATTGGTGAACCATGACTTATGCACAAAAAACCCTGTATGCGGCATATCAATTAGATTTTAATCGTCTCAGATCATATTACTTATTAAACCCAAACCCTGATCTGATGTCTTTTAAATGTACTTTACTGTATTTGCCTCTGCTCACTGTGTTCCTCTTTACGTTCCATACCCTTGATGAGTTATTTCAAAGTATTTTGCTGCCAAAGTGCGCAAAAATTGAAGGAAGTGTTTCTCGCATTTCCCGCTCTCTAAAGTTAGCCGATGCTACCGAATCTTATCTGCTTGGTTTTGCTCCAACGTGGTACTTTACGTGCTTTTCTCTGGGCACATATATGAATGGATCGACGCAAAAGTCGAAACTCACATGTTAGAGCACTCACTGTCTTTTGTGAATTAGGAAACAAAGAAGGTATTCAATATGCTCCTGACTATAGCAGTGTAGCGGTGACAGAAAAGCATTTTCGAAATCTTAACTTCTGGAAAATTCAACTCCACCTTTACAATTTTCTTAGCAGCACTCTGACCTAAAGTGACTTTGATAACGCTGAACTATCGATTCTCAACTCGTGGTGATATTCTCGAATGAATTTTGCTTCACATTTTTAAGCAGAGTGACCATAAAATCAAACACTATTTGGAACGTGTAAAGGCGTTGAGAAATGGGCGAGAATTACATCAGCTGAGCGTTACTGAATCGATGCTTCGATTTCATTTTGATAAATATAACTAATCAGAAATAATTGTCAACGCTGAAGTTGATTAAGGCTGAAGCACAGCTGTGAAAATCCTGGACTTAGATACATACCGTTGCTTCGAGAAGCTCTGGGGATCTGCTTGAATCTTGCATCATCGGTCCACTATAGGTTTCACAGTTAACTGTTATTGCAGCACTTTGTGGAGATACTGATCTACTCACGTAACACTTCGTACGAACATCCGAGTTGTAGAATCGTTCAGTGACTGACTGATAGAAGTTCGGATTATATACTGATCGATCGGTGTTTCGGCTTGTAATGGGAGATGATGGTTTCTTCGAGTTATTTGCATCGTTCAGATTTCGTTGATCATGAGAAACGTTGTCGAGCAGATCATTGCAAGAACGACACCGTACTTTTATAAAATGAGAGCTGATCAATTTCGGGCTAATCGCAATCCGTTCTGGATCCCTTACTCGCTTTTCGTTAGAATATCCTGCTGTGGCAGTATTCTTTTCTCCCTGATCCGCTCTCGAAAATACCATTCGTCTTTCAGGGTCCGGCTGACCGCTTAACTGGATAGGATGAATCCTTTCGATGGAACATGGACCATGCTCACGTGCGCCAAAACCGTAACGAGCTACCGTTTGATAAGTATCTTTATCTCTACTATCATTTTGATGGACTTCTTGAGGTGATAATGGTTGGGCCACCGGGAAAATGATCTCCTGCGTCTGTCGTGGTGTTATTTCATGAGTTTCGGATCGACCAAACGTAACTCTTTTATCACCATCTGTGTAGGTCGTAACAACTGGTTGTTGAGCGCGACTACTACCACTTCTCGATTCCGCTGGGGTTGGTTCGTTACTATCCGCAGGCCCACTCAGCGTTGACGCTGCAGAATCAACCCAACTGCACGATGTTAACGGTGAAAAGCGCGCGGTAGTTCGACTTTGTGTTTCATTTTCGTAATTAAGATGATTAACACTGTCCGCTGTTACAAGATTTCGAATGCCATCAATTGTTGGTAATTTCTGAGAGTTATCCACATCGGCTTCTGAAGCGCTTTGGTAAGTTGGACGCATCGTTTGATGTTTTTTCAATTGCGTGTCGTCTTGTTGGGATAGACCGATCTGTTGTCTCAGCTGTTTTCGCTGAAATCACATATTTCCGCTTGTTTGCGGGACTGTATCGATTCTAAAAAACGAAAATGCATGCACTTGCAAATAGAGGATCAGCATTCTCAAATCAACAGAAAACAGAAATAGCACAGCAAACAGAAAATGAACGACCGTCATGTGGAAAATAATATTACTCGTTCTCGAACTCTGTGGTAAGAATAAATGACCTACAAACATACTCCTTAACATAGTAATACTAATAAGTATAATAACGTAGTGGCAAATGCATACTTAAATATCATGGATATTCCCTTAAGGTAGAGAACTAAATTTTAGGCTTTGTGTAGAAGTGATTTTATGCATCGTAACTGTTGGGATTTGCGTTAAAAATGTTAGAGACATATGAGGGGAAGAGTGTCAGCATTTTTCAACATCATATTCGAGCACTTTCTCTCACTTTGAGGGAATTTCGCACGAAGCGTATCACACCAAACTGAAAATTCCTTTGCTCTTCTGTATATTTGAATAGAAGAATGAAGAACGAATAGCAATCAAATATAATTTCTTCATCGAAGAGAAATCGAGAAAAATTCATATTTCCAATAAAAATATAAAGAAATGAGATATAATAAGCGAAAAAAAAGCGACTAAGTCAATTAAGAAACAAAAAATCATCCGATAAACTTCAGCGAGAATGTGAGCACTCTTTCCGGAAGTGGGCTTATAGCTGAGAAGAAATAGCGCGATAGCCAATATATACAGAATAACGGCCATGCATAGAAAGAAATAATAATAAACCTCAAAAAACATAAACATAAAAGCAAAGCAAAATAATCTCTCATTCAGGAGGCATTCCAGAAACATAAACGGAAACTGTAACTGCACCATCATATCGGACATTTATTTATATGATTGTTATTATTATTCGTACGATGAAATGTAACGGATTTATAAGCATCATAGCCAAACATATTTTGAAGTCCATTGTAATTTATTCCAACCATTTAACGATGTGATACTGAGATTTTGGAATGTAGATCACTTAAATTCACTTTTCTATGAATATTTTCGGTATCTTTTTTTTAAATCTCGATTATCGGTTTGTTATTATTGAATATTTGATTAGTGAAAAGTTACCTGAATATATTTTTCGATTCAATTCATAAATGCGCTGAGTTATATGCGGCCGATGTATAAGCTTCGAGTTTTTTAATGAATTTCACAGAGCAAATTTCTTTTTTAATGCTATTTTTTTACTTTAAAACATACAATTATTCCTATAGTAAGATTACTCATCAATTACTTTACAATTCAACAACTAAGCTGTATTGCTATGAAGAGATGTTTCAAAGTATTGCTCGTTAGCGCAATCATTCGCTATTTTCACGGAAATTCTCCTTTTCTGTAGTGCGTTGGAAAGTTTGCAATTTGAAAGTTGAGAACATGTGAGAGTATTTGCAGGATTTTCTGGAAAGTCGGATTTTGTAAATGATTTCCAAGCATTTTCGGTTGCACTCAACTTCCACGTTTCACTTTGTCTCTTCTCTTTCCCACCCTCTCCTCTTCTAAAATATTTCGACCACTGCGTCTATGCAGTTTGTGCGCTAATATTCTAGACATGTATACTACCGGCATTTCTCGCTCAATTTCGCAGTTTCATTTAGCATTCCAGTGACACAAACACATCATAACTTCTGTATCCGAAAACAAGTGAAATTCAACACGAATCGAACCACGGTTTTAGCACTTTGAACGATAAATCTGAAATGGCAAATTTCTCATATCGTTTACCTGCCCCAATCCTCATATTTGAGCTTATATAATAGCAATTTACGTTGAATGGCCTGTTGATGCAATTGTTTTTTTTATGGGCGATCTTTTGTACCTCATAAATCAACGTAGCTAATTATTTTGCGTTTAATTATGATTGCATATGAACGTACGAAAAATTGGTGTTACACGAAAATAATATGTAAATCTCGAAATGCACATCAAAACGGGCATAAGTTGAACTTTGAATGGATTCATAGATAAGTTCGACTGCACAACTCGGCTTATAAAGCGACGGAAAATCTATGAATATTGATAGTTTAAAAAAATTCGTAGTTGTTGGCGCAACAAAATCATTTGTTCATTCGTGGATAACTGTATCACTCTTAAATGTAAACACAATGAGGCATGCAACATTCGCAAATTAATGCAAACACTTCAAACGAGTGGATGAAAGTGAAGAGATGAGAAAGGAAAAGGTGAATGGAAGCAAAGAAATGAAAAATAAAAGAAGAACAAAACAACTATGCACTACAGTTGTGACAAGCGGCAAAGATGAGAAAAGTTGGCCTCAATTCGTGCAAATATAAAGCACTCATATGACTGTAAATTTTAGCATCTTTTATAATCTAATGAACCAGTTAAAAAGCGCGAACTGCGCCTCTTGCAGCAATGATGTTATATTTGTGGCACTTTAATCAAAGCAATATATCCACCACGGTTCTAGGTCAGAAAAATTTTCTTTGAGTTACTTGTCTACTCCCCCTCTTTGTACTTTCTTCAGCGAGCTTTACTCTTTTCTAAGAACGAACGAGTCATCACTTTAATTGATACTTCAAATCGACCAACGTTAACAAACAATATAAACTGTTTCGATAAAACTGAGTTCCTTTACTACTTAGAAAACTTTTAAATGCCATCATTTTAAATAGGACGTTTCACGCTGAAATTGCAGAAAATTTCATCATCAATCGTGAACTTCACTGCAGATTTTTAGACCAAATTTGAAATTAATTTCTGAAACACAAACTTCAAAAATCTTACTTCTCAAAAATTACTTCACAACACACCTATAGATATGAAGAAAATATTATTCCTTGCGAAAATGGGGAGCCTCTTATATGTAAATAAAAGCCCATAGGGAGGAAGAAGAAATGAAATCGGAAATACGATCAACTCACCACAAAAGAGCGCCCTGGTTGTGTGTCATCGTCATGATCCTCTTCTTCCTCCTCCTATAACAGAAACGAATATTTTAACGATCTGCTTCAGTCACTGTCAGACTGGCAAGTCTTCATGCATTCATAAGTTATCATTTTGTTAAAACATTATGAATGGTATGGTCACGTATATCGATGCTTAGATGGACACATATGCAGAGAGAAAAGTCATTATACAATACCGTAAACTTTCATTGCTGAGGATAACCCTTAGATTATGGTCACTAAATTTTAGATATAAAATTTCGTGGATATTTTTTAATGCAAAGGATAGAATTTTTCATTCGGAGAGCTTATTCGAATAGAAGTGATGATCGGCGGAAGATTTGCTCTTAACGAATTCCACTGCAACAGAGTCAGCAAAAAGTCGATGAGCTGAAATGGAATTTGCATTTCGTAAACCAAAAAACACATGGAAAATTTGCATGATCTCCATTAAAACCATCAGGTGGAGAAGTTTCAGCTTTTCAATTTCAACTGATTCCGAAGGAACCTTCAGTTCTCAGGCAAAGAGCGTAAAACGCAATGAGATGAATGAAACGACATATAAAGCAAAATCAATGCGAGTTAAATAGGAACGATCGGTGAAAAAATGAGGAGATTTCCATGAAAATAATCCTCCCTAATCTTCTTTTTGTGATCTTTACCAGGAGAATGCACGGCGAATAGCAGCGACAAAAGCGTGGACGATTTCGACGATAACCCTTTCAAGGACATATTTGTTTAAACTGCTAGGAGTTGCTCTATGAAACGAGCTTCGAAAATACGGATTAGATGCATTTTTGCAAGTTTGAATTTGTAAAGTCGAGTGCCGAACCTCCACACAGATTAATTTCGATTCGAGAAACACTGATGTTACAGGCATAAAATTTGGTTCCATATTATATACTATAAGATGACCATCCATATGAACATTCAAGGTAACCATCCAATTTTAAGGGTTATCGGCACTTGAAAAAGTCGGAAAATTCACATGCCTTTGTCCCACCTAGACCACATTTGTTATGAGGCTTATGCGACAGGTGGGATCAGTTTAAATAAAAAGCTGTAATGCATGTGTAATCTACCTATATCTCAACTTTACTTTTATTTTTCACATGAGAACTAGCGAATGTCGCTCAGCTCAAAAACACTATACAGCTGCTCAACTTTATTAACAGCTGATCTTTTGAGATAAGTAAGATAATCAATGCTGAAAGAGAAATACCGGCGGAAGAGTGCTTGAAGGTGGAGGTGGTGGTGGAGAGGGTTTTTGGGGCACCGGAGGTGGCTTTTTAGATAGCGGAATATAGGTCATCTCTTCGGCTCTTTTCGTGAAACCCACAATCTGGAAAAAACTTTGCAAACAATATTCCTGTAATGATTCTTTAAGAGTTCCGTTACCATTCTCTGCGTAGTGTTCAGGCAAAATTAAAGTGAGATAAAATTTAGCAGTTTGATTTGCGCTGAATCTAACTAATCAACTCATCCTTACTATAACAACTATATCTACCAGAAATAATAGTAGATTAATACAAAATATTTGATACATAACACTATGGCAATAATCATAGACAACATTTTTGCGGATTATATTGTCCAGCCGGAAGTAAGTTCGATTAGGAATAACTATTACCTAACCCATCTAATGTAATAAATATGAAAATGAGGGAAAATGATCTATTTCGTCTACCAATTCCAACAAATTTCTACTGGAGCAAGTATTTTTCTTTTTAGTGTTCTAGAGCATCGAGGATGAATAGGAAAGAGAAACTGTACCTTCTGAAGTGTAATATGCAAATATATAAATTAAAACTACAGACATTACGGGAATAAATGAGAATTGATGACTTAACTTAAGCATAAAACGAAAGCCTAAATTGTAAAATATTATTCCAACTTAACCTGAATATTACCTTTTGCTGAACAGGTGAAGCAGGATCACTTCTTAACGGAGTAATGTCATAATTGCGAACGAGTTTCGGTCGTGCATCATCCACTTCCGACAAACTCGATGCAATATGCTGGCGCTCATGCTCAGTTTCTAAAATAAAAATCACCTCTATGGAAATTTAATAGCACATTTCTAGGTGGCTAGACGTCACAAGTAAGCTCGATCTCATCTGCCTACCTATAATTTTATATTCATTTTCATTGTGCCATCATGTTTCCTCAAATCTGTATGGAATAAAAACTTACTGAGCATTGTATGAATAATGAGTATTTTTTTAGAACGAGGAGTAGGAAGTTGATGGTAAGAAATGCCAAAGCATCTCATCACAATCTCTACTGATTCAGTGTTTATAGTTTTTTATTTTATATTCTAAAAAAGACCTAAAAACTCATAGCAGTGATGCATTTAAAGGAAGGAGGGAGACGGTAAGAAGGTGATGGTTCTCCCAAGATTCTCAGTCACGAATAAAAGCGCAAAATGCGGATCACCAAAAATAAGAAGTCATTGGCAATAAAATATGTTCGCAAACCTCGGCTCATTTTAAAAGTTATTCTCCTCGCAGCTTTTCTTTGGTTACATGTTCAAATATATTTACAAAAACATATCCGCTTCTAGCTGGAATCAAATTTCTGCGATTTGTTTACTGCTTCAAAAGAGTGGGCAAAGTTTTCAGTAAAAAACTATTACGAGTAGAAATAAGCTGGCTAATCACATGCAATTGGTCACACTTATCATGCCCACAAGCAACATCAACGAGATTTGTCATTAAAAGAACGAAGCGGTAAACAGCACCGATTAATTGCCTCATTAAGCTACCAGGTTTATACGAGTGTTTCTGGCTACCCATTACTTATTTGCGCATTCATTGTAGTGGGTTATGTACCATCTAATATTAAAAAACCCATGCGATTATGCATGCAATGAATACTGCACTAGCACTGATAGGAAAACTGGGGTGAGCACAATCTGAGGGGAAAGATAACATTACAGAGGAGAATCAGACATCGTGGAAACGAAAGCTGAGGACATATCGAGAACACGAGAAGAAGGAATTTCTCTACGACGGGATTAAGTGAACGATAACTAGGGAACAAAGGTAGAATGGCTCTCTTATGAAGCAAAGAAATAGCGAACAAATACGGCTTAATCATGCCTCTAATATAATAGTCTATGACCTGTAGCCTTAAATAGTTTAGTTATTGTAGCCAGCTAGCAATCACAGCAATTAGTTAGATGTTAAGCATACCTCGATGCCTATACTCTCGATTGCAATTGTCGGTGTGTTGTGTTTGAGCCGTTGCTGCTCTCTCTACTTCAGGAATGAAATCGCTGAGTTTACCCGGTTCAGGTTTATCGTGCAATGATATAACACGATAGTCAGCATTAGAACGAGGGCTACTTCGTGATGAGCTCAATGATGCTGATCCAAGTTGGAATGAACTTTCAAAAATGGCCGAATCGGTTGATGAGCTGAATGTACTACAACGTTCCCGATTCGATTCCATCTCATTGCCGTCTTCATCGTAATATGGCGAAATTGAACGTGAACGTGCCCCATTTTGTGTGAATCGTTCATTTGTAAGTCCATATTTCACACAATTTGTTATTGCATCGAATCTATTGGCCAACTGATGGACGATCGTTGCTAAAACATCTTTTGAATATCGCCCATTTTATCGATCAAGTGAAAATGATCGGTGTGGGACGGTGAAATCATTGCACCAATTTATTTAAGTTAACTGGCATAATCTTCTGAGCGGGGAGCTTTCTTTTCAGTTTACACTCTAACAACTTATAAATTCCGATTAGTTTGGTATCTTCCATAGCCAACAGTTAGGTAATTCCGCTGGTTAAGTCGCAAAAGTGAGTGGTGGAAAATGAAAAGGATTTACGATTTCTTTTCATTTTTACTTCCTTCTTCATTGCAATCGAAATCACCAAAAGGCTTTTATAGGAACGTACAACATGGTACAATGTGAAAGCTTACCCTTTAACGCTCTGTTCTTCGGTAACAAAATTATTCGAGTATTTAAAATCAGGACTTTATGCCCTTCAGACAAAACAGTGATTAAACTCTCTCCTTTTGCCTCCTTCTTCAAATAAAAAAGAAAAAAATACTGCAAATCTCTGAAGATGGAACAACATCCGACTCAAACTGTCAAAAGCTTCGATGAGTTAAGGATTCAACCAGCACAACAGATATCATATAACATGCACATTTATTTATTTGGAAACAGATCCCATACCAAAGTGCTAAATACGGCATGAGCTACGCTAATTTTGGAGCAGTACATATTTCAAATATTTATATTGATATTCGATACTACCTCGAAAGTCTGAAAAATGAAATTGCTCTGAAATTCAAATGTATCCATTATTTTCCTTGTTTAAATCTACAGTAAGCACTTTTTATTACTGAGAGTGGACTGAAAATTTTATATTAATTCTATTTTCTTGGGGCAAAAGAGACTGGGATCAATAACTGAAAGCAATGATACTTTAGAAAGTACTTTCAAATCGGACCCACAAGAAAATGAAAGTTCTAAAAGTAACGGGCAAAGATATCACCAAATGTGGAATTAAAGCGTCGGTGAAACATACTTAGAAAACAGACTCTCATAATGAGCCGGATTCGCACTTGCAGTCGAAACAATGCGTCACCCTCTTCAACGCTTCAAAATTACACTAAACGTTTGCCATGTCTTAATAGCAATAATAAAAGTGATAAAATGTTTAGCAAATTTCACTGCACTAAAATTTGTTATCAATGAATTATTAGGAAAATATTCTTATCAAAATTTATTTATTTCCGATGAAATCTTGAGTTTTATACAAAGGATATGTTGAGTGATTCTTAACTGATGCTTACGAGATATGATAACAGCCTAAACAGCGAAATAATATCATTTCTTGGCTTGTATACACTCATCAATAATGTCATTTGATTGAGAGTGGAAAGTTTATTGATAACGTTAGACTGCGTCATCGTGCTATCAGTGCAATCTTTGAACAATCACTTTAGAGGACAACAAAGAGATGAAGCAAATTGGAGACGGAAGCGAAGCTTGGCGGTTAATAAAGCACCATGCAAACATAATACAAAACAACACTAAATGTACACACACCAACACCCTTGCATGCGCACTGCATTACTTATTTTGGAATAAAGCAACATAAAAACTATCCTGAAAATATACCGTTTTTCTCTATACGGTCGTTGTTGTTATGTTTATTGGATAATCCACGGGTATTACTCCATTTCGAATGACTGAGCTGCTGTTTTTTTCGCTGACAGAATTCATTATAGCTATCCTTCTCTTCACTCTTCTTATCGAACATTGAACGTTTTTCATCAAATGAGATCGATTCGCTCATCTGACGTTTTTCACTCGACACACGACTTGGTGATAATATTGCTTCTGCACGACCTTTAATTTATGTGCCATATTTGATGATTTCAAATAATTTGATATATGATAGTCTCAACTGAAAGCTGGAGAGCTTGATGAAAACATGAGGGAAGAAGCACATAGGATGAGTTTCAAATTCATGAAGTGGGATGTGTGAGGGATAAAACCCACAATTACATGCATTTCCATGACAACAAGATCTTTTGGTTCTTTCAATAGGGCCAAAAAGTGAATAAATGATAGTGCCTACGTTTTTTTTTTTAAATTAAAAGAATCACTAAAGCACCTAAACATTTGGATAAATATCCGAAAAGAAATGCCTAAAAGGTGAAGATAAAAAGGATAATTTTTTGAAAATTAGAAGGATTCAACGCAGAGAAAAAAATAAGCTCATTGATAGGTCTCATTTGCCGGATCTCTATGACTTTAACGACAAAAAAACAATATTGTAGAGAAAGTTACAAATACATCGCATCACCTTGCGTACAGCTTCAAAGAGCATTCTTAGTCCATAGTATTACGAACCACAAGAAAGAGAAATGGAAAATTATTAAGGACTACTTAGCACGTAGCAGTGCATCTTGCTCTACTATACTATGAAAGAATCCTGAGAAGCCGGCGAAGCGTTCTTTGGAATTCAGTGACTTCCGATTTTGACGAGTAACAAGCGTTTGCTTCATTTATCGACGAATTTACGACGGATAAATAGTTCGTACAAAATTTCACGGCCATCAGTAAATGTACAGGTTTGCATTGCATAGTAAATAACGGGTGGAGTCATTGTAGAAGTAGACGTGCACTAATGCTAAATGAATTTCTTCTTAACAAAAGAATCCCCACGAATTCGTTGAGCGGTGAAGCAAATTGTTATCAATAACTGAGATATGAATTGAACAATACGAAGTTGTGACACCATTCCACTGTATACATTCATTTAAACCCAAATATGCGATACTCTGCCTAAGCCAGTAGCATTCGTGATGCCGCTGTTTAAATAATCATTTTTGCAAATAACGATTTTCGCCTCTCTTGCAAATCCAAATACTTTCATGATTTGGTTGAAGAACTGATGAACTGCAATAATAGAGAAATATCTACTTTACCACCTATATGCCAACTAGACTTTCGACTTCGGACGTTAGTCACTTCATTGACTGCGACTTTAAAAAATGTTCCCCAAATGAATTTGTTGGAAATTTTCAAATTATGAACTAATTTCCAAATTTAAAAAAGCCTTTAAAAGATATTATCACGCATTATTGGCATCCATAAAGGTTGATAATATAAAGGGGTTTCTAAAACACCCTCAAAAATCGTTTATCTCTCATAGGTATATATGTTGGGCACCTTCAAAGATGAAATCCTCCGGGAATATTTCAAAACCTTTTAGAAACAATAAGTGAGAGGATAAAAAACTTGATATGTTTCATTTGTCTAACTTCATTAAAAAAGCATTAATTTCTAGTTTGTTAATCACCTTCAAAGTTTAAATGAAGAAATGTGATTAATGCATTTGATCTTTGATGCTTTGTGTTGCCACTGTTTTTTCTTAGTCCCGAAAAAGGGACTGAAAGACTAGAATTCGAAAGAAGTCGAATTATAAGACTGTAATTCCCATACCATCAACGAAATGAATGAACCTAAGAGAGAAATATTAGGCCAACTATAAATGGATTGTTGTAGCGCACCAGATCGAAACAGAGTAAAAAAACAAAAAAAAAAATTACCAGCAAAACAGGAGACCCTCTTGATTTTCAGTTCAACTTCACCGAGACGTGCCGCTTCATGTAGCATTCGGATGACACTCTGGTGATAGCGATCATCAACCGTCTCGCCGTTTACACTCAAAATAAGATCGCCGACCTAAAAATCAGCTTAAATGAGAGAACAGTTAACAGTTATTATATTATTGTATTGTTTTGCTTGTTTACAATGTTGGAGCTTCTCAAAATGAATAGGTTCTCGATGATCAGAAAAGTAAACAGATAGCGATTTATGTTTTCCCTAAAATCAAGAAAGGAGCATGACCAAGATGAAGATAAGAGAAGGGGAGAGAGGAAGGGCTTGTTGGAGAGAAATTAAAGAGGCTATGAGTGTGTGATGGAATTTTCAAAAATTCCCCAGACCCGTCATGCCAATGCGACAAAAAACGATTCCATCGTTTGTTATTAGCTCAACACTGGAACTCTGCTTCGAGCATGTGAGGATTCTATTCGAAGAACGGAAAGTTTAAAGCATCTAAAACTTTAAAAAAAAGATATATTTACATAGGATTAATAGGCGAAAACACTGTATATGCTCAAAACACATAAGCCAACGTTCCGTTTCTAAACAATATATATGTGCGAAACCGAGAGTTTGTCAGAGTGCGCACACAGTTTGACATCGATTCACGTCAGCGTCTCCCTAATAAATAACGATAAACTGTCGAGTGGGAACCTCATAAATTAACGAATTCTGTCATTTGTCTTACCTAACTGACAAAAAAATACAAAATACTTGCGTAATTTTCACATCATTCAACGCTGTGAGGCTAGCGAACTTGAAATATTAAGAGGAAAATAAATCAAAAAATGCGAATTTTCTTCCATACAAATGTTTAGTAAAACATGGATTATCCTCAACGATAGTAGCTGTTTTCAAATATAATAAAGGCAATCGTTTCTCAACGTTGCCTACAAATCCCAATAGTACCGTTACGAAAGAAACACTCAAAATGCTTCTATGATGCTTTTTTTGCATTTTTGTGTTGGCCAAACACGTAAAAACATGGTAATATTATTCATTTGACTTTGTCCAAGAAATACTTCAACGTATCCGGCACAAATCTCATGTAATTTTTGGCATTCATATTCTTAATCTCTAAAAGTGCAATAAATTTTGAGCCAATCTAGTCACATCAAAACGTCTCCGGTCTTTTTATGGGGAATAATTCTTCGAGCATTGCCTCTTCCAAGCATACTCAATTTTCTCTTTTCACTGATTCATTTCAACTGCTGCATAAAGTTCTTGAGACGACTATAGCTGACGTCAAACAAAAGATCTGAATGTAGAATGGCACGGTAATACTGATACTGTGATTTATTTCATATAACTTCACCATCTACTTTTCCAGTGACAAATGTTTGGCCATTCATATGACCACTTTTATAAAAACTAAGCATACTTAACTTGCGTTCGGTTACCATCAATATAGCGATTATAAATGACTGTTCGACACAAAGAAAGAGGAGAAAAAGCACTACCTGCAGACCACATTCGTCAGCCGGCGTTCCAGCTATAACACTTTCGACTCGAAGTGCCGCATCCTTATCTTTACCACCCGCCACAGTGAAACCGAAGTATTTACGTGGATTTTTGGTATGGTGACCCAAATCGATATTAACGATCATTATGCCATCGGCATCCGGCTGCAATATAGTCTGTGGTCTCATTTCTGACGACATATGTCAAAATTGAAAAATTCTTTCTCGTCCCTAATTAGGTGTTTCCTCTTTTTTAATGCGCCATCAACTAATTGAATATTTTCGCAAATTTTTACATCTTGTAGTTTTCGCGTTCAACTTCGATACTCAATGAAACACATTAATGGCTGAAATTTGAAATTTGTATGCACCATAGAATCTCGAATAGATCTTCTTCCCTTCTTTCTATCTCGATCTTCCAATGGCAGCTTCTTTTTCAGAAGAGGAGAACTGAATATTTTCATTTCTGCCGATAATTCGAACATTGTGAATATTTAAAACATTCAAATATTTCAGCATAACTTAGAGATCAACGCTGTAAATAAAACATTGATATGGTATATGGCAATAATGGAAGTCATATAAGGTTGTATAAAAAAGATTCAATTAGGCTGAAAACTTGCCAGTGTGCCTTCATGTTGGTCGGTATTGTTTGGTTGATATGCTGCACCAGGAACATCTTCAAATGGAATTTCCACTGTGCACATCACAGATTGCACTCTTCTCGATGCGTCCTGCATTTTTACCTCCATCCGTAAACAAATAAGGTTGAATGACTATGTCAAAGCATAAATTGAATCACTCATTTGAAAAACAATTCATAAGCTGTTACACCTGTTCATGGTCACCACTTAATATATATGGGCAATTTCTTCTCACTCCTCCTTCCCTTCAATCCCCAATAATCCCTTACCTGGTCAAGGAAGGAAGAAAGCTGAGGAATAACCACCAATTCCGTAGACTGTCAGGAACTGAGCTGCGATCAAACGAAAAAAAGAACACGTTAAGGGTTCAAGAATTTGCAGCAAAATTTTTTTCAGGAGTGTGAAACATTTAGCACTTCTAATGCACTTTTTCCAGCGAATTTAGTGCGCTCAAAACTAAGGTTCACTCAAACAGATTTGAGGGCTCAAAATTCATTTTCATAACAGGTTTGCGGACTGAACTATACTTTCACTATGCAAATTTTTACTCCTTTGCATCTTATTGACTTAAATAGTCAAAAAACAGTAAATAGCGAATATATCGGCAATTCCCTCCCCCCCCCCCCTCCTCCCCTCCCCACCCTCTCTCACTTGAAAAACCGATTCCAAAATTTAGAGGTAAATATTCAAATGTGACATCTATTAGCGATCCATATCTAACATCATCGATGAGAACAACCACCTTATTTGGTTGGGAAAATTCGAGCGGTTTGCGGACAAAAACGATAGCGATAATGGTAACACATATCATGATTGCTCCTCTAAATAATATATGGAAATGATGGTAAAGGAAATAAATACAAGCGATTTGCACATCAGACCTTTACAGAGATTATTCTTGGAAGGAATGCTAGAAAAAGGAATCGACGGAAGTTGAACCTCTACTGGATTTTGTTATGAATATCATTCGCATGCCCTATTCTTTTTTGAGCACTTTTGTGAACATTTTTGTGCACGTTTTGAACATTTTGGCGATTGAAATGAACGCAATTTGATGAGCTGTCTTATTCGTCAGAGCCGATCTTTCTGCAGGTGATAGAAAATTCCTTCTTAAAATTCGAAGCACCTCGACATTTTTCGACGGTGGGTCATGAGGACGAGCTGGTGGCTCGGGTGGTTCCTTCTTGACCGTAGCTGGAGGTGTTGTGTTTGAAGACTCGCCCAAAGATGCTCTCTCTTTGATTGCTGCCAAATTTGCGGCTGTGTAAGGAACATATGACGATGATGCCTGAAAGCAACACCCTGAATAAAACCAAATGAAATCTCAAATCGCTTCTGGTTGAATCAAAAAGTTACAAAAACTTTGACTCAAAAAATATCCAAACTCATTTTTAACGGGGCAGTCGACTTTACTTCAGGGAATATTAATGCTGGAACGATTGCATAACAATGAGTGATTTCATCACTAATAGCGTTTTTCCTCTGAACGATTTATATCGACCATAGAAATTCTCTGAGACGAATAAATGTACAAAAAATTCCTTTTTGAGTAACAAAAAGTGGAAAGAACAAAAACAGAAAGCGGAGAAGAGGACGAATAAACTATAACGAATAGAAACGACATTATAGAAAGCAGTGGCATAGGATAAGAATAACTCAGAGGACGAAATTCCTTACTTTTAATGTTCTAGGTCTTGAAAATTTTCTTTTCAGTTTTTTGGGGTCCTGATGCGTCCCACAATCATGGCTCCTCATGTTCAACATCAGCAGTAAAAATCTTACGTTCTAAAATTACTCATAGAGAATGCAAATATAACTTGCTGCTTCAGAATGAGATAACGATTATATTAACGGAATCAGCAGAAACGACGCAATGAAGCTTAATGGTGCATGAGGCACCTCATTTATCGCTGACTACTTGGAAAGTATGCTTAAGACGCTTTGATTGGAACTCCGAACATTGTAACAGCACCGGACATATAACAACTCCGAGTACATAAGTAAGCTCTTGATTTGCATCAACTCCGGATGTTACAGCAGGTCGGAAAATTCTTTTCTTCAAATCCCACTGTGAAAAGCCGCATGTGTTTTTTAATCAGCAGCGATAAATGATCGATGTTGTATTATATCTGATACTTATCAGTAGGCCGCATCCTTACAACAACCTATGACATTTCTTTGTCTCATTTTAAAACGAACTTTCTGATAGAAATCAAATTTTTTGAAAGTTTCCGGTGCAGAATTTTCTTCTTTTTGGTTCTCAACTGAAATCAGAGGATAAACTAAACTCACAGCTGTCACTGAGGATAAGTTATCAAATATCCTCATTATATGTGCCCACATATCCTCAACGTGTTTTCCGCGATTGCAGAGCTCCAAAAAAGAGACGAAGAAGAAATCTGCTCATAGTGGAACAAAAATTCAAAGGAAATTATATTTCTAAAAACGCAAACTGCGAAAAAATGTTGAAAACCGATTCAATTTTTTGGAATTTTTTTAGCACAAAAATGGTCAAACAATTAAAGAAGAGTTCGTTTATTCAGCGAGATAAGCAACTATAATCTCAGCGATGAAATATTGCAGTAAAGAATGTACCTTATAAGTGTTCGCAACATCATCGTTCTCTTTACGTGAAGCCTCAGGAAACTCCTTGAACGAACGCATAGTGGCACATTTTTGTTGGCGTGTAGGAAACTTAACTGCAGTCACGTTGGCTGTTTGCTCGCGACACAATTCCACACCCAATTTTACTGAAATAGGTAATTAATCAATGACATCCCTTCCACTTGAAAAAAACAAACAAACAAGTGACATTCATTAGAAGTTAATGCATCATGTGCATAAGCTACCTAACAGCTAAATATGCACGAAGAGAGTGAAAAGTCACTACAATTTGGATTCAATTATACTGTTTTTATTCTTGAATTCTCCTAGTTTTTAGATGAATAATGCTAGCTGAATAAATTTTTTATGGTAAAACCGAGAGATTTCAGATCTACCTTCTTGCCTACTCCCGAAAGAAGCTTTGCCCGGATAGGAAATATAATCAAGGAATTCTTCGAGATATCATTCAGCTGCACTCCGCTTCTTCACTTTTCCGTCCCGGTTTTCAGTCTTTCTTGAAAGCTTTTATTTCTTCGTTCTCAAATTTCAACAACTTCTATTGCAGACTTCTCCTAACCCCATCCCTCCTTTTTGGGTACTTTTTAAATAATTTTCAAAAGACCTTTCCATAAGTTCTGTACAGAAAATTTTTGAGCTAAACAGATTTGAATTCGGAAATTAATAACTATAAAGACAATAGATGACGACCATAAGCAAATCCTGAGAGCTTTTATTTGAAGGAAACAAAAAACGTTATATATTCTTAGACTTTTCAGCACAAAATGCCTTAGCAAACACGCGTAAAAGAACGACATGTTCATTTAACACGAATATTACGGTTCGTGCGTATACTGCATATTGTATTTCTTTCCCATCACTGACTAAATTTTATGCTTTGAATATCCTCAGTAACCAACAGTTTCCTTGTGAATCAAAATTAGACCATTAGACATTATGGCGAATCTGCAAGGTGAGTTTTTTCCCTGGGAGTTAATTTCCCACTTAGATAGCTCCAACAGGTTCCATTAGAAAGGGTGCAATTTCAAATGATGCCTTCCGCAGAAGTCAATGCAGCATTGCTGATATTTGTAAACATCGTTCTGAATAGGTCACAGAAATTTTCCCACCAGTCGAAAGATCCTTGCAACGACAATAAGGCGACCATTATCGATTATATCAAAATAAAGATTAGAAAAATTAGCTCACTATTTTGACCATCATCCCTTCGTGCGTTTATCGTTTCCAAATTTGTTTCATTCGAGCCGAGTGAATCGTTCTTAACGGTCTGTAACTCGACTTCTTCAAATTCTCAAGTGTGAGGATCATCACAAAACTGATTTCATGCTCAAAAAAAGTGGATAGATCAATTGTTCAATATAAGCAATTTCTTCTCCTTCTTTAATTCCGTTCATAAACTTTCAAAATTATCATGAGGACTTCTTAAACAAATAGTGAATTAAACACCAGATTTTGATCGATCAGCGTCATATGTTAAATGAGGAAAACATATTAACGCAAAACGTTTCTTTCAAAAGCACAAAATATAACCCCTGGGGAAATAAATCCAAGGCTTTCCGTAAATACTTTTCATCTATGGTCGTCACAGAATATCTATTGTATTTCAGAAAATGTCAAAATAGCGATTTATTTTTGGTAGTGATTGGTTATCAAGTACGTCGGTGAAACTCGTTCAAGATATAAGTAGATGTCGGTTAATCCCTACAACTACATCATTAACCGCAGAGATGCTCACGCACTTAGTATGTTGTATGTGAATGTTGATTCGATGGAAATAAGCTCATATGCATATTCCATTGTTAGATTAACAAACTACCAACACTGGGATGGATCATCGCAGAAAGGACACAAACTGACGAGCGACATAGGAAATCGGTTTGAGTTTACTCGAAAGGAAACGATGGTGATGACAATAGTACCTGAATATGATTAGCCGTACGCTCTTTATGTGCTACAGGAAACACCTTTTCCACATCGTGCTTCGGTTCGTGACTCTGAGAACATTCGAACTTGGCGGCAAGTTCACTCACCGTACCCTTAACGGCACGTGACGAAACAACTGCTGTTCCCCGGCTAGCTTGGCGACTGCTATCCACCTCAGCTTTGGATCCTCTCGAACTGCGTTCACTTGAACCAATGAACGCCTGTAAGAGACAGGCAGTAATTTCCGATAAACCAAAAAACATATTCATAATTGTCCCTAACGGCGTGCTATAATAACATTAGGGGATAGTCGCATTAAACTTGAATTTGTGAAAATTTTCTAAAAGGAGAAAAATATATTTTTCACAGATTTATATATGTATTCAAAATTTTTTCAAGAAGTAGAAAGTGAACAGCGCTCCAGTATTTCTGTTTCAAAATACGCTGCGTCTGCAAATCCTCCTCCCCTCCTCTCTTCAACCTGTTTTGCCAATGCTTTAGAAGCGGACAATTTAAAACTGGCGTGTACGCTCTGTTAAGGTCACGTCTAATAGACTGCTACATAGATAACGCTAAGCACTTAGCACGGAATACCTGCTTATCCACATCTTTCTCCAGTGTTTGATGTTGACTGTCGTCGACTCGTAGTAATGTGTCAACGTGCGTTGTTTGTGGATCGTACCTTGCTACACGCTGTTGCAATCCCTCAAATGGCCTCATGGACGAAGTGGACGAATGCTTAGGCGAATGTTGAATCTGCCAGCTCGCTTGCACAACATAATTACTTATATCCGTTGGATCAACGTTGTAGTCACGTGAACGAATCCAGTCACCTGACAGAGTGAATCCATTAACTTCTGGATGGAGCAGTTTTTTTCGAAAATTTTTATCTCATGTTTATACAGCAAAAGCAAATCCAGTAAGCCTGATCTGTGGAAAATTATGGAACTTTCCGTTAATGTTGTCAAGATGCTCGAGCCAAATGAATTCCTGCACCGATCTCATTATTTGTTAGCGCCAAAAAACATCGCACTATTTCAGTTGATCGACGGCAAATCAAGGAGGATGTGTGCTGCAGTTCTACCTTTGCAATGATTGTGTTCCACAGCCTAGTGTCAACTTTGCCATGTCGGCTTCGGTTGAACTGAAACTTAACTATACGAAATAGAATCGCGACACTCTGGATGCACAAGTCACTTAACCCCGTGTTATCATACAATCATAGGATATAAACTCAACGTTACATTGCCGTTTCAAGGTCGACACACATTTCCCTCAACATGAACAGCGAATAAACTGTGAATTAAATCATTTCCACGAAGGTGGATTTTGGAAATGATGTCGAATTTTCAAATTTAAGGCGATCGTTTTTGCATCAAAATTGAACCGGCAAATTTATGAAAGATCCTTCGCGAATGCTATTCTTCTACAGAGCAAATTATCTTCTCAAATCAGTCGTACAGCGATTCACATCAATTATTTTCATCATTTTTGCACTTCAACCTTCGCTAAAAGCATAGCAACTCGTTTTTCTCCATCAAAGTTATACCAATCTAACTCGTCGAATTCCACTTTATGCCACCATATTCAAACTTCGAATGAACGGAAAAACCATTTTTTTAAAATACTGTCGCACTTCCATCCATTGTCGCCGGAAGTAGTTTTCTTTTTGCAAACCTCTGCGCTTACCTTGTGGTGAAAGTTCGCTAGACGTTGATGGTGAATGACGATATGGCGATACTTTCGAGTTTTCGATCCCGGAATCGGTGTATTCTTCAGCAAAGGGCGAATCTCTTACGCCAAGAACCTCGTCCTTTTCCTACAATTAATTTCTCCGTAATTCAACCTTAGAATCAAATCGAATTTTTGAGAGATACAATTCAACAGCCAATATGATATGAATCAAATTACTCCCTATATTCGGTACGGTTCATTTTGGAATGACAGTTGTATTCAGCACTAATATCTTTGCAAAATTCATATTGCACTGCATTTTTCCACTTATACATATTTTAAGGAAAAGAAAGTTCCCAACATATAATCCACAAAGTCCTTGCTAATAAAATAAAGCCTGAAATGAATCAAGTGTAACTGATTGGAGTCTAGCTCTCCACCCAATATCAGCGGTAGTTTTTGATCGCATTGAAGTTTCACTGCAGTTGACAAATTAGGTCTCAATTTTACGAGTACTTTTTTTTCTTTATTTCAATCATTTTCTATACAAGATGTTAATTTGCTTTCTACGATTTTACCCAAATGTGTGTGAATGTCTGTCCGACAGTTTCAACTTAGAGAATCACTAAAAGCTGGAGTTATGAAATCCACGTGTCTATAATAAATCATGTCTTTTTCAACAGCATATCGTCCGTCGATCTATCACTTTCATCTGAACATTAGAAATATTTAAGAATGCTGAAAAAAAAGTGCATATGTTTTCATCCATTCGCATGAAAACAATTTGTCGCATTTTGAGGGCCAATCGGGCCATTCAAAACCTGGGAGTATTATTTTGATACCCTCACTTTTTTCAGCTCGGAAACTCGTCGATGAGATGAATGATCCTCTACCACCTTTGGTGCTTTTTCTTTTATCTTTTTCCCCTTGTTTACATTTCCTCTCACTTAATAATAACTGTAATATTTTGTTGGTGTTTATGCATTCATTTTTCCTCTCTCCACCTTTTTACTCACTTCACCGCTTTAATCTTAAACAGGCTGTCAATTAATTTGAGATCATGACCATATGATGGGATCAATTTGAAATCATCGCATGCGAAAGATCATATCTGCATCAGCTAACTTATCTGATATACCTTAAGGTGTCAAACATATAAGACAATACACGATATAAATGGAGATAACTGCTATAAACTTTAGTCACGCAAGGAGTTGAAATGCGAATGGAATATTTGGCACGGAGCAAGGAGAATATGAAACGCATCGACGATAGAAAACCCATCCGGGGAATATAGGTGAGGAACGACGTTCGCAACAAGAACAGAAAGGCTGCAATGCAAACGATACGTAAATCCTGTTCAATATTAAACGTATTTCAGTAAATTCTGCTTTTGTAAATCACTTAGTCGGATGCATATGAATCGATGTCTCCGAGAGCATATTGCAATTTTTACATATCGAATGTGGAATAAAGCCAAAAACGATATTCGAACTGAAATTAGGACAGCTTGATGATGCATTGCAAATATTATGATGTGAGCTCCATAAAAGAGCAGCTGTGTTTACTTTATGGGTATCTATTATAAGGATGGATTCATAGCGGAGAGGTGCTTCAAAAAACATTCCTCTCAATCAACAAAGATATCACTGAAAAATCCCATAGCAATGTAAACACTAACGAACATTTCCACAATGACATATTCAATGCAACCCTATATGGCTTCTCATAATACAACAAGGCAAGCAGCGACTTCTGAGGTAGTGTCTATCACCAAAATAATTTTCATCAATTATATCACCGAAGATTTGCATTGCTATGAAACTTATATGGTAAATATTAATGTGATTTTGTGAATTTAATTCACTAAAGGAAACAAAATCGAAGACCTATGACCAGTATACGGGAAAATAAATAAAACTCCCATAGAAACTCTGACTGCGTAGCTCAAAATTACTGATTTTACAAAATTTTTAGGAACGCCTCAAGAATTCAAGAACTCATACTCAAGAATTCAGTAAATCGGAAGCGGACCACTTTTTCTATTTTTTCTGATATCTGCTCAGGTGCACGAGCTCATAATCACATAGGCGGAATTTGCCCTAAATATAGTCATGTAACACTTTTCAAGAACCTACTTTCAGGTATAAACATGCCTACCCAAAGAATCAGTCTTAAGCGGATTTATTTACTTTCAGGGAATCTAATCCAGGTACGGCCATCCATTTCCAGGTAACCTTTTTTTTCGGATATAATCATCTGCTCTCAAGAAACCTGCTCCTGCTGCAATCATATACTTTTTTGCAACAATATGTTTCACCCCTATTTTTGCACTCCCCCACCCACCTAACCTGCCATAGTCCTCAGACAGATACTTTTCAGTCGTAAAAGACATTTTAAAAAAGCAAAGCAAAAGAAACGCTGGAAATCGATGAATGAAGATAGCCAATTGCTCGCAAAACGTCATAATAACTGAAATAAGCCTAATCCAAACAAACAACACTATTACCGACTGAAAGTCGGAAAACAAGTTCCAACCGAGCGATGCCACTCTACTGACGTCTGGTTACCGTAATTTGGTACCCGAATTCCAAGATTACTCTTTCACCTTTTTCTACGCGCTCAACAGCGCCCAATCAACTCACTGCATGTGTACACCGAAAGCGGTTTAATGACGAAGTGTGCGTTTGTGTATGTCTATTTCGTGTGACTGCTCGAATCAAACCCAGCTATGTGTGGCAGCAATCGGCTGTCACCAAAAAAAATCTCAAGTGCATCAACAAACAAAGCGGCAGTTCAATGGAATCAAATGGTGTTTTATATCGCACGCAGTAGATCCACGAATAGATCCAGCTTTTCGAAGTGCAGCAATGAAGAACTCGATGCAGTTTCTCTGTTTTCTCACCTCCTTGCACTTCAAGATTGTTTTTGCTCTTTTTACAAACGTTTTGTTCATTCAATCCATGACAAAGTTTACTTTTAATTTCAGAGAGGCTAATTAACGAGGAATTGTGCTCCAACCTTTCGACCAATTGAAATTCTCGAGATAAAAGTTTGTAAACAGGAATCTTCTTCAGGAATATTTTGCTTACGGAAATTTCCCGAAATCTGTTAAGAGCTTACGTCTAACAATTTGTCTGTGGGTGTACGTTGTTTGGATGTGTAAAAATTCAACGTTCCATATGTTGAAAATATCAGCGTCCTATATAAATGGCGCAGCAACGCATATTCATGCTGTGGGCGAGAAATTGGACTGGTTGAGAGGAAGGGGAGACGATGAAAGATGACGAGAAGGGCACGAGTGAACTAAAAGATAGAAAGGGAAAAATTTACTGGCCACAATTTGTGAGAAAATAGCGGAAATATTTTTTGAACGCTTCAGAGGAAAAAAGAAAAAATAGAATAAAGAATGAGTTCATGGAAATATCTGTCGTTTTAGAAGTGTTTTCATAAAATTCAAAGAAATTTTCGACTTTTTGAACAAAATGAATTCAAAAAAGTAACGCTGATATTGCGTAACTTTATCAACGCTATATCTTCATTATCAATGTGTTTATCACGTTATCTGAATGTCTGCAAGAATAATCTCATTGCAACTCTTTGAAGGTTGCATGCAAAATGTATGATCGCAATGCAAACACTTCGCATCTTTCATAATAAAAACAAAGTGATTGCGAAAGAATTCGAATGTTTGTAAGCGATAACGAGAAAATGGCGAGGCGGAAATAAAAGCACTTTGCAAAAGGAAGCATTCTCATGAAATTTGATCGAGAGACTTCAGGAGAAATTGATGTGGTGATGAGGTTTGCAATTCTGTAATTCTGCAATTTATTCAACGAGTGGCTTGCAATTTTATAGCACTCGTAGCTCAGAAATATTGCCATAATAAAGAAGAGAAGAAAAAATCAGTGGAAGAAAGTGGAAAAAGAGAGTGAATAAAGAAAAATTACGAAAACCAAAAGCAAAATCGTCCTCAGATATTTGCTCCATTTTATGATCTCAATGAAGTGAAAGGAATAAATTATAATAAAACTGAAATATGAAAAATGTGAAATAAATGAGAAAAAAACAACAAATATGGCTTCATTCTGTTCGTCAGCTTCATCAAACTGTTGGCAATTCCAAAGAAATAATGTCGTCGAAAAATCTTCTTCGGGCAGAAAAATTCCGCAAAAAAAGTTTTCACTTCCCTTAATCCTCTTATATAAATTTTCCGCTTCCATCACTGATCCTCTTAGCAAATAAACTCGAGGAAAAATTTTGATGATTGCACCTCTAGATGAATATTTTGCTATCTTCCTGCGAAATATTTCGGTCCAAACTGATCAAAGTGAATGGATTTTGGAACTTTTTGAGATTTCTCCACTGAAACATTTATAATGTCATCCAATCGTCCCGCTTCCAGCAAGTCCTTAATGAAATTCGTGGCTATTCATTGGCTTTCTTTAAAAATTCAACTTCTTAACAGTTTGCCCAGTAGCCACAATTCTGTGAAATATCTTATGCTATATTAGATAAAATAAATAATATCATACTCGCCACTGAAAGCAAATCTTCGCCAACTTCGGAGATTTCAGAAATATTTTGCGCTAAAAATCTTCAAAAATTTCCTACCGGTGCCAAGTAAATTCGTAGAACGGTGTTTGGTTCGATCATAGCACCCTCATACAAATCCTTTTCACAAATACCGCAATATGATTCAATAGGATGCTGTCGCTCACTAATATTCTTTGAATGAGTGCAAGTGTCACGCATTGCATGGCGGATACCATCGAGACCGTCTGTGGAAGAAGCTTTATCCTTTACCGAGTTTTCGTCCCTGTGAGAGCTGTTAGAACCACAATTGTACTGATCCATGTGAAGGCGCTCGAACGAACGTGAAGCTGGTGCAAATGTCGGTTTGAAGTCATCCTCCATTGCAGCTCTCCATTCGTCAAAAAAATTCCATCCCTTTCCTTCCTGTGGTGCAATGGAAGCTAAAGAACGATGCGACGGGAACTGCTGCAATTGCCCCTGCGTGTCAGCGTGATTCACCATCATCGTTTCGTTTGGTGTCTCAGTTCGATTCGGCGTATCTTTCACTCCGAAATATGCCTCCGAATCATAGTTCAAATATGGCTTCTTTACTTCGGAAACGGCGTGAAACCTTCGCAAACCAGATGAATATCGAGTGTGTGCTCGAGGTAGTGTTATATTTGTAATCTCAGGTTGAAATTCTTTATTTCCACTATACGGATAAAATACTGACATAGCTGCCGCGTCGGTATTATCGTAGTCGCTGATATCTGCACCATAGAGTGGTGGGGTGAAATGTTCAGAAAGGTCCTTCTCCTCGGTAATATCACTCATTAGACGACTCGACGTACAGAAGTAGGGTTGGCGTGGAGTGGTGTGCATTGGGCACTCGATCGTCGAATACGATGCCAAATGGGCATGCTAACGATATGGAGTCAACCAAAAAAATTGGTGTTGCCGATGGATGCCCTTAGATAGACGATGCACGTAACGCCTCCGAAAAACATTCAGGCCAACCGCCGAGGATACATTCATATAATGTGCGCAACACTCAAAGAGAGCGAGACAGAGAGGGAGGGAGAGAGGAAGTAAAAAAGTGTGGAGAAGAGGCGCTAATGCGCCAATAATATAAACGTCGTATATCGATATCATTGCTGAACGATTTGCGCGAGCGGAAAATTCCGTTTTCGGCGAATTTATAGCACAAAATCATTATAAATGAGCCCATTTTAATGAACGTTTATGTGCGATACGTTTATGGATGAGTTGTGTCGAATCAATGAACACTCGTTATGGAACTGTTTGATTTGAGTACTTTCTTTAAAGTGTTTCATTAAAATACTTCTTTTCCATAGTTATGAAAAGATACTCTTCGATAATTGCAAAACTGCATTTTATATTAGCAACAAAAAATCCCTTGATAGAAATAAAAATTGACTTCACATTCGTAATGAAGAAACATCGTTTATGAGAGCAATGAACAAATATTGAATTTTTCAGGCTTTCCCGTTTGTTTAGTGGAACATTTAGAGAAATACAATGAAACAACAACCGCCACTATCAAATCACGAAATCCAAGCATGCTATAGCCTCTACTCACCACCTCAAATCTCGGTGAATTAGAGAGCAAACGAAGAAATCACCCATAAACTTCGATTAGGAGCACGTTTTTCAAACCTCCTCTTATTTTCGCTCGAACAATTTAGCGCTTCTCAAGCCTTCTTCGCTCCTTTTTCTCAAGTTTCCAGTATTCCAAGTACCATGGGTATTTTTTGCTCATTTTAAGGGTTGTAAAATCAGAAAATTATGCTCCAAGAACTGAAACCTACAAACGCCAGAAAGAATCTGTAGAAGCATATCTCTCGACCTCACACACTCCTATCCTCTGAAAAAAACTGCGGACTTGGGTCCTTACACTGGCGATTTTTGCCATAAATTTTCGAAGCAGACTTTTATACGAAACTTGCGTTAGTGAGGCCAAAAAGTGTTCGATGTGGTTGTACGACGTGCATATTCACTATAACGAGATATGGCCGAAAGAAAACTGCCAAATTGCAGTTCCTCCCTCCCCCTTCCCCCACCCGCCGCTTCCTTTCTCACAAATAAAATTCTAGTTCCACTCTCTTGGCTACACTTACAAATTTATAGTCTTTGATTGCAATATATTCATCGCGTTGTTTCACATTTTATTGTGATTGTTTGAAAAATGTAATATCTACTTGATATTTTAATCAACAACCAAAAATCACTTCAATACGCACCTGTTCCGTAATATTTTCAAATGCCCCACTTATTTAGCACAGAGATCCAAATATTTCGAAAGAAGGAGAGCAGCGGACTCAGATGATCTAAAAATTAGTGTACCAATTTTGATGAGAAAACCCCGATAAGAATCGCGACATCGAGCGAACATTTGATGGATATCACAAAGACGCTAGCATTGTGCCACATACTGCTATATAAATTAGAGCAAAATTCAACGATTATTTCAATGACTGTTTTCTTCTATATAACATAGAAGCTTCATTTTCTATAGAAGAGAATGAACTCACTTGAATTTCATAGAAATTATCGAAGAAGAAATTACATTCGAATAGTGAAAAGGAAATCAGGTTTGAAAAAAAAACAACGAATCATTAACTTTTATAACAACTTTGATGCACAACTCTTCAGGAATTATTAACGGCGATGATCTAACGGAAGGATTGCTATGATTTTCTCGGCATACAAGAAACGGATATACTTTCTGTATGTTAAGCAAGAGAATGCCTCTTATAGAATTTTAAAAACAGCAGTAGCCAAAGGTGATAAACAGGTACGTGGACGCGTTCAGAACGCATGTAGACTTTTGCAACAACGACGACGCATCTCGATTCTATCGATGGAAACAAAATAGAATTATTGCTTCCAATCTTCTATGGAATTAGGAAGCTGAATGTTCGCCAGACTATACGACTAACGTTATTCAACGTCGAACGAGTTACAGAAGAGAATTGCAGGAAAACTCCACCGCACTGAGGATTCCTGAATGAGAAAGGAATCTGGGAGTCTAGTGAATGAATAATAGCCATTTTTTTGTGAAGAAAAACAAAAGCTTGCCGTAAAAACCATTACGAAAACAAAAGGTGAAATATGAAAACTTCCTTCTCAGTTTAATCTTAGAGAAGAAAAGTTTGAATCCGATCACATCCATCTTCTCTAGGAAAAACCAAGGGTCAAGACCCGAGTGAATTATTTTCGGAGACTCACTTACAAGTATGGAATTTGAAGTATGAATTAAACCTCTTATAGATTAGTATAAAGGAGCAGGAATTATTCACCTGTTTTATGAAAATCCTTAAAGCGGTAAATGGAAGCATAACTTTATTCCCTTTGAAACCGATCGCGTCAACGAGGCGTTAGCTCTCTTAGATGTGATTAAATAATGGAGCGATTCGACGGAAAAAGGATTTCGCTATGCTATAGAGGACGATTTATGTGGACGTAGACTGCCTATTGAGCAAATAGTAATCTAGTTCCAACCGCTGAGGTAAACATCAATTCCCTTGCTGCCGGCGGTGTAACATTCCAGATGGTAGGACAGCAAAGTGAGGTAACTCACTTAGAGGATCGCTGAAATCGTTTGTGAATATCAGTTCTCGTTCAAACATTAGAACTTGTTCACGAAGTGTTCGACGTGAAGCTGGTTAGCCACCTGTGAAGTAGCTAATGTGTATTTAAGCGTCTATAGCCCACACTCTAGACATCTTAGTTCAACGCATTTAATGGAGCAAATATCCGATGTGTTCTTATCTAGATAATTTTGATTCTTCACTGAACTGCTGCTTACCAGGAATTTTTGTGGATCTGACCAGGAATCTCTTGTCCTTATATTTAAACACTCAAGTCATGGACGAGAATTTTTAGGTGGAATAAAGTTGGGCAATTTACACACTCAATAACCTTTATCCGTTAGCTGTCCGTTAGCTGATCAGCGAACTCTTTATGAAAATATTTCTGTGTTATTGTAGAAAAGAATCGCATTTAACGAACGAATAGTTTCATATTACATATCGGCAACAATTGAACCTCTACTCTAAATTGCCTCCATGCAATGAACCCAATTGAACAAGAAACATTCATATTCAAATGAGGCTTCCAGAAATAGGCGAGAGAGTCATTTAGGATTGCGTTGATAGCATTTGATATCTGTATGCCTGGGAAAAAATCCTTCGAAAATACCTGTTAATAAATTTCCATCTATGTTCGTGAAAGGTACTTAGTGAATTCAGGTGAATTAGCCTCATTAATTAATCAACTATTAACGATATAATTACTATGCTGGATATATTTAAAGACATGCTATTGATAGAAAAAAACAATGCCCGGAGAAATTCAATTATACTGTGAGTGAAATAAGACGGTCATCAGAGATAAAGAATACCATAAAGTTATAAATTTCTGTGGAATATTTTTCCTTACACATTCTCCTCACTGAACATATCCCAGTTTGAAACTGTTCACCTTTAACATAATTTACTTTTCCTGAAATTTCCAAAGAGAAAAATCCATTCTCAATTTCAAAGTACCTTCATACCCTAGATAGCCTCCTCCCTTTTTTTGCGAAATTCACAACTGCTTTATTGGAAGTAATACAAGAAGAATTTACAATTCTTTCTTTCGCTTCAAGAATTCCCTCACTATCTCACTTCCTCTACGTTCAAATACCGAAACAAAAAAGTATGAAGAAAAGGCATTCAAGAAAAACCCGTGATGCGATTCTATTGAAATTAGACCATGAGGCTACTGAAACGGACATCCTCTCATATCACTATGATTATCAATAGCGAAAACATACTCCCTTATCGAGTTAACGAGAATAAAAAAGCTGAAGAGAGTAAATTCTACGCTCTTGATGCAGCAAAAAATATCCACATCAGCGCTTTGCCTTATATAAAATACCGCATTGGCAGAAGAGAATATTGCGGATTTCTTTGCGGCAGGATGAGTTGCTGTAGTGCAAAAAGAGAGCGAATTTCGGACTCAATCGAAGGGTTGATATCTCAATGGAAGTTTCAAGTACTTTGACTTGCACATCATATGTGCGAAAAACTTTACGCCTATTTTCGCTTACTTATGAGACGGAGCAAAGAAAGAGCATGATTAAACATTTGTTCTGTTGTGTTAGGAAAAAATCACAAATGGGTTGAAACTTTTCCAAACATTTTATGAAACTGGAATTGAAATATTCTATTGGGAATTTAGCAACGTCGCGCAAATCCCATTCACCTAATTCTGTGCTCGAAACATTTTGAGATTAGCGCTCATATGAAAGCATTACACACATAATCTGCAAAAAAGCACACAAATACTCGTACAAATATCCGTTACCATAGTGTATCATTGTTTGCTAAACTAGAAGCATTAAAATGAGGCAGTGCTTAGCAGTGATGAAAAAACCCGATGAAATTATCTTCCTAACTCGTTCCCCTTCTTCGTTCATTTAAAAAAAAAATAGATACAAGTGATCAATTCTTCGTTTAAAAATAAATGTTTCGACTCGCCTCTTTAAACCCTTCAAAAGAAGAGAAACTTATAAAGTGCTAAGGACAAAAGACTCATCCAGAAAGTCCTCCTTCTGAATATACTACTATCGTGAAACACAAACCAAAGAGACTCGACCACATTGCAGTACATATGACATATGAAATCACTTAAGCGTTATCGAAATTGATAAACGCGCAGACCATCGTTGTTATGAGGCATTAGAGTGCACACCTACTGGGTCACACTTGTATGAACCTTGCTGACGTCGACGATGTTGCGCGATCAACACCGGTAAACAATTATCAATCGAGACATTGCTCACTTATCTTTCTAAGGTGAAATTCATATCAAATACTACGAAAAACTGACAGAGACTGCTAGGTAATGATTACTTAAACAGAGCACAAATACACACGCTGAACGAAGACTCAAAGTCACCTAATGATATTGACTTTCCCATGTTGTACAGCGGTTTGTCATCATTGCTCTATTTTCCTCACGGATTAAAGCAGAACATATGACAAGAAAGGGTAGTATGGTGGGTCGGGAGAAGAGAAGGAACGAAGTAATGATCTTTGAGCACTTATAAACTGCAAAAATGTGAGAAGGCAGGCGCAAAATGAAAAGCAGAGGGTGCCGAACAGTGAGAAAAATTGAGACATTTATGCCAATAGAAATGTGAATATTATCTCACTTAGTGCTATTATTTATTGACCTACCTCCCTTTTCTTCACATTTAAAATCTCATCGAAACAGCCGTAGCAATCTTTTTTTATGGCAAACGAGGTAAACATATCATATGAATTTTGAGAGATTTTATTTGCGAACCGAAAGTTCGTTTTCCGGTTTTCTTGAAGACGTTCATTATTTGGGCGAATATCATGAAAAGAATAAGCATTGATATTGTAATCAGTGATAAACGTCCGCGCTCTAAAATAATTAACAACGAAAACGGTTGACGAGAACAATTACTTGAGTGAGTTTTAGAGGGGTTTTCCAAGAAACGGTTAACCACTTTTCACTTCATTACTGAGAAAAGAGAGTTCGTCACAAATACGAGGGAAATAAACCAATAGTGGCTGGATTGTTATCTTAAAACTATGCGAAGTTATTTATCATTTCAGTGATTAAATCAGCGGACACAAGAAAGACTTTCAAATGTGCAAATTCGGTTGGCAGAACAAAACAGAAAAAAACATCAGCAATCGAACGCAAATTCATTAATCTGAAGAGTAAACATATGAATGAAACGATGGATGAATGCCGAAACGTTTTTAACGCTGGTAATAAGACAATCTTCTCGCAGAACTGTTTGCACATATATATATAGATGAGAGGGAGAAATTCTATCATTTAATTTCTAAAAAGTTCCATAATTTAACCTCTCATGTGAAAACATTCTTTTGTAAGAATGTTTTCTGCTTGTTCAAATATTGTACTATTCACTCCTACATCGTCCTTTTTTCCGTTCCGTTTCCAATAACTGATAAGAAGTGGCAGTACATATTCTGGATTCTCGCAATTAATACAATAAAGAGGTGGAGTAGAAAACTGTTGGAAATACAGGTTAGTTAGACTACAAAAGATTCAGATCTGACCGACAAATGAATCGCTTCTGAATGGCAAACGAGCCGCCTCATCAACGTGGCAAGACAAAATGCACAAAGCTTGTCAAATAACAGATAAACTCAAGCTTACTCAAGCACCTATAATAACATAATAACTCACAAAACTTACTCATGAAACTGCTATTTCATCAATTAGTGAGTTTCACTGAAACAGGCTATAAAACATGTGTCGTTGACTCACCTTTGTTCTCATCACCGGAATTACTGAACATTCACTGCGAATTCCTTTGAAATTTTCTCATCCGACTTAACAGCCTCAACACCAATTTTGCAAACCTCGTCATACATATTAAACTCAAGAATGAGAAGAGTTTGACGTGATGATTGCTAAACTTCAGAATCTTTCTTTCAAGAATTTAAAAAAAAATTTTTCGAGTACATTGTAAGAGATAATCGAGTACATCGATTACTTACCTCAAAGGACAATAATATCATTAATAGAAAATTTCCATAACGTCTCATATAATTATGACTTAATTTCGCCGCTGAATACGAAATTATTAATTTTTTTTGTTTCATTTATTACGAATTTATTACGAAATAACGAAAAAATTATTAATTTCAAGAAAATAATGGAACCGACAATCAGATAGCCTACCTTCATTTCATATTCATCGTCGTTTTTTGTGTTCGCTTCCATTGCTCCTCTCATCGTTGGTTTTGTTTCGCTCATTCTTGTCAAGCCTCTATAAATTAAACTTTTTACATTATGAAGTTTAAGGTGTAAGTGAGACGGGTATTGCTTTTATTCGTCACTGGACTTCCGTATATCTCTCTTCCTAAAATTAAGCTAAATTTCCTCCTCTTCAGCGATGAGGCGATATTCGTCTGTCTCTATGTCTGCAGTTAAGCACCGACAACGGATTTTAACGCTCTGATAGAACTTAGAGACAACTGCTAGTTAATTCGACTGCTAAACAAATCTTGGCGTAGTGAACTCATGCCATTACTAACATCGATAGCATTTAATAAGCTCTCACAAGAGATGCACAAGAGGAGAGAATCAGCGTAAATAAGGAAAATATCGAATGGTGCTAATATGTCAGATATTTTCCCTGGAGAAGTAATTCTAATGAGCGACGAGTGAAGCTAACATGCACACCACGAAAAAGATTTCAACTGATTTTATTGCATAGATAACAAAAAACCACAGTAAATATACTCGGCAGCAACAATTTAAACTGACTTGGCTCAATTCGCCAATATACGCGATACACGCAATGCATTTTTCGGGAAAAATGTTGCGCAGAGTGAAGGTTGTTTCCCCTCTCCTCCCATTCCTCGCGTTGATAATCAGCAAATTTTGGAAAAAAAAGTGAAAATAACAGGAGGCTGGGACCCCTCCTTTCGGCACAATCAACCCAAACAAATGGCAGAACATAAACAGGCAACGCGGATCGAAATGGAATTGCACCAGAGAAGCCGCCAGTAGATATGTGATTGGGCTACTTCGTTAAAAGGCATGCACTCATTACAGCGTTGAACGACTTACGATATCACCGACGACATTTTTGCAAGTGCAGGTAATTTCCAACGCTTTGCTAGCATAACTATCTCCGTCGAGGAGCACTAACCTTTATATGTGTCTTTTTCTTTGTTGTTGTCAATTATAACGAAGAACCATAAGTTATGCAGTAAGATTCAATAAGTTTCGCAAACTTTGATGGAAATATCACCACCAGTGACTCACCAAAATCTACATTATTTTTTAAATTAACATCTCTTCCTTCAATTCCAAGCATGTGTAGCATTTTATGCGCACGTATAATTCCTGATCGTTGCTACTTAAGGCAGTTAAAGAGGAAGATGCTTCTGAATTACTTACGAAGCAATTTTAACTATACAAAACCTGTAGGAAAAGAAGGCGGAGAAGGGTGCTAGAGAGGTTGACACATTGTGTGTGCCTCTGCGATTTATTCTAATAATAACTACTTATATGAATTATAAATGAACAATAAAATATATCGTAATGCATTCATATTTTAATTCGTCTGTTTAGTTTTACAAATTTCATGCAAAAGTTACTTTGTTGCACCGGTAATGTATTGAATGAAAAAGTGAACTGCTATAATATCACACGTATTTCCAAGTGTTGATTGTGCAACTTTTCATCGCCTTGGTCGTTAGGAAAGTAAACCAATGTATAGCGAGGATTATACCAACTTTTCCCTTAGCTTCTTAGCCTCTCTCAAGTTGGAATTGCTTTAGTTACACGTGTACGAGGTCAAAATAATGTGCTATGCAAATATCCACTTGCCTAAATGTATGAAAATATTGCTGTAAGTCCGTTTAAATTTAAGTTGCGGATGAACTTCGTTTATGTCTATCGACGCATATGGCATACCTGTTATCTCTCAGATTTCATTCCAAGTATAGCGACGCCCACATTGATGTGGTAGCAAATTGCAATTCTACGATTGAATATTTCCCTCCATACTGCTACTTTCACAACACAACTTTTAATTAATAACGCAAAACTGAAATCAATTCAATCGCAACTTAACTTAAAGCATGAATCAGAATTGCAGTCACTGGGATTATATCCAACCTAAATGCTTGATACATGAGGTGATATATGGAAGAGGGCAATGATACATGCAGTCATTGCGTTCGTGCATCCATTCAATGGCGTATGAATAGCGAAAATTCCAAATCCACACTTATCGCATTTTTCTATTTGCTTTTATTTTAGCAGGAAAAATTTCTGCGTTTTGTAATCACCACAAAAATGTTCGAATTTTAAAAGTATTTGATGCATTCTCAACGGTACAATAATACGAATATCGAAGTTGTATTTGTGGACAGAGATTTGTTCGGCTTCTTTTTAATGATCATCTTCCATTGATCGAAAACGTTTCATTTCGGTGGGAAATATTTGAAGAAAAAATGACGGCCGGTATAAAAACGCAAAGGTACACACTACTGCAATCATTTTCTTTCTCCGCTACGGATTGTCAGCCGATCTATTCGACGCCTCTATCGTACTCCCCGACAATACTGCCCAATAATTCATAGGTCACTAATCAAAGAACAATAAGTATTGAAAAAAGAATAAAATGAACAGAATGTCCTAGAAACAAATAGCTCCATAATGAGTTCTCCTCATGAATTAATCATCCTAATATCGCGTAATCAGAGGTAATCATTTGGAATCTTGACGAGAATTTTTTTACTTAAAAAATTACCAACTTTCAACCTGTAACAGTCATTGAAAGCGAAATATCGAAAACACCCTCCGTGAAGAAACACCGCACAACATAAACCTTGGCAAAGAAATGACTCAAGCGTCATGAAAATGATTCAAGAGCCATGAAATACAACAACCACTCTCATCGATAGCTTTCTTCAACGAGAAGCATCAAAAATTGATTTCCCTCTATCTTTTCTGAAACCCTAAAAGAATTGAAGAAATAAAGTAATTCGAATCCTTCCTCCATTCCTTCGAGAATCGTTCCAAACTTTCCAAAAATTTGAAGCGTCCGTTTTTCAAATTCGAGTCATAATGTGATCACCTAAAGCGTCTGTGCAGTAACCAGCTAGCAGTTAAAATAAGGCCAAGTATTTGAAGTCGGAAACGCGGAAATATAAAAAAAAAACATTTCCGAACGTCAGAATTAGTGAAGAAAATTGGTGGTGACGTTTCAAAAGTGAACATGGCGACCGAATGTTTGTAGCACTCGTGAGGAAAAAAATAGCAGCTTGATTGGCAGGCAAATATTATATTATATTATGGCTTCAGGCTGTCCCTCTCTTTTTAGCTATTGTTCGCAGTAATTCAGTGCGACGAATCGTGAAACGCAACCGCGCATTTCCCATTCGTTCAATAGAAGACAAGATATTCTCGGGTGAACTTCACCAGTGCAATATTATTCTGGGGACTTTTTGAAAAATACCCGAGCAATGATTCAATAAACGAATTTCACAACCAAATAACTCTTTAATCAACGATTGAGCAGAGATTAAAAGGAAATATTTACAAGTGAGAGATATGATGAGAAAAAACATTAGAAGTTAAAATATTAGAAGTGCTATCGAGAAAGGGAATTTATGAACAGCAATCGAGCACGTGTCCACAAAATGGCTCATGAACGTCGTGCAAATGATTAAAAACATCGTAATTCCACCACCATCGAATCGGACATTTTTTTTTTCGATCGTACGGATTCGAAAAATGGAATTTTCAAGCACTTCAGAATTTTCTTTCTAAATTTTACACTCCCGAAAATTCTTAAAACTTTCAAATGAAAACGCTGCTTGAACTAAGGCCGATGGAGATACCTTTTTTGGAGTAAATGATACAAGGTAAGTATTTCAATTTACTGGACCACATGATGATGGCACAATACAAGATAAATAGAAGTAAATGTTTACACTGTAACAATTTCATTTTTTAATAGGAAATATATGTCATCACCTACTTGAAAGGTAATTTGGGAGTATCCACCTTCCGGGACTTGGAAATGGCCGACTTTCGCTTTGAAAGCCAAGAATCCAAATTGCGTTGCCATGCAGGCTCCTCATCGACATTCGACGAAGAACGCTGCAATAAACGGTTTATTTGCGCATACGTATAAATACCATCATACTGCTTCTCCATCCGAGGACCTACCTCATCGTGATATCGATCCACTTATCGCTCATCACGTTTACTATTTCTTATGCATTTATCGGATTGGTAAGCACTGTAAATAAAACTATGCTAATTGTTTTCAAGTATACAGCATTCTGACTGGACCTTTTAAAAACCTAGTGAAAATAATTGAAAATTTTATCCGTTCCCCGATATTTATATTAAAATTGGTGGCCCTCTGCTCTGGCCTCTCTGTAGCAACGAATATTGAAGAGCAGTTTTTCTCTTTGAAAAATTTTTCCACTTTTCAGTACTGCGTCCATGAATTTTTTTTTGCAAAATCCAAAGGCAAATTGAAAGTTTTTATTATTCGAGTAGCAAATACTAAGCGCATTATGATAACACCGCTCAGTAGCATGAATCAGAAAGTATACTAGTGAACGGAAAAATGAAGTGGAAAATTCTGAGGCCGCAAAGAATATAGGATGAATAAAAACTCCAAAAATTAAAACAAATAAAATATTCAAGTAAGCAAATTCAAGCCTCATTAATGTGGAACTGAACACATCGGGCGCCTATTCCAATAAGATAAGTTAGAGTTTCTTTTCGTCAATATATTATCATCAAATTCACAACGAATAGCTAATCCTTCATGATAAAGTTTTTATGGAATCAGTGCAATCGAATTACATAAAAAAACGAACCATCGCTTTGAGGGCTTCAGCTCGAACTCTTTTCTGCTCCTCACTCATAATAATTTGTTGTTTGGCTTGCTCACAGAGCGCAACTGCGCTCGTTTTAGCGGAGACGAATTGAAGTGGATTATGTGCCACCTGAAAATCATTTTGCCCAATTTTGTAAAATTATTTGAAAATTGACGGTTGGATTTTTTCGATTAGGAAGTGAATTTTTGGAAAATAAGTCAGTAATAAAATTGACCCCTGCACAAGAAATGAATCTGCCCGTATCCCATACTTAAACCCCCACTCCAATTACCTGTAATTTGTGACCCATCTCGAAATAAGTCCTCTCCACCTGCAGTTTCCTATCCTTTTCTTCATTCACTGGCACACTCTTTTGCCACTGTTCTTATATGAAGGGGCAAAAAAAACTTCTGCGCCACTTCATTTCTCCTAGCAGGTAATTTCTTACTTTAGCAGCTGAGACTCAGTGTTTTTCGGAAATGTTTTTGAAACATATACTGTAAGTTTTACCTCCTAAATCCTTCCACTATTTCCAGCTCAATTCTTAGTTCTCGTATCGTCCCAACAACTCGAAGAGTGGATAAACAGTGATTGAAAAGCTGAGGAATCTGATCCCAATATCAGCCACAGTTACATAAGAATCAGACAAAAAATGGTTATGATTTCATACAAACCAGTACACGCTAAAGCTATAGCAATATAGCAATTCAGCAACTACAACATATCTGCTCTGCAACAACGAAGTGACTATCATGCATCGCATACGAATTGAGGAAAAGAAGGGACGTTAAATGTGATCGTCACCAAGTGCTTGCTGGATAGCGGTGCTTAAAAAATGATCTTTGAAACGACTCCGTGCATAACTGCTCCAAAGGTATCATATTACTTCCTACTTGTATCACCTTATCTTTTCCTACCTGTGTAAAATGATCTTAAAGAGTGTTGTTTAAATTAGTCTGTATGCACTAAAGTGTGTAAACCTATTGACTGTGCAAATGAAAGTGTACGTCATTGCACCGTTGGTATGAATAAATAACAATACTGAAATCACACTGCTACATATTACTGCGGGGATTACTGCTGCATTGTTGTAACATTACTGCTAGAAATTCCAGCTTTGCAGACTTGGAGGGCGAAAAAACGTTAAAAGAATCTAAAGTGTTAGATCTCAGTGTTAGATCTTCTTGACCTATTTCATTCACCTCAACGAGTGGGTAATAATATTACGGGAATTTCTAAGACGAATTGCTCAACCACGTCTATCCATTACATTCCATCTATGAAAGCAATGAGTGAATTTGCAGAGGCAATTTTCTTCCCGGATAATGAGTTCGGGAAAATTTTAGGGCTTTTTATGTTCCCATAACCGAAGTAATCAAATTCTGCAGTACCACTGCTAAACTTATTGTGGGCTATTCTTATAGAAAGCTACAATAAATTGCAATCACTCTTCGACATGCCAAACAAATGATCAGTGATTTATTGAAAATTCCCTAAGTTTGAAAAAATAACAGAATATTTTTTTAAATCAAGGAAGTTTTCTCTTACACCCTCTTGTTGGGTACAACTCAGATACGCATATAAGGCTTGAATCTGATAGAATTTATGCAATACTCAACATAAAGCAGAATGAAAAAGCTTCATTTATTTCAGAACTTGTTTTCTTCAAACAGATTTGCGGAAGAGGACGGAAGTAATTTATATTGATAGGTAGAAAGGTATTATTAGCCCCTCATAGGTAGAATGAGGAAGCACTACCACATCAAGAACAATCCATGCATGCCTCTAACTTCGAACGCCATCCCAGCGCGCACACAACGGAAAGCCTTAAAAAGGCTTCCTTTGAAAAAACCTCCAAAGGTGAATGGGTGCTGCCACTCTCTTTGTTTTGCAGTGGCGAAATTGAGCTGAATAACTCCTTCACGAATACATGGTCGTAAGCGGTCATAGGCGAAGGAGTAAAAGAAAAGCGGACACTGTCCTAGTCCACTGCTCATAAAACCACTGATGTATCATGCCATACAAATTCAGAAATCGTGCGGAATGGTTCCTAATCTGAGGACAATTTAAGTTAATTTCAAGGTGTTTCGATAATGTTCCTTATACCTCTTGGACATCTGCCACCTTTCAAAACATGTGGGTAGCAATAAAGTTGCTAAAGAAGGTGCTCTTAAGATGTAATAAGCATGTCAGAATTCCGATGTGTTCGAAAAGTGCTCGAAGTAAAAAGATCCGACAATCACATCGAAAGGTCGCATTATATACGCTTTTGTGATTACCTCATGAAATGAAACCAGTCCCATAACTTATCGGCAAAGTGTAAAGCGTTTACAATAATGGCTTCCCACTCTACACATCTCTCTCAAAATGATCGCAAACTTTTGCGCATATTTAGAGTACAAATAACTTCTTTAGGAACTGACTGATGAATCTGAAGTTAATAAAAGTAGATCTGCGTTACAGACTGCGGAAATGATTGGCGGAACAGGCGAGAAACAGGCGCTACCGCAATTATTATCGACTATCGACAAATGAAGCGTTGACCTCCCTCCCCCTATCCCCTTACGCTTCCCTTTCATAAAGAGGGACAGAAAAATTCTATTTTGCACTTTGAATTTTGTATGCAACTTAGCATGCTTCAAACAGAACTCTATCACGGGCACTTTAAACCAGTAAAAAAGAACGATTCTTAGGCTTATCTGGTGTTTACCACTGTTCTTCATCAATCGTTGAGGAGACGGACAAGCATTAGGCGAAAAATAAGGGAGATAAGCCATACTGGTGACAAAGAGAGGACTCCCCATAGCAGCGGAAAAGGAACGGGCTTCTTCCTCTCATCTTTAAATACTAATGGAGTTAACAATATTCGTTTGCAATACATTCACTAATTTTTGAAATTCTAGCTTCAATAACTGCCGAGTTTAAACTGCTGGAGAGACTAGCTATAAGCCACACACCTAGTTTGTACTTGCTTCGTAAGTGCAAAGTGCGCTTTTCATTCTGAAGGTTGTGGAGAGGGGGAAGAGGGGAATGCGAAGGGTGCAACGGTTGCACTGCCGTAGTTTCTTGTCCTCAGCTCTATCTTTGCAAACCTTTTCATCCGTGGATTTACAGATATCTCCTTCATTATACTCACCGACGCCAACAAACAGACACAACCTTGTATTGCAATGCGCACTGTAAACGTAAGTACGCTTGACAATTGCAAAACTGAATTTGAAAGGAATGGAAATAAGACACCAAAATGGTGCAATCTAAACCTTCAGAGGTACATCTGTTCTCATATGGGAATCACAACGTCGCTTTTACTCTAAGAGATGACGTGATCTAAATGAAAAGATTTTTGAGCTTAGAAAATAGTAAACTCTGAACGCTGATAAAATCTCAAACTGATCGAGTAAAGTTTTATATCATGTGTGGGTAAGGTTAATGCTTCAATGAAACTATTGATAAAATGAAGTCGCCATTAAATCGGTCATCATTCTGCAAATAGTGTGAAAATTTCTTATGTTAAGATGCAGATAATGCAAAAAAATACAACAATGCAGTAAGACTGCAGTTGGCAACAAAAAATATTACAACAATAATAAATTTTATACTTTATGCTAATAAATTCAAAACTGAAGGACTGCTGCAGGTGCGAACTTCCTCTTGCACTAGCACTCAAGAACGTGGATTCAAAAGCTATGTCGATTTGTCAATATTATAATGGTTAATGCACTTCAAAGTGAAGAAAGAATATTCTAGTTTTAATAGTTAATTTCTTCGAAAATGTTGGAAAGTGACGCATAAAGCCTCCGGAACTGTCACAATGTACGCTGCGATTTGAATCATCCAACACCCCAGCATTGAATGAACCGGTTGATTATTGACTGATTATTGATTACTGATTAGTGACAGAGACTGAATGAATATTATCGACTGATTACTCAACACAACGCATAAGCTCCATTTTTCAATAAAGCACATTCACAATGTTATTTTACAATCGCTGATCTTACGAAATGCACCAGTACTCTCCTACCTAACAAAAAAAATTTATTAGGTACTATTAGTTGCTACAAACTTTTCATGAGCGATGACGCGCTTAAGAACGATGATGAGTAATATTTACCATGAGTAACGTCATATCTGTTTAAGCAGTGTTTATGCTCTAGCTGGTTCCAAAAAAGCAGACAGGAATCAAGAAGTATCTCACCTGTGATGTGAGCTTGACCTGAGGTCGTGTAGGAATTTGTTGCTCCACACCCGGAAAGCAACGTTCACCAATGTAAGGTGAACAACTACGACTGCTTTTCGTTCCGGTCGAATAGCTAAAAGAAAATCGAATGATTGTCGACCGTCGGATGATTTTTCCACCAGTGATCTTTCGAATTTCTTTTCAAGCACTCAAGTGCGTGTCAAAGATATATGAGTAGTAAAACTATGGTTGACTGTAATTTTTCCAGTATTTAAATATGCTACTTTAAAGAAATATATTCGAGAATAAAAAAACGAGTCAAATTTCATCATTAATATCTTGAACTAATTTGCACTGAACAAAAATCAGAGAAGTTAATAAAATGCACATATCCGCGTACTCACTAAAAACATATAATTCAAACACTGTGGAGAGAATTTGATTTTAATAACACCTACAGAAGATATCTCTCCATAAAATTAGCTTCTGAGGTCACAAATGTGGAATCAATATTTGCGTAATGATAACGCTCTTTTTTACAGACATAAAAGATAAAAAATTCCCTATTTGTGCAGCATGCAGCACCAAAAATGATTTCAACCGTCGATTAAATTTTCTTAAGTATTGTAACTCACAAAGTTGTAAGTCAGAAGAAATAATGACGGGTGTAGCTAGGGGACGGGGCAAGTGGTGGGGTGAAGTGAGAGATTCCCGAACAAGAGACAGGAGATGAATTAAGACGATTAACACTCAAGCGAAAACTGCAATTTTGTTAGGAAATACACGCCGGGCGAACGCTCAACCTGCACGGAGTCAGCATTCGGGTTATTCAAATGAATATTGATCGATCTGGTGAACTTTTTTCCGTTTATAATATATTTTTGCGTTGTAATTTCATAACAGTCTTTCTTTCAAAGTAGCACGCAAACAGATACACAAACAGACAAACAGATAAATGGAAGCGTTTATTTAGACATCCCAACGACCATGATGACTACAGAGCTAACCGGCAATGATTTTCTCGTCGCATTTCCGGAATTTATATAGAAATTTTTAGACTGGAATTCACTTGAAAGCTATTCACCTGCTCAAATCTTCTGTGGAATATTCACTACTTGCATCTGCAAGATATTTGCTCACCGCATAACTGCACTCTACCATTGTGTCGAATCCCTGAAAAACAATAGCTATTACCAAGAGAATTGATAGAAATATCGCTGCACAGGTATGAGTATAAAATTTAGACTTTTAAAAAACGAGGAAGGAGAAGACTGTGTGAAAAGCTCACCGAGACATTTATTAACAAAGACAGAACGAGAATTATATATAGGGCAGGTGGAAATTCTTCAGATTCTTAAAGATGAAACTGCAGCTGGTGCTAACATACGTTTTTTTTGGACGACACTGCTGCAATGTTTGCAAAATCGGTTGATCATCTTGCTGTTCTGTTGAGTTTCTGGCGACAGGTGAGGTTAAGGAATAGGAGAGCGAGTTCGAGGAAATGTTTCTTAAGAATTTTTTTGTGAACAGCGAAATGAGCAAGATTTAAATAATAAATCCATAAAGAACGATCGAATAAATCCATAAATCACTGCTCCAGAAACTAACTTTTCGACGTGTTTACGTCAGAAGAAAATCCTTTAAATTTGAAAGATAAATTATAAAAAGGTTTCTGCTGCAGCATTTATTATTATCAAGAAACTATGTTAATCAACTAATTCTGAACTGTTTTTCTCTGAAGTGTCGGAATAAAAACAAAGTTTAAAATTACTTCATCAACACAGCGTTATTAATAACTGCTTTAACGGAAACCTTTGGAATATGAGTATTTGAAAAATTGAAGCATAGAAAAATGTTATATAGATTTATCGCCGTCACGCAGTCCGATGTTTAGAAGGCAATCACTGAGGTAATAAATAAATCAATGTGAAACGAGAGAAAAGTTCTCAGCCACTCAGAAATTACTTCAACACTTATTAAATAGTTTTAATAACTGGAAAATTTCAAAGAGCTGAAATTACCTCGTCACTACTCGCAGAAAATGTTTCAGATCGATTCCTTTGCTCTTCGGCTGAGCTGAAAAAAAAACCAACACTATAGAAGAAAACCTAAAAGAAATATTTCGTTCTACTGTTCAATGCGTTGGCACTGATATTGCTGTAGTGATTCAGTGACCAAATAAAAGTACTCTGTAGCTACACTATCCTACAGCAAACAAAAACGTCCCCATCATAAAATAATCGCACTTCAACGCTCCACTGTTAATATCCAGAAGAGACTTTTTGTTGCCGAATGCAGTTGGATTGGTTGGAAGTTTGCACTACTGGAAGTGGTTAGGTCATTGCATCAATTGATTCTGTTCGCCGATATTTGTATTATAAAGATAACAAAAAACATTCACCTAAAAGACACTACTGCGCAAGACTCATATGCTTTTGAGGAATATTTGCTCCTCGGATTACTGAGAGGGAAAGAGAAAGAGGAAAAGAAAAAGGAGAGAAGGCTCGGAAACAGTCTACTCCCCTCTTGCATTCCGTTTACATGCGCCTTTATCGGCATATGAGGTTACTTCAGCTAGTGTCAAATGTAACGTCCTTTAAGGTACCGTTAAAACTTTTATTGTGCTTTCCATTCTGTCAAAGAAAATCTCTGCAAAAGAATTTCCATACAATCAGTCGCACAACTTTCCACTCATCAATTTCTGCGAAGTTTTTCGCCCTTTCGTGGAATATTATACTACATCAACGGTTACCTAGGAGAATATTAAAAAGCTCATTAGAGATCTATGATAGAAGTCAAAATTCTTCGAATGAAATAAAGGATCGTTCATTAAAATAATCATCCTCATATTTCCACTAACGAGTAAAAACAAAGAAATGCAAATAAAAATCAATGAAATATCGAATTCAATAATAACCACCTGTAGAAAGAAAATAAACCCGCTCGATAAATATCGATAGAAATATTCTCAAATTTGTTAAAAATTGTCCAAATTATCTGAAAAAATTCTCAAGTCGAGAAAAAACTTACCAAACTTGTTCCACTATCAATGACAGAGAGGAAACAATATCCAAAGGGGGAAAATCAAGCGGACTGGCCAAAGATGAAAATGAGATTGTTGAACGTCTATTGTTTAGCCAGTCGTTATAGTTGAGAAGTGGCTCGACAGCACTAGTATCCAATTTTGGAATCAAACGATCCACACGGCTACACTCATCAGCAAGACAAGCTATCGTTGAGCACAACTGCAAATGGCTGTCGTATGGCTGTCATCTAACAGGAATTGCCGATTTGCTTAAATATCGCAGGTAAACGACTAATTTCGAAAAACAATGCTCGGCTTATTTCTATTTTTCTTCACGCACCTAGAAAAAATAATCTATTTCAGTAGTACGCCGTTTGTGTTTAGTATCCATAGCACATATTTGTTGTTGATTTCGAGGGTTTTAATAGTTTGAGGGCAGAAAAAAAAGTGAAGCGCCTAGGAAGAACAAAAAATTTCTCATGTAAAAAATGCGTAAGCAAATTGCGGCTCTCTCGAAGCTCAGAGGCTGATATTGCTACAATTTACATTAATTCGATACTGTTTCAATTAAATTATCGAATTAATTTAGCTCATCCACATCCCACCTACCTCTCCCTGCTGTTCTCAGCTGCGAAAAAAGGGGATATGTTATAACAGGATGGAAAGAGGAATGAGTCATTTTCAGTCAATGAAACCATAGTGGGGTAAAATGGGCGAGAGAGTAACAACGGCTGCGATAAGACCGCACGAAAAGATCGACGCGATGATTAAAATGCGAAGCCTCAAAAGCCAAACGGCTGGAAAACAGCTGACTGGGAAGTTTCCGTATGTAAACGTGAGGATGACCCATAAACTATAGTGCAATTATATAAACTGCCACCTGCACGAATAATCGAACAAGCAGGAAAGTACGTTAAATTGATTTGCAAGATATGAACTTTAACAGTTATGTTCAATGGTCTATTTAATTTCATGAAGTTACTGACAAGAAGTTTTTAAAAAATTCATAACAATTGAACGAGGTTTTGACCTGACCATCCTCACAGATGTATATTTTACAGATATTTTGCTTTCCGACTTTTTCAATATTTATGAGACTCAACTGTACAATACTGGAGGCATTTTTGAGTATTACATTTCTTTCACAATGGATTGAGAGGCTGCAATTGTGACGGGAAAATTAGAAAATGAGAAACATCAAACTGCATGCCCTCACTAAACTGTTTTCGGAATTTAAATCATCGTAGACCGACGCACAGATATAAAATCGCTATTTGGAAAAAAGACGATCTTCGATGCGATATGTACGGCAGTAAAAGTGAATCAATTGTGATGTTTTGATGTAGCGGCTTAATGAATCTACATATCAGAAGTGCGCAACAACTGATTTAGTGACCATAGCACACTAAATTATAAAAGAACTTACCCGACGAATCTGAGCGTTATTGTTCGTTTCCCATTTGCCCGTTGCTGCCGATTCACCAACTTCGCAACTATAATACAGACAAGCAATAATCGTCCAGTTTTTCAATATTTATTTCCTGTTCGAATGGGTATTATTATTCCAAAGATACAGCATAGAAGTAAACTTTATGTACGTAGTTAACTGTTCCCATACAACATCCTCTCCCATGCATCCGTAAATTAAAATAAGAAGTCCTCTTGAACCCATGAAGTGAAAGTACGATCGATAAAACTTCGTCCAAGCATATATGTACCATTCAAAGAGATTTTTTTGCTAATTTTGTCTTAAAGTTGTAACTCTTTAGAGACTTGTCAATTTTTATTGCAAAGAATCCCAAGGGCGCCAAAAAGTATTCTTTTTAGGCGAAATCTACTGTTGCTTGCAGAAAACGTTTAATATCTCATTGCGATTTTATGAACTGCTCATTCGTATCCCAAGAAGAGGATGAGACTGAAAGAAAGAGAAGAGAACGAAGAGTACCCATCTATGGCTTAATCGTAACTGTGGCCTTAATTATGAATTAAATGAAACTAAAATTGGTACATGAGGAACTTATCTCTGAGGAAGGAACATCTTTAAATCGTCCGAAAAACAAGGCACACTTTGGCACATCCCATGAACGGGTAAAAGGCAAACATGCAAAGATATTTCTCGAATTGGGATGATCGCAAAAACCTCAGCGGTTACTTCAACTTCAACAATCTCCTGCTAAAAACTGGAAATCAATGAAATAGCTAGCAAAAGATATAAACCTTCAGAAACCTATAACATAGAACTCACCTTCCCTGTTCATCATATGTAGCGCATTATATGTTTAACTAAGAGAAATAATGAGGGAGAAGAGCCGAAATGTCAATCGTGATTAGGTATCAACTTTCTTGGAACATCTATCAAAATGGCGCAAATTCATGACAGAAACACTGCATCATCACTGTACTGAAATGTAGAACTTAGAGGGAAATTCCTTGTAATTGAAGTTAGACACTCCTAAAACTGATAGTCTTATTCTTCTAATCATTCCCTCATTTGTTCCGTCCCCCCCTCCCCTCGTTATATTCTTCCGATCGCTTTCGAATTTCACCGATTTCGATAACGTCTGCAGAGTTTTCGCTGTCCCACATCCCCGTTCCCTTTTGTCATGGAAAAAATCTACTGTTTTCCCAGCGAATTAACTGTATACCTCTTAAAGCGGAAATTCCGATTTTTTGTCCGGAACTGTTTGCCATTTTCGGAGACCTACTATTCTACCCCCTCCCCCTCTCCCTCTCACCGATAAAAGAACACCTGCTCTCAATTAAATGAAAAAATGGCTCACTAACATTCCAGTCAGCTTTTAGTTTACGCAATTTTTCAGCTTCATGAAATGATAAAGCGGAAGGAAGAAGTGAACAAAGAGTGGAGAATAAAAGAATGAATAATGAATGAGGATATGAAATTATACACGTGCCATTTGATCGAATTATCGAATAGTGGAGAACTTTTTCAAATATCCTTCGTTCACATAGTCAGTGAGAGAGTCACAATGACCTTCGAGAAAAGTGAGGAAAAGCCATCAAAAATAGCCAATACTTATAGCTTTGAAGCAGTAATACTTTACTTCTTCGTAAGCGGTAAGAAAAAACCCAATATTAAAGTGTAAGTCATACTTGTGCAATAAGATATTTTAAAAAGCGCAGAATGAAAAGTGATGCAATTTGCCGTCGCAGTTATAAATTTTACATATTATCGGCCATAAATGAGTACCTACTTAAAATTCTTTATGTATGAAGAAATGTGCAACTATTGATAAACTGATAAGAATGATAACACTACAAATGGTATGCAGTTAGTACTGACTACTTAACAATGATGAACTGATGCTACAAAATTGTATTCCATCAAAAATGTTGCACTATACTAAGAATAATGCATTCATCTCAATTTTTGTCTGCTGATATGCCGCATAATCACAGCATTTGGGACTATAACCTCAAAAGTTAAGTAACCCATCAAATTTCTTGCAGATCCGCCATTGTTTTCGATTATGAATCGAGTAAAGTTATGAATGAAAATGCCTCGCATCTGGACCTAGTTCTTTTGAGATATTGTGACATAAAAAGCAACAGACCAACACAAAGAAACAGACACACACAGACCCGATCATAAAGTGTATCAACGAGCACATCCTCGTTAACGTTTGAAATGTTTGAACTTGACTGTGATTTCAAGTGAAGAGAAGATAGTGCAGAGGCTATCGGAGACGAAATTTTTTGCCCTTTTCGGCGATTTTTAATCTTTCGCGGTCTCTCTTTGTTCTCTCGAATCGAGTCATCCCTTCTTTCAGTTTTTTCACTGTTCATTTCTATGCAATCCCTCTCCTCAGTTCTCATGTTATTTTTCCCACCTTCATGCGAACACAGCTCCAAACTGCAGTTGTCACATATGTGTGACGAACGTCTTCTCCGACGAAGGAAGGAAGAGCGTGCTGCTTTGTTTGCTAACTTAGGAAACGCAGTAGGCCAACAATTTTTATAAGAAATGAGGCCGTCGCTTCTCAGCTATGTAGACGACAAATCTCTCAGAGAACGAGAGAAAAAGCAATGAGAGAAAAAAAGGCCTTAGTGACTAACCTGACAGTCAAACCTCACATCGGCGGTAAGCCCGACGAATGGAACACTACGTTTTCCTTATAACTTCCTTTAAGAGATCAAGAAGCTATTTCTAACAGTCTTCAGAATTAATTTTTGGCATGAACGATACGGACAAGGTGAGTTCAGACTAAACATACCACAGTGTACTCTGCAAGCAAACATGTCTATACCAGCGCAAATACTACTCGACTGCGTTGTGTGTTGCGAGTGCAAATCTTGAAAAGTAAACAAAATTCCTCAAGAGCGTTAAATCAGAACATAAGTGTGCAAGCACCACAGAGTCAAGCTGAATGGAGTAAGTAGGAAATGGTTTGTTGGGCCAACACTAGTCGCAGATTACACAAGCCATAGCCAGAATACCGCGTTGACGCAAAGATATTTGACACCCCTATACGTGCACAAAACCGATTCTCTAGTCGACGAAGTAGACGAATAAGTTGAAAAATAAGCTTTAATTTGCGAATAACGATGGAACAAAATAAACGAGAGACGGCAAATAACTTATGCGTCAATGAATAAACGAACAAATTAATGAGTAATTCAGCCGAAGAAATAAATTTTAGAGTAGAAGAAAAATAAGCTGCAACTGCTTTAAAATTGGATCCGATAGGAAAAGAGACCATGAGAGCTTGAGAATGTAACTATTCTCACGTGACCTATGCAAACTGAACGAGCCGATCACCTGTAATTCAAGAAAAAATACCACCTAGTTCCATAAATTAACTGATGGGAATAATCGCCTATCATTTATCTGAAATCTTTGTGCTTATGAATGAATTCGATGAAGTAAGGGACAGATTAGAATTTGAAAACGAACGCAACAGATTGAAAATGGAATGCAAGATGTGACCGCAAGAAATTTTCTTGTAAATATGCCGATATCGGTCAAATACGGGCGACTCGAGTGGCCAGCGGTCAATCATCCTCAACCCTCTTGATCTTGCGGTATCTCTTCGTTTACCCCCCTCCGTCCACTCACCCCTTTCGTAACATATCGTTGCACATTTTATTGCTCAAACAATTCAGCATAACGTAATAATATGATACAAGAGGAGGGCAAAACCTGCGATTACGGTCAACATGTAACCACTTTGGTAAATCTCATGCAATGCACAAATCTCTTTCCACACTTTTTAGACCTCTAATAGAGAATTAACAACTGCAGAAGCACGCCAAAGGAGTTGGCACGATGGGTTTTTTGCAAATCAGTTTACCTGATCCTCCACTTAAATGTACGGACGGCAACTTGTAAAATGTGCGCAATAACGCACCCATATCTCTTAACTCATCCAACCATTTGTTCATTTCCATGAAAATATCATTTCTGGACCACCTGATCGCTGTAAATTTGAAATTCACTCGATGGGAAACACTTTTAACTATTAATGGATCAAAGTAATTTTAAGTGGAAATACAGCTGTGAATTTTTGTAACATTAGCCGTCAGTTATTCCCGAATTGGAATTACCCAGCTATCGGTGCGTGTATCCGTATTTTCTGCTAACACAAACGCTTTATTCGCTTAATAGAAACTGCAGTATACGAAAAAGCAATTCGAAAAATTATAAACTATAAAATTCAAAAAGGCTAAATTCGCCCTCCCAGAACAAAAACAATGAAAGCAAACTCTCCTTTCAAGGAAAACCTCCCTCACTTAGCAACAATGAACGAGTGCATTCTCATAGATGATGGATAGAATATAAACTGAAAGCAATTCTGCTCAAATTTATCGCAAGTTAAGACTTTTCTCTTTTGAAGCTATTTAACGACATGAATTAGCAATATGCTGTCCCAAGCCTCTTGCTCTCCCTATCACCCACTTCCTCCCCTCCCACATAACTCTTTTATAAACAAAGAATGCGAGCAACATTTAAAAAAGCAAGCTTTTGGACGAACGCAACTCAATCTTTATGCATCATCAGCTCAGAGAAGTATATAATATTATTGCGACGTTATCAATGTGAACGCATCAAACCATTGCTGACCTATATCTCCTCATGCACATATCCAGCATACCGCTTTCGACCATTTCAAATGAATTCAACTCGAAAGACGACTGAATACTTGCTAAGGGGTCGTATCAATACAACCGACTTAACATGTGATAGAATGGGAGGAAAAGGGGGAGGGGGATAGCGAAGAGGGAGAGGCGACACAGATGAAGTAGGAGAGGATAAACGCATTGTTCAGACACAGTTCCCGTTGTTCACTGTTCTATTAAATGCTTAAAGTGTGGGGTAATTATTTTGGTTCACACATTTGCCCGAACATTATGGCAGTTAACACAGGCTCACAAACAAAAATGCCCTATCAATGCAGTTTCACATTCCGGTTTACTCCCCTCTCCCCTAAACATGGTTCCGTGAGGTGAACTACATCTGTGGCTGACCTTCATTTTTATTTATGAGCTACTTTCACAAAATATCGTTGAACTGCATTTTGTGACAAGTTGTCAAAGTCTCCTTTCGTGGAATTCGGATATGAAAAGTGTGTATTCTTTAAAGGGATTCTTTAAAATGCATGCACAGCTCAGCTCGAGTTTTATAAGATGCATGAGAACTTTCGTGCTGCAAGGATTAATTCGATGAAATGAAGTCCAATAAGAAAGCCGAGTTCCTTTTCTTTCAGTAACAGATAATGAAGTTATGCACATCATCGTGACCTGTAAATGCTTCTCAAAATTTTCTCTCAATTACAAGATATTACAAGTGCAAAAGGTGGGAGAAAACATCGCAGAAAAATGAATACGACGAGCAGGTAAGCTGAAGTTCGGAATATCAGTCATGACCATTCCTCGAAAAAACACAATTTTCCTTTCCTTCCAGATTAATCTGGAATTTTGCGAAAAATGCATCGTTCATGGTGTCGTTAGAAATTCAGCAAGCATTTCAAAAAGCTCTTGTTCTGCATGTACTGCAATTGTGAATACATGAATATTCTGTATGTGTGTGGTTCCCTACTTGACAGTTTAAAATCATTTATAGAAAATATGCTCAAGATGAGGAATAGTGTTAGGAGTTTTGTGAATATACTCCCACTAGAAAGAAGAGATGATAGCAATTACAGATGTGGACATTTCACTGTGAAATGAAATTCTTGAGATGACAGTCATTCTAGAGTCGTCGAAGTGAAAGTCATAAAAAAGGGACAAATTTTAGCAATTGATTCGAATGGTCGAACTGTCTTCTTAAGACATCAGTTTACTAACTCCTGTTTTACCAAACCAGTAATTAACTTAGTATTCCTCTCCTTCCTTTAATATCGAAAAAGAACAATCACCACTACTTCTTTCCTCTCTCCTCTTCTCTTCTCTTCCGACCTCAGCAATCGTTACGGCTAGCAAAGGCAGAACATACAACTGTCCCCCCACCTCCCCAAAAATCACATCTTAAGAGCAGCTTTCACCAATCAATGCCTTCTTTATGTATTTTTATCAATTGCTAAAAGCGTTTTCAGCTGATTCAATGAAAATCTCTCTCCAATGAAAGACCAATCTTACAGAAATAATGTTTTGTCTATGTGCTTATATTTATGATCAGTTTTTGCACTTACATAATATAAAAATCAGGATAACTGAACCTAGTGGACCTTTCTACATCGCCGAATATACTTCTAGTTGCGTATATCTGATGATTTTAAAGATGAGAATTGGATAAATGATTTTTTTGATTCAGCATCTCTGGAAGCGGTCAGTTTTAGAAGAGAAATACATCATTATCTGACTTTTTATCATTCTCTTCGAATACTTTACAAGCGATTAGTCTGCCAGGCTGAAATCCAGAAAATGCAATATCATTCAAGCTTGACTAATGCACTTTTCTATAATTTCAAAAAATGAGCTGCAAAACATACGTATGATAGATTTGTTTTTTATTAGTTAAGAAGAAAATTGAAAGAATAAAAATCGAAGCAAATAACTATTTCCGTTTTTTTTTCGGGAAGATTTTTAAATAGGCATTTTTAATTGTCGCTCCCCGTAAGTGTCATCATTCGTTTTTCTTCACACATTCCACCAACTACAATAAAATTGAGTTCATTAATGCCACATTTAATACGGCAACAAATAGATTTGATTGGCGTCCTCTACGATTGCTCACAGAAATTTGATGTTAAAATAGGAAAAAAATCTCTGCCCTTTGCTTAGAAAAGAAAAAATTCCAAAGGAGTACCATAGAATAAATTATTTGCGTCGCTATGTGATACGGCATTTGTGTCTCAAAATGAGAATTCTCTCCCTAGGAAAGTACGTTTGATGAACATTCCATTGTCTCCTTTGCCCATCAATGACCTCTTCTCATCTCTCTTTTCAGAAATGAAGAACAATTTTTTCGACTCATTTCCGTTATATTATTGAAAAATTCTCTCTTATTTCTTAGGAAAATTTTCGTTGAATAACAGGAATTTTTCGATTCCATTTGGTGACTTTCGAAACTGAAAATTGCAATTTCTCATTCAAACGATATCTAAAGTGATTTTATTCTTTGAAAGGGAAATATTGTTGACTAATAAGGGGAAAAACGGAAATTGGCTGAAGCATTTTTTGCAAAAATCAAAAACGCTTACTAGTTGGAACTTAACTAAGAAGAATATAACTTTATAAGGTGAAGAAAACATCCCAATTGTAGTACCAAATTGTTCAGCTTCTTCTTTGCAAACTTCTTATGGAATTTCAGACTCATAGAAAAAATATAAGAATTTTGTGCTCCGATATCAAAATAGAACGAATAAAAACTTAATTACAGAGTGAGTAATTAAGGAGAATACAAATCTCGAAAGAGCATAAAAGCATAAAAAGTGGACGAAATTGACGATTGACAAGTTCACAGCCCTCCTTTTTTAGCAATAAAAGTTACTGTTCAATTAATTTTAACTGACATAAAATTAAATATCAACTAATACTATATGTATATATGTATAGACAAAACGTTAATTACAAATGTTCCTATCAGTCATTAAAGAACCAAATTCACGAAGAGACATCAACGAAGATTATTTTCCTCCACCTTTCCTTTACCGATTTTCTCTTTTTCTCGTAAATTTTCCACCACAGTTTCATGGATTTTCTCTTGCAGCAAACGTGAACAGGAAAGAGCTAAGGTATTGAACACATCCCCCGAGATCAAAAAAATACTTTTGCACTATTGCCGTATGCACTATCGAATGTCTGTGTTATATGACATTGTTATTTCTTTCTTTTTTCAGATTTTTTGCATCAAAAATTGAAAGAAAAAAGAAAAGCAAGATGAAAGGGAATGCAGAAGGGATTTAAACGTATAGTGTGGTCTCACTTCTACAGGGCTACAGTACACAGTTCAATTTGCATTTAAAGAAAAGAACATACTTACGATTGTATAATAAACGATTTATACGGATCGTTGAAGTTTTCCAATTTAAGTAGGTCGCCCATTTGAAAAAGACGATGTTGTGGTATATGGAAGCGATACCAACAAATAAGTAAAAGTTGAGATGCCCAATCCTGAAATGCAATTTCTCTCGAATACGCATTTTCTCTTAAAACAATAATCACCACTAAAATTATCTCCATAAAAGTATTATTAACTACAGCAGAAATAAAATTCCCTCTCTAAACGACTATTTAAACTACTGACTGAAGGTTTCCTTGTTATATGCTTATACTCATTACTCGGCAATAATGAATAATACTCAAAAGGATTTAAGTAGAAATTCGATTTGTAGCTTTCATCGATCAAATCAATAAATGAATGCAATAATTGTTGAAAATTATAGTGAAAAAATATCTAACTCCATTATTTTATCGAAAAAATTACATTGCTTTGTATACAAATAAGTAATTTCGTTAAAGACGGGCCGAAATTCTCTAAACAATTGAACTATGAAAAAAGTACATATTCGTCTAATTGAGTAGTAGGAAATTTATCACCACGTTGAGACGTTTTGAAAATGGAAAATATTTCTCACATAAGGGAAATCATAACTGAAGTGGATCAATATTATGCTGTAAGCGAATAATCAATCAACGAAAATTTACTAATTATTTCTAGCAGTAATGACTGTTCGGTAAGTCAATGAATGTGTCAGGAAACTTCACAAAGATCCAACTTCTGAGTGCCGATCGACGAATCACTGATCATCTGTGCATATAGCATCACAAGTTTTTACTCCTCTTTAACGGACCTTATCACTCTAAATATCGACTGAAATTAACCTCATCTTCAATATATTTCTCCATTAACGTTTGCCGTACGCCCGCATTTTGAAGTACTTTTCGCGTTTTTCGAGGAGCTCTTTTGAAGCGTTCTGGAGAGAGATCGAAGCAATCCGGAATTATTTTATTGACAACCCTGAAATATTACAATTTCTGATCTGTTGCTTCGTGAGCAGTTCTAAATCACCTCTGACATATCGCTTCTACTTTAAACTTTTCACAACATTCTCAGTTTTAAAATATTTTGAGCTGTTAAGGGCGAGAAATTACGCCTCCATACAAATTTATTCGCATTCTGTTTCAAATCTTAGATAGTTACCGAGCTGAATAGATGCAGATAAACACTATACACGATTTAATGCTAATAGTGGGTTGGGGACTAACAGTATTTCGAGAAGCGATGCCCATTTTCAAAGAAATCAACTTTCAACGTAACGAGAACTGCAATAAAGCCCAGCAACGAGTACTCTGAACGACCGTTCGCTTCCAGTGTGATACTGACTCATTGTATATGCAATGTAATCATTAGTGTAAGGAATTAACTGTGATCTAACAAAGTAATACAATCAACAATGAGAGCATACTTTCGAAGGTGGTAGCCATGACGTAAAGAGTAGAGAAAGTCATCGTTATCAATGAAAATTTCACGGCATGTAACCTGTAAACAGAGAACGGTTCACAACACTTACTAACAAAAAAATGAGATATTTAGATTATTGCTGAGATTTGAATTTTCAATCTCCACATTTTCTCAGAATTTCTTATCTTTAAGACGGAAGTTCTTTTCACACCATTACGACGTTAGCAGTAACAGATATTGCAAATAACAATAACAACATATTTACCAGTAACGACGGACCTGTGGTCTAAAAAACACCCTTGCTGAGCTAATGAAATTTGTGATAGGACACACTGAAATGATCGTTTCCTCACTGTCTCAACTAAGACACAATTTTACGGCTTAATTGTCATCCGTTAAATCATCCCTCGGGCACTGGAAACTTTTTTGTCGTTCCCTGAGCATCTGCTTATCTCCTTTTCGCCTCATGAATTTTCCTTAATAACACTACATTTGTGAGGTAAGTGTTAGTAATCTCTACTGAATTTACCACCAGCGTTATATGTTGAAAAAAACGAATAAGATGAATCACGAACGTATACGTTTTAAACATGACGAACTACGTAAAAGAAGTTATCACACGTTCTTTTATATGGAAATGATTATACATAAAGATGTGAAATGTTAGTGACAAGTAACTTACATAAGTCAAAAACGATTCTCAATTGTCATATTAGAACGCCACTGATGAAAGAAAAATATTTGGGACAAAATTGAGATTATTTCTGAGCGAATTTCATGCATAGACAAATGCATGCTTTTGCATATATGACTATATACGGCCATAGATGACAAAATTATGGTGTCACAGATGTGTTTACTGCGACTGGTCGTAAAATCGGCAACTTTACGGACTTACTTACATATATATGATAACGATATTGATTAAGGATAAACGATTGAAAATTCATAATCATCCTGGCCAGACCAATGGAAAATTTTTCAGAATTTTTGTACAATTTATCCAGAAAAGAACATCGGTTGAATTTCTTTACGCAAATTTTCCAATGAATGCAAGAAGGGAAGCTTCCCACCTTTGGTCATTCTACCTCTCATGAATTTCATTTATTGAAATAATGTATGGCTAAAAATGCTCGATCTATTCGTCGGAAATTTCCTAGAATCACGTTACAAAGAGTACCAATTCCGGGAATGATGGCAACGAAATGACAACTTCCAACCTCTACCGCTGATCTACTCTTACGTAAATACGGAATCATATTTGCACCTATATTGATATTAAGTTTTATCTATGGTCAAAAAATTTGTTCTAATATTTTTTTGAATTGGCAAAAATATTTTTCAATACTGAGTTGAGACATTCGGACACACAAATAGTAATAAACTAAAAATTTGTGCTAACAGATTTGACTGTCTATCCATATCCTCTGCCCTTCCACATATTCTTTCATAATGTCGCTTTTTCGTTTTTAATGTTGATAATAGTTCCGAGTCCCTAAAAATTCACCGATAGAAAGTCTGACGGGAACATCTTGAATTCTGCTGATAAGTGGTTGTTTCTCTTCTTCCACAGTTGATGAAATTTCATCCCGGTTAAGAAAAAGAAGAAAATCGTAGTTGTTCATACTCAATGCTATCTGTAAAACTGAGTGGTATTTATGCGTGCGCCAACACAACGCACTGAAGCGATATTCGGCCTCAAGGACAGCGATGATGATCTCCAAAGTTCCGACTCGCCATGTCTAATTACAATGATTTTAAAAAGTGCAGGGCAGCAACAAAACCGCCCACCTCCGGCAGATATTTTCGGAAGAAATTTTCGGTATTCATCAGCAACTCGTATTTCGGTACTCGCTACCCAGTAGCAACTCATATTTTGCTATTCGGTGCTCACCATAAACTAATATTTTGGTATTAGATGTTCACCAGCAACTCATACTTCGATCATATCCAAGGCCAGTCATAAGAACACTGGAGGAGCTCATGTACTGTTACCTCTAAAGAGCAAAACCACAGAAACTTTACTATTATACTGTAGTGTGTATAGACAAATGATTCAAAACAAAGGGTGGCTCAGAATGGCTTTTTAGGGAGTTCTATCGAACTTAACTAATTTAGAATTTCTTCCTTAAAGCTCGAATTTAATACATCGACTTGGCTTAGCTCATTTAACGATTAAACTGGTGCGATGCCACCTCAGATGGAAGATGGAGTGATGCTAAAACACAGATATGAAGATAAAGCACTCTTTTAAGCTCCCGCAAATATGAGTGGTGAATTCCGGGAAAATTACACTGATTATCACCTTGAAAAAGTTGTCTGAGACACCTTACCTTTAATGTTTATGCCTTAGAAGATCTGAACTCTTCTCAAGCATGGGCGTCGATGATTTGTGTTCTTTTATAAAATCAATAACAAACTTTAATTTCCGAGACGCTTGAATCTTTGCAGTTCTCAAATATAGAATAAAGCATGGTGAATAAACGAGAATATATCACATTATTCAAAAAACTGTAGCATCTAAACGTCGCTGCAGCCTAAAATATGGAATTTTAGCGTTTGGCTTGTTAAAAATTGGGAAGATTAAAAAGTTCTACGCAGACGGTAGAACCAGCTCGAAAGATACAACAACACTTCATTCAGCAAATTACACAGCCTGATCAGATTATAAAACTATAGGCAAAACCGGATTGCGTTGAGCCAAAAAAAGAGCTGAAGTCGGACATAATTACCTCAAGCCATCGCTGGCATTCATTGGCTGCCATATCCAAGAAGAACTCCACTTCACTTTGTTCGAAGCCGTACCCCATATCGATGATCGTCTTTTCCAATGTTGGATTGAACACCACAGAAGTCGTCGGCAGTGCAATGCGTATAGAGGATCCAGCGTAATAGGAGAATCAAGCTCAATCAAAATGCAGAGGACCACTCAACTGACGGAGGATGGAAGTTGATTGCCTGTAACAATTTGCTCGCCTACAAGCAACAAAGTTTTACAAATCTACGCATACAAAGGCGCATTATGGAGGTATCATATTGCAAGAGCGCATGTGTGAATGTGTTTCTGGAAGTGATCCATCACTTGAAGGTATGGAATTTTGTTGCACAAAATTCATAGTATTTTAAGGGATCATACATTGTTTAATTTGATAGATGCTCAAATTTGTCTAAAAATTTGCACATATTGTAAGATCGATTGGATTGGATGTTAGGTTCGTTGTTGGATATTACGATTAGTGTGATGAAAAACATATAGAAAAGAGGAAATTTTGTTAGAAAGTTACGATGAGCGCTCTTCTCAATGAAAAAACAAATCTATTGTTGCGGAAAACCTATTTAGCATCAGTTAATAGTTTCCTAAACAATTATTGATACTTAATGCATTTAAATGCAGACCGCAAGAGGAGCACATTGTGCCAGTCCCTATATAACATTTTTACACTTGCTTTTATTGAATCATTATTTATTACACAATGACTGCTCTTCAGAAATTCACTGTAAGGAAAGATGAAATAGGGTCATTGGCATATCTGCATTTTTACCCGCAACGAGAACACATAAATATTCTCACTGAGGAGAGGAAGAAATGAACATGCGCGAATAAAAATGCAGATATCTGTTTCACAAATCAAGGTTTTTAAATTTCATGCAAAAGCGCAACATTAGCGGAAGAAAACTGTTGGGACGTATCGGATGGAAACGCCATTTTCTAAAGGAAATTTTCCGACCTGGGAGAGAACACGAGATAGAGACCAACAAAGAAGAAAGGTGAAAGTGGGAAACGGCAGAAAAGAGTATGAAAAAGAAACGATTATCAACCCTTATGATAAAACGAATTTGACGCAATAGAATCACAGGAAGTAATTGTGGAATGTGTTTGATGAATATTCCATGGATTCCATGAACGGAAATTTCCAAATTTTACAAAACTCTTTTATTGGTAATCTATTTAGTTGAAAGGAGGGCTTTTTCAGCTATATAATATCATATAAACTTCACAGCCATTGATGACTTGCATTCTAAACGACCCAATATTACGTCTTATGGAAGCGATTGTGGAATCTCCATCGCTTACAGTCCATGAAATTAAAAACGGCCAATATAAATCGCCTAAGTAACTGTGGTGACATTGATGCTCGCTGTGGTTTGAGAAGAATGCACCGTTTTAACGATGCCTCTAAAGACAATTTTCTGTGCATCTTTCAAGCAAAAAAATAAATGTCGCCAATGTGACTCATCATCGATGAGAAGTGTAAAAAACTGAAACATTTAAGACATTTCCTATTATCTTCCTATAAGTGCATCAACTTTCCGCCTAAAAATTCCTCAGTAACCTCGATGGCACATAATATAAGAAGAAGAAAAAGGGAAGTGGAAGAACTGTTAATTTTCCGCAAAATTCGATGGTTGGAAAAAATGATTGTGAGAATAATTACCAATTCAAGAATTATGCAAGATAAATCTATTCGGTTAAGTAATCCTTTAATTATTACTCGATAAGAGGCGCAACTTACTGTAATAAAAGTTAAGTTCGATTTACCATAAATTCTCAATGGGCTAAATGTTCAACACAAACAAGTGCGATGAAATCAAGTTAAGTAGCGTCAACAACGCTGAAGTAGAAGCGCAAATGAACACATTCGGTGGAGGGCAGAACTTCATATAAACAGTGAAACAATAGATACCAGGCGATTGTAAATTGTAAACCGCGAGGAAATTCTTAAATGCAATCTTGAAATACGCAAAAGTTTTATTCGTTGGTACCTTCAGAATGCACTCACTGCCTACATTTGACCACTGCTCAGTATAGGAAGAAACGACGACTGAAGAATGGGACTTCTCTCTTCTCATTCCCCTTCCTTCGTCATCGACAACAAACGCTCAGAACTAAATTGGAAAGCGATTTCTCCAAGCAGTTTAGCATTACTACCTAGAGTGATATTTTTGGAGACATCGTTTCCCATGCCGATTCAAATTCAATTATCGATAGCATCGCTATCGATAGCACTCGCTCACCTGTTCGCTCTTTTTGCAGACACACCTGTCATGATTGTGCCCCTAATGGTTTAGCAAGTAGTGAACCGTAGTGCTAAAGAAGCATTCTCCACGCCACAATGCTGTGTCATTCATTGATTATGTATGCAGTGAACAATATTGACGATGTGTTAATGTTTGATCGATAAGTACAAATGCAGTGGTTTGTATCCATACTGTGAAGTACGACAAATGGTCAATAAAAAAGCAGCAAAGATAAAAATTATATGTGAACAACCCTCGAAGCCCCTCGTTCACTGCTCCATTTTGTTGACGGAAAGAGAGGATGGAAGCCGCTCATGAATTTCGAGATTTTTAGGAAGTAATTGGCAGTGAGATAGTAAACAGTAGGAAAGCTTTGAACACTGTTTTTAAGAAATGAGCGCAACTAAAGGCAAGAGAATAATACAGATCAAAAAACTGAGAATTCTGTCAATTAGCATTTACAGTAAAAAGAAATATTGAAGAAATTCATCTGAAAGTGCCAAATTTTCGACGTTTTCGAAGATGCATATCAACGCATTACTTAAATTTTTACTTCACAAATTTCAAGCGTGGAAATTATTCTTTGGTGATATGTTAATTGAAAACTTCGTATTATAGGCTGAAATTGCAAGATCCAAGTGAGAACTTCGTAATACCTGCAGTCATCGATGAGATTTTATGGATCACAAATTTCTGCCAAATTTGATGATGAACTTTTCGAGACTTAAAGTGAAGGGGCTGACATGTTAAAGAAGGAAGGGATGGGAGAGGAAGAAGGACAAGAAGGAAGGAGGAAATCCTTCCTTGCGCAGGCAACACGACATCAGAGCATACCCTACATTTACAGCTCATGACAGCCACAACCTGAGCTCACACCAAGCGAAATTCGAATCCTCTCGCATGTTTTTTTTTTCACCAACACTTTGCAGTTACTACAATAGACGAGATGTCTCCGTTGTTATTTCTAATCGTAGCACTGGCTTCCCGTGCCACACCTGATCACTCGTCCTCCCACCCCTTTCGTGTTTCATAGCACATGCCCCTCGCATCGAATTTATTCTTCGTACATGGGGAAATGCAATTCTAAATCACTGGTGATCTCTCAGAATTCATGTGGATCAAAAGAACAACCTGTTTTTATCAATGAGCCTATTTTTAAGCCTAAACAGCCAACTATGCCAACCAAGTCGAGAACGTAAATGCTAGAGCAGGGGGAATTGTTATTTAACCACCTATAGCGTCATAGCGTCAAAATCAAAAGCCCGTACTTCATGCCTTTCTTCACCTATTTTGCCAGTACATCATCTCTACCGTAGTATTTCTTATTTTAATCATTTCCTCGAAATATGCCATTTATGAGCTTTTATATCATGCCCTTTATTAGTGAATGCAAAAACAATGACTCTGGATGAGAAGTTACGATAAGCATATTTCCCTATCTCCCTACTATTGCTGAGAGGTGAGCAGGTAACACGGAATAGGTAGAGCGAAAATTTTGGGAAGCGGAAGACAGCAATATGGGTAGTACTTCAAGATAAATATAAAACACCCTTTAAGTGAATCCCAACCTACCATTCATGAACTGTACAAACACTAGTCATCTCTTGGAATGCCACACAGAGGTGTGACGGATTTGTACGTTCATTGGCAAATGAAACGAAATGAAGATGTGAATTCTTTGAATAAAACATTGATGATGATTTATTTCCTTTCAAAAGCGATAAAGTACATTTTGTGCATTTCCGGCTATTACTTGCAGCAAAGAGACGATACTACTAGCAAAATCTCGTACTTCTACAAGTTTCTTTTTATCGGTATTTTTCATTGGTAAGGAGGAGAGAAAAATTTTGAACGGTACAATTCGTTTAGGGAAGTCGATATGCTTATTAAATCCTATTTGAATTATCCACTTAAACTATTATCATTATTTAAAAAATGTTGCAGGCTTTGAATTATTTGAAACCTGAAATGGACATTAAATAAAGCTATACGGTCAACACGAAAGCTGAATCAATCTATGAATTTTATTTTGAGAATAATTCTTCTAAGAAATTCCACTCACCAATTAAATGAATTAACCCCTTCTTTTCGTTGTAATTCCAGTTAATTCTAAGAAAATGATTTATGTAACAGCGATGAATGAAGTTTCATCTCAATCATCATTAGAGTAATTTCAGACAGAAAGTTTAATGATAAGCTTGAAAGTAAAGATCTAAGAAAGCAGAGTGAAATTAACCACTGGGAAATGACCAATGAAACAACCGAAACAATTCTTGAAGAGAGAAATTCTGTTTCACTCGTTGTGGTTAAAAGAGGAAGCTGGTGGTCATTCTTCGCAACAGAGCTTCACCAAATTCCTCTTATTTTTCTTTTTCCTTATTCCTTGTCTTGCAAGCTGAACAAAATTGTTCTTTGCAATATACAACTACCGTCCTCTAGCAGCATTTGCAAATTCCTTCTAATGTACTTTCTTGCACCGATAAGGAATGAAAGATGAAAAATGAATCGATTATGTTTATTTAATCAAAAATAAGCCTGACCGGAACGAAAAACTGTTGGTTGAAAATATTTAGTAAAATCATCACTACGGTTCTCAGAAAAATCATTTTAAATATAAGATAGATGGAGGAAAGAGAGGAGGAGAGGTGAATAGGCTCGATCATCAGTCCTCATTACCTTTTCTCTGATAAATACCACCACATCGATGGGGAAAAAACCACATAAATATTGTGGCATCGATTTGGAAAACCATCAACGTGCAACCGCAGTATGGCAAGCACTTGTGACCATAAAAGAGAGCAATAATCTTACGTGGAATGATTATATGAGCATTCATAGAGAAATGCCGTCTACGTTGTGGCGTAACGATGAGTGGATCACAATTTGTGGTGATGAGTCACGTTGTCCAGGCAATCTTTTAAAACAGCGCCCAATTAAGCTGAATTATTTCCTGCCGCAATGTTCATAACAATTCTGCTTTAATTGAAGTTACGCTCTCACCTCAATCCTTTTGTAACTTTCATTTCAGTTTTTAGAAACAACTCCATCTCTCCCGTCTCCTACTCACTCTTAATAAAAATTTCTGGAAAAAGGTAGAAAATTTATAACCTCATAGGTTTCTTTCCGCCGGAGTAATACAGCATCAACAGCCTTCTCAGAACTGCCTTATTTTGTTACCTACTCACTTCGTTTATTTATGTTTCACCCCACCACAGCCTCGAAATGAGAAACATACATAAATGAGCGTAATGGTAAAAAGCAAGGATTTCTCAACGCTACAATATAGATAAACAGTCACTGAACACCTAAGGGAATCAAATCGTGCAGATCGAAACTGCTCATCGGCAGCTAAAAATCTGGAGTGGATGAACTAACGATATCGGCCGGAAACAGATCCCGAACTCATACAGCACAAAACTGGAAACTATGCAGAGTACTGGTCAAAATTAGTAGCACAAGTAAGCCCACTCTCAATATGTTAGCCTTTCAATTCGATGCCTTAATGCTTTTTTCCTCTCCCACATTTGTTTGAATAAATCCTAACAGCCAACGCTGACCACCAATAATATCTCCACATTTTTTTAAATTACAAGTAATGATCCATGCAAATCGAAGAACTTCGATTACACTGAAATATGCTAATGCTACACTCTTTGCTATATGGAAATTGACATTTCCTGTTAAGCACAGGTGACAAATAAATGGAACTGATAGGATTAATAACATCACAATCAAACAATTCCCCGTTTATCCTGAACAGCGATAACCACCATGATGAAATATTCCGTGAAATAAAATATTCTACGAGATGTGGATCGGAAATTATCGTAAAAATTGAGAAACTAAACAGAATGATTCCTTAATAAACGCATTGCGCCATTCATTCTTCACATCAGATTTTGTGTACTTTTCTCGAACAATCAACTGAATGCAAGAAAATGTTCGTAGATAAGGTTGAATAATTGATAAGGGGGACAAAAGTCACAGAAATTTCTATATGCATCGAATTTTTTTATGAATACTGATTAAAAGATTATAAAATAAATAAACAAAAAGGAGTAATTAATTGAATTAAATGAAAAGGTGGTGGAGAATATACTAGAGAAGCAAATACGATATATGCTGGTCCACTCGCCTGATTAATTAATTTCATAAAATGTCAGGACATGATAAAACGTACACAAAACTATATTCATATTTGGATTGTTCGAGCATTTATACAAACGTTCTACAAAGGATTAATTTCCTCGAAGAGTGTTAACCTAAATAATGGTGAAAGCTCGATCAATTACAAAATCCAGGTAAATGACTGGACACCTCAAAACGACTCCAACTCTCTTCAGAGATATCAGATCAGCTCTAAGGTTAAGTATAACTGCAATAATTCACGGCTCAGGATTCAATTGTCAATGAGCTGCAATTCCCGAGTCGATGCGCAAACAAATATGCGCCGCGAATACAACACCAAACAATGCGCTCTGCAAAAGCAGCAATATACGCGTGTGTCAGTTTTCATCAACAACATGTTTGAAACGCTTTAGTTCATTGTTCAGAAGAAACCATTTAAGGAAACTATGCGAGAGAAGAGACAATGGGAACAGCTGGCTGGCAGCTAAATAGAAAGTGGAATGTGAACATTCACGTTTACTGACAGCCGAAATTGATTGCTTAATTTCTTCTCCTCCTTCCTATTACTTACAAATAACTGCTTTTGCATAATAATATTATTCAAATTCTGCATATTTCAAAAAATTCTCTTTCTTTCTCTTTCTTCATTCTTTTTCTGCAAACACTTTTTCACTCGTTTGAAGTGTCGTACAAGTTCTCTTTCTTCAATCTTCAAAATGACTAAAAATCTCTAAGAACCTGAAGAAACAATTCCACTCATTAATGAACTAACATTTACCTTACAGAATATGTCCACTTATTTCTACAATAGCAGTCATAATCGCCTCTTTCAACGATCACCTAACATCACCTACTTAATATACTTTATGAGCACGCTACATTTCAAGCACAATTTCAAGCAAGAGAACTAGTGAATGGTTGAGCCGTTATCAAACTGAATGTGTTGGCTTAACGCAGATGGCTTGCTTCTAGGAAGCATTGTGAATTCCGCCTCGGATTTGAAATTCTCAATCGTTTTTCCGGACATTTTCTCTTTATGACCACTGATTTTTCATTGTTTCTCTTCATTTTCATTTTATTACGTCGATTTTGCACGCGAATCGCATTATGAAGTGTCAGCAGACTTCTTTCTACTTCTTAGGAATTGGGATGGATAACAACCCTCACCTCACTTCTTTATATGAAGTGAGTAGTTGCCGCACAAATGAACAATAAGAAGTAGGATAGAGCGAAGAAAGGAAAGAAGACGATAAAGTTAAGATACTCTCATCACGTGACTAAAAACCTCATTGAAAATTACCATCCATATCGACTGGATTACCTGTAATTGAGAACGAAATTGGCATCAAAAAACACTTCAGATGTAAGATTGAGTAATCTACGCTGACAACGAAGGAGTGCATTTTGAGAGAGAGGAGAAAAGGGAGGGAGGGAAAGAGAGAGGGCGAGAGGTGTGAAAAGAATGAAAAAATAAATAAAATGAATGAGGAAATCTGGGGCAAGAAAACTACGAAACACCGCCTCACTCAGTTGCATTTATTTGCGAACAAATTTCAATTTTGAGCTGAAGATGGCGTTGAGTGCAGCGAACCTTCATTTTTCACTCATAAGAACTCGTTACCACAATGATAATTCGCAAATTGTATAAAAATTCTGTTACTGATACATTTATTCTCATATGTATGCGTATATAGGCATAGAACTGTTTATCCCTTAGTTTCGACGTATAAAGGACGGACGACTAATTTATTAATTTTAGTTGACACAGCATACACTATCCTTGAAATTTTTTGCTCTCATTTATCTACTCACTTCAGGAATAAGTAGAGGCCCTTAAGAATACCATCAAACTTGCCTTTATTATAAATTCCTATTAAACAACTGAACTTGAGAAGTGGACGGATGTAAAAGACGGCGATTGTGTCCGCAATTTTTAGTTATTGCGGTGGTATTTTTGTCTCTTTCAGATGAAATTACTCTCAAACACATCACATTTTTGAGCAAATTTTGTGAATAAAACCAATCCACTGCTGCAATATGCCTTTAAAATACAACGAAATAGCGCCGAAACATAGTATTCTCCGACAGTGCAAATCTTACTTTAAACAATTATTTTTCGTGCGTTTAATCAGCCACATCATAACGAAGAAGAGAGATTTCGGCGCTTTATGAACAAAACTATCAAGTGGACAAAATTAATGCGCACTTTAGAAATATGTATTTCATTATCATATTTTTCTTCTATATATCTATATACATATATATAGACTTTCTGTGCACCTTATACATAGATGACTTCTGTGTATGCATAAATATACATGTCATTATGTGTATAAAATATGGTTTTAATATATTTTCAGTTTTGTTTCTGACTGCAAAAAGGTATGAGAAGATGTCTTACGGATATTGTCCTCAATTTCCCATCCCTACAACTGCATAGATTTATCTCTTTAGCGTCATCTTCACGGTTACACCGATGAGCATTTGCATTCATTGGTCTTGAAGGCATGGTAATCTTGCCTTCTTTTCCTCACCACGTCATTAAATATACGACATTCGGTGCAAATGTCCAATTTTAAGATGAGAATCGGTCAAGTGTTAACCACTTTCGTCGCGCATCAACTTTCGCGGTTTCTTTTCAAGGAATCAACAAAGAAAATGGCCTCACTAAAGTACAGCAAAGCAGATCCAGTTCCTCATGAAAGAAACTCCTTCCAAAAAGAAGTAGAGGGCAGATAATCGCTATATTGGAATGTATTCATTACTGAGTTGTGCGAAAATTCGCCAAATTAGCGGAAATTTTGTCGAAAAAATAAATGATCAGCGAAAAATGTACTATCAAAATGAATCACCTTTCCAGTTGGAAGATCCCTTCTAAAACCCTCTATGGAATGTGGTGGAACAATAAGATATGCACCCAACATCAAAAATATAAAATAAATAAGCAAATGAGGCATAAATGATTAGTAAGGATAGTGCTAATTAACGATGGATAACTGAGATGTGGGATATTTCCATAAATTTATTTGCAGAGTTCATTTGAGTTTTTCCTATCGAAGGACAAATTTCAGCTTTGCATAAACAGCGCGAAAGCAAACAGCCGCAGAGATATGCGGCGACCGATCCCTTTGTTGTGGAACAACTATGCAAATGAATTTTTTCTGCAGTCTCATTTGAGGATCGTTAATGATTTTCGATAATTTAACCTGCTTCCGATAACAAAGAAGAGTGAAAGGAATGAATAAAGGAGTGAAAGAATAAAAAATCAAGCAAAAAAGAGACAAAAATGGAAGTCTATGGAAAACCGATTTGAAAATAAGCTAAAGACGAGGCAAATACCTATTTCGAAAGTACTTTCGTGTGTCGTTTTAGCGACATTGATGAAAAACATGCTAAAGGCGCAAAATCTTAGTAGAACAATATTATAATACGTACTGATAAAAACGCTCTCATGAACCGACTTCAACCACTCATATACAACACTGAAGCCGATAATTGTATGCGGAAATTTCCAACGTATTTGACAGTCATTCGTATACGACGCTGAAGCCGAAAAGCTAATATGAATAAATCATCCAGTGGTTTTAGGGAGATTTCCAACGCGCCAAGTTCTTGACCGCACTTGGAAAAGTTGGCGATTTGAAAAGGGCACAAAATTCTTTCAAATTAGTAGGCTCTCAAAGTGCCATATTCATAAAACGTTTAATGCGTATTCGGTCGCTATATTTTCAAATTATCGCCAAAGGCTAACACTCAAATCAAATATGTAAAGTTATCGACCAATCGTCAAAGATATTCCATTTCACAGGCAACATATTATATACAGTAAGTGAGACATCGACAATTTGCTACGGGCTTTTCACGGATTTAAATAAGTCATATGGCATCTATTCATCTAGAAATAATATAGTGAATGGGATATTCTTTACGGCAAAATGATGAAGGCATTTCGAAAAATCCTGTAGTGGGGGCAGAGCGTTTTCTTTAATAGGAACGAAAAGCGATGCCGTTCCAGCGTTTTCTTCGCGATGTTTCTTAGTTTCTCCACGTGCAATTTAAACCATTAAGAACACCTCCTAGTTGCTTGAAAAAACTCATTTGTAAAGTTTTTAGAGAACAACGTTCTTTTTATTCTATTGGAAATTGTCAAATTAGTATTAACTAGTAGGACGCCCACAAGTCAGAAAGTATTCTTCCATATCCTCATTGCAAGGAGAAACATTTCCAAACTATGTAAAACTGGAACGAGCAAAAATTGCATCTTTGAGTGGAAAAATCTACATAAAAGTTTCAGTGAATTACTGAGGAATTTTTCTACCGACTGGGCAAAAAAATTCTTCTCGCCACTTAAATAGGAAGAATTCGGAGCAATGGTTTGTGTAGAGTGAAAGTAAACGACAGCGAATACGCTCTCATATTGGCAAAGACAGAAGAAAGAAATACACTGAAGGACACCTCGGCGCACCTGGTCTTTGTTGTACTTTCTCAGAACAACGGACAGCCAGCCATTTAGCGCATCCGATGGTCACTGTTTACTAGTGGAATGGCAGACGTCCTCCATTTCCAATCTCACCACTTTTTCGATCTCGTTTGCCTTGCTTGCAACATCCCAACTTTCCCGACATTTGAGCAAATTCTTCAGCTTGTTTGAGAGAGAAACAACGGTTGCATCACTAGACAACTACAAATTAATCGTAATTAATAGGACTTAAATACCGTTTCGATCCAATAATAATGATTTTGAGTGAACGAAAAACGCTAATCAAAATCATGTCCTTACAATAAACTTTCCACGTTAATTTATTTTCCTCACCGTGATCTTTTGCTTATTAATTTACTGCACGAATCTCCCTGCCTTTTAGTCAGACAATACGATTATCGGCTTGTGTAAGTCTGCATACTCATACTGAGATCAAAGATTAAAACCACATTTCCCGCAGCTCGGGCCAAGCAATTGCTTATTGAAATATACATAGGGTAAAGTTGAAAGTCACAAGAAGAATTACGCTGAGATATTCGAATGAAATAAGTGCAACCGAGAGAAATGTCCAATAAATTCATCGGAATGCAAAAATACAAATTGTTCGCTACTTTTGAGCAAAGTTATAGAATAATTTCTGAAAATATAAAAGCTCAATTATATTTGCTAAGTTTACAATAAAGCATACAACCTCAAAGTTGAGAGCTCTTCAAAAAATTGTTGTAAAATCGACGCAAAGTAAAATTTGACTTTAGGAATCGCAGAACGTTAAAATTGTATAGTCGCAAATTACGCAAATTCACTTTTCACAAACAATATAATATGCATAATTTCAATTTTGCAATAATTCTACAAAGTACGCAAACTTTGCAAATACCCATAAAGACGTCAAATTCTGCAAAGAAAACCATCACGACAAATAAAACTTCAGTGGAAACTGCGAGAATAGGTTTTAGATAAGATGAACTAAGCCAACAAGTCGCCTTATTTACAGGCAAAACAAATGTCGATGGAGAATGTGAAGAAAAGAAACATCTCAGCGAAAAATTCCAGGAAACAAATTAGGATTTCTAGCAACTTGGAGCATTTTATCTCATCCTTCTCCCCTCCTCCTTTCGTGGTCCTCCAAAAAAGTTTTTCTCAGCACTCTTGTATAAGTTGTGAAAATATGCTGCAGCTGAAATCATCTTCTTCTACTGTTTATACCAAAAAGATCCTATACCAAAGAGTTCGCACCTGTAATTGCTATTGTATGATATGCTTAGAGCTGCATAGTAATGATAATAATAATCGAATTCCACTACGAACAATCGATACCAAAAACGTCATAAGCATTTTGTTTTATACGATCCCAAAAACCCCTTCATAAATGAAGAAAATAACTCATAAAATATTGTTCTTGCATAATTTTTCTTTAGCACTCTACATGTTGTTATCACTGTCTAAACAGCTAAATAAAACTCTCGTTCGCCTTCTGAATGCTTTTTAATGCAAATTTTTATAGTACCACAAAAGAAGTAGTTATGTTTATTTACACACAAGCAAGTTGATATTTATTTATTTCGGCTTATTTGTCCATTTACTCTCTTATTTCTAAACTGTTTGTTAAGAAAACTACTGCAGTAGAAAATGAGAAGTATAACTCGTACATTAGATCACTTCCTCAAACAGCATTTCGTTCCAGTTGAACATCCTCCTCACAAGCTATAAAGACAATAAACCTCATAAACAGTAAACAAAAGGATAATTAATTTATTAATGGATTGCGAACACATAACCAACATTACGCAGCAATATTATCGAATAAATGTTAATGAAGTGGCTAAAACCGAAATGAACATGTTTCGTGGAATAAATGATTGAAAGGAAATAAAATTCTTTTCCAGAAAGTCTTCATAAAATTCTTTCGTAATATTGCATCATTTACGGAAAACATACCAGGACGATCTATTACGCAACTCCACGTAAGAAGGAAACTTAGATAGAAAACTTTATTTTGCATAATCACTCAGGTCCTCAAGGCAGAAAGTATATCGAAATTAGGATCTCGGATGCAACCTATCTTAAAAAATATGAAGCCCTTGAAGAAATAAACTAAACAAATCCAAATATGTTATAAAATTTGAAAAAATAACTATTTAAAAACGCTTATTTTCATGTTGAAATTCCTCCTAAATTCTTTACTGAGTCTCAGTTGGCAACGAGCACGCAGTAAAAATTTACCTTCATTGATAACTTAGTAACTCAAATGAGACTGCATTCTAGTTGTTTTTAAAATGAGGTTCACAATGACCTTTTCTATTTCTACAGCTGAGATGTACAGATAATCGTCGTAATTAGTAGCCACATGACGATTTTATTTTTTGATTTAGATGCAATTTACATCTCTCATTGAATATGAAGGTTTATGTGTGACCAAAAATCCCTTCACGAAGGGATTTTTGGTCACACATAAACCTTAGCGAATGCTTGAAATTGCACCGACGTGTTCATAACGTCCTATAGATCGCAACATCCTACAGATTCCACGATATTACATACTTGTCAACGTGAATCCCGCCTCTTTCAACATGATCATTTAGGATATGCTCTTCAAATTCAAGACAAAATATTTCAATTCGGAATATGCTTCCCAATTCAGAAATAATTTTTCCTAGTCGAGGTGAATTTATCAGGAAATGGAAATTTTTTCCTATTCAGTGTAAATTTTACCAACTCAGCGCGCATTTTCCCATCGAAGATGAAGTTTCATAGTCTGATAAAAGTGAAGTGATTTTCAACAGTGCGAAAAGAAAATGAGTGCTTTGAGAAAAGGTCGGTTTTCACAAATAAATTTGGTCAAAATGACAGTTTTCAAGTTAACCGTCATCACTTTTTACACTTTAGTGCAGATACATTTGCGCGGCGCACTATGTCAATGTGCAGTATGTGCGCATGTACCGTGTCCACCGATCTATTCCCTGGTTTCAACCCAGGAATTATTTCGGTACTACAGCAACGAAATTTTGATGCGTATAACTATTCTTAGAGGGATAAACTCTTACACCATTCAACAAGTTATATGCGTATAAGTGGAAGAAACAATTTGCAGATGTTTTATATAAATTTAGACTTTTTCCGCTAATCGTATTTTTATTCCATATTTGTATTTCCACAAGAAGGCCGCTTTTTCTAGGAAAATTTGTGTACGAGATAGGATTCTTTGAAATATTAATGCATTCGTGAAAATATTTCGACTATTCAGGACTGATAGGATGAGTGGAACTGCAACAATGTATATTGTGGCCGGTCTGTGACGTACCTTTCCATTCAGTGAGAGTGATTATCGCCAGATCCACACAACAAGCGCTTACTGAGAAAGATCGCACGGGAATCGGCCGGACTATGATTAAACAATGAGGCGAAAACTGCGAGTTAAATCATGCAACTTCTCACAGCAGCAAAGAATTTTTTATACAACTGAAACGGATGCATCGCTTAATGTGAATCAAGCATTTCTAGAAGGCATCCGCTCAGGTCTCACGGCCCCCGGGATGGTTTTAGTGACTTATGGCCGGCTCTTGTGGCATTCAGAAGTAATTATCGTTTAAGGCTCATCCTTTAATGAGTGCAATTCACATGATGTTGTTGACACCGACTGCAGTGCGGTGAAAATTTCACAGTCATTCGAGCAGAAAAATAAAAGCACAAAGAAGCCCAACCATTCACAGTAATTGATAGGAATAAACGAGTACTGATAGGGGAATTATGCAGCATTTATAGCATAAACCGCTGTGATTGTTTACCTCATCAGGCAACAATACTAAGAAAAAATGCTAAACAGTAACTAGCATAAAAAATACTAAATGTCTCCAAACCTTAAAAAGAAAATAGAAAACTAATTTGGCGACGAGCAATTCAGAGAGGAGCACAAAGAATTCTGCAGCACTGGAGGAGTTTTTAAAGGCGAAAGCAAGTCGCAGTCACTTTCCCTTATTTCGCCGTGTCATTCATGAGTGCAAAACGAGTCAACCCGTCAAGGACATTTTACAGTTTTAATGCTCGGAAAACTTCTGTACTCATAAAAAATAAGTTTGATTAGTAGTAACGCATTTCATTAACTATGAACGTTAAAACTATGAAGTTGATTAAGTGCACAATATTTGCGATTCTCATCCAATTCTCTTCCTTCTCATTAGACAACATTTAACAAGTTGACTTCCGAAAAATGAACAGTAGAAGTTGGTTCCAGCACTCCTACCCAATAGTTCATTTTCTTTTAGTGCAATTCCCCTTTCATGCCACATGACCTTCACATTCTTCACCTTGATACTGCGAACGAACACGATCTAGAAGATCGAATATCACTGTTATTCCAGGACCGGTAAGCGAAAAATATGTGGGATGTTCAAGTAAGATACTGTGGGCTGAATGCTACATGGGATCTACCTGCTTTCACCTTAGACCGCTCTCTCTTTCCCCTTTTACTAAACGTCAGTTATAGTGATGCTGAGCAGATTACACGTAATGCTCTTTATTGCTGTCTCACTAAGGTGATCACATTGTAGCACTGAATAACTTTTCAACGCTGTAAATGATAAGTAAAACATACCTGATGTGAAGCAGTCGTTCGCATGTAAAACGAGTAATCGTCGTTGCGTTGCGCAACGAGGGTACATTTCATGAGACGCCCATAGAAGTAGGCCAAGGAGAGGCACTCAACGACTGCGTTCCATCGGCTAATTAAAAAAGTTATTTCTTTTCAGATTTAAATGAAGCGTAAAATGAAGACTGCAGTCGGCGATAACAAGTGAATATTTCGATCGTAACCTCTTCCCAACACACATCACCTTCGTTTATATTCATTTGAGTTGGATATTCCAGAATTTTTCCATGGATCCCGGGCATATCACACTGCTACAAAATATAACTATTTCTGCACATATATCACATATGTTGGAATAAAACACATTTTCAAATAGACGAATCCCCTCAACGACTTTTTTATTCGGAATTTCTTGGAAAGAGAAGGAGTTGAAGAATTCCTTTTAGAGTTTTCTTCAGTCTCTCGTTTCTTCTTTCTCTCCCCTTTTTTTAAGTCGCTGCGAAATTACACTATGCGAACAAATCGCTCTTTGTTGCTTTCAGTTGTTGACGAAGAGAAAAATCTGAAGGAAAAAACTCCATAGGTGACATCTATTCACGAACATATAGTCGGAAATTAAGTACAGGCAGTGGAAGAAAGAGGGAGGTGGGAGGGGGAGGGATGGGAGGGGAGGAAAAGGGGAAAAAGAGAGGCGAAGGGTGAAGGTTTCTTACTTATAAGTGCAGTCGAAACGGGCAACTTCGCTCCCCTCTCCGTCCGTCCACAGTTCCAAAGGAGTGGTCATCTATTAAATACAAAACGGCTGCAATAAATTATGGATAAAGCGATTTTCAATCTCTACAGCTAGAGGCCTCTTGAAAGCATTTATGACATGATGGAATTCATAAACTCATTTTCATCAGAGAATTCGACGACGCTATTTTATTTCGCCTCAAGCCAACACCAACAGTCATCTGCAGCAGAACGAAATCTTTGACGCATCTTTGACACACAACAAAGCGCTCAAACCAACTTTTATTCCATCGATAGCAAATAATGAATCCCATTTCTCAAAAAATCTTCCATATAAATTTGGTATATTTGCATCACGGAATAACCCCTCACCTCAACTACCCTCTTACTGATTAGTCTCATTATAATTAATGGGTGACCTATGCGTCACCAAATTTAGCAGACAAACTTCTGAAGCGAATTATACTTTTCTTCGAGGCTTTGCGCAATTAATCGCTCTCTAAGAGAGCGCATTTTTGAGAACTGCTAAATCAGTTCCGGTAATTTAGTAGAAAAGCGCATCATGATGTGTGCATAGGTGCAAATATTTACTCTACACTTTGTACTCATGAAATTAAGATTATGACAGTGTGAATTGATAGGAATAATATCATACAATATGACCCTTTAAGATCCTTCTCCTTTCCCCTTGCTCTTTATTGCACGCAAATTTTTACCGCTTAATCTTGCATCACACCACAAATGGATCCCATCATTTGAGCATTTATAGGTTCTTGTACCTTTTAAAAAGTAACTTTTGTAGAAGTTTGTTTTATTGGTGCTGAGTCTGCGAGTAGGCTGCTTCCCCTCGGCACTTTCACTTTAAAAGTAAAAGCAGTGGCCATGAAATTATGCACATAATCCATCATATCTTATGGTGATCGTGTAATCTATGTCTCTGTATACTATACATATTCACACACAAAACTTTTTTACTCAACAAATAAAGCTTCAAAAGAAGAGGACAATATTACATTTGCTTCATCGTTCATTTGAGTGATGATGAGGAGAAGGGGCTATACCGAAGGGATAGATTGCAAAGTAAGAACGTTGTTTTAGATCTTCTGCTGCGCCCTATCAATTTCTCCTAACTAACATAACCAGCTAAATTAGCGACAAATCGCAAAAGAAAACAACGCGTGCCGCGCATTTTTTGTAAATCCACTGATTTACTTCTTCAATAATTTACAGATTTTTTTCTTTCAATAGTGCAGCCAAGCCGAATAAATCTGAATTTTCAATTTTCCTGCTAACTTCAAATATTTCCTTATGAGTGAGGAGGTAATTAACTGCGATAAAGTTAGCTTTGAGCGATAAATGTAGGCATATTCAGAAAATACATCGCAGTCGTTTCTTTGATTTACACATTGAAATTTTGCACGGGCACCCTTATACACGCATAAATATGTTATGAGCGCAGTGAATTTCACTAGAGATTTGCAAGAAATAACATAAATTCAAAGGAGAACAACTGTATCCATAGTGGGGTCCCTAAATCACACAAAAATGTAACACTTAAAACTAGTTGAACTTTTTTAACTGCTTTATTAGCCATTGAAACTGGAAGAAGGAAAATCGCTACTGCTGATACAACACAATTTTTAATTAGTACCCTTCCAATCGAGTCGATTAATATTATTAATACTACATCTGCCGTAAGGAAATGAAAATAGTTAGGAAACTGCAATGCTTTGAAGGATTTCCAAACTTTCTCGAATAAGCCATCTGCTATTTTTAAACAGCGAAACCGCTCATTTGGCAAAGTATCATCGTGGATCGTCCTTGCGTCATCCACCCATGCATTTTTTGAAGTTTAGAGGGATCAATAGGTTTAGTTGACTTTCTTGTGGATCCTGATTTCCGTTGCACTGGCCTACGAACGGAATTTGAAGGCGCTCAACTCTTAGCGCAGAAAAAATAAGGAACGATTCACCTCTAACATCCCTAGCGTTCTGCAATGTGTATTCCTAACTTCAGCAATCGGTAACTCAGCGTTAGACTTCCTCGATATAATACAGGCATTACACCACTCGTGGAAGCTGTATGAAACTCGGTGAGAATCCGAAGCTTTTTATGCAATTTCGAGCAATCATTAACGTTTTATTGCATATCTGTATTTCAATTTTTGCATCGCACAACGTGCATCAACAGAAGATCAAATCTAATCGTGTAAGCGACAGCTGTAACTTCGATTCCGTCTATTCATGTTTCACATTACTTCTTAGCTGCCAATAAGAAGCGGTTAGCGTTTTTTCGTCCCATCGAACAGCGTTCTTTAATACTTTGCACAATACATCTTCTGTTTTTGATGCTCAAAACCAACCGGAAACCACAGCATTTCCTCTACAGCGATAACTTTACATACACTGGAAATCGGAAGTAAAAGACACCATAAAAAATAAGGTAAATTTAGCTATAGAAACGGTCGGTCAGCTAATATCGGCGTGGCGCAAGCTTTAAGCTGACATTCACTGTTTGTGCACATCGTGTGTGAGCGCTTATGCTAGCAGTTGAGTTTCACCTATCTCAACCTATTTATTTACCAATGAAAGCAGCCAACTCGATAGAATTCCGTGAATGTGATTGGGCGCTGACGTGCAAACCCCTTCCTCTCTTTCGTTAATGCTAGAACCTGATTAGTGAAGTATTTGAAGTGCACGCGTTTTTAACACGTGACACATTTCATTCAGCAGACCTTCATATCAATCCATAAGCAGCGATCATTGCAAACATAAATCACATAGAAATCGACGTAGATGTCAGACCTCTAGATGATATGTATTCCATACGAACACCGCCAACTTTAATCGACAAAAATGCGAAACATCCTAAAGCAATAAGTAAGTTAGTAGTAGTACTCCATTGTAATTTACTGTAATGAACTGGAAAATATTCCGAGACACTTTTTTCTTTCCAAAGCCTTAATCTTTGGCGAGAAATTTTTAGAACTGAATATGGCAACAGTGGCAACGAGTTTTGCGCATTTTACTTGAGAACTTTCTCGATTTTGCATAAAATATATGACGTCTACAAATAATAAACTTCCCACCACAGACAAACCATATTTACTCGAATTCCCCGACATAATGTATGACAGAAATTAACATAAAATAAAGCCGTCGCTCACTCTCTGAACAGCTTTACTAATAAACTTCATCAAATGCTCGGAAATGTCCACTAAACATCAACGATATCAACGCTTGTGCACTGAGAAGCATACATAAATGCGACGTCAAAACAGTAATTAATGCTCAGTTTTGCGATGAAATTTCAAATGCGCACATAGACTTTGCACATCGATCATAAACGACATCAAATGCTATTGGAAAATTCGGCTTTTTTGCCTCGAATGGAAAAGATCTTTCGACTTTTCATAAATAATTCCGCAAAAAGTTCGATCCATTCATTTTCATTACGAAGAAACACAATATGAACCTAAATTAATAACAAGAAATGCTTTTGACAATAAAGCCGTTGAATACGTCCTCTTAGCACGATAATGCATCTATCCATCTGCTATGCATTTCACGCATACGGAAATCGACTTCCTGAACTTAATTTGCCAGTCACCTCAAAGCGAAAAAACAACCACAACGATCAACGACGACCGACTTAAAATAAAGACACCCTTCCCGGTTCCGAGTAAGACACTTCTCCAGTGTCTTCGACGCTAGAAGTAAGCATCAACATCTCACTTGCATGCTGCTTCAAATAAGAGTGGAGCTACGAACTCAGACAAGAACCTCGCATAAAATCGCTTGAGCTGAATCAAGTCTTCCCCTTAAGAAGAGCAACTGAGAACTTTCATTGCTTCAATCTTATTAAATGATCCTGTTAGACAATCCCACTTGTGGCATACCGTTTAAATAGCATCTAAAATAAACATGCTGAAACATTCGAATGCAATTTGACATCGTGAGCAAGTAGAAGTTTTATTCTGATGGGATGATTTCAGCAGCATTCTCACTTCGCAAATTACATAGGACCCTCATCAACAAAACACAAAAATGGCGATGGGAGCAACTCGTGTTCCCTTCAAAGAATATAGATAAGATGAAAAATACAAACCGATCAATCGCTCTTGATTTCTTTCCTAATGAAAAAAAAAAGAGGAATAAACAGCTGCCTTCAAAGAACATGAGGAAGTGCGATCAATGAAAGAAAGTGGTAAATAAAATGCAAAAGAAACTGATGAAAGAGCGATTTCTCACAGCACATATTCGCATCAAATTATGATCGAATCAATCGACTGATCAAAATCTTATGGACGATTATATTTGTCGAAAATCGAAAGGAAATTCAGCATCGAAATGGATGTAGCGACGAACATGACGGACGAACCAAGGCTAAACACAATGATCAAGAAAAATATCTGAGCAACCTCACTATACGACGCTTCTGAAAGGTTCGATATGAATATTAAACAAAACTCTTGCAAGAAATCGGCATCACTTAATACATCAACGTCCTCAGTGAGTAGTTGAAAGATACTTCATTGACTGAAGCGGAATTATATTCAATTGAGAAATTTCGAAACGCATCCACAAAGCTGCACCATCACAATGCACAGCCCCTCCAATAATGTTCACTTGTGCGTAACGCAGAGCAAAGTTCATTGAAACGCCGTGGAAACATACCACTGCATTCGACTATAACCCCTTTCATAGAGGACGAAAAACATAAAAAAAAAACTCAGAGATGAACAAAAACAACAGCAGAATTCAAAGGCTCAACGCGTGCCGGACAATATAAACGTGAGAACAAAACATTAGAAAAAGAACGTTTGTAAACAACAGGCCCTCAGCAAAACAGAAGGCATAACGCAAATCCTCCAAGACCCATCATCGTTTTCTCACTCACAAATACGTCTTTCAAAAATTATTCTTTTAACAAGTTGAAATATTGCGATCCACAAACAGGACCCCCGGACACTCAAGTTGAAGCTTTAATGGTCATGAACACGGTCAAGTCGAAGCCTATCAGTCATGACCAATTAACACCACCACTATTTCTTAACAATTTCCCTTTCATATGCGTCCATTTCACGGGAAATCGCTTAGCATTCTACCCCTCTGCCCGAAGATAAGCCCAACACTATATGTCCTGACGCTTGCGAATGAAGAAATATAGCAATTAAATATAAAACACCTACTAAAGTACAATGAATTTCACTGCATCGCTCACTTAAAAACTTAAAAACAGTTGAAGTCCGCCTCGAAAAAACGATATCCTATCAAAACGTTTAACTAGCAGTTATAAAAGGGCAATAAACATAACCTATTGCATCTTAAAAAAAATATGAGCGAACGAATTATCCACTAAAACTCTTCCCGACAAAAACTTCAGTATATTCCGCAACCAAGACTAAACTGCAAAGTGTTCATTTCCCATACAACGAGTGTAGTGATATCCTCCATATATTTCCAATCGTTTTCACTCAGTACTTTTGCTTCATGCCGAATGCTCCACGGAACTTCCTATCATATTCATCGGAGAGTTCTTTCATAATCTCGACGAACGGATCCTTCGATCGACCCACCGTTGAAAGAGCACCACTTATCTTCTCCAATGTTATCTGCAATTCAATGACCTATATTGCATCTCAAAAACCTTTCTTGCCGAAAGGTGCTTTCACCTTTGTCACTGCCCGGTTTAGCTCCACGCTTTTTATACTTTCCTTATACTTTTTTCAGACGCGCTCACAGAAAATCCACGTCCGAGTCTATTTCTGAGTTCAGCATGAAGCGCCGCAGATATTTCGACTAGTTATTATATTCTTCCGATTATTGACCCCCTTTTCAGCGCATCTTCAAATTTATCAGCATGAAGTTTTGAAGGGATAAAGCACCCAGGAAGCATCAGATTCTTCCATAAGGACAGCGTGCCACAACGTCCTTCTCACAACTTCTCATCGAAGGTCTTAGTTCGAGCAAATAAGAAGTCCTGTCTTTTCCAGCGTTCACAATTTCAGGTTTTCAAAAGGCAATGGAAAAGATATTTCCCAGAAAACCTACAATGAGGTAAAAATCTTGTAATGGCGTCTTCTCTTGCACTTTTCGTTAACGACCCAGCTTCCTTTACCACTAAATCCAACAGTGTGATATGTCAACAAATTCCTGTAAGCCACTCCAGAATAAAAAGTGTTTAACGATAAAACCCCCATTACTCTGACATAAGAGTGAATTATTCAAAGATTTCGAATAAGAAAAAACGATTCAGGGGCATCCTCACTCACTCGGCGAAACCCCGAAAGCAGAAAATGGAGCAGTGACTAATACGTCGGCCACTCTGAACGCTAACCCCGAAATAATTAACATACAGCGATTTCCATCACGCTGAACTGTAATGTACCTTTCCCGAGATACTTCGAAAACTATCATCACAGAAAGGCAAAATGAAATGCCATGATAATCGGCGAAAATGGGGGGCTAAGAAAATCTTCTCAGCCTCGAACCTTGCTGATACCAAAACCAGTCCGAAAAACAGTCCTGCTTGATTTTGCCGAACCGTTTGTAAGGGCAAAAAGGAAAGGAAAAGGGCATCAACCAGCATCTACTACTGCAGTGAAAGGAATGAAACAAAGTTTTGGTGGGATTTGTATGAGAGTAGTTAGGAAGGTGGCTGCGACGTGCTCCACCATTTAACGAAAAATGACTTTCCACTCTTTTAAAGAGGAGACTGCCAACTTCCAAAGAAAGGACGAACAAGCGGTGAGACAGAACGGACGAGGCTATCCCATGCCTGAAGTTTGCGCCATCGACAACCGGTGCATTTCAATAACAACTGTATTTGGTAACGAGTAACGTCTCCCAACCGTCTGTCGCTAATCTAACCCTATTAGAAGACTGGTTCTTTTTCAAAGGTGGCTCGCCCCTTGAAATACTGAAGTTTTACAACAGCATGATGCCGGCTTCCAAATATTCCACTGTTCAAACATTTCATTTGACTCTCCCTGCTGTCAACGTGTGCATCACTTCCAGTGGGTCAAAAGCACTATAGCATGAGCAGTGTTGCGCATAGTTTTCAGTTCAGTGTTGTTGTACGACTTCGCAATGTATTCCACGTTGACAGCACTCATTCCTTCATAGCTCCGTTGAACCGTTTCGGTCCACACACTTCTGCCACTCTTTGTGTTCAGTGACTATCCAGCAAAACTGTAGATGTGCAAAACTTCTCGCTTCTCCTTGCGGTCCATTCTCACATAGTTCCGCATATTCTCCCATCTCGAGACAAATAAATAAAAAAACAAATGGAGGAAACGATTCAAGCATACAATTACCTTTGAAAGAAAAACTCCCGCTATGCTTTTTCCCATCTGTTGTGTCCACTCGCCCACATCTGCTAACGAAGTTTCTTTGTCAACTCTTCTCTCAGCTTCACTGCACCCCAACCACAAAACGATTTCCTTTCGGATCTTTATTCTAGATGGCAACCAAAAACACCCATATAAACCGTTCACTAGTTCGTGACCATCACTTAAATCTTATATCACTTTATGAGCAAAAATCCTCTCCGAGAACAACGAATTTTTCAGACAGCAAATAGACAGGCTTACCGAGAAGTCATGGATGAGAAACCAAGTTTCACGATCTGGAATATTGTTATTCCTTTCGAGGGCTCTCTTCGATTCCAAACGCCAAAAATCAACAGCATACGCGTTCATAAAGAACTAAAGCAACATACTATATGCATATTATATGGATGTAACAGTGCAAAGAGCAGAGTGCAATTGTATCATTGCATGCAGTTTTAATTTGCTTTTTCCCCTCCTCTCTTAATGTGAGAGTGAATAAGCGAGGCATGGCAGATGTAAGGCTCAAATATGTTATTCCGATGTGCCGGTGACTCATTTCTAAGAAATCCTGCGATGATGATCTAGGACGATACCACTGAGAAGAACCCACGTGCCCCCATTCAAATGCTTTTTTCAAAAACCATTTTCTTCTTATCTGCCTCTCTTGCAGCTTCTCTTTTTACCAAACAGTAGTGTGCTGCACATAAGAAGACCACTGTCACTGCATCGATTTATGCATTGTAAACCTCTTTACACAATGACCGCAAGTCTTTCAGCATTCACGTTTTCGAGAACTTCGCTAAAAGGCGGAAGGAGAACCGCAGAGACAAAGAATCAAACTTCATGAGCCAACAACTGAAAGATGGACAGAAATGGCGGTAGGGGAAAAAACTCACTTTGGAGCATGAAAAGCCCTTTAAACACCTATCCCTCCAAGCGCTGAGGAAACGAAAACGATTTAATCAAAAACAACCTCTCGACCACGATGATCGTATCGGCTAAGAGCGTGAGCGGGGATGAGACCCTCATCAAAGATGAAGTCGTCATGCAGAGGACGTACGATATCTGTTGAAAACACCGACAAAGACGAATCTGGATAGCCCGCCAGTGAAAAGCAATTCCCCTGAAACATGCCTTCTTTATTCAAGACACTTCCTCTTTTTCAGCTCCTTCCCCGCGGAATTATTTTTTAAACAGCACCTCCCTACGCAGCAATAAAAGGTGTGCGTTGTAGAAATGGCGTAAGTGGACAATCGCCTCACAAGTAGCATAACATACATTGCGTCGAAGATTTTTCACTGCCTCAAAAGCTTGAAGGATAAGTGATTAGCTCAGAAATTAATTTGAAGATAATAAGACAGAATAACAAAAGTTTTTGCGACAACCTTGTAAAATGTTGCAAAAAACGACAAGTGGGATAACAGGAGATGCACGTGGCAACTAAAGACTTAAGAAATTTTCACGCAGAGACTATGGCAGCAATGAGGGGGCCCGTCAAAAGCCATCCGATGGTTACCAGCGGGCTTACGCAAATGACATTCCTTCCTTACAGTCTTGGATTCGGAGTTCTTGATGCCCAGTAAGGGAGTGAATGAGCGAGAGATGAGGTTAAAGCTGAGCGAGATCAGCCAATTAGCAAGATTCCAATATAAAATAGAACTCATGTATCAAATTAAAATAAGACGGAACGAGAGTGACTGAATCCCTATATTTCAAGGATATGAATAGGAGCAATATGCGAACATATGCTGTAACATAACAAACTATGCCCTGCTTTAAAGTCCCGTCTGTGGGGAAATTCCAACCAAAAATTGCTCTTACTTATGGAGAAGCAAACTCAGCACATGGAAACCTATGCGTTGTGCACCGTCTGTTCATAATGAAACGATATCGATAACATAAATAACCTGAAGCGAATTGTTTGCAGAAGTCAGTTGCATAAACGCTCTGAAGAGATTTTCCACATTCGTGTTATAAGCTTCGACGAGTGATATGAACTGTTCGGGCATTTTATCAAGGAAGACCTCAATTCAAAAGAAATCAACACGTATAAACACACCAGCTTGATACCCAATGAAAATCTTTGCGCTACGAAGCACTCTAACAAACAAGCTATATCTGATGAGCGTGATTTGATACCGTGATATTTCACAAACTGTGCTTTTGACAGCTGCATTCATATGCAGAAAGCTGAGGAGAATGGGAGAAACGGTCGACGTAGGGAGGATGAAAAACCACAGCCCACATTGGGTTCGAAATTAGGACAAAAAGTAGTTACAAATCTTCTTTAAGAAATTCATAGCTACCAGCAGCTTAATGAGACCGGTAATACGCTACAACTTGAGAACTTCTTCCCCGCTTTTATTACTTTTGATAATTAGCGAAACCGGCTGATCTAATGAGCGGAATAGAGAATTCACATACTGCTAACACCTCTCGCATTTTCCCACTTGCTGCAGTTGAAATAACGAAACATCTTAAAAGATATCTGCACAGATTACGCTTACTTGAGGCATATAATTAACTTTACACAGATAAAATATATGCTCGATAGGTGCTAATTTTATTCATAATTGCTGAAAAACATCAAATTTTGCTTCCACAGACGGTTAATGAGCTCTAGATGCATCGAAATGTTTAGAGAGAGAAGAAGAGGCATTTTGGAAATATGCTCAATAGGGAAATATCACTGAAAGCGAACCTAAATAAACTTAAGCAAGAGCTGACCAAATAGTTCAGCAACAATGACTCATTAACTAAAAAATTATCTGCTATGCAAACAAAAGCTACCACTCGCGCACCTTCAAGACTATTCACCTTCCCGACGAAGCACACCCATATATAAAAAGTAGAACAGTGAAATCATCAAAGCGTACCTTCGATTCACCATCTGACGGATAGGATTCTTTGTCGTTTGGATCCCAACCTAATGGAAGGCGCCGACTGGTGAAGAGATTCGCAAAGATAAGAATGAGCTTCGACTTGAGTATATTTCTATTATGTGCATGTTGCTTGCAGAGCTGGTGAAAGATACCATTTTGAAGAAGATATGCGAAAAGAAGATTGCCGGGTTCATGCGCTGCCAGATGACAAACCACAGGAGCCATGCCATGCGGTTCACCCTTAAATTCATAATAAACATTCAACACTCACATAGACCTTACTTCATAAATCAGCATGTCTTTGCATATGTGACCAAACTAAGGTAAATGGTGGCGCTTCGATGACCAACTCGGTTTGCGTGCTTTCAAAGGTCGCCATTAATAACCCACAGAACAACGCTATATTTCAATAAGATATAATCAGAACTCTTCAACTCAATAATCTGCATCAACATTAAAACTCGATTATTTCAGAAGCAATCCCAGATGGCCTATGACTTTTTCGTGACCTAAAATGCACTAGAGCACTACACCAATTTACTGAATAATCAACGTACTCGCTTTTTGATCAACATCAGAGAGTTTATTTAAGAAGCAAGAAGTGGTTTAATACAGCCGTACAATGAGAATTACGAATATTTGCGAAATAGTACGAAATCGCCATCCCATTAGATGGACTTCCATTTCGTTGGAAAACATTTCCTGGCTAAGTTTCGGAATTAAGAGTTTCCTAGCGAATCAGCACAGCTCTGTGCGCAAAAGCTCTACCTCACTTCTTTATCCTATTCTAATGGAAATTGCACCGCTCGCAAAACATCCTGCGGTTTTATTCATCCTCCTTACGAAAAAAATGCTTCATCATGTGGAGTTCAGTTACTGGGGTGGCACAGCCTCTATGAAGATTTTTCTTATCACTTACGAGCCTTCTGTATCACGTAACTCGCCAAGTGACGAAAGCATTACACCTTCTAGCAGAATTCCTGGAGCAGCACATAAACCAGCGAAGAAAAAAGGGATGTTTTACTCAAAAGGCGTACGACTAAAACCTTTTTTGCGGTGCGAGAGCAGCATACAGTTGCACCTTTTTATTGCTCTCTAAGCACTGAAAGCCAACACACAAAGACTTGTATGTGTTGCTTCTCTTTGTACGCAAGAAGCACATTCCACAACTTTGGCGATCCACTGAGTAGAAAATGTTCTCTTTGAAGGATGTAAATGAAGTTGGTTAATTTCAGGCATATTTCGGATGGACCGTAAACTCAGTGGAAAAGATTTAAGACTTCGGACTCCTCGATTTCTAGAAGCACTAAAAGAGCAAAAATGAACAGGATCGGTGTGTTCATCTAAGGTTTATACCTAAAAACTGGAAAACATCAAATGAAATGGAGCTCCAAACCTAAGATCAACGAACCCTATGATAAGATACTAATACTATTTTTGAGAGTTCACATAGATCAGTCGAAACACTCTTAATTTAAAACCACTTTATTATCCACGGCAAACTTTGATTCTATTTAGATTCGAATTTTGCATAGTTAGTCTACATTCAATCATTGTTTTGTACTGATACTGCGCAGCCGACTGTGAAAGACTCCAACCAGGGTCTTTGGCTCCGTTCTAAGCCAGTTAGCTCAGTACTTTCATCAATAATAAACTCATCTTCCAAGCTGAACAACGACGAATAAAGTGGTATGACGACACGTATTTCGTAAGAATGTTCTGTTGATTAAAGTGAAGCAAAGGCAACTCGCCTTTAAACCTGGTCGGTACTTTATACATCTGGAAGGCTTCCCCCATATTCTGTGAATCCGGAGAGCTTTTAATTAATACTCACAATATATTGCTACCAGTAGAGGAATGCATAAATTAACAGATAACTCCCACTCTTTCAGTGAGATTGCCAGCAACTACATACAGTTCATAGGAAGATCAGCACCGATATGCAACACGCTACCTTCTCATTGAGCAATTCCAAAGATCGAAGCAGTTGCACTGAAAACAGCGTGAACAGTTTGATCTGCTTCTGCAGAGCACTCCTCATTTCGCTACGAGTGAACAACGTAAACGAATTCTCTAACAGCGTGAGGGCAGTCTGCAATATAAAACTGTTCAACGTTAATAAGACGCTAGTTCGTGAAGGAACAACATCATATAACTAATTTAAAAATCACATTCATATTCCTGTTTACCTTGAGAAATTTCTAATGAAAAATTCAATAACACTGTCTCATCTACCAACCACAGCGAGAAGTTATTAAGGCACTCGCTTCCTCACACCCATCCTATCATCAAAGACTTTCATTATGTAAGTGGCGGAAAGAATGAGCATAACGATGATAAATATCATTTACATAAGGCCGCCCACAACCTACAAGACCTTTGCGGAGATGCCCATTTCTCGAAATCAGACCTTTAACAGCGCTCCTGAATTTGAGCTAAGCAGGGTTTCAAAAAGGATTTAAACTCTGGACTAAAAACTCATCTCGGTCAACAGTGCTCCCTGCAAAAGACATCATTTTAAAACAACATAATAGTCATATCGCATACAGTCTATTCTAACAAATCAACGTCATTTACTCCGGTACGCGAGCGATTTATCCATGGATCTCAACTACTGGCAGTTAGTTCTCTCGTTAAATATGAGATCATCTATGGTTGCTCTTGAAACTTACATCAAGATAAAGTTCCGCTTCCTTAAACGATCATCGCTCAGCTGCACTCGACTGAATCTCCAGATCACAAACCTACTACTTCATATCAAAAATAAGCGTAGTGACGAAGACAGACAGGGCACATCAAGGGCACATAAGCAACACCATCTAGGCCTAATAACCATTCGTCACCTATCACTGAATGGTTACAATAAATAATGAAGCGATATAGCGGGATGAGTTGAGCCGTACAGGCTAACCTGAACTCCCTCCACTTTGCTTAAAAATTAATCCTTCATAGACACTCTGTTTAGAAAGTATTTTTATACAGACGGATCCTGAATCTGACCAGGATTTGCAGTGTGAATATGAAGCAAGAGAAAATGTGGATAGCTGATGATGGGTGAACCTTCTCAAGATCACAAAATGAGCAAAATTTGGTTGGTACCTGGACGCGAACATCGAATTGTGAAGATACGCCTTTAATGCCCATTAGCTGAGTTCCTGAAAACATAGGGAATGATCAGTATACTTTGCCCAGAAATTACTTTAATACACCACTAAGCTCTAGAATGACACAAATCAATCTAAAAAGAGGTATAATGAGAAAGTTTTAAGAAAGCACTTACCATCACAATCATTTTTCTGGTGCACGTACGAGAAAAGACGAAGAACAAATGAAGTCGTAAAGGGCAGATTGCCGCGCAAAGTCGACAAGCTGGCTGTCAGCAGACGACGGATCTAAACATTTGTGAGAAGAGATGAATGAAAGCGAGCAAAATTTGGTTTCAGATGGATACTAAATTCACATCCCTCTATTCCCGCGATTACAACGTTTTTTTCTACGGATGCCCTCAAACCAGAACATTTAAATCTATTTCTATTTATGGTCAATCCGGTTTTATATAAAAGTGGAAAAAACCTTCTAGGATTGATGTTTGAAACGCTGGATTAGACGTGCTTGCTTTAGGAAAGGTTCCCCAAGAGTATCTCCACTCTGGAAACAGTGCGCAGAATGGAGTGCCCTGGAAAGCAAAAACTGAATGTTCTCATTTATTGCAGCATTGTTGCATTCAATTAGATTTTTTATCAACAGCGAAGTTCCTCTTCTTTTCAATATAATGTCCGCTCAAATGAAAGACTTTATAGATTTCCAAAAAAGAGTAGCCTCGCCACCCTCTGGTTCCAACCAACACGTATCTCTACTATATTTGCATAATTTATAAGTTACCATGCACATATGTCACCCTTCTAGCCAAGAAAAATTTTGAAAGGAAATTATCAGCCCTGAATAAAATCCTTTTTTTTTCGAATAAAACCTCTCTCTAAAGCCTGCAGACATTTACAACTTTGGAGTTTAGCCATATGTGAAGAGCTAACATCGGAATTGCTTACGAAATGAAAAAGATTGTGATGTGAACGGATGCTGCCACAGAAACACCCCCACCTCCTAAACGTAAACTTTACCCATCAAAATATCTTCGTAGACACTTTGTTGTCCAGTGAATGAGTAGGATTCTCGCTGAGACCCTAGAAGAGCTCTATTGGCCGCCCTCAGAGACCGCAGAGGAGCCGTTTCCTCCGCGGTAACGACGACAGTTTTGAAGCTGGACACTCCCTCCCGCATCCTTCCCCTACTGAGCAAAAAAATGGTTAGAAACATATCAGATGGGAACTAGAACCGCCAAAATACTTCCAGCTGTCGCAATAACCAATAAACGGAAGCAGCCGTACCTTTGCAGTTGGAATTGACATAAAGATAACAGTTCCAGATTTGTCGTAGCCACGACGACCCGCTCGACCGGACATCTGTCGGAATTGAAGTGGAGTGAGCATGGGAGTGTCGACACCAAACAATACTGTCTTGCACGGCATGTTCATACCGAGTGCAAGGGTGGACGTTGAGAAAACCATAGCCAACTGACCCGACCTGAAATATTCATGCACCTCGTGCACGTCTGCAATGAATGAAAACAGCGTTCACAGACTGCATATGAGCGCACTGCCTTCAACTTCGTAATTATGCAAAAGCGAATGTACGACAACTAAATGAAAATTATAGAAAGAGTGGAGAACGTAAATGTGAGCTATCGGATATCAGATCGCATTAGATGCTCGAAAATATCTTCCAAATTCTGCTAATAACAAATGCTAATCAGAACATAACCGAGGAATTTAAAGACCCATCAACTGACCAAAGAGTGACTTTCCGGTGAAGTGCATAACTTCCATGTTACTATGTACAATGATGAGGACACTGCTCAGACAAAAGAAAAAAGGTGCCAAGCAAACGTTAACTGGAAGCGCACCACGTCAAAAACTATAGCCAACAGGTTACGGAGGTGAAGGTCCCTCAGGGTGTTTCATTGTTCGATGCTGATGACTAAGCTTCTCGGTTTCTTAATTTATTATAAACTGTACAATCCATACGCTGGAATATATATGTATATTGATCTGTGTTTCCTATGGGTTTCCTACGGTATATAAGATGTACAGACCCTACCTCTTCAAGTGAACATGTAAAAAACATTCGCAGATGATGACGTCCCTATACAATGCGACATTCTCGCTCTCAAGACAACCTGAAAACCTAATCAAAAAGAAGCTTCACATGTACAAATTTCTTTTCTGAGGCTCATTCTGCCACAAATAAGAGAAACAAACCACTTTCTAAGCATTACTCACCTAGAAAAATTGCAGCTGAGTTACAATAGGGATACTATCAATGAAAATAGGTCATCAATGCTTTCTGGGAGAAAGCCCAACCCAAAAGTTTTTAAATGCAGAAGCCCTCGCAAAACGGTAACAAACCTGAACAGTATTTCAACAGCTCCACGCTCGACGGCCGTCAATCCCTGATGGTGGTAACCGATACCACGTTCGAACAGCCTCAACAATTGCTTCGTGGATTCTCTTCCACGACCGCCACCACGGTTCATACGTTCTTTCATTTTCGTCAGCAAATCTTCATCGCGTAGGCGAGCACGTAGCTTGAACCTGAACATGCAGCAGCATTACTTGAACAATCTTACACAGCATTACTGGGTCAATTATGTTACTCCTGGCGTAGCCCAATTCATATGTGGCTATCTGTTCACACATATATTCGCGCTGCACGCTACTGTTTTCTTGGTACCAAGAGATACAGCCAAGCTGCTTACAGAATCAAAAAATGCGTTCACACATCTCGCGCATTAAAGAGAAACCGAATGAAGCAATGCACGTACCTTTCGAGGGCCTGACTCAAGCGAAGTCTCTGAGCAGCGAGCGGATCGACCTCATCCACTTCAACAGGTTCACGTTCCTCGTCACGATCATCCTTCTCGCCTTTCGTTTTAGTCACCTTCCGCTTTTCTTTCGCGTCCCTCTTACGCTTCGCCAGCTTCATCATTTTCTGTATTTCAAAATATCGCCCGTTAACTCATCACCATTGAGCACATTTACTTGAAAACTGATAAAACACTTTTAATGCCTTCGAATGTAAACACAGAAGAAATTAGAAAACAAAATTAAGCTACACATCATGTTCGGATTTCGCTGATAATTGTGCTATTCAAAACGCATATCGATCGGTTTTCCTTAACTCCCTCTCCCAGTCCACTTTTCCCATCAGGAGGACTGTCGTAAGTGAACACAGGATGAGCTGAGATTCCAACACCGTCACCCACTTTATCTTAGAAAACTTTAAGCGAGTTTCGGATAGCGCTGGGTACTCAATAGCCGCAGCTATACAAGTCTTTTCGACGGGACAGGTCATCAGTTCTCAATAAATATATGCACCCGCTTTTACATTTAACCACCTTTCCGTAGCTACAAAACCATTACTTCGTAACGGTGCCACACTCATTTATCTCTTTATAACATCACTTTTAAACACGCAACTGATCGACGACACAACGAAAAATCGCGCAAGCTTTAGGCTACCGACGCCTAAGAGTAGGACGAAGATAGGCAAAGCATCAACAATGTCAGCTTCACTTCTTGAAAGCAATGAAGGTCAATCACTGCAGACTTCGAGTCATGAAAATGTAAACTCGCTCGCCTCTTCATCTTTGATCTCGTATTTATTTTTATATTCAGGGCTTTCTTCAAATTTCTTCTGCTGCTCTTCGAGATGCTCAAAGAGACGCTCCGCCAGACGTTCGCATATGCGACGATCATCATTGAAGCAAATCGCGGGAAGCATCTCGTTATCTCTTAGCTCCATCACCAATGGCACAATGCTTCTCAATGCCGTTCCTCGCTGCAAATTTGCATTCGATATTATGCAAAGTATTTCAGTTATGCACTGACAGAAAAATCTCTTCTTTCCAAATTTCGCAATTATCTACCCGTGACCTATCAGCATTTAAGAATGCAGTATCCATATCCGGCAGACTCTGTCATGTTAAAACTGCTATCATTCACCTCACTTCGCTTCCGCTCAATGTTCTAAATATCGGTAAAATAACGTCAATTCATAATGCGCTGCACCTGAAGCATCCAAGCAGTTTTCATCTATTCATTCTGAGCAACCAAACAAACCATGCATATTAATGAGACATATCGAAACTTTTATATATGCATGAAGAGACTGATAACGAAGTCATCAAAAGGCTAACAGAAACAAGTCAACAGTATTCAAAAGAACGAAGTAACAAAATGTTTCGTTGCATACCTGATCGAATGGTTTACTCCTATAATCGAGCTGTTGCTGCACGTTGTTGCCAAGCTTATCCAAGACACGATTCACCTTATCCTGATCACTCTTTAGCCAAGCCAAAAACCGACTCTTCAGCGCATTTTCGAGTAAACGCAAATCAGCTCTTGACAGCCAAACTCGATCACCGCCCTCACGGTAGTTGAAAAACTTACACGGCTCCAGCTCTTCTCTGCAATATCATAGGAAGCTGGTATTCCTAAGCAAAACTGCTTAAACAAAAAAGGAGAAAACTGCACACAATCTTCAATTTCTTCGCTTCATATTAGAAGCCATTCTCTTTTGCAGATTAGTACCTTCATCTTCTCCTACTAACCATTACATCGCTTGATTAATATTTTGATGAGAATGAGTGACGAAATATTCCAAAGGGCACATCACTTCCTACCTTCAACCTTTCTCCTTTGGACACCTCAATCTCCTCTCATACTTCTAAAAATAAGTGCTTCATATTCGGTTTATATAACTATCGCATCACTGCAATCATCAAAAGCATATTCTTCCAAACAGTTATTACATTCCGATTTTTTAAATATCGCATTATCCTATTTCTATACCCAAGTATTTCCAAATAACCTGAAAGATGGAATCGCTTTAAACTAAACAGAAAAAATTCAAAAGGACTGCGAAAATCTGCAATTTCTGAAGAAAAATTTAGGCCAAACCAATACGAATGTTTGAAAATTGTATTCAATGTCCCGAAGGAACAAAAAACCATCTAGGAAAACCGATTAACGTTCCAAATCAATCAATTTCAGTTCAAGATAGCAGATGCGCTTGGAGTTATTCAATGGTCGATCAGCTTACTTGATTTTAACATCCACTTCAGCAAGAGCATAATAGAGATCGAGTATCTGCCTTGCAGTTAGCTGCTGGTCGTCCGGTATACCGAACATCGATAACTTAACAGGTTTATAGACACCATATGGCATGAAATGCTGCAACATTGATTCTTGCTCCTCCTCTTTCAACGTTGCATCCAAATCGTCTTCATTTATGCGCTGCATACACAGTTCGAGCTCGGAATAGCGTTCACCATAGCGAATCAATTCTACCTTCAAAGAATGTATCTTTCTAACATTCGTATATTTCCATTCGGCATAGCAGCTAGAGGAATGAGTGAATAATGTGAACTATTCTGCTAGATGCAGTCAGTTATACGCGGCTGAGTGCGAGTTAGAATTAAGAAAAAGCAAGAGCTACCGAAGGGTTAACTTATCATTCTACTACAACATCGAAGGTTTATTTCGACTTTGCAGAGAAACCAAATATTTCAATGCGTGATAACAACAAGAACAGTCAACAGACTGGATCCCCTCCCTGAAGCAATAAACCTCACAGTGATCAAGCAAAGAGGTTTAAGTTGCATTACAGCGCACACCAGCCTTGCATTACGGTGCTTTAATTCAGGTCCTTTACCAGTAACCTGGATGCCTCTACGGTATGCCTCAACTTTTTGAGCTGATCAATACTTTATGCGTCAAATGGATTGCAAAAGATTTACACCTCACACTCAAAAATATCTTAGACTTAAATCAAAAATGAATATGCTCTGGAATGATTGGTCTCTAAAGTTATACTTCGAATAAAATTCATTTTCAGGATAGAATATAAACAGTTACAGCCAAACTATAGCCAACCTTGCGAACAATTCCTCCTTTTGGTGTTTTAGACCGTTCGGCAGATCGTAGCCATACGTGCAACACTTCCGCATTTCCGATCGTTGCCGATAGGGCAAGGAATGGGCACCTTATCAGCAAAAGAAGATGCTCCCAAATATGCGCCTCCGATGATGCACTGATGCAGTGCACCTAAAACACTACTTGTATATATGAACATTTCACTGAAACTGAGACCATACGTTGTGCTCTGTATTAATTTGCTCGTTAAGCAACTCCTTTCATACTCTATTAGATTTAACGAAATGTACGGCATACCACACTCATTGTTTTGACGATCCGATCGCCAGTGCAATATTTTTTGGAAGGGACCGTTATCTGTGATCCGACCAGCTTGAACAAAAGTCTAACCGGCTGAAAACGTCTGCAAAATTCTCGGGCACGTTCAAGTAACTATAGTTCTTTTTCAAGCTTCAAGTCCAGTGTGCAATCTGGCGTAGAAAATCATCGAATTCTTTTCACCACGACCATAACATTTAACAGCATAACATCATAAGCTCTACACGCAAAACTACTAGCAAATAAATAGGATACAGAGACTCAAAACGGTCATAAAGCAATTTGCAAAGGGGCATAAACAATGTCTATCACAAAGGGACGACAAGCTGCAAGACTTTTGAGGAAAAAAGGGCAACTTTCTCGACAACCGAGGGGATTAATAAAGAGAACTGGCGGATATACGTGGACTCTAAACACCACTATAAACATTAACGGATACAACCCGTAGCGTTTATCATATTGGAATGAACTTCATGCAATCAATAAAGGAAAACTTCAACGATTGGTGGCATATGACAAAGTCTTTATCAACGCTTAGCGGACCCTAACTCAAAAATGTAACGATAATAATAACAAATTACAGCAATCGCTATGGGCGAGAACAGATCTCCTTCAACGGCAGCATAAAACAATGAGGCCTTTATGATGATCCCACACCTCATACAGTTTTCACGTCATCTTGCCATACGCGGACAGAATACACGATCTTCCAGAGCATCAAGTGCGATAATAACGAACCTCATCGAAGATGACATATTTGATTTTGCTGACGATTGCCTGCACTGTCGAATCGCAGGACATGAGAAGATCCTCGAGACATTCCGGTACAGTGATTAGTACCTTAACAGAGGCAATAGAATTTCAGCAATGGCAGCCATAACTTTCTACATACCCTATTTGAACTACCTTCTCCTTATAATGTGAATGCGTTGGACATTTTTGGCATTTTTCGACGTCACTTGCCCAGAGATGTTCAAATCTCGAAACTGGACCATTAAGCAGCATCTGCATGCATAAGAGAGCGCCGCTTACTTCGCTGCTTTTAACGAATGCAGACTTCCAACGAATCTGCAACGTATGAAGAGGAATTATATATGGATTTATTATAAGGAACAGAAAAAGAGGAATTATATATGGAACAGAAAAAAACAGCGAGAACCCTCATTTTAACTTCATCAGGAAAATGACAGAAAATCAGAAATCTCTTCCAGCAGATAAGTCGAATGCACTGTCAACAAAAAATCGAACATTTAAAGCGAACAATTAACAGAAACATCAAAACGAATACCTGACAATTCAATGCATTATCAGCGAATTCATGTGTCAGCGAGCCAAATAACGATTTGCCTCCACTCAAGGTTTTGTTGCGGAAACGTGCGTACACCGAGCCACACACCTTAAAGAGCACAAAAGAAGTGAACAATGCAGACAGCCTTCATGATCACCTACGACGGAGGTAACCTCACGATGAAGGATTATCACCTTCAAATGCATACCAAGCAGGTAACATGTTCTGCTCCTCTAAGTGTGTGCTGAAAAGCTCTAACATGGAAGGGTTCCTGCATTTGGGTTCTCTATTCCCGAACTTATGCTAATGAACATAATTTGAAGCAACTCATTGCTTTATGATGAAAGAGCGCTTTGAGATATATAATACAGACGCTGTGATTCCCTTCTATAGAGGAATCGAATGAAAAATCGAAACAGAAATGACTCGAAGAGAAACCCAGTGAGCCAAAACGTATGTGAAATACCTCAGTGTCTGTCTCAATGGCTCACTATGCATCGACTGACTCCCTCATGTTTCCCAATATCCTCTGAGAAAAAGAAGAAAAATTTGAAGTACAGAAAACTTCCCCATATTATCACATTAAAATTTTAACGCTGTTCGCTTCCCCTCCTTTTCTGTGATATCTCGCAGAACTTAGGCAGAACCTATGCACTTCGATAAAAATGATTCTGCAACCCTTAGATGGCAAAACAAAGCGGTTCAGAATCAAATCGTCTCGAGTAAAGTGTCCATCCATCTTCATCCGCATATTTCTGAGGCTATCAAAGCAGTAACGCACTATACCATCAAAATCACGTCTAATCTAAGCGTACCTGATTAAGTAATGCTTTCGAAGGCGAAACATAAACCACAATGTCATCGTCACTTTGTCGCAGCACCTTCTCTATGCAGTAATACGAAACGAACGTTTTACCCGCCGACGTGGGTGCTACTATTACCGCTGAATGATCTGAAACGAAACAACTGATGCTACTTTCCGAATAATTACGAAACACGTTACAAAAATCGCAACATACGGCCTGACCAACCGCATCTGCGAACTGTTACGAAGTTACAAACCTATCAATTAACTAATCCTACCGTTCGCACAAAATTTTCGCAAACAGAATGCATCATCGCAATCAAACTTTTTCTGACGCTGCTGCATCCGATCGAAATTACAGGACGGAGGAAAATTTTTCGAAAAATTATTGAGCCTTTCACCAACAGGTTGAATCGAACAAAGAATGAAATTATTTAACTAAAAAGTAAGATCCCCAATGACCATCTTGCCTAGCACTTCTCGATGACAACAAATTGCCGGTAATTACTGTAGCTTTACAAAAGCAAATCTCCTACCTCCACACTTTTTTACATCCTGCCAGCCGATCCGTTCCTTAAGAGCAAAAAAGCAGGCACGAATCCATTCGATACTAACTATAAATAGGTGTCTATGAAACTAACTTCTGTCAACGGCGTCCAGCATTTTTCTCTGCCAAGCATCCGGATGAAAACCGGTGACACGGCTGTCTTTTTGAGGATCCGACTGTATGTCGATAATCTCTCCACCGTAAGCCAGTTGATAGTAGACCATGTTGATATTCAACGACAGTCTATTTTCGTCACAACTTGAGGGCTTTTTACCTTTTTCGAAACCAAGTGAAACCCACATCTCGGTCACCTGAAATCCTCATCTCGATCCTAAAATCCTTTGCAAACGAGTACATTCATCTCACCTAGAAAAGCGGACCAAAATCGGCCATTCTCCATTATCTGACAACCTTCTGCCATAATCCGATCTTCGATCTACAGTGAAGTATGTAAAATGATGAATTCTTTACCAGGGTTTCAAAACATTAATGCAGCACAACAACCACAACTACTAAAAGTTCCCACTTTCAAATTTCCTTTTTAAACCTCCTTTAGGAATGGTTACATCAGTGGCTGCTAAATAACTGAGGCCATCAACGCCGTGCAACTACTTCTAGAGTGCTATCGGAAAAGGAGCACTCTAGCGCACCTAGCATTTTTCGATCTTGAAAAGGCCCATGATCGAGTTCCACGCGACTTGATTTGACATATCCTATGGAAGCAATGTATCTCGGAGGTTCACGTCAGCCTGATCAAACTCTTCTAACAAAGCGTCAGCAGTGTCGTCCGCAGCTCAGCTGAATAGCTGATACGTTGAGGTATGAATATTGGTATCCATTAAGGATCCGCCACGTTATCCCTGCTTTTCGTTTTCACACGGATGCGCCATTTCCGAATTCATTTTCTTTATCCTTCGACAATACTTCACGCTGATCACCTTTTCCTGTCAGGTAGGTCATAGAGGAGCTCCAGGCCCTCATGCAGCATTGAAAGGCTGCCTAGGTGATAAGGGATTGCCTCAACATCAGAAAAACGGAACATATGAAAGATGCTCAACAAATGGACTGAGCTATGGCCACTGACGGTTGAGGAGGTGGCAAAATCAAATATCTGGGTTCCATCATCGCCGAGACAGCGATCTCGCTGAAGACATTGGGACGCGCATCAGTGCAACATGGGCGAGATGGATTAAGTTTAAGGAGTCTTGCATGACCAATCAATTCTTGTACACCTAAAGCTGAGACCTACAGCAGCACAGTCGACCGGTAGCGCTATACGGATTGAAATGCTGTACCATAATGGCACAACATGAGGGGTCATGTATTGGAGATGAGGATCGTCGATGTATGGGAGTAATGAGAAGCGACTACATCATGAATGATGACGTCCGACGTTACCCTGGCACTCAGCCAATAACTGGGAAACGTCGGTGACGCATAGAGCCCTTAAGCTTAGCCCTCTTCATCCGCTACCCCGTGGGAGACCCAAGAATAGATGGATGGATGCAACTGAGCAAAGATCCAATTGGAACCGTAAGACGCCGCGATCGATTAAGACGGAGGCGATGCTGGGTAGACGCTGACTTTGGAGGAATTTGGGAAAGAGTGAGGAAATGATGGTGGTGATTTTGGACCCTAGTTACAATATGTTTCCAGCTAGAAATTCGCTACTGCCTACCACCCTTTAACGAGCTCGCCATCAGTTATTATAATTACATTTTGCGTTAAAACTATTCAAAACGGGAGATGGCGTTGTCGACAAGGTTTTAGTTAAGTTTAAAACTCCTCTGCGTAACAAAGTAATGCTGCCGACAAAAAAAAAACAAATAGAATATATGAGTAAACACTAACGACGCCCTTCTGATGTTCATCGAGATCGTCCCAGTGCACCGTAAGAAGCTGTTTTATTTTATCGACGAGTGCAACAGCACGGACGCGTCGCTGTTCCACATAAGCAGCACCCTCGAGGTCTGTGACTTCTTTAGCAACACGCACCATCTGCTCATACACGCACTGGGCTCGCGATTCCCTCAGCTCGAGCTTGTTCATCAGATTCTCTAACAGCGTTATCGCCTAGAATAGCTTCATTTCAGAACTTGGAGGTGAGCACGGTAATATCAGCCCTACTTTAAAGCAACGCTTCCTCATTTCAGCTATCATCACTGCAAATAGAAGTCCGGCAAAAAATATAATAATCATTGAAAAACAGTTAATACTGACTGATTGTATTCAGGTCAACTGATTCCGCTTGGAGTTTTGCTTGATTTAAGGTGCTGGATGAACAAAGATTAAAAACGACGACGCTTATATATCTCAAAGCAAACCTGTTGCAAAGAACGAAAACGTTGGAAACAAATTCAAAAGTTACATTTTTGCCTTGCATTGTTGCGAACTTGACCATTTGCTTTTCACTTTCGACCAATTTCTCGCTCTTTTTGCTTTTGTTCGCCGCCAAAATGAGTTCCTTCTTTGAAGGTGCTGGTTCCTTTTTACCCTTTCCACCTGCAACAGCAAACTCACTTTCACACAACTAAATATGACTAAAAGAAGTCATCAATATGTTCAAGTCAACAATAACAATCACTCTCCACAACTAACGATAGCTAATCAAGTAACAAACTTTCAGTCTGTTTACCTGAACGCCATATACAATATTCACTTAACGAAACGAACAAACTAATGTTATATTCATATGCTGCAAGGCTAAACATAAACGTTTGAGTAAACTTCTCATAAAACAACCAACACTGATGATACGTCACTTGTCTTTTGTAAAGCCGTCACTTAATCCAACACCTTTGCATCAACAGACGAGCAGTGCTCAAGAACGCAATCCTACCAAACTGATGCGTGCATCGCGATCCAGTAAATCATTTTCGCGTTCTCATGCAGAAAAAATTCTCAATTTCAGCACCATAAATCTTTGAATTGTGATGTTTTTCAGGAAATGAGCGAATCGAACCCCAAAAGGCGAAACCAAACGCTGTAAAAGCAGTTCCGCATTGCCTTACACATTAACAGCGTTGGAAAACATACATCCAACGTAAGGGAACGATGGTTCAACTCTCACGCTGCGCCTACAAAAAACGTAAACATGCGATGCAATATTCAACGATAGCAAGCGGTCAATATCTCACTAAAAAACAGGGTAGACACCCTTGATACTTAATAATCAATGCTTCAACATATATGTCCATCAGTTCAATGACGGAAGTTTAGGTATGCATGCTGGTAGGCTATAAATGGTCGCTGTTAAGTCGATGCAACTGACAGCCACCACAGTCCCACCGGATTACACTCGCCTCTTATGTGACGCTCATACATAACTCTGATAGGACTTTTGTTGAAAATATTAACTTAATTCACGTTTTTATGGCCAACAGAAATAAAACAGCAGAAATACCTTTGCCTTTTTGCTGCCACTGCTGTCTCTCCTTTTTCTTCACGTCACCCGACCCTTCCTCAGGAGCAGCAAAGCCGCGAGGTGTTCGCGAAAAATCAACCAACAAATTGCTCCCACGTCCCTCCAATGACTGCGCAAAACTTTCGTACCTGAAATCAAAAGTCTGAAAATTTCATCAAATTCAAATGAATCTTTTGCAAATACTCGTCGCGAAACCTCTTACTATTTATATCCGAGGCCTTGTTCTTCAACACTCAAATGTGTTTCCCCAGCTAATGCCGATATGCCGATCAATATATATATAGAACAAAACTGAGTAATAGAAAACAAGAATTCTATAATAGCATAATAATGTAGTACTTTCAAGGGATTTATATATATCGATAAAAGGGCTACTCGATGAAACGATAACATCGCGAACTCAACAGGCAAGGGGAAAGAGATGAGTGACATTGGACCGACTCGAATTTGAATCGAAAAAGAAATGCCAACAGGCTCGAGAACGACGTCGCCCGCCGCTACTCGAGGTCAAAGGTGGGGCACTAATGGGTTCGAATAAGAATCGAAGAAGCGGACGATCATTCTGAATCGAAGATATGTGATACACGTTGTGATGCGAAACAGACAGCGCATCTGAGTCTTCATCTCAATGTTCTTGCTTTTCGAATTCTCGGCCCGCCCACTCATCTCAACATTCATTTACGTTTACGTGAACCGAAGCCAAGCCCGTCCCCCAAGCATAGCCCACGAAACTTCCACCGCCCTGCCCAGTTCAGAAACTTCACCACCTGCCATCGAGAAAAGTCCAATTCTACTTCCAAACAAAACCGTCTCCTTTTCCGACAGCTGATGCACCAGTAACATACATCAGACTGATCTCATGCAAAAAAAAACATCGATTTGGATCGTTTGACTCAAAATGTTCCGGCTTTTATCACCTCCCCTTTCTCCTAAAGAAGAATCGCAACGAAAAGGTGACACACCATCTCGACAGGAACTGACGTTGCTTGTTAAACTGCTTCTTTGAGTGCCAATTGTCATCAACTTTATCCATCGGTCTGGCGTACTCCTCTTGGATTGGATGGAAGTGCCACTCGGCAGCACGATTAAACAGTTCAAAAACTTGTGGTTCCTGTAAGCGGATTTCCTCTCCCATAAAAATTCGACAAAATAATATTATTATTGGAAATAAAATAGACAATCGAAGAAATTAAAACTTATAAAGCAAATAAAACAAAAGAAACAAATATTTGGAGGAAAATAAGCTCAGTGCTGCGTGTCATTTCCGCTAATGGGAAGGAAACTAGAGCAAGTGACGCTACAAGAATTTTAAAAGAAGATACACTGAAACAACTCGTTTCTGGTATTCATGCTCATATACTCTCATGTGCTCTCCCACCTCATGATGTTCAAATAAACAAATAATTAAATATTCCCACATAGGTGAAGGTGAAGGTTTCGCATTTCGCAAAAAATCTCGTCCTCCGTCCAATTAGACGCGAATCTGATTTTGAAGAGGCATCTTTCATTGCCGACCACACCAGACAAGATACTAAACAACCAACAAACCTTTCCATCAGAGTATTTCGCAACGAGTTCTTGAAAATCATGTACATATAGCAGCAGTACATCACTTTCTATCGGTAGCAGATGTGTATCGGCTATGAGGAGTCGTTTTATTGGAGCCGCGTCGAAGAGCCTATCCTCTGTATCGACCTCAAGTGACAGCTCCAACGACGCCATCTTATGCAGAGGTGCTAACTCGCTCTGAATACGGTAAGGGGACACCTAAAATGAATAAGATTACTAAGGTCCTTTTTTTTCATTTTTCACTGCTGAAGAGCGTTAAGTGGCATATAAAAGATAACCTACATTTACATAAAGATTAAAGATTAACAATACTGCGGGAATAAAGAGGATAAAGAGGATAACCTACATTGCAGGCAGTCCGCTTGTTCCTAGGAAGACCGCGGAGAAAATTCTGACGCCGGATTGTAAACGAAAGCGCCGCACATTAGAGAGCATTCAATAAGTTCGTAAACAACGCAAGAGAAGATCAATATGAATGGGAAACAGCTTGGATACAATAATTAACCTTTCCAGCTGCGTCCAATTCGTCTACTATACAAAGGATAAGACGACCGTCCCAAAGATCAGCCAACGGAAACTTCAGCGGATGATTCTGCAATAAACATAAGAGAAGAGGTGAGCTAGACACGGGATGCGAGAGGACGGTAACAACGCACTCCATTCATGGCTGCTCTACTGATTACATAATTGCCTTGAAAAAAGACCAGCCTATCTTTAAACAGACCTGATATAAAAAGCAACATACAAAATTCCACAGTGAATAAAGAAGTAGAACGACGTTCCTTTAATTTATCTTCTAACTAGGAATGATGTTCCTGCCTGCAACCGGATCTTTCAAATGGTACTTCTGGTGCGCACCCGGAATCATGAGCATCCTATCCCTTCCACTCCACAGTATTACCGAGTCACGTGCTCGAATGCTTCTTTATCGGCACCACTATCGAATGCATCTACGTTTAGTGTCTTATTACAAATACTGGAACTGCACTGCTGAAGAGGGCTATAAAATGTAAGCTTACGGCAAAATCGATTGAGTCGAGAAGTTTGGAGCAAGCACCGAGGAGCGCCCGCCTATGTGTGATCTGATCCAATCCACGTTTCGGCGATTTTGGCTGCGGCAGGTAAATCCTATCCGTGCCACGACGAGCACCCACCAGGGCGGCGATCAACACTGCCGATGCCAGTTGATCGAACTTCGCACCCAACTTTTTTCTGAATTTCTTTCCTTTAATCCCTTTCTTTTCTTATATTCCAGCTCATTAATTTGCCATAATTAACAACGCGAAAATTTTCATGAATTGTACCAAATTTTCATTCATCACAAACTGTACTACTATAAACGTTTACCACATATCAATGAAAGCGTAGATACACTGATGGGAATTTTAAGAACAAGACTGCACGGCAGCGTGATCAGGCTGCACTTCCCGACAGATCAATGTTGAAAGGGAATCGTGGTGCTACTTTCACCGCATACAAACATTAAACTATTTGACTGAATAATCCAGATTCCTACTAAAACTTATTAAGGCTTCCAAATAAGCTCCTTCCGGTAGCCAATATCAATGCAGCGATATGGCAGCCCAGTAATATATTAACTAATGAATACGATCATTGACCGGTATCCACCCCAACTCTATGCTTAAGCGCGAACAACGGTATTCTATTCTTTGACAAAAACATTAAAAGTAAAGTTGTAGCATAAAAACTGCTA